>JASPKZ010004590.1:332500-1532500 GCA_030220185.1 Diploptera punctata | reverse complement strand
TTGCACCACCTGGATGTCAATGTCAGCTCCATCCTGTGGTTGGCCAAAGAACCTCCAAACAAAATTTTGATATTCCGATGGAGGGTGACCTTGTTTGGAGGTTCTTTGGCCAACCACAGAATGGAGCTGACATCGACATCCAGGTGGTGCAACATAAATAAAACCAGTCTGGGAAAGCTGACGATAAAACATAATTGTTTTGAAACATGTCCAAGAACAAATCAACATTAATATTGAGGTAAGATGTCCAGACCAAAAATAATATAATTAAAATAACCTCAAAATATAACTTCCTAAAATTAAATATTCCCTGTATAATCTATTTCCCTCAAATCATAGTTAATGATATTCTCCCACCTCATTCTTGGTCTACCAACTTGGCGTTTTCCGTCTGGTTTCCCCTCAAGAAGCTTCCATGCACATCTTTCATTCCCCATTCATGCCACATGACCTGCCCATTGCAGTCTACGAGACTTAACTGTTCTCATTATATATGGCTTCCTATAAAGACCATGTAGTTCACTGTTATGCAGTCTTATCCATTCACCTGTCTGTTCATCTCTCTTTGGTCCAAAAATGTTCCTAAAAACTTTATTCTCAAAAACTCGTAATCTCATTTCCTGCCTTAATGAGAGGCTAATGTGAAAGAATTAGAATAAGAAGAGGAAGTGCTATGGAGAGGGATTGCTAGCAGACTGTTATCTTGTTCCTAGTGTCAATCTTATAGTAAGAAGTTAACTTCTCAAATCTGGACGCCAGATAACTAGGGGTCGAATTTATAAACGCATTAGACCGTAAAAGGTGTTCTCTGCTGAGAAAGTTTTATCCTAATACATTTTGCTTACTCAGAAATCTATTCATGCGATAATAATTGTAAGCTACCTGACGAGGTAACTTAAGATAGAAATTTATCGTGAGAATCCCGAAGGGAACCGATGGTAACCGATGTAGTTTGAAACCTTGCCGCTTTATCCAAGATGTCGGACCTTGAAGACTTCGATCATGTTTTCGGTATACGCGGAGAAGAGGAATTTGATAGAGTCTACCAAAGAATTCAACTGGAAGAACAGGAGAATCGGTGTAATATTGCACGATGCAGACGTCGTTGTATACGGTATTATTTGCGGGACGCAAGCGTAAATGCGTTCCTCTGTAGCAGACGAAAATAACGGAAGTGGTTTTATCGCTGAGAATTCTGGGTAATTTGTTGTCATTATTATGAAAACGTTGACTTTCATGCATGACCGGTAAGTCGGCCGTTAATTCGATCTCAGCAATTGCTCACGGTGAGTCAGCTCATCAGTGATTGGAAGTAATTTGAGTAGAGACTAATGTTAAGGTAGAATATACCTCATAGTGAGAATTCCTAAAATAAGTAGAGACTAATGTATTTGCATGCGGCCCAAAGAGTATAAGAACTCAGAAGCTTAAAAAGAAATGAGAGAGATTGCAATTTATGTCTGTCACTAGGGGAGTTATTGCACTAGCAATATCTTCTTCATTTTCTTCTATGTCATAACCTGTTTCCACATATCAATTGAAATTTTATTTACTTTATTTTTCTTCAATTCCAGCTGATGAATATGAAATGACACTCTTTTTGATTTGGGAATGAACACACAAACTAATTTTCTATTTGTTTTAAATACCTTCATCTCATTCTCAACTAGATTCTGAAGGAAATATTTTGTTAATAATTAATTTTAGGAAGTGATATTTTGAGGTTATTTTAATTAAATTATTTTCAGTCTGATCATCTTACCCATCGGCCGCAGTGGACTAGTTATGCTCCTTGCCTCTGGTCCCGAGGGTCGCGGGTTCAAACCCGGCCGGGGTTGATGGATTTTTTAGGATGGAAAAATCCAAGGAGCAAGTTCTCCGGGAGGGACTTTAAGCCGTGGGTCCTGAGTCTGAAGATTTATGGCTCGTAAAAAATCCTTAAACCTGAATGAAAAGGCCTCTAAGCAAAATTTAGCGAATTTTCCCGTCCTAGTACTACCTTGGTTTCCTAGATGTCAGTATGAGGCGGAACGCTGACCACGGACCACTCAAAATGACATCTATACGAAAACAAGTGTAACTAAATTAGTATGGTTCAAATTCTTCCCTGTAGGGGGAGAGTGCCTAAATACAAAATAATCATCTTACCTCAATATCAATGTTGATTTGTTCTTGGACATGTTTCAAAACAATTCTGTTTTATCGTCAGCTTATCCAGAATTATTTTGTGTTTTAGGCTGGAGTAATGCTTGGCACAGATCGTGAAGGTATTCTGAATGCAATAAAATTATATTTGGAAGAGAAAGATGCACAAGAAAGGAAAATTGATGAGATACCAGGAACTTCACAGAACCCTAGGCCTCAACCTAGCGCACCTCCAGAAAGTCCTCACAATGACGATCAATCCACAGAATCCTCCTTATCTATTGCGGAGTGTGTTGTGTGTATGGAAGAAAAGGTAAATTTGTTGTCAGTATGTAAAAATAAAAATTATTAATAGTATAATCTTTATTTTCAGAAAAAAATATACGCCTGAATCGAGATTTCAACCGATGTCTCTGGTTTTATGCACAAGTACTCAGACCTCTGAGCTACCAGGTTCCTGATTTAAATGAATATTAATTCTTTGGATGTTTTATTATTCATTTAATACATCTCAATGAAGGATAAATTATATTTGAAGAGAAAAATATATGCCTTTCCAGGAAATTCTCGGAAATGAGAATGTAGAATCAGATTCATGTGCAGAACAGCAAGTTACACCAGATGGGATTGGAAAACGAACACCAATATGCTAAAAGAATTGAAGACTACGCCAATTTTGGAATATATTAAACAGTACCAACTAAATTGGAAACACCATCTTGAAAGAATGAGTTCAAATTGGATCCCCAAAGCTGTTTATATATATATATATATATAACAAGAGGATGAAGATCTCTGGACCGTCCTATGAAACGCTGGAGGGAAAATTTTCTATAGGATTGTAACAGGCCTTGGCCTAATACTTGGAAGGAAGAGGAAGAATATATGCTGATGATACTGGGTGGACCTAGTCCATTTAAAAAAATGTAATACTGTATTTTTATTCCCTATAAGCGATTATCATCCTCTTATCGTGTCCTCTTTTCAGAACGTTGATTCCAAATATGCCTCGAACCATCTCTATTTTCCCATGCATTCCTTCTTTTTATTTCTTCCCAGTTGTAACAATTTTCTTGTAAACTTTTTTTCACTTGGTTAAACGATTTCTTTCTTAATATTGAGTGGAGAACATATTTTTAATAACTCACCTCATACAAATTTAAATTTATTTGATTTAAGACCATTGATTTCGAATGAGTTTTTCATTCATCTTCAGTTTATTTTCATGACTCCAACTGAAATAAATAAATAAACTGAAAAAGACTTTCTCCATCTTACATTATCTTAGACGTCTAAAGAATTTTCTCCCAGTTTTGTTAAAACAAATCCTTGTGCAGAATCTTGTGTTACCACACTTCGATTATTGTGACATTATATATAATGATCTAAACTATGACTTGTCGCAGAGGCTGCAGTGTGTTCGTAATGCTTGCGTTCGATTCATTTTCAATATCCACCGTTATGACCATATTTCCGAACACTTTAATAACCTCTCTTGGCTCCGTCTTACTGACAGACATAAATTGCACTCTCTTTCACTACTTTTCAAGCTTCTGAATTCCTACATCCCTACTTACCTGGCGTCCAGATTTGAGAAGTTATCCTCTTACCACAATATTGACACTAGGTCACAAGATAACAGTCTGCTAACAATTCCTCTTCATAGCACTTCCTCCTATTCTACTTCCTTCACAGAAGCCTCTGCCCGCTCCTGGAATCTCCTTCCTCAAGATATCAGGGGTTGCCGCACACTTGGTACCTTTAAGTCACGCTTATACAGTTACCTGTTGTCTAATAATTAATTTTTCTCTATTTATTTAATTTTATACTATGTCATTAATCTTTTCCTCGTTTTTTTTATATATCTTGTACATATTATATATTTAATTCGTTAGATTTAGAGTAAATCAAAATACATTATAAATATTAATTGTATTGTATTCATAACTTGTAATCGTTTATATATATATTGTAATTTAGATTTAAGACTATTTTTTTGTTTGTATTTTTTTAAACCTGGTTGAGTGGTAGACAAGGTCTTAAGGCCTTAACTCTGCCAGGTAAAATAAAGCTATTATTATTATTATTATTATCAACTTTTATAAGATTCATGATGTGTTCCGTTGAGGTTTATTCAAAATTAATTAAAATTATAGAATATTCACCTGAAAGGTCCGTCTCCTCAACTTAATTATCATTTAACTGTAGCGCTTTCGGGACTTGTCCCATCATCGGCAGGATTCAAAACTGGTGTTTCACTGAAGATCTGGTAGAGGGGGTTACATATTACATAATTAAGTTGAGGAGACGGACCTTTCAGGTGAATATTCTATAATTTTAATTAATTATTATTATTAATGAAAAATTAATTCGAAACCAATGGTCTTAAATCAAATAAATTTGAATTTGTATGAGGTGAGTCGATTAAAATATCTTCTCCGCTCACTATTAACAATATAACCTCATAATGTTTACTTCCCAATATTAATTTAAATATAATTACTTTCTTGTAAACTTTTCTTCATTTGGTTAAGTGATTACTAATCCTATAAGCGATTATTATTTTTAAATATTATTTTATCTACAACCAACAATGTCTTTCAGTAGTGGTTTTATTTTGCATTAAAATGTATGTTTATTTATTTTACAGTGTGAAGTCATCTTTGTGCCTTGCGGTCACATGTGCTGCTGCATTAAATGTGCCGAGAAGATGTCAGACTGCCCCATGTGCAGAAGTAACATCGAGAAGAAAATACGCGTCATACTACCATAAAAAGCTTTCTTATTTTACATAATACAAATTAAGCTATTTTGAAAATTTCACTATCCTTCAATTTTTTATCATTGATCTGTGTTCTAAGACTTGTATTGTTCTATAGAACACTTTACATGTTTTATACAAGATTCATAGCAAATGAAATATTTTGTAAAACATTATCCGTAATGTATTCACGTAGACTTTCACGGCCGGAGTTGCTATGATGATCTTGATGAAGATTTTCGGGCTGTAGACCGTGGTCCTGAGGCTTGTAGTTCCCCGACGCTACTGCGTCTGGCATCCTCAAGGGTTGTCTTGAGACTGGCAATTCTTCCGCTGTCTGTCCTATTTATACGAACACATCGCGGTGAACGTATAAATAGGACAGACAGCGGACAGAATTGCCAGTCTCAAGACAACCCTTGAGGATGCCAGACGCAGTCTCTGGCGAAACGTCGGGGAACTACAAGCCTCACGACCACGGCCTACAGCCCGAAAATCTTCATCAAGATCATCATTATCCATAATATTTTTCATAAACCAGTGACAAAGCTCTTGCTTTGTGAATATTAAGGATATTGATTTTCTGTCTTGACATGGAGCTATAGATTTTATCTTTCCTGTCATTTACAGACTGTGCTAGAGTCCACCTAGTCCAACTTTGGTCCCTAAAGAGCAGCATTGAAATGTGTTCACCATTACTTGCTTTCCTAATTAATTTAGTATCTTTCTAGCTTGAACTTTTATAGGAAAAACTACTATGAGGTTTAATTTAAGATTTAAATTAAAATTCTTTATCTCTCACCTCACATCCAGTCTTCTGATTACTATACCGGTTTCAAAACCTTTGTGGTTTCATCTTCAATAATATCTTGACCAATGTTCTGTCATTCAGGAGAACTGCTTGTTATTCCCTCTGTTGGTAGACCAATGAACCTCCAAATTAAATCAAATTAATCAGGAATTTCAAATGATGGAAGTTGTTGTTGTTTTCAAATGCTGGGCCTTGGCAACGAAGCCATTAGCGTTCTTGCTCTCCAATATTTCTCTATGGTGGATCCAATAGGTAATACTTCACAGGTTTGTAGATGTTCTTCGTTCATTTCTTCATCTTTGTTGCATAGAGGACAATTTGGATTCATGTAGATTCCTATTTTAATGATGAAAGTTAAAAATTAAATTGTACCTGTTAGTAGGTGCCGTCGTCCTCAACTTTGTTAAAATATTGTATATAAAATTAACTGGAGTGCTTTCGGAAGTTATCTTCCATCTTCTGCAGGTTGAGCTTCCGCTACTCATTGTTGTTGTTTACGGTGATGTATACTCCAATTGTTTGTAGCAGCAACTGACTTGTTTTTTACGATCTCGTCAGTCAGTTGCTGCTACAAAGAGTTGGAGTATACATCACCGTACACAACATCAACGAGTAGCGGAAGCTCAACCTGCAGAAGATGGAAGATAACTTCCGAAAGCACTCCAGTTAATTTTATATACAATATTTTAACAAAGTTGAGGACGACAGCACCTACCGACAGGTACAATTTAATTTTTAACTTTCATCATATGACTTCACCTCAACGGAATTTGATATGAATTTTACTAGTAGGAATTTCAAAATTTATAAGTTTTTATTTCTTGTTTTTTGAATGTGGAATTTTTTCCGAAACAAATAGAAAAACCAAAAGAGCTCACGGTTTGGGAAAAAAAAATCCACATTCAAAAAAACAAGAAAGAAAAAGTGATGAATTTTGAAATTCCCAAGAAATTTAATTTAATTCTGAGGTGCATTGGTCCACCAACAGAAGGAGTAAGAAGCAGTTCTTCCTAAATGACAAAACATCGGTCGAGATGTTACTGATGATGAAACCACACAGGTTTTGAAACCGGTATAATTAGAAGACTGCATATGAGGTGAGGTATAAGGAATATTAACTTAAATCATAAATTAAACATCATACTAATTTTTCCTATAAAAGTTCAGTGTTTCAATATGCTTGCATGAACTTACAACAATAATATGCAAGCATATCAAAACATTGACGATTTTTATTATTAATTTAACACTTCTCATAGAAGGATAAATTATATTTGAAGAGAAAAATTTTCGCCTAGACCGGGACTCGAACCCGGGACCCTTGGAAAGCCAAGGGTCCCGGGTTCGAGTCCCGGTCTAGGCGAACATTTTTCTCTTCAAATATATCAAAACATGTTCTCAAGAACACAACAATTTACTATTCAAATTAATTATTAAAATATACTCTATTTCATCTGGTGTTAAATATGATATAATTTGTAGATGTTATTTGGTGACATTGGTATTCAACTGTTCTGTATTATTACTGTCATTGGTTACAATTTCACAATTTAAAAAAAATGGAATTTATTGAAATTATATTCAATATGTTATTATTTTATAAAATTTATATATAAATAGATTTTATTTTTAAATAATGTACTTATTGCATATTTTAGCAATTATGCAGTAAAACCTGTCTTAGCCGGAACCTTTATAAGAAGGAAACCTGTAGGGACGGAAAAAATCTCCAGAACGGTACGATTTTATATGTATAAGCCAGAAACCTTGATGATGTGGAAATGGAATGGTTTTTAAGGTACCAATAGTTAATTTTTACCTCAGTAAGACGGAAAATTATTCTTAAGCACGTTCTAATTACAGTATTAATGACCACACGTGAAAATTCTGCATATGACGCTTTCTGCATTATATCATTTTACCTTCTTGTATTGCGGGGATACCCTTGCTTATGTGTGACAGGGAGAATCCCTCGCTTTTCCTTGCCTGCTTACGTAACCTGTGATGGAGTTGGGAAATCTTCATTCTGCCTGTAGTTGAGTTCCTTCTCGCTTTTGTGTAATAAAGTTGTTTTATATTGCCGTGCAAACTGAGCTGTGTTGCATACACTATTTTGTCTGTATTTCAGTCAATATGTTATGTCTTTAAAGTGTGGATGTAAAACCATTACACTGCGTGAGAAAATTCAAGCTTGTAATTTGGGAACCCTTTATAAGAAGGAAAACTGCCAAGACGGAAATATATTTAAGGAACTGTCATGTTCCTTCATAGACAGGTTTTACTGTATTATAGTATGATAATGTTTTAAAATTTGGTAGCTGGTAACTATATCTTTAAAAATCTAGGGACTCAAGTTGTACTGAGAAGATTGAGTTTAGGAACAATGAATCCAACTTGAATGCCCCCCACCTTGGTTATTTTATTTTCTTTCATAGTCAAACGTAGAAAACATTCAATGTTTTAAAATTTGGTAGCTTGTAATTATATTGTAATCAAATGGTAAAGAGAAAAATTTATGCCTGAACCGGGAATCGAACCCCGAACCTTCAGCTTTCCGTGCTGATGCTCTAACCATTGAGCTAATCCAGGCTTCCTTCCCATCCAGAAGCCTGGATTAGCTCAATGGTTAGAGCATCAGCACGGAAAGCTGAAGGTTCGGGGTTCGATTCCCGGTTCAGGCATAAATTTTTCTCTTTACCATTTGATTACAATAATTTAGTAGTGTACTTTAATATACTTATTTCAATCATAGTAACAGCTTTAGCTTCTTAATATTAATTTGGTAGCTTGTAATTATATATTTAAAAACTGGGGACCTAAGTTGTATTGAGAAGATAGAGCTTAGGGACAACTGAATCCTTGGAAATTTTATTTTATTTCATGGGCAAATATAGAAAATTTATAAAATTTCATAATTTGGTAGCTTGTATGTAATATCTTTAAAATCTAGGGACCCAAACTGTACTGGACAAATTTATTTATTTATTTATTTTAATTTGTCCAGGACTGGAATATATTAAACTAATATAACATCAAAATATTAAGCTTTATCGCTTAAAAAGTAATATAAAATTCTCGTTAAAAGTACTTTGAATACAAGTCATGTTGATAGCGCTAGCTGTCTGCCTTCGGACATAAGAAAATTGTATAAGTGGAAAGGAAATTTAGAATTTGTATTGGGTCTTGAATGGTGTAATGGATTGCACACTGACATACAGCTCAGAGATCTGGTGTTCGATTGCTGGTTCAAGTATTAATTTTTCTTTTCAAAAAATAACCAATATATTTAAAAAGAAAGAAATAATTTTCATTTTTTTTATACCCGTGGTAATTTTTCTCTGAATATTAATTGAATACAAATAATAGCCTAAATCTTGCAATTACAAGCATTTTTATCTTAATGAATTGAAGTTTCATACTATATTGACATAGTGCACCCAAAAAAAAAGACAAACTTTCCTTTTCATTTAAATATTACTATAAAGTGATTTCAGCATAGAGTGGGATGAGTGAAAGGGCTCGTAGGCTGAACTGTATCAGTGTAACAAACAAAATATTAAAATAATACCTGGCAGGTACCGTCGTCCTTAACTAGGTTAAAATATTTTTTTTTAATTTTGAACTGTAGGCTTTTCACAAACCGATTTCATCATCAGCAGAATATGTTAAATTAATGTTGGGAAGTAAACATTATGAGGTATTAAGGTAGAATATGTTTATCACTCACCTCATATTGTTCTTCTTATTTGATTATAGACTAGTTTCGGAACATAGTTTCTGTTCCATCCTCAGTAACATCACGACCGTTGTTCTGTCGTCTTGAAGAGTTGTCCTTCTCTCCTTCCATTGGCTGACTGAAAAACCTCGAAACCAGGTCATTCTCACCGGGAATTTCAAAGTTCATTAATTTCTTCTTTTTGCTCTTTTGAATGTAGATCTTTTCCCAAACAGTAAGTTCTTTTGGTTTTTCTATTTGTTTTAATAATTTTGCTTCTTTCTCGATAAGATGTTTTTCAGACCATGCATGGGCAGCCACTGCAGATTTTTCTACTTCCCCTTTTCCCCTTTCTTGACATTCCTGAGATGTTCTTTCACTCTAGTTTTCAAATTTCTCTTGGTTTTTCCTACGTAGAATTTCTCACATTCTTCACATTTAATTTGATAAATCCCTGATTTGTTTTCTTCTTTTATTTTCTCATTCTTAATAGGTCTAATCAGTCTACTGATGCTGTAGTCATTTTTGGGTGCTAACCTTATGTTGAAATCTTTAAAAATAAGTAATTATGAGGTATATTTGAAGAGAAAAATTCTCGCCTAGACCGAGACTCGAACCCGAGACCTTTGACTTGCCGGGCCAAATGCTCTACCAACTGAGCTACCAAGGCGAGTTACGATCTATACGCAAATTTTTCTCTTATATACATTGTAATTCCCTCTTGCCAAATGCTTTTGAAACCCATATTTAACTATGATTTTTTTTTTGTTTGGGTGCTCATTGTGAATATTTTTAAATTCTATGATTACTAAGTTATGTAGACAGGAAATAACACTATGAGGTTTTTTAATATTGTTTATTTTTTATTATTTCACTCACCTCATACTTCATAATTCATAGCAGATCCAGGGTTTCTTAACATTATTTGTGACATTCTCAATGCTGTGTCACAAATGTGAAGAAACCCTGGGTCTGCTATGAATTATGAAGTATGAGGTGAGTGAAATAATAAAAAATAAACAATATCTATGATTACTGACGATTTTATTATTAATTTAACACTTCTCATTGAAGGATAAATTATATTTGACGAGAAAAATTTTCGCCTAGACCGGGACCCGAACCCGGGACCCGAACCCGGGACCCTTGGCTTTCCGGGCCAAGTGCTCTACCAACTGAGCTACCGAGGCGAGTTACGATCTATACGCAAATTTTTCTCTTATATACATTGTAATTCCCTCTTGCCAAATGCTTTTGAAACCCATATTTAACTATGATTTTTTTTTTGTTAGAGTGCTCATTGTGAATATTTTTAAATTCTATGATTACTAAGTTATGTAGATAGGAAATAACACTATGAGGTTTTTTAATATTGTTTATTTTTTATTATTTCACTCACCTCATACTTCATAATTCATAGCAGACCCAGGGTTTCTTAACATTATTTGTGACATTCTCAGTGCTGTGTCACAAATAATGTGAAGAAACCCTGGGTCTGCTATGAATTATGAAGTATGAGGTGAGTGAAATAATAAAAAATAAACAATATCTATGATTACTGATGATTTTATTATTAATTTAACACTTCTCATTGAAGGATAAATTATATTTGACGAGAAAAATTTTCGCCTAGACCGGGACCCGAACCCGGGACCCTTGGCTTTCCGGGCCAAGTGCTCTACCAACTGAGCTACCGAGGCGAGTTACGATCTAGACGCAAATTTTTCTCTTATGTACGTTGTAATTCCCTCGCGCCAAATGCTTGAAACCATAGCTTCTATCTTTGCAAATGGCGGCTTCTTAGTTAAGAAGACATTTATTGGGAATTTAACACTACTTTATAGCCAGTAGGGCTTCTATTGACGATTTTATTATTAATTTAACACTTCTCATTGAAGGATAAATTATATTTGAAGAGAAAAATTTTCGCCTAGACCGGGACTCGAACCCAGGACCCTTGGCTTTCCGGGCCAAGTGCTCTACCAACTGAGCTACCAAGGCGAGTTACGATCTAAGAAGCCGCCATTTGCAAAGATAGAAGCTATTGTTTCAAACATTTGGCGCGAGGGAATTACAACGTACATAAGAGAAAAATTTGCATCTAGATCGTAACTCGCCTCGGTAGCTCAGTTGGTAGAGCACTTGGCCCGGAAAGCCAAGGGTCCCGGGTTCGAGTCCCGGTCTAGGCGAAAATCTTTCTCTTCAAATATAATCTATGATTACTGTTACCATTAAAATAAAGTGTGCCATAAGGCATGGTCAGAGACGTAAGATATTCAAATGAGATGACAATAGAGGGAATTCAGCAAATGTAAAGATGTTTTTAGTGAGTCTAGATATACGTAACATTTTTATTTACCAGATATATATATTATGTTATTTAGCAAGTTTAATAATTTACATCTTTTTTATAGATGTGTCTTTCTATAGTGCAGGTAGATAACTCTGTGATGATAGATTAGCTATTTTTATTACATTAAGTACAATTGTTTACATTTTCATTCATTATGTGTGTGTGTGTGAAGTTTGTGACAAATAGCTAGCAACGTTATCCAAACTTTTTCTCATGACATTGCCATATTACATCATCTGATTTTGTGCGACAGTCTGTAATGATATTGTAACAATAGCATTTACAAATTGATGCCCAACAAGTTTTAAAAAAAAATAGATATTGTTAGCAAAATGCAGCATACTGCATGCTAGAATGGACAGTAAATCCATTTGTTTAACTTTTACAGGAATTAATCACTATGAGGTTTAATTTATGGTAAAATTAAATGTTTCCTACCTCTCCTCATATAAATCTTCTAAATAGATCGCGATTTCGAGACCATAACGGTCTCATCTTCAGTACTATTTTGGCGACTGATGTTATGTCGATTGGAAGAAACTCTTCTTCTTCCCTCTGTTGGTGGACCAATGAACCTCTGGATCAGGTCAAAATTTGCAGGAATTTCGAAGTTCATAAGTTTTCCTTTGTTTTTCTGAATGTGGATCTTTTCCCAAACCGTGAGTTCCCTTTGTTTGTCTATTTGTTTAATTAGACTGGCTTTTGATTCAATTAAATGTTTTCCAGAATTAAATGTTTTTTTTAATCAAAACAAAGGAAAACTTATGAACTTCGAAATTCCCACAAATTTTGACCTGACCCAGAAGTTCATCGGTCCACCAACAGAGGGAAGAAGAAGAGTTTCTTTCGATCGACATAACACCAGTTGCCAACAAAGTTCTGAGGATGAGACAGTTATAGTCTCGAAATCGCGATCAACTTAGAAAATTTATATGAGGAGAGGTAAGAAACATATAATTTCACCATAAATTAAACCTCATAGTGATTAATTCCTGTAAAAGTTAAATATAAGACATGTATTGTCTGTCCAACAGATCTGTGCCTCCATAAGATATGTGAACTAAAGCCTACTTCCTTTTCTGCCTCGGTAAATCATTTCCCTCCCTGCATTCCTATCTCTCTCTTCCTCTCCTTGTTTTTATACTTAACATTTCATTCACTCATTAAGTTATGTATATAGGAAATAATACTATTAGGTTTTTTAATATTGTTTATTTTTTATTATTTCACTCACCTCATACTTCATAATTCCTAGCAGAAAGTACTCTTCAGACAGATAAAAATATAGGCAAAAAATTCAAGAAGTTCACATACCATCCTTTAGTATTTGACAAGTTTCAAAAAATTTTCAACAAATTCAGCATTAAATTAGCACCGAAAAATGATTACAGCTTAGGTAATTTAATAAAAACCAATAAAAATGAAAAGATTGAAGACTGCAAAAAATCGGGAATTTATCAAATTAATTGTAAAGATTGTGAAAAGATATACATAGGAAAAACAAAAAGGAATCTAAATGCAAGATTAAAGGAACACCTCAGAAATGTTAAAAATGGAGAAACCAAAAAATCTGCAATAGCTGCACATGCCTGGTCAGAAAAACATAGAATAGAAACCAAAACAAAATTAAACAATTGGAAAAACCGAAGGAACTCACAATTTGGGAAAAAATTTACATATGCAAGGATGAAAATACAACTATGAATTTTGAAATACCCAGTTATAAGGAGAGAGGACTGATTTGGAAATTCGTCTGTCGGCCATCAGATGGCGCAGAGGTCAGTCTACAGGATAGAAGGCCGTTGGACATCAGTTGTGAACGTGACACAGCATTGAGAATTTCACAAATGGTGTGAAGAAACCCTGGGTCTGCTAGGAATTATGAAGTATGAGGTGAGTGAAATAATAAAAAATAAACAATATTTCATTCACTTTTAATATTTACATATAAATAACGTAGCTTAATTATTTTGTTGTTATTTTTTAAACTTATAGTTCTGATTATGTGAAATAATACTACCAGTATGACAACATTGCATTTGATAGTAAAAAATTTGTCATCTTTAAAATATTTGGGTAAAAGTTTGTACCAATAATTTTGAAGCAGGTTAAGTACAGTCCACAGACGAAGCGTATGAAAGCAATAGGTATTAAATACTCAGTACATTATATCATGAAGAATTGTACTATAACTTACGTTCATTTAGACGCTGAGCGGGCGTGTTAGTTCTGAGTCTGACGAACACACTTCAGAATTAGTCTGACAGACATCACCATCATCATCATGCTGCCAGGTATTAGTCCTAGAAGAACTGTTACGGCCTGAGAAAGCGGTTTTCGTGCCATCTTTTCATAGGTCGACCAAGTGACCGTTTCCCATTTGGACAGCAGTTCATTATTGCCTTGGGGATCCTGGATCTAGCCATTCTTGAGACATGTTCTTTCCAGTTTAGCTGATATCTGGAGATGTAGTCTGACGGACACATTTCAAAATTTCAATTATCACCCTTACGTCACAGTGAACTACGAAAAATTAAAATATGAAGTAACCAAACTGAATAAGAAGAGCAAATTTAATTACCGTAAAACACAAAATACAGTGCGATCAGTATACCACTGGACAGCAGACGTGGGGATTTCACTCTACACTGCTGACGCACTCGCAGCGGGGAATGGACAGTGAAGGATCATGGTAATACAACCACACACATTTTCGTAACTATTTTACAAATTGTCGTACTTACCAACTTTATTGAAGCAGGTGCTGGAACTGTTCACCTTCGTTGTCCATACATTTTTGACACCTCTTTATAAAATTTGTTGTACAGATTATGCACTGTTGAACGTGGGGGAATTTTTACACCCGGGAATCATGTTTCAAAAAGTCTTTGTACTTGGCTGACAGACTGAGTTAACAAATATTGATCATAAATAAATACACGTTGTTCAGTAGAAAAATTATTAGTCATTATACAGTTTACACTTAATCACACGCCATTTAGTTTACACTTATACGCACGTCATTCAGTTTACACTTATACACACGTCATTCAGTTTACACGCCCCTTTATAAGATACAAATTTAAAAATTGAAATAACTTATACACACGCCATTCAGTACAGAATGGAAAGCGAGTGAGCACCTTATCCACTCGAAGCACACAATCTGATTGTGATCATGAATGCGTGGGATGTGCTTGTATACTGCTGAGTCTGCGCACATTTCAAGTCCCGTGTCTGCACGTGTAACCCTTCATCACTGCACAGCACAAACCCCACGTCTGCTGTCCAATGCTATACTGATCGCACTGTATAAAACATAAAATTGAATACGCCTGAAATAAACTACAGATGTGAGTGACATCATGGACTGTTCCTATATTCTCAAGATAGTAAGCCATTGTATTGCTTGCAATTCCCCGTGCCCCCTTCATCATTTGCTTTTATTCTTCTCGTCTGTGGACTATAACAGTCATGTGCGTTAAAAGAATGCTGTGAAACATGTTTCATTGACATTCTTACAGTTATGCTTTCTTAACCCTTAAATTTGTAATGTATCCATTTGGATACATCAGTTGGTTTAATTAAATTAATATTTTAAATAAATCAGAAGAAAATGAACACAAAGAAACTACTTAAATGTGTTGAATGGAGGCTTTCACGGCCGGTAATCATAATGTTGAGTGATTCCGGGTTATGTGGCCGTGGTCCATAGTTGGTGTTGATACCAGACATTTCGCCCTCAACTGCGGAGGGCATCTTCAGTGGCGAGTGCTTCTAGGCGTGTTTCCTGGTCGGAAGATCTACTTAGAGCCACTGAAGATGCCCTCCGCAGTTGAGGGCGAAACGTCTGGTATCAACACCAACTATGGACCATGGCCACATAACCCGGAATCACTCAACATTATACTTAAATGTGTGTCTAATTATACAATATATATATTAATAACAGTTACACAAGATTCCGTTTTCACTGCGGTCTGCCAAATTCAAATAACAAACAGATGAAATTTGTGTTTTGCCAATTTAAGGGATAAAGTTAGCAGCAGATTTCTCAGATAGAATCACCTGACTTTTTTCTAGAAAATTAGCACTGATAAGTCACCCATAATCCTTCATTTTATCCAATAATTTATTATTGCTTAAATACAAGTTTAATATAATATTGTCTTGGTGATGTAATATTTCATGGCAGTGATGTTTTTACATCATTCAAGATAGAAAAGGTTGTAAAAGTTAATTTTACTGCCGTTGTGTTATAGCTTTAAAAATATTTGCTTTGAATGCTGTGTGAAAAAAGACACCGAAGTTAAAATAAAATTTTATATTATGATGTTTACTTTTTTAAGAATTGACACTATGAGGTATTTTTTTTATTTACGTAAAGTTTTATTATCTCATCCCGTAATTTTCTTCTTCTTAGACTAGTTTTGGAACTTTCTTCTTCAGTTCCTTTCCTCAGTATGCATGATCAGAAAAACATCGAAAGAAAGGCTAAATTATTAAAACAAATAAAAAATCCCAAAGAACTCTCTATTTGGGAAAAATCTACATTCAAAAAAATGAAAAGGAGAAATTGATTAACACATTCAGTACCAGGCACTGAGCCTGGGCATTTAAATACCCCAGCTACCCTTTTCGTGGCACTTCAGAAAATGGACCATTATTCATAAACTATTAGTCCTAGAAAATTCAAATTTTGTACATACCTAAAGGAGATATCCTAGTAGTATGTGATGGTGAAATAACTTGGGTGATACATCACATGGTATCGGCATATCAATTTCAGGAAGTGGAAGTTCATCTTCACTTTCACTTTGTGAATCTTCTAATTCACGAATCAGTTCGTCACCTGAATCATAAATACAAAATATTCACTAATTCTTCTTCAGTGAGACATTTTTCTTTCACCATGGTTTCACTCACGCACAAAGAACAGCGCGATAACGAGAAGGCAAGTTTGGGTGAACGAATTCCATGTGTTGTTTGTTTTAAAAATAAAAGGGGATTCACCAAGGTTAAACGTGTCAAACGGGAATAGAAAATGTACATTTACATGCCATCTATGATCTCCAGGACATACTAAGCCAACACAATATTTAGGCGCCGAATATAAATGCAGTTTGTTCACACCCGCTCTAAAACGAGTTAACTGACCGACGGCCGCATACACGATAGTTTCTTTAAATGCCTTAACTGGTTTACGGTACTGAATGTGTTAATTAAACTTTTATAGGAATAAATCACTATGAGGTTTAATTTAAGATAAATTAAAATGTTTCATACCTCACCTCATAAACAATTTTCTAATTATATTGCAATTTCAAAGCCTTAGTGGATTCATCTTCAGTGTCATCTTGTTGACTAATGTTATGTTGATTGGAAGAACCACAATCAGTCCACCAACAGTCGTCAAGATGGTTCTGAAGACGGTGATCTGCTTAGAGGATGAGGTATGAAACATTTTAATTTATCAGAAATTAATTAACTTTGAAATTCCCAGGGAAAATTATTTGATTTCGAGGTTCTTCAATCTACCAACAGAGGGTGCAGGAAGTGGCTTTTCTATATGACAAACAGTGGTTGTGAAAATACTGAGGATGGAACTCATGAAGAAAGTTCCAAAACTAGTCGAAGAAGAAGATAATGATGATGATGATGATATGATGAAGTGAGGTGATAAAATTTTATTTAAATAATTATGATGTTTTTTATCTATTAACATTGGTCTCCAATATTTTTTATCTAAGTTTGCTACATTGCCTGAAACAGACATCCAACAACTATATAAATAAAAAAAAAATCAGTTGAAACTTAGTAGGAGGTATTATTAATTAAAATTAAAAACATCTCACCTCATATTTTGTAAGGTGATACATTTTTAATATTTAATTTAAAATATTCACAGTTTGGTATGATTTAGTTTTTTCCATTTTCATTTCTGAAACAACTTAAAATGTTTGTCATTTTTAATACTTGTTGGTAAGAAAGGTATCTAATTATCCATCATCGTCATCATGCACTTATTTAGGTTTAAGTCGTTTGAGCCTGTTCCTATGAGATCTATAGTTGTGGTTGGTCAGTCCATCTTAATTTTGGTTTTCCTTTATCTTGATGTCCTTTAAGTTGATATTGCATGCTAATTTAGGAAAGTGAGATGGATCTATTCTCTGAACTTGTAACCAATTACTTTGACTATTTAACTCATGCCCCAAATGGGAGCCAATGACCAATCACATTTCAATGGTTTTTGAATTACAACATGTTTTGCCTAGAATTTACCAACTAAAGTTTATCATAATAAAAGAAAGCACCTCCTTTTTAACATTTCGAATAGGTCATAGCATTATTTTGCAGTGACTAACTCTCTAAGAAATACAGCTATCAGATTGTATATATAGTGCATGAATGTCAACACATACCGCATGCGGGAGTTAATATAAAAACATTTGTAGCAATTGTTTATACCACAAAAAAAAAAGAAACTACTGTTTGCACTTTCTTAAATGTATTTTTTCCCAGGTAATAACATTCCAGAAAAATATAATTGTCATAGGACATCAGAAATGAATTAATATACAGTTTGATGTTTTTCATTTTTTCTCCACTAGAGAGCATTCATACAATATTGCGTTCCTTTGGCAATAAATAATATGATCTGGTTGCAGATGAAGCGTACCAATTGTTTCTCATTTGTTTTCAAACATTTCCGTTTACATTAAATATATAAATATTTTAAAATAACTATATTTAAATAATAATTTGTGAGTAAGCAGCTTAATTTTATTCGTTAAATAGTCCTAACAACTGCCACTCTCGATTTCCAAATTCTCTAGATAAATTCACTCCTCACTTCGTGAGTCGTGAATTTATTGATAATTTGGAAATTACTCGTGGCATTACTTATGATAATTTTGAATTTCTTCAACTATATTTTGAACTTTTAATGTATTGTGTATATCTTTGTTTCTTTCATCATCATCATCAAATTAATTAAAATGTCAAACTATGGTTAACAATTTGATAAATAGCTATCCCAGAGTATTTTGGAGCAACAGGAATAAAACACATTACACGGAGGATCTCTTGTGAGTAAAATTAGCTAATATTCATGTATAATTCTTAATTACATATTTATTTGATATTACATATTTAATTATTTCTGTCTACTTTGTCAAAAGCCTTTATGAAGTCAACAAAGGCGATATGAGTTTCTATATTGAATTCCTTGTGCTTTTCTAATAGTAGTTTTAGAGTGAAGAATCCATCTGTACAAGATCTACCCTTTCTGAATCCATTCTGCTCTTCTCCAATTATATTTTCATAAGGTATAATTATATACCAAGAAGACGAAGATCTCTGGGCCGTCCTATGAAACGCTGGAGGGAAAATTTTCTATAGGATCATAATAGGCCTTGGCCTAATACTTGGAAGGAAGAAGAAGAAGATGTATTTAATTACATATTTTACTATATTTTGGTACATGTTTATGTACATATTTCTCAATTTGATACTACATAAAAATTCGGGCTATACTTATCACTTTCAACCTGTCTGGCATGGGTATCCCTTTCGGCAGCAATGCTTCTGCTGGCGTAGCTCCTGGAGTTATTCAAGCATGCAAGCCTCTCTATCATGACAAGCTAAATATACCATGGAGGGAATTTTCTTCTCAATACTGATTTAAATCATATATTTTAAATAGTATATCCATCTATAGTAATTCTGCCCGAAGGCAAGTCCTTCACTGTAATCATAGCATTTTCATGCTATGCTTTGCAGCTTTACTAGGGAATTGTAGGTGTGGTAGCTTCCAATTGCTTTTCACACCAGTGGAAGATGACGATGATGATGATGATGATGGCTATATGATTTCGGGGACCATTTGGGCCTTAAAGTTTTCCTGACATTTGTCTTACAGGTGAGGAAAAATCCCAATAAAAACCTCACCCAGAAAAACTGCCCTGACCGGGGATCAAACCTGGGCCCACTGTGTGACAAGGCAGCACGCTACCTCGAGATCACAGCGGTGGACAAATAGTATATATAGAACAAATATTTTAATTATTTTAGTAGACACTTGGAAACACTATAAATACAGTTATAAACGTAAAAATACTTTTGAGTTATCAATAGTTGTG
This sequence comes from Diploptera punctata, assembly GCA_030220185.1. Classification (NCBI taxonomy): domain Eukaryota; kingdom Metazoa; phylum Arthropoda; class Insecta; order Blattodea; family Blaberidae; genus Diploptera; species Diploptera punctata. Next base: position 1,512,574 of record JASPKZ010004590.1, on the reverse strand, counting down.
CTCGCTTGTAAATTGACCAAAAGTGGACATGACCTATTTTAATACTCAGGGTTTTAAATATGTGCAGTGTCTAATGAAACAATGGGGAATTCAAATTGTTGTGATTATGGTCACAAGCCCATGAGACACTTTGTTTATTTCAAGACTGCAACCAATCAGAAAAAATACAATTTGTTGCTAGCCTTTTCGTTACTATTTGAAGTTAATATATCATTGTTGCAATGTTGTTTATTTATGATGGTTTTACATGTTCTATAGTGTTTCGTCTTTCACTGCAATCGTAACAGTTTCATGCTATGCTTTGCAGCTTTACTATGGAATTATAGGTGTGGCAGCTTCTTGTTGCTTTCCACACGGGAGAATGATGGTGATGATGGCGGCAGTGGCAACCAGATGATGTTCGGGGACCTTTTGGGCCTTAAAGCTTCCTGACATTTATCTTAGAGGTGAGGAAAAACCTCACCCAAGAAGCTTGTCCCGACCGGGAATCAAGTCTGGGCCCACTGTGTGACAAGGCAATGCACTACCTCAAGATCACAGCAGTGGATATTCCACATGTAGGTAACAATTAATGAAAATTAATTTATATTCAGCAATAATAACAAGAATTTTCACAAGTTGTGAATATTTTACATTTTTCCTTAATCTGGGAACGTATATATCACAATTATCAATATAATATTATTTTCACAAGATTTAAAAATATTGTGCAATTTAAGAACATTGTATTATTTCATTGGAGACCATTGTTTCTAAGTAAATGACCATCCAATGTAAAAATTTGGTTTTTAACGTGTGAATTTATCAAAATGCTATTGAGTGCATTTGAAATTTGTTTTTCTATTTGTATATTGTAAGCAAATTTAACAGTGCCTCAATTGAATTTGTTATGATGTGTGTGTATTATTTTTGATTCCTGTAATAGTTTGGGACTGAAATATTTGTTATAACAATACTTGGCATAACTGATATTTTAAGACGTTCTCAATTATGATTGGATTTTGGTGAACGTCTTATATGGTTGGCCGTTTAAAACATTTAAATTACATCCAGCAAAATGAATTAAAATTACTATAAGATACACTAACACAATACAAGCTCCACTCACCTTCCCTCTTGTATAATTTAATATTTATTCAAGTATTTAACATTTTAATTTCTATTGGCTGTGAAAAGTGTAAGAAAAAATGACTGAAAGTAAACATTTATCTCAAGAAATTAACACAATATCCAACTTATTTGTAATTTAATTGTGTTAGGGGTCCTCATCTAGGGGATATGTGGATGGCGACCACAAGGTGCCCAAGCTGAGCAAAACATTTCTTCCACTTACTTGTGTTTTGCACTCTTTTAACTTTACTATCTAACCTCTCTTGGTTAACTCTTGTTTTTTTCGACTCCGACGCTATTAGGGCGTCCGAGGGCTAGGGAGTCTTTCCTTTCTTCCATTTCTTCTTTCCTTTATTTTCTTTTCTTCTCCAGAAAAGCCTGACCAGAGGCTATAAGATGGCAGCCCCATCACTGGTCTTGCCTTCCTTTGGCCAGCAACCAATCAAAGGGACTATTATTATGCTTTCAAGTCTTATACGAGAATTTCCCGGAAGGATCAAAATGCTGGAGGAAAAATTTTCTATAGGATAGTAACAGGCCTTGGCCTAATACTTGGAAGGAAGAAGAAGGTAATATATAACTAACTTTGCAGAATATTTGAGGCTTTCCAATATACACAAATTTATTCAATTTTTCTAGACCATGACTTTGTGTTATGTTGTTTGGAAACAACTGAGGCTACTGATGATGGAGACATAGCTCTGAAACTGCAGTCTACAAGAATAAAGGATATGAGGTATTAAAAATATTAATTTAATTCTTAGATAATTAAATAAAAATAAAACTTACAGTTTTATGTGATTTTCATATTTATTAAAATGTAAATTAGCTGTTTCAGTACTTTGTACCTTCTTCAGACATGTTAACAAATTAATGAATTTTGTTATTATAGTACACAAGGGCTGCCGGACATTGGCATCTTTTAAAAGAAATCTAAATTTATATTTGCTCTAACCTCGACTTCATTATTACCCAGTGTAAGGTATATATATTAATTGGCGTTTCTCATATAATTTATCATATTTATATTATTATTATTATCGTATCATTATTGTTATTATCGTATAAAATGTTGTTTGTACATGAAATTTACTTTGCTACATTTAATGTATATTTAACTGTTTATAATTAGTATAGTGTATATCTATATTTGTCAAATATTTATTTGTATTTGTGCTGGTTGAGTGGAAGATAAGGCCTTATGGCCTTAACTCTGCCACAATAAATAAAGTATTATTATTATTATTATTATTATTATTATTATTATTATTACATAACAACTGTAACTATGCAACAATATTTTTTTTTTACAATCTCTATTATAAATTTAAAAGTGGCGATTCATTCAAATCTGTTAAATTCCCAACTAGATTTGAATGAATCACCACTTTTAAATTTACAATAGAGATTGTAAAAAAATATTTATATATTTTTTTTTTTTGCATAGTTACAGTTGTTATGTACTGTAATAACAAAATTCATTAATTTGTTAACATGTCTGAAGAAGGTACAAAGTACCGAAACAGCTGTAACTAAATTATATTTACCACTGGACTACTTAGCGTCGGGGTAGTAACCTGTCCTAAGGAACTTCAAAACTACTTTCAAGTCTCAACACGAAAAAATCCAGAAGGAATTATATTGTAATAAATATGAAAATCACATAAAACTGTAAGTTTTATTTTGATTTAATTAAATAAGTTATGGATTTTCATCAAATAAACACCAATTCAATTGATTACTTAATTCTTAGAATTGTATTACCTTAATACATGTACTGACAGAGGATCTGAAAGCAGCTATAATGAAAAAATTAACATTTCAATTACATTTAGCCCTGTCGACTCAATAATTTAATAAAGTTGGCGTGTGTACAAACTAATTACTTTTAAACACTGTTCTTATATTGAACTGTTATCATAATTGAATGTTATAAGTAGAGTCAGGATGTTAGGCACTTAAAAAATTCAAAATAGGCAGGCAAAAGACACTAAAAATCATTAATATAGGCACTAAAAATTCAAAATAGGCTCTTATAAAAATGGACAACGTAAATTTTTACAGCCTTACGTTAAAATAAAATAGCCGGTACTTGTTATTTCACCCAACGGGAGTGCACTGAGGTGGAAACCATCCACCTGCTAGGTTATTGTCTTATTGCCACTCTTATCCTGAAATATTCTAAGAGAATTTATAAAAAGAACACTTGAAAATTTCTATGCAATGATATGTGTCTTGAAGTCTGTCCATTTCAATTGATTTCATTGAAATAATAAGCCAATTTCGAGAAAAAAGAATGGGAAATAGGCATTTATAGGCATTGTAAGCTGAAATAGGCATTTATGGGCAAAATGCACTTAATGGAAAACAACTCTAGGGTCATTGGTATGAACTTATATGAAGTCACTTTTACAATATCTATAATAAATAACTATAGGCGTTTTCCCTAACATCCGGTCTCTAGTCATAAGTAAATATTTCAGTCCCAACACAGAAACACCAATTGTATATTATGACATGCTTACTTCTCCTATCTTCAGCAAAATGTATGAGTTAGTGTTTGATAAAAGTGACCTTATATCAATGTAAAAGCAAAAAGCCTTTTTAAACTCTGGTACCTTTCATTGTATATAAATATAAGTATATTGGTGCTAAAAACCAAATTACTGTATTTAAAATATAGTAGCAAAGCTAGATTAAACTGTGATGGTCAGTTTATTTATTAAATCCTCTCTCATTTCCGAAGCACTTAATGACATATTTCAAGAGAAAAATTCTCGCCTAGACCGAGACTCGAACCCGGGACCTTTGGCTTTCCGGGTCAAATGCTCTATCAACTGAGCTACTGAGGCGAGTTGCGATCTAGACGCAAATTTTTCTCTTTATAAGTTACACTGTAATTCCCTCGTGCCAAATGCTTTGAAACCGTTGCTTCTATCTTTGCATATGTGAGAATTGTTAACTTAATAATAAAAACATCAATAGAAGCCCTACTGGCTTTATAAACAAGTGTTAAATTCCCAATTAATGTCTTCTTAACTAAGAGGCCGCCATATGCAAAGATAGAAGCAACGGTTTCAAAGCATTTGGCGCGAGGGAATTACAACGTATAAAGAGAAAAATTTGCGTCTAGATCGCAACTCGCCTCGGTAGCTCAGTTGGTAGAGCATTTGGCCCGGAAAACCAAAGGTCCCGGGTTGGAGTCTCGGTCTAGGCGAGAATTTTTCTCTTCAAATATAATTAATCCTTCAGTGAGAAGTGTTAAATTAATAATAAAAACTTAGCGACGTGTTTCCTATGGGTAGAGAGCAAAGAATTGTGCACTAGATGGTACACAGTGGCAGGTCTCCTTGAAAAATTCTTTTGCTCTACTATAAAAATATAATTCCTTTGTTACATAAGTTATTTCTTATAAAGGGTCTTTCATATATTGTGCAATTTTACATCATCATCTGGTATCGTGGCAGCTGCCGCCGTCTTCCGGAAACCAAACGCCATTCCTCTGTCCATCCATTGATCTTCCTCCATTCCTCTGATATTCATAGCTGTTTGTACCCCTTCTATCCAAGTTTTCTTTGGTCTTCCTCCTTTCTCTTGGGATCCATTCCATAACACTTTTAGGCAATCTTTGCTCTGGCATTGTTTTGACATGGCCATACCACTGTAATATTTTCTTTTCTATAATGTCTATGATGTCCGGCTCCTCTTGTACATCTATAATTTCCCTTATTTCTTTATTTCGTATTCTATCCATTCTATATTTTCCGTGCGGAGTTGCCAGTCTCCCATCGGACGCCTCCCCAGGTGGCGGATAGGGGAATGCGCACCAGATATGGCGGGTACTGGGGAAATAAAATACCCAGGGTGGACCAAAACTAGCGCTGCTGCCTTGCAGTAAGATTCTGGACTATCAAAGGCTAGAGGAAGAAAACCTTGAACAAAAATTACCCGTCCCCCAGGTTGGGGGTTGATGCATCGGGCCAGCTCCTAGTTCATCATAAAAAGAAAAAAATGCTAAAAAACCAAACATCGTGCTCTGTTATAAAAATATAATTCCTTGTTACATAAGTTCTTTCTTATAAATGATCTTTCGTACATTATGCCATTTAAAAAAAAAAGTCAAAATGCATTGAAATATGTATATTTTTTTTAATTTTCATCCACATACACTCCCATTTAAGGGCGGAAGAATCTAAAAAAAAATGGTAATGCAATGTAAACCCAAAGGACATCAACTACCAGGTTAGACCTCTTAAAAAACTGCTAGATGGGGCCGTAACTGGTGTACAAAAACCTGATTCGTGACGGATGATGATTTACCCCGATGACATGATAGGTGATAACTGATAAATTATAATGAAGCGCCAGGAGAGCTAACCTAAACTTAACCTAAATTCCAGACCGTGGACAACCACAGGAATAAATTATCCTTAAGGAATAATTCGGGGACGCGCCGTAGCGTAGTGGTTAAGGCACTGCGCTACAACCGAAAGGTCGAGCCCCGTGGGGATCAGTATTTTTAAACTGGCCCAAACCGTCTGGCGGCACTACGGTCCTGGGGTCGACTCAGCCTCTAACGTAAATGAGTACCAGACACTTGTTCTGGGGGTAAAGGCGGCCGTCACGCAGGGCTGACAACCCGGCTGACATCAAGTGCCGATTGTCTAGAGAAAGTGGGAGCTTTAACCTCCTACTACCCCAAGGCCCTCCTGAGGCCTGTAGTGGGATCTCTTTGCTTTTACTTTTAAGGAAAAAATCCTATGGTTTGACTGGGAATCGAACCCGGGACCTCATTAACTGTAATCAGTAACGCTGACCACTAGGCCATGAGGCTGGTCACAAACTAGATGTATGGACTGCGTTTTTATTGGTAAAATAACTGTTTACCTTTAAGCATGTAAGAGAATGTAGTTCTAACACTCCCAATATATGAATAAAAAATGTATTATCCAGCACATTTCTATAAAAGTTTTATGAAAGAATCTTTAAATATATAATTACAATTTTAATAGATTAATTAATAAATAAGTATTCCATTGTTTAATTGTTACGAATTTCAATTGTTTGAAATGGCTTCTCTGTACATTTTTTTGAAGCATCAAAAAGGAAAGCCTTTGAAAAGAGGAGAGAAGCAAATTATTTTGAATGTTTTCAAACAGTTTAGTGAAAATTCCTTCATCAATCATTGAGGACGTTGAGAAAATAATGGCAGAAATTACAGGTAAATCAGCATTCAGCATAAAATCTGCTCTTAGATTTAGTAAAATTTAAAATAAATTATATCTATCGACGTCACGGAAAAAACGTAAAAGTCTGATCAGGCAGCCCATTCTATTTTTTTCGTAAATAAGATATGGAAGTTCCTAATTATTGGTACCATCTTATCTTGTATTCAGTCTTATTTCCCATAAAATACGATATAACCTAAGAAAAATATGTCTATCATTGACACATTCATTCACACTTCACTCATATCGCGGGTGAAAGTGGTATCACGGTTCCCTCAATACTCTGAAACGGCGAAGAAATGCCGTACACAAGTTTGTTTACAGTACAACTGCAACATAGCTCGGATGCAGTATAAAATTGATGTTTGTGGTAGCTATTAGTAGACAATATACGTATTAACACGATAGTAAATACAATTACCAACTTTTAGCAAACAATCTGGTAGGTTTGTCCGGGATTTATAATGCAAAAAATCCAATCTAAATCCAAAATTGAGTTTTCCAAGGTGTTTTTCCAAAAAAAGTCAAAATTTTGGAAATTTCAAAACCTGCAAAAATACAATCTAGTAGGTGTGTCCGGGGTTTATAATGCAAAAAATCCGATCTAAATCCAAAATTTCAAAATTGAGTTTTCCAAGGCTATAGTCTTGGTGTTTTTCCAAAAAAAGTCAAAATTTTGAAATTTCAAAAACTGCAAAAATGCAATCTGGTAGGTTTGTCCGGGATTTATAATGCAAAAAATCCGATCTAAATCCAAAATTGAGTTTTCCAAGGCTATAGTCTTGGTGTTTTTCCAAAAAAAGTCAAAATTTTGGAAATTTCAAAAACTGCAAAAATACAATCTGGTAGGTTTATCCGGGATTTATAATGCAAAAAATCCGATCTAAATCCAAAATTGAGTTTTCCAAGGCTATAGTCTTTGTGTTTTTCCAAAAAAAGTCAAAATTTTGGAAATTTCAAAAACTGCAAAAATGCAATCTGGTAGGATTGTCCGGGATTTATAATGCAAAACATCCGATCTAAATCCAAAATTGAGTTTTCCAAGGCTATAGTCTTGGTGTTTTTCCAAAAAAAAAGTCAAAATTTTGGAAATTTCAAAAACTGCAAAAATGCAATGTGGTAGGTTTGTCCGGGATTTATAATGCAAAAAATCCGATCTAAATCCAAAATTTCAAAATTGAGTTTTCCAAGGCTATAGTCTTGGTGTTTTTCCAAAAAAAAAGTCAAAATTTGGAAATTTTAAAAAAACTGCAAAAATGCAATCTGGTAGGTTTGTCCGGGATTTATAATGCAAAAAATCCGATCTAAATCCAAAATTGAGTTTTCTAAGGCTATAGTTTTGGTGTTTATCCAAAAAACGTCAAAATTTTGAAAAAACTGCAAAAATGCAATCTGGTAGGATTGTCCGGGATTTATAATGCAAAAAATCCGATCTAAATCCAAAATTGAGTTTTCCGGGATTTATAATGCAAAAAATCCGATCTAAATCCAAAATTGAGTTTTCCAAGGCTATAGTCTTGGTGTTTTTTCCAAAATAAGTCAAAATTTGGAAATTTTAAAATAACTGCAAAAATGCAATCTGGTAGGTTTGTCCGGGATTTATAATGCAAAAAATCCGATCTAAATCCAAAATTGAGTTTTCCAAGTCTATAGTCTTGGTGTTTTTCCAAAAAAAGTCAAAATTTTGAAAATATCAAAAAATGCTATCTGGTAGGATTTTCCGGGATTTATAATGCAAAAAATCCGATCTAAATCCAAAATTGAGTTTTCCAAGGCTATAGTCTTGGTGTTTTTCCAAAAACGTCAAAATTTTGAAAATATCAAAAAATGCAATCTATTAGGATTGTCCGGGATTTATAATGCAAAAAATCCGATCTAAATCCAAAATTGAGTTTTCCAAGGTGTTTTTCCAAAAAAAGTCAAAATTTTGGAAATTTCAAAACCTGCAAAAATACAATCTAGTAGGTGTGTCCGGGATTTATAATGCAAAAAATCCGATCTAAATCCAAAATTTCAAAATTGAGTTTTCCAAGGCTATAGTCTTGGTGTTTTTCCAAAAAAAGTCAAAATTTTGAAAATTTCAAAAACTGCAAAAATGCAATCTGGTAGGTTTATCCGGGATTTATAATGCAAAAAATCCGATCTAAATCCAAAATTGAGTTTTCCAAGGCTATAGTCTTGGTGTTTTTCCAAAAAAAGTCAAAATTTTGGAAATTTCAAAAACTGCAATAATACAATCTGGTAGGTTTGTCCGGGATTTATAATGCAAAAAATCCGATCTAAATCCAAAATTGCAAAATTGAGTTTTCCAAGGCTATAGTCTTGGTGTTTTTCCAAAAAAAGTCAAAATTTTGGAAATTTCAAAAACTGCAAAAATACAATCTGGTAGGTTTATCCGGGATTTATAATGCAAAAAATCCGATCTAAATCCAAAATTTCAAAATTGAGTTTTCCAAGGCTATAGTCTTGGTGTTTTTCCAAAAAAAGTCAAAATTTTGGAAATTTCAAAAACTGCAAAAATGCAATCTGGTAGGTTTGTCCGGGATTTATAATGCAAAACATCCGATCTAAATCCAAAATTGAGTTTTCCAAGGCTATAGTCTTGGTGTTTTTCCAAAAAAAAAGTCAAAATTTTGGAAATTTCAAAAACTGCAAAAATGCAATGTGGTAGGTTTGTCCGGGATTTATAATGCAAAAAATCCGATCTAAATCCAAAATTTCAAAATTGAGTTTTCCAAGGCTATAGTCTTGGTGTTTTTCCAAAAAAAAGTCAAAATTTGGAAATTTTAAAAAAACTGCAAAAATGCAATCTATTAGGATTGTCCGGGATTTATAATGCAAAAAATCCGATCTAAATCCAAAATTGAGTTTTCCAAGGTGTTTTTCCAAAAAAAGTCAAAATTTTGGAAATTTCAAAACCTGCAAAAATACAATCTAGTAGGTGTGTCCGGGATTTATAATGCAAAAAATCCGATCTAAATCCAAAATTTCAAAATTGAGTTTTCCAAGGCTATAGTCTTGGTGTTTTTCCAAAAAAAGTCAAAATTTTGAAAATTTCAAAAACTGCAAAAATGCAATCTGGTAGGTTTGTCCGGGATTTATAATGCAAAAAATCCGATCTAAATCCAAAATTGAGTTTTCCAAGGCTATAGTCTTGGTGTTTTTCCAAAAAAAGTCAAAATTTTGGAAATTTCAAAAACTGCAATAATACAATCTGGTAGGTTTGTCCGGGATTTATAATGCAAAAAATCCGATCTAAATCCAAAATTGCAAAATTGAGTTTTCCAAGGCTATAGTCTTGGTGTTTTTCCAAAAAAAAGTCAAAATTTTGGAAATTTCAAAAACTGCAAAAATACAATCTGGTAGGTTTATCCGGGATTTATAATGCAAAAAATCCGATCTAAATCCAAAATTTCAAAATTGAGTTTTCCAAGGCTATAGTCTTGGTGTTTTTCCAAAAAAAGTCAAAATTTTGGAAATTTCAAAAACTGCAAAAATGCAATCTGGTAGGTTTGTCCGGGATTTATAATGCAAAAAATCCGATCTAAATCCAAAATTGAGTTTTCCAAGGCTATAGTCTTGGTGTTTTTCCAAAAAAAGTCAAAATTTGGAAATTTTAAAAAAACTGCAAAAATGCAATCTGGTAGGTTTGTCCGGGATTTATAATGCAAAAAATCCGATCTAAGTCCAAAATTGAGTTTTCTAAGGCTACAGTTTTGGTGTTTATCCAAAAAACGTCAAATTTTTGAAAATATCAAAAAATGCAATCTGGTAGGATTTTCCGGGATTTATAATGCAAAAAATCCGATCTAAATCCAAAATTGAGTTTTCCAAGGCTATAGTCTTGGTGTTTTTCCAAAAAAAGTCAAAATTTTGGAAATTTCAAAACCTGCAAAAATACAATCTAGTAGGTGTGTCCGGGATTTATAATGCAAAAAATCCGATCTAAATCCAAAATTTCAAAATTGAGTTTTCCAAGGCTATAGTCTTGGTGTTTTTCCAAATAAAGTCAAAATTTTGGAAATTTCCATAACTGCAAAAATACAATCTAGTAGGTGTGTCCGGGATTTATAATGCAAAAAATCCTATCTAAATCCAAAATTTCAAAATTGAGTTTTCCAAGGCTATATATAGTCTTGGTGTTTTTCCAAAAAAGTCAAAATTTTGGAAATTTCAAAAACTGTAAAAATACAATCTAGTAGGTGTGTCCGGGATTTATAATACAAAAAATCCGATCTAAATCCAAAATTTCAAAATTGAGTTTTCCAAGGCTATAGTCTTGGTGTTTTTCCAAAAAAAAAGTAAAAATTTTGGAAATTTCAAAAACTGCAAAAATACAATCTAGTAGATGTGTCCAGGATTTATAATGCAAAAAATCCGATCTAAATCCAAAATTTCAAAATTGAGTTTTCCAAGGCTATAGTCTTGGTGTTTTTCCAAAAAAAGTCAATATTTTGGAAATTTCAAAAACTGCAAAAATACAATCTAGTAGGGGTGTTTGGGATTTATAAAGCAAAAAATCCGATCTAAATCCAAAATTGAGTAGTCTTGGTGTTTTTCCAAAAAAAAGTCAACATTTTGGAAATTTCAAAAACTGCAAAAATACAATCTGGTAGGTTTATCCGGGATTTATAGTGCAAAAAATCCGATGTAAATCCAAAATTTCAAAATTGAGTTTTCCAAGGCTATAGTCTTGGTGTTTTTTTTCCAAATAACGTCAACATTTTGGAAATTTCAAAAACTGCAAAAATACAATCTAGTAGGTGTGTTCGGGATTTATAAAGCAAGAAATCCGATCTAAATCCAAAATTAAGTTTTCCAAGGCTATAATCTTGGTGTTTTTCCAAAAAATGTCAAAATTTTGGAAATTTCAAAAACTGCAGAAATACAATCTGGTAGGTTTGTCTGGGATTTATAATGCAAAAAATCCGATCTAAATCCAAAATTTCAAAATTGAGTTTTCCACGGCTATAGACTTGGTGGTTTTCCAAAAAACGTCAAAATGTTGGAAATTTCAAGAACTGCAAAAATACAATCTAGTAGGTGTGTCCGGGATTCATAATGCAAAAAAATCTGATCTAAATCCAAAATATCAAAATTGAGTTTCCCAAGGCTGTAGTCTTGGTGTTTTTCCAAAAATAAAAGTCAAAATTTTGGAAATTTCAAAAACTGCAAAAATACAATCTAGTAGGTGGGTCGGGGTTTGTAATGCAAAAAATCCGATCTAAATCCAAAATTTCAAAATTGAGTTTCCCAAGGCTGTAGTCTTGGTGTTTTTCCAAGAGAAAAAAGTCAAAATTTTGGAAATTTCAAAAACTGAAAAAATATAATCTATCAGGAGCAATAGATTACACAATGGAACAGTAAGAAAACTTTTTTTTTTCGAAAATTTGGGCGTTCTTTATGTATTCGACCTCCTGAATTCGAAAATTATATTCAAAACATCATATAATCCACAGTTTCTGCACAAATCAATATGAGGAGCACAAAAATTGGATGGTGTGTGGCGATTTCATAGTTTGTGTATGATTCTAGGAAAACAATCAGGATATACAAAATTTCCCTGTTTCGTCTGCGAATGGGTCGGTCGGGCTCGTAACAAACATTGAGAGAATAAACAGTGGCCCTTACGTTGAAATTGGTTCTAGGGGACAAAAAATATCAAGTGTGACCTTCTAGTGGAAAAAGACAGAATATTCTTGCCCCATCTACACACATTGGGCATGATGAAGCAGTTTGTCAAGGCAACTGTTTCAAATATCTATGTAACTGGTTCGCTAAATTGTTACATGCCAAGTTGAAAGATATTCGATATTCGGAAACTAATGCTAGATGAAGATTTCCTTCATTAAATGAATGTCGTGGAGAGGGAAGCCTGGACTCCTTTAAGTGTGTGGTTCGAAAGTTTCTGGATATAATCGTATCCCAGAGTATATTGACATAGTTGATAACATTCTGACGACATTCAAATGCTGGGATGCTCAATGAGTTTATAGCTACACTTTTTAAATAAATACCTCGACTTTTTCCTCCAAACCTGGGTGCTATAAGTGAGGAACACAGTGAAAGATTCCATCAGGATATCAAGGACATGGAACGACGATGCCAGGGAACTTGGGATGTTCCGATGATGGGCGACTACTGCTGGATGCTTCACCGTGAGTACATGGACATTCCTCGTAAGAGGAAAAGCAGGAGCCACGACATGACAACTAAGAAAGCACGGAATAAATTATTTTAGTGCTTCTTTTGTACCACATTCTGTGTATGCATCTGTTCACTGTGTGTTTATTTCAATATGTTACTGTTTTGAAGTTGTATTCTGCTTGTACATTATCCATGTGTACTACTTCCTTATGTGATATCATTATTACAAAATATGCGATTTATGCAAAAACTGTGCGTGATACAATGATTTGAGTATCATTTTCGAATTCAGGAGTTCGAAATACATAAGGATAGCCTACATTTTCGAAAAAAAAAAAAGTTTTGTGACCTTGCGACTTGTTGCACTGTGTGATTGGTTATCTTATTTAACAACAATCTGTAATAGCACTATCACATTTTCGTGCGGTTCTCCCCTCCAAACTTTTGTTCATACTGTGTGTGCTTGTATGTTTTCTGTTTTGAACAACACTGCTAGTTTGTAAGTAAAATGAATGTGCGTCGCGTCGCTTCGAAGTGATATAAGTTGTTACTGTTTGAAACAGGTATGTTTTATATATGGACAGTTTATTTAAAAAAAAACACATTTCTTTAGCACAGAGTCGCTCAGCGCGTGTGTTTTTCCTCAACTTCCCTGTTTTCTTATCAAGGTCACCTCAACGAATCTTAGCATTACAAGCGTTACAAGCAGTGACAGGCTCGTAAAATCTCACGCGGGCCACAAACAAAGTGGAATTTCATTTCACAGACGGTTAATATGGTATATGAATACAAATACAGTTTTAGTGTTCGTTGAATTTAGAGAGAGCGCCTCCAATATAACTTATCAATATGCTAATGGAGTCCGCCGAAGTTTGGAAAACAAAAACTTAGTATTTTGGCTGTCACTTTTTCACCAGTTAATGCCACATGTTGGCATGTTATAAGATCAATAAATTACAATCAAGATCAGTAGATGTGTAAAAGTGAAAAATAACGTGGACTATTTAACTCGTGCCCCAAATGGGAGTCAATGACCAATTACATTTCAATGATTTTTTATTTACAGCCAATCACAGTCTTGTTTCGCCTAGAATTTACCAACTAAAGTTTATCATAATAAAGAAAGCACCTCCTTTTTAACATTCTGAATAGGTCATAGCATTATTTTGCAGTGGCAGACTCTCTAAGAAATACGGCTACGAGATTGTATCCTATATAGTGCATGAATGTCAACACATGCCGCATGCGGGAGTTAATATAAAAACATTTGTAGCAATTGATTATGCCACCAAAAAAAGAAACCACTGTTTGCACTTTCTTAAATGAATTTTTTTTCCCAGGTAACAATCCAGAAAAATATAATTGTCATATTTACATCATACGACATCAGAAATGAATTAATATAGGGTACAGTTTGACGTGTTTCTTTTTTTCTCCACTAGAGAGCATTCTTACAATATTGCGTTCCTTTGGCAATAAATAGTATGATCTGGTTGCAGTGATAAACAAAAGCAGATGAAGCGTACCTATCGCTTCTCATTTGTTTTCAAACATCGCCGTTTACATTAAATATATACATATTTTAAAATAGCTATATTTAAATAATGATTTGTGAGTAAACAGCTTAATTTTATTCGTTAAATAGTCCTAACAAATGCCACTCTTGATTTTCAAATTCTCTAGATAAATTTGAAATCACTCGTGGCATTACTTACGAAAATTGTTTTGCATGCCATTAAAAGAGATTCAGTGTACAGGATTTATACTGAAGTTACTCAACAGCACATAGGCCTATCAGAAAGTAAGCGTCGATGGCGTGCTGATGTGAAGCAAGTTTGCGAATGAATCACATGAGAGACACGCGATCGTTTTCAATTTTTTTATCATCTACAAGCGGCTAAATTGTTCAATTCCTCAAACTTCCTGGAACATTTAAGAAATTTTCCTGGGATGGAACTTCGTGCTATTTCGGAATCCTACAGTATGTTAGAGATGAAAAGGGTAAATACAGAACAATGTTCTGTACCCAAGACAAGACTTCAGGAATATTGAAATAGCCGTGTCTTTACTTACTTACTCACTGGCACTATCGAACCCGTAGGTTCATGGCCGCGCGGACATAAGCTCTCCATACATCCCTATCCTGAGCTAATGCTTTCCAATCATTCCCTGTATAATCTACTTCCCTCAAATCATAGTTAATGTTATTCTCCCACGCCATCACAATTAGATGAACGGTATGGCAAAATACGAACAATTATTCATTTTTATATATTCGATAAAAGTCCACCGCTGTGGTCTCGAGGTAGCGTGCTGCCTTGTCACGCAGCGGGCCCAGTTTTTCTGGGTGAGGTTTTTATCGGGGTTTTTCCTCACCTGTAAGACAAATGTCAGGAAAACTTTAAGGCCCAAACGGTCCCCGAAATCATATGGTCATCATTATCATCATCATCATCATCCTTCACCGGTGTGGAAAGCAACGGGAAGCTACCACACCTACAATTCCCTAGTAAAGCTACAAGCATAACATGAAAATGCTATGATTGCAGTGAAGGACCTGCCTTCGGGCAGAATTACTATGGATGGATATTCGATAAAGATGTAGAAATTTCTTCCTCTCAGTTAAAGCATTCGACGCAGTGTTTAATCTTTGAAGCAGAACTATTTAACATAAAAGAGGTCATTGAATAGTTTTCGTATGTAGGCCTATTGGTATAGACCATTTTTCCCAATCTGTGGTTTGCCAACCCCCGGGGGATTCGCAAAATATTTCAAGGGCTTCGCCAAATCTTTCCGTAATGGCGGGTTTCGAGGTTAGGCCAATTGTTGTTTACTTCATTTCTGCGACATTGTCATAATGATAATCTTATTATTGTATCTTGTAAGGTCATGTTTCCCTTAACAGAAATTTAGGCACTCTTCCCCTACAGGGAAGAATTTGAACCATACTAATTCAGTTATGCTTGTTTTCGTATAGATGTCATTTGAGTGGTCCGTGGTCAGCGTTCCGCCTCATACTGATATCTAGGAAGCCAAGATAGTACTAGGATGGGAAAATTCGGTAAATTTTGCTCAGAGGCCTTTTCATTCAGGCTTAAGGATCTTTTACGAGCCTGAAAATCTTCAGACTCGGGACCCACGGCTTAAAGTCCCTCCCGGAGGACTTCCTCCTTGGATTTTTCCATCCTAAAAAAAATCCATCGACCCCGGCCGGGTTTGAACCCGCGACCCTCGGGACCAGAGGCAACATAATGATAATAATAATAATAATTATTATTATTTTTATTATTATTATTATTGTTACTTTAAAATTAAATTAACCCTATAATGCCCCTTGTTATTTATGTGTGAGATCGGGAATTTATTAGGCCTACATTATTTCCACAATAAATTAATATTTACCGCAGATGCATGATTTACAGTTATGTAACAACGTTAGGAATGCATTTGATTTCGCTACAACTAGGCCTATATGTTGTGTAGCTTTTAAGCCGTAACTAGAGTAACTTTAGGTTTTAACCCTTAAGGGTTAAGTTAATTTAAGGTTATAAAACCTTTTGCTTGGAATTAAAATTTTATTAAATAAAAATAAAACGTAGTTTTATTTGATTTTCATATTTATTATATAATTCAGTGACAGCTGTTTCGGTACACTGTACCTTCTTCAGACATGTTAACAAATTATGAATTGTATTCCAACTGATCTAAGCAACAATACAACAATATTTATTTAAATTTGTAAATTTAACAAAGGGGATTCATTCAAATCAAGTTGAGAATTTAACAGTTTTTTACTACTCTTATATATAGGCCTATATATGGATTTGATAAATATGGATTTTCATCAAATAAACACCAACTCAATTGATTATTAAAATGTTATGCATGTCTACTGTATGTATATTTAAAAGTCAGTGGTTCACCCAACTCAGATCGTTGTGGAAGGGATTCGCGAGTCGAAAAAGGTTGGGAACCGCTGGTATAGACTCTACGAGAATGCACGCGAAGGGGATGGGACGGGGTATATCACATAGCTGCATACCTACCGGACTATGAAGATAGCTCTGTCATGTAGAAAGACAGACGCAGTAAACAAGGTTTCATTCAGTAGAGAAGTGGAGTTCTTGTACAGTGCGTCGGGTAGTTATATTGCGCTGATCTTACGTGTAGTGAAATACCACCCAAAACAAAAGGACGGAGTTATGCATCAATCGGATATGCGTCATTATGTAAGTTGGGAAAGAAAAAAGCGTTTAATTTTTTTTTTATATTTTGGCTCAACTGCACTTCTACTAGCGCTTGATTTTTCAGTTATATTGTTGTAAACTATAGCTCTTCTTCTGTATTTACTAACATTATTTAATATTTTAAACTTTTTCAAACGATTTTTATAACATTATTAGACAATTTTGAAGTGTTTATTTAAATAAACAAATTACAATATTACGACACTGTTAGACAATATTGTGATGCTAACTGCTATTTTCTCCACAGAATATATTACTTAGTCTATGATTTTTCTATCACTATTTTGGATTATCGCTGGTTGGATCAGCGTTAGGGAGTGATAAGTGTGTGTACACCCATTTTTAATAAACATTTGGTAATTTCAATATTATTAATATATTTTTAACATAGATTTGGGGATTTATTGCAAATATTGGTCATTTAAATTTCATAGCAACGGATAGTAATCGAAGATGATAATCGATATGTGGTTCGATTGCGGGTTATCGCTGGCTTTATAAACCCTGCGCATGTGCAGTTGTTCTATAGGACTTCGAAAATATTTCACGTTAGTTTAAGTGCAGTTTTTCCTATATTTTAAACTCTAGCGAGAGCTATTTAACTATTTCTGACTTATAATCACTCATATGATAATATTGTATTTACTGATTCGTACTGTATGAGTAAAAACAGTTTATATTTATTTTAACGGTCAATATTTCAATACTGCATTTAGACTTAATAAGAATGTTGTCGTAATCGTTCTGCATCAATCAGTTAAGCGCCGCAAAAGGGAGTTTACGCCGTTGATGCGTATTAGTGTGGGATATTTTATTATGTATCAATCAGCCAAGCGTCAAGGTAATGCATTGCACTGTTGATGTAAAATATTGTATCATAATATAACACTGGTCAACATGATTTTTGTCTCATGAGTACCAATAGTTGTACTTAATGTAGTTTCTTTATCGTGTTTTCAAATATGTATTCGGAATTTCTCCATCACCCACAGGTTTCTTTTTATTTCAAATTCAATTAAAGTAAAGTAAAGTAAAGTAAAGTGATCCCACAGGTCCTTGGGGTAGTAGGAGGTTAAGGCTCCCACTTTTTCTAGACAATCGACACTTTATGTCAGCCGGGTTGTCAGCCCTGCGTGACGGCCGCCTTTACCCCCAGAACAAACGTCTGGTACTCATTTCCGTTAGAGGCTGAGTCGACCCCAGGGCCATAGTGCCGCCAGAGGGTTTGGGTCAATTTAAAAATCCTGACCCCAACGGGACTTGAACCCTCGACCCTCCGGCTTGTAGCTCAGTGCCTTAACCACTACGCTACGGCGTGCCCCTTTCGAATTCAATTAATGGGTTTAAATAATTATTTTTTAATAAACGATTTTTCGTCCATTTTCCATTGTAAAATAAAACCAAATGAGTTAACTCAGGAGATTTCAGCTATGGAAAAGAGATATCAAGACAAATGGAATCCTAATATGCTGGCCGATTATTGTTGGACCATCAAGAGGGATGCTCCACATGCGAAATATAGCAGAAAATCTACATTTCTTACTTTTTAGGCGAGACAGAATGTTCGAATATTGTGTAGTTACGAATGTAGAAAATATTAAAGTGTTTGAAATTAAAAATTCCTGTGTCTCAGAAGCCTTGCGTGATGGAGAAAAACCGATATCATATTTGAATTCAGGACAAAAAGTAGTATTAAAATCACATATTTTTCTTTCTGAGACCAAAAAAAAAAAGTTTATTTTTTGTTGCTGAGTGTTACTAGAGTTTGTATGCACAATACACTTACTGTTAATGTGTGTTTATATATTTTATTGTTTTATAATACTTCGTGCATTTTACATTATGAAAAGTCCGTGTTAAATAAATAATGTTTTCTAAATAAATCTAATTTATTCATACAACTACAGAACATGGAAGAAAAACAGGCATGCTGTAAAAATTTTGTGAAATATTTTTTTTTATTCCTTGGAGTAAAAAAAAATTATCGATAGACATCCATCAACTTACACATTAAATTTTTATTTTCAACTATAATGCATTTTTAATGGAAATGGACAGCTAATGACAAATGAGGGAAGTTTTGAGGAAGTGGCTGAATTCAAATACCTAGGAACAATAATCACAAATAGGAATGAGATGCACAAAGAAATTAAACATAGGCTCAATTCTGGAAATGCGTGCTATTATGCGTTGCAGAGACTCTTGATGTCCCAACTCCTTTCAAAAAACGTTAAACTTTAGTAAATTCAAACAAAATAAAAAAAAATAATATTTAGCCCATCTTTTCAGTTTCGATCACATCTTACAATCGAGTGGGCATGGAATCTACTAGCCTCTGTTCTCATCCCATTTATAACTTAATCCAGAGTGTGGCTTTCTTCGGGACAGAAGTAAAGTCGTGATTGGTTCCGTGTTATAGATTTACACAAAGCTATTTCGTCAAATAATTAAAGTTCGTCACAGAAATAATTCGTTAAATTAATACGCCGTAGTGTAATGGTTAAGGCACTGCGCTACAAACCGGAATATTGAGGGTTCGAGTCCCGGTAGGGTCATGATTTTTAAACTAAACAAAACCTTCTGGCGGCACTATGGCCCTGGGGTCGACTCAGCCTGTAACGAAAATGAGTACCAGACTCTTGTTTTGGGGTAAAGGCGGCCGTCACGCAGGGCTGACAACACGGCTGACATCAAGTGGGAGCCTTAACTTCCTACTACCCCAAGGGCCTCCTGAAGCCTGTAGTGGGATCACTTTACTTTAATAATATTGGTCACAAATATCAGCCGGGTTGTCAGCCCTGTATGGCTGTCGCCTTTATCCCCAGAACATAGTCTGGTACTCATTTCCGTTTGAGGCCCTGTTGACTCCAGAGCTATTATTCTGCCAGCTTAAAAATTCTGAGGCCATCAGGATTTGAACCCTTGACCTTCCAGCTTTTAGCATTTGCCTTAACCGACCACAGTATGGCGTTCCCCTACATATTTCTACTATTTCATAAAGTTTTGCAGCTTTACTAGGGAACTGTAGGTGTGGTAGCTTCCCGTTGCTCTCCACACTGGTGAAGAATGATGATGATAATGATAAGGATGATGATGATAGCCAGATGATTTTCGGGGACCGTTGGGCTGTATGCTTCCTGACATTTATCTTACAGGTGAGGAAAAACCCAAAAAAAAAAAACTCACCCAGGAGACTGTCCCGACCGAGAATTTTTCCATATATATACAAGTTTATTTATATAACGAAGCCTGGTAACATAGGTATTATGAAAATTAACGATGTTATTAAATAATAATAAATAACAAAATAATATACCTAACAAACTTGTCAAATACTAAAGGGTGGTATGTGAACTTCATGAATTTTTTACCAATATCTTTATCTGTGTGAAGAGTACTTTCATTAATCATTTTTTGTTCCTTGAATTTATTTATTTTCTTGTGTATCATCTTTTCTTGAAATCCATTATCCTTTGAAATTTTTATGATATGGTCTTTCACTTTATTGTAATTTTCTTTGCTCATGGGAACATTCACAAGTGTGTGTGTTAAACTATTAAATACTGCCTGGTTGTGTGAAAAATGGTTAAATCCTGTAGCTTTTATATAATTGTCAATGTGAGTTTCTTTTCTGGAGATTCCAAATTCTATTTTCTTTTTTTCTTCATTACTTATCAATGTAAGGTCTAAAAATGGTATTTCATGGTTATTTTCTACTTCCATTGTAAATTTGATTGTTTTATTTTGAATATTTTACAGTTTAATGGCATCTTCTAATTGTTTTTGTTTTACTATTGCTATGATATCATCTACACATCTTCTCCAAAATTTAAACATCAGAGGATATACTTTGGTTACATGACATTCAAAGTTCCCCATAAACATATTTGCTAAGAATGGTGATAATGGATTTCCCATTGCAAGTCCTGATCTTTGTCTAAAGTACTTTATTTCCTGCCTACATAACTTAATTTCAGTTGTTACGTAGATAGGAAATAACACTGAGGTTTTTTAATATTGTTTATTTTTTCTTTCATTCACCTCATACTTCATAACTCCTCGCAAACCCAGGGTTTCGTCACATCATTTGTAACATTCTCAATGCTGTGTCAGGTTCACAACTGATGTCCAACGGCCTTCTATCCTGCAGACTGACCGAGGTCAGTTACTTTATTTGAAAATGAAATATAATTTCTATTCGTAAATTAATGAGTCATTTTTAACATCTTACCTCATATTTTATGTTTCTTCAAACACAGGAACTAGTTTTCGAGAGAAGGATCTCTCTCATTTTCAACCGATATTATGACTACCGGATTTTTGTTGGAATCTTCATCAATAACGTTGCTATCTGGTGTTAATTTGATGAACTTTGAGATGAGGTTATGTTGATCAGGAATCTCGAAATTCATGGATCTAAATTTGTTCTTCTGAATATATATCTTCTCCCAAATTGTCAATTCTAAAGGTTTTTCCAAATGTTTTAAAAGTAGGACTTCTTTTTCAATTTTATGATTCTCCAATAAACTATGTGCTGAAATAGCTGATTTTCCAATTCCACCATTTTTAATATTTCTGAAGTGTTCCTTAGTGCGAGTGTCCAAATTTCTTTTTGTTTTTCCTATGTATGCTTTATTGCAGTCCTTACAATTAATTTGATAAATTCCAGATTTTTTGCTATCTGGGGTGTTCAATTTCTTATTAGTTATTAATAGATTACCAAGGCTAAATTTATTTATCGGTACCAATGTAATATTGAATTTCTTGAAAAAATTTTGAAATTTGTTATGTATTTCAGGATGATACGTAATTTTCTTAAACTGTTTTCCTTTTTTTGTATCAGATTGCAGGGTAGTGTATTCTTTCAATCTTTTTTGTTGTCTGAAATTCTTTAATTTATTTACAATATTTCTTTTCCAAAACCATTTAAATTGGTTAAATTCAAATCAACACCAGATGGCAACGTTATTGAAGCATATTCCAAAGAAAATCTGGTAGACATAATATCGGTTGAAAATGAGAGAGATCCTTCTCTCAAAAACTAGTTCCCGTGTTTGAAGAAACATAAATTATGAGGTAAGATGTTAAAAATGACTCATTAATTTACGAATTAAGAACCTCATAATGTTATTTCCCATATTTAACTATGAATATAATTTCTCTATTGGATTTATTTCCTTAAGTATTAACTATGGTTATGTATTTAAATTGCTTGGGTTAGTTGTCACCCGCAAATCTCATAATTCGACTTGTTAGTGATATTTATCTATCGAGGGAATGTCCCGCGCCGTAGCCGAGCGGTTAAGGTAGGAAGCCTTGGCGCAGAGCTACGGGACTTGCGCTGGTTCGAGTCTCCATGGGGGAAGAAATTTTCTCATGGTATTTCGGCCAGTATGGGACTGGTGCCCACCCAGCATCGTGAGGCAATTGGGTAGCTACAATAAGTAGCGGCTCCAGGTTGAGGAACCAGCTATAACGGCTGGGGGACTCGACATGCTAACCACATGTCACCCCTACACTGGCTGTTGATCATCTACCTCTGTGATAGACACATGTGGATGTGAAGGGCCAACAGCCACCTGGTAAAAGGGCAACCGCTGAAAAGTGGAAAGACCCTCAATCGGAATCGGGAACTATATGATTTTATAAGTTTAAAATACAATAAACTCCAAGATATGATATACATTATAAAATAAAATACCCTCAGGGGTCCCCATCTAGGGGATATGTGGATGGCGACCACAAGGTGCCCAAGCTGAGCAAAACATTGCTTCCACTTACTTGTGTTTTGCTCCTTACTTTTATCTTTAACTGATCTGATATTTCTTCCTTTTCTAGTACCAGATCCCTGTCCAATCTCCCTTGCCTGACTTCTTGTTTTCTTCGACCCCGATGGTATTAGAGTATTCGGGGCCAGAGAGTTAATTTCTGTCTTTCCTATATCTCTTTCTTTTAACCTCATGCACACTCACCTTGAATGCCCACATAAGCTGCATGTTTAAATGCAGCCCCATTGCAACTTACAGCATAAGTATGCAATGGATTTGTGTCATCAACTAAGGCTGGATATACGTAATGAAGAAGAATTATAAAATAAATTGGAACACAGTCTTTCAAAATTGGAGCAATAAAATCTTTCTTATGTCTCCTGTAACTGCATGTTTAAATGCAGCCCCATTGCAACTTACAGCATAAGTATGCAATGGATTTGTGTCATCAACTAAGGCTGGATATACGTAATGAAGAAGAATTATAAAATAAATTGGAACACAGTCTTTCAAAATTGGAGCAATAAAATCTTTCTTATGTCTCCTGTAACTGCATGTTTAAATGCAGCCCCATTGCAACTTACAGCATAAGTATGCAATGGATTTGTGTCATCAACTAAGGCTGGATATACGTAATGAAGAAGAATTATAAAATAAATTGGAACACAGTCTTTCAAAATTGGAGCAATAAAATCTTTCTTATGTCTCCTGTAACTGCATGTTTAAATGCAGCCCCATTGCAACTTACAGCATAAGTATGCAATGGATTTGTGTCATCAACTAAGGCTGGATATACGTAATGAAGAAGAATTATAAAATAAATTGGAACACAGTCTTTCAAAATTGGAGCAATAAAATCTTTCTTATGTCTCCTGTAAAATTATTAAAAAAATATTGAGATATTTGCAAATAGGGTAACAATATATACTTTATCATCATATTATTGAAATTAAACCAGTAACATTTCTACATAAAACAGATGACTGCACAATAATAGAAATACCTAGCTTGCTAGAAACAATACTGGATTTTGCAAGTTATTTTCTTTGTTTGACAGTTATGCATCAACAACATAAGAGCGGCAATATTTGGTGCTTAGCTGCATGATGCAAAATTTAGATTAGCAAGTATGAAGATCTGGTTTCGTAGCCATTTGTTGCAAAACATAGAATCTCTAATAGGATTGATGGTGTTTACATTTTTCTTTAATAACAAGGCTATATTTAAAGATTTGGTACCAAAAGTGTGGATACACTTACTTTATGAGCCAGTGCAACAGATGGCATCAAAATCTCAATTTTTAATGGCTCTTAGTTGGTTGATGCATAACATCGTCCAATTAAGAATTAAAATATAAAATTATGGAATATTCACCTGAAAGGTCCGGCTCCTCAACTTAATTAATTATTTAACTGTAGCGCTTTCGGGACTTGTCCCATCATCGGCAGGATTCAAAACTGGTGTTTCATTGAATATCTGGTAGAGGGGGTTACATGTATTGGGTTCGTTTTCGTTTATCGGTTGTCGTTGTTGTGAGCTGCTTTCATGATTTCCATCTCTTCGAATACGTCTATCTTCGCTGGATTATTTTCTCTGTGCATTACTGTTAGGGTGCTTTCAGTATTTAATATGCAATGTCCTTCATGGATAACGTGTTTTGCATAGCTTGATTTTCCTTCTGCGTGAATAAAGTCTTGAAAATGTTCTTTAAATCTGATAAATCAGACTTTATTCACGCAGAAGGAAAATCAAGCTATGCAAAACACGTTATCCATGAAGGACATCACATGTTAAATATTGAAAACACCCTAACAGTAATGCACAGAGAAAATAATCCAGCGAAGATAAACATACTTGAAGAGATGGAAATCATGAAAGCAGCTCACAATAACGACCACCTGATAAACGAAAACGAACCCAATACATGTAACCCCCTCTACCAGACCTTCAGTGAAACACGAGTTCTGAATCCTGCCGATGATGGGACAAGTCCCGAAAGCGCTACAGTTAAACAATTAATTAAGTTGAGGAGACGGACCTTTCAGGTGAATATTCCATAATTTTATATTTTATTTTGAATAATACCTCAACAGAACACATCATGAATCTCATAAAAGTCAATTAAGAATGAAATTTAAAAAGAAAACTAACTACTGCAAATTGTAAAGGTATTAGCTAAAAAAAGGAGATATAATGCATATATAAAATATATCAAATTTAACATTGTTGAGTTGTTTATTGTTTCAAATGAAATGATTTGCATATCTTGTGAGAACGTTCAAAACGTAGATGTTCACTTGTTCACACTTACTGACTACTGAGTACACAACTTAACTTAACATCATTTATATATAATTTAACAGATTCAGCAAGGTATGACCCACTCGGTTTCATAATATTGTTTCTTTACGGCCTTCAAATTCCAGTCATTTACTTATGTTTGATCTCTTCAAGTTCAACAATGGGTAACTATCTGACAGACAATGTAATGATCCATTATTTATTCAAAGTTTATTTTGACTAAAATTATAAGCAAATAATCAATTGTAATATTTAAATTAATATTGGGAAGTAAACATTACGAGGTTATATCATTAATAGTGAGTGGAGAACTTATTTTTAACGACTCACCTCATATAATTTCAAATTTCTTTGATACCGGCAGTTTCAGACAATATCTTATCCCTCTTCAGTGGAAGCCATGACTGAAGAGGGACAAGATATTGTCTGAAACTGCCGGTATCAAAGAAATTTGAAATTATACGAGGTGAGTCGTTAAAAATAAGTTCTCCACCCACTATTAATCAATTGTAATTTTTAAAAATATACATAGAATGAAATCTCTGTGTGTCTAATGTCAAATATTGGACTGTGTGTGCTTTGGCTTTCAGCATATATATATGTCCACCGCTGTGATCTAGAGGTAGCGTGCTGCCTTACACACAGCGGGCCTGGGTTCGATCCCTGGTCAGGGCAGTTTTTCTGGGTGAGGTTTTTATCGGGGCTTTTCCTCACCTGTAAGACAAATGTCAGGAAAGCTTTAAGGCCCAAACGGTCCCCGAAATCATGCCCATCATCATCATCCTTATCATTATCATCATCAGCATCCTTCACTGGTGTGGAAACAATGGGAAGCTACCACACCTACAATTCCCTAATAAAGTTGCAAGCATAGTGTGAAAATGCTATGATTGCAGTGAAGGACCTGCCCTCGGGCAGAATTACTATATATATATATATATATATATATATATATATATATGGCTTGTAAGTAAGTAAAGTGATCCCACTATAGTCCTCAGGAGACCCTTGGGGTAGTAGGAGGTTAAGGCTCCCACTTTTTCTAAACAATCGGCACTTGATGTCAGCTGGGTTTTCAGCCCTGCGTGACGGCCGCCTTTACCCCAAAACAAGTGTATGGTACTCATTTCCGTTAGAGGCTGAGTCGACCCCAGGGCCTTAGTGCCGCCAGAAGGTTTGGGTCAGCTTAAAAATCCTGACCCCACCGGGACTCAAACTTTCGACCTTCCGGCTTGTAGCGCAGTGCCTTATATATGGCTTGAACATGTTATATTTTCAATTTATGCATCTAATGTGTGCAGAAATGAGTTCGTGTTAAAGGTGTTAAAAATTGTTTACTTTTTATTATTTCACTCACCTCATACTTCATAATTCATAGCAGACCCAGGGTTTCTTCACATATTTTGTGACATTCTCAATGCTGTGTCACGTTCACAACTGACGTCCAACGGCCTTCTATCCTGCAGACTGACCTCCGCGCCATCTGGTGGCCGACCGAAGAATTTCCAAATCAGTCCTCTTTCTTTATAACCGGGTATTTCAAAATTCATAGTTGTATTTTCATTCTTGCATATGTAAATTTTTTCCCAAATTGTGAGTTCCTTCGGTTTTTCCAATTGTTTAAGTAATTTTGTTTTGGTTTCTATTCTATGTTTTTCTGACCAGGCATGTGCAGCTATTGCAGATTTTTGGTTTCTCCATTTTTAACATTTCTGAGGTGTTCTTTTAATCTTGTATTTAGATTCCTTTTTGTTTTTCCTATGTATATCTTTTCACAATCTTTACAATTAATTTGATAAATTCCCGATTTTTTGCAGTCTTCAATCTTTTCATTTTTGTTGGTTTTTATTAAATTACCTAAGCTGTAATCATTTTCGGTGCTAATTTAATGTTGAATTTGTTGAAAATTTTTTGAAACTTGTCAAATACGAAAGGATGGTATTGTGAACTTCTTGAATTTTTTTTTGCCTATATTTTTATCTGTCTGAAGAGTACTTTCATTGATGACTTTTTGTTCTTTGAATTTATTTATTTTCTTGTGTATCATTATCTTTTGAAAACCATTATCGTTAGCAATTTGTATGATGTGTTCTTTCTCTTTATTGTAATTTTCTTTGCTCATGGGGACATTCACAAGTCTGTGTGTTAAACTATTAAATACTGCCTGTTTGTGTGAAAAATGGTTAAATCCAGTAGCTTTTATATAATTGTCGATGTGAGTTTCTTTTCTGTAGATTCCAAATTCTATTTTTCTTTTTTTCTTCATTCCTAATCAATTTAAGGTCTAAAAATGGTATTTCATGATTAAAATTTCCAAATACACCAGATATAAAACCCAAACTCATGGGATACGGTATCATAGAACCAATGTAATAGACACTCTGCCAGTATAAAAAAATATAAAAAATCTCCATGGTATGACAGGCATAGGGACCTTAGGTCTACCAGCTGGCTGCTGGCCTCACAGCAACATGTGTTAATCACAGAAGTGGACAATCATCTAGCAGTAGAGGGGTGACATGTTGGGTCCTTCACCCGTTATAGGTGGTTTTTAAACTTGAAGCTGCTGCAAATTCCTCACAATGCAGGGTGAGCACCAGTCCCATTCTGGCTAAAATTTTATGACAAAATGTCTTCCCCTATAGGGATTTGAATCAACACAAGTCCTGTAGGTCTTCACCAAAGCAAGATGCTTTGAACAGCTCGGCCACATCCCTCCCAGCATGTCGACGTCTTGAGGTTTCCAGGCATAAACCTTCTCCTTCAAATAACCCCACAACCAATAGTCACATGTTGAGAGGTCAGGGGGATGGGCTGGCCATTCAATGGGGCCTCTTCTTCCCACCTACCTGTTTTGCAAATGATCAGCCAAAATTTCCCTCACCGCAATTGCATAGTGAGGAGGTGCACCATCCTGCTGGAATAAACATTGTTCATGTTCAGCACTTTGCATTACCAGCAGGACAATTTGTTACCATTAATAGTTTCATCCAATATTTGCATTCCTAACAGTCTTTCCCATCCGATCATAGCCCAAACAGTGACTTTGCCGCATCTTAAACGTGTCTTTTCAATAACATTAGGATTCTCTTTACCATAATAGTGACAATTGTGTCGATTAACACGTCCGTTCACATGGAAAACAGCTGCATCAGAAAAGTGCAATTTTCTGTACCAATGTTAGTCATTTGCTGATTCCCTTACAACAAATTCACAAAATTCCATCCATCTGTCAGGGTCATCTTCATTAAGTTCATGGACACGAATTGGTTTGAAGGGGTGGTACTTCTCACGCTTCAAAACATGACACACTCGATTGACTGATATGAAGGTCACGTGAAGCTTGGCGGGTTGATTTTTGTGGTCTAGTGTCGAAGGCCTCCACAATTCTCTTCGTTGTTTCTGCATCCGTGCTAATGCAAGGCCTTCCAGGAGGTTTGATTTTCTGCATCCTTTCCGTTTCCAGCAGCCGTTTTCTCCACTTCCCCACAGTCGACGGCTGCAATGCTACATTAAACTCACGTCTTGCCCGTCTTGCGGCCTCACGATCATTAACATACGTTATTGCCCATGCAGCAATTGTAATTTGCTGTTGCATATTCAACGCCATTTTGACTAATGATGTAAGTTCTACACTGTTTTGTTTTATTCTATAGTTGTAATTTGAATAATTGCCTTTCCAATGGTAATTTCATATTTCCTGTAGTGGTAATATTTTCATCACACAACGCGATCAAACATATAGCCATATTTATGATTCACCCTGTATAATGTTATAATAAATCACATCAATCTAATTGTTTGCAATATAGGACATATGCTCCAGTAACGTACTGTTCATTGATGCATATTCCCCCAACGAATGGACCCAAGACCTATGAGATGAGTGTTGTGTTACAGCCTGAGTAGTGTGGCTCATTCTGGGCTGCTGGCTTTTGGACTCTTTGTTGCAGTGTGGTTTCCGAAGGCCTGCTCTGGAGAGAAAATACCTCATTTCATACCCAATTTCACCTCAACAATTCAACACTGCTAAATAGCACTGACCATGTGAGAGAAAACCCTTAATTGATAAGCACCAGGGAATTTGGCTGCCAAGGAGTCTCAACTGGTTCCAGCAAGCAGCACCCTGGGCAATGCTATCACTCAGTAGCACCAACCTAATACCTTAGTGACACTTTTGTAGAATGAAAAGGCCGTAAAGTTGTGATATTGAATGAGCCGTGTCAAGTCTACAAACTTAACAATGTGTGGCAGCAATACATTCATAACAATAAACATTATGTGATTCTATGATCAATTTTAAGAATAAAGTATTCACAAACATATTATGAAAATATAATAGGAAGTGATATTATGAGGTTCTACTTAATAAATAAATTGGGTCTGCCTCATCTTACCTCATGTTTCATTGTTTCTTGTAAGACATGTTTCAGAGAAAATTATGAGTTAGAGAAAAATTACATAACTGAAGTGGCAAAAGAGAATGGTTTCGAGGAGAAAATTATACACAAAAAAATTGATAAGTACTAAAAACAAAATTATATTATTTTTAGTCTGATTATCTTACCTCAATATTAATGTTGATTTGTTCTTGAACATGTTTCAAAACAATTCTGTTTTTTATCGTCAGCTTGTCCAGACTGGTTTTATTTATGTTGCATTATGTTGCACAACCTGGATGTCGATGTCAGCTCCATCCTGTGGTTGGCCAAAGAACCTCCAAACAAGGTCAAGCTCCGTCGGTATTTCAAAATTCGAACTTATCATTCCTTGATAATGGTATGTGGGATCATGCTGAAACGTCGGAATTAGTGGCCAGATGCCGAAATTGAATCCAAGATGCAGAAAACCCAAGAAAACTTTAATATTCATACATATATAGATTATGTATTAACTTCACTATGAACCAATGCTGCATTTGAAGTGATTAAAATGTGTTTTATAATATTTTAATCTAAAAATTGATAATAGAATCACATAGTTGTCTGTACAATCATTCTCACATTAACATGATGCTTGTTTTGTTCCATTTCATTTCAGTGCATAGAGTTATATCAAACTATTGTATGTATTTCCAAGTGGATACAAATTCTCCAAACAATACGTCTTGTTGTGGTTTCCTAAGATCATGCATGAGATGCCAGTTACAACATGTTTACCACACTCTAACAGAGTGAAGAAAAAGTAGCATTCTTGATTTTAACATATAATTCCTTGAAAAGAAAACTTAAATATCTTTAGCAGAAAATGGGACATTCCATATGAAATTAGACAGCCAAAAATGCAAGTGCTTGTAATGCAAAAGGATTAAGAAACATATTGTAAAGATTTATTTTTTATTTTAGAAAGAAAAATTATTTTAAAATGTAATAGGAAGTAACATTAAGAGGTTTGTTTAATAATTAAAACATTTTGTCTGTTCATTCTTACCTCTTAGGGTCGAATGTTTGAACGCATTAGACAGTAAAAGGCGTTCTCTGCTGAGAAAGTTTTATCCAAATACATTTTGCTTACTCAGAAATCTATTCATGTGATAATAATTGTAAGCTACCTGACGAGGTACCTTAAGATCATAGCTCAAGATAGAAACTTATCGTGAAAATCCTGAAGGGAACCGATGGTAACCGATGTAGTTTGAAACCTTTGCAGCTTTATCCAAGATGTCGGACCTTGAAGACTTCGATCATGTTTTCGGTATGCGCGGAGAAGAGGAATTTGATAGAGTCTACCAAAGAATTCAACTGGAAGAACAGGAGAATCGGCGTAATATTGTGCGATGCAGACGTAGTTGTATACGGTATTATTTGCGGGACGCAAGCGTAAATGCGTTCCTCTATAGCAGACGAAAATAACAGAAGTGGTTTTATTGCTGAGAATTCTGGGTAATTCGTTGCCAGTATTACGAAAACGTCAACTTTCATGCATGACCGGTAAGTCGGCCGTTAATTCGATCTCAGCAATTGCTCGCGGTGAGTCAGCTCACCAGTGATTGGAAGTAATTTGAGTAGAGACTAATGTATTTGCATATGACCCTTAGAGTTTTTTTTTTTGCATTTTCTTAACTTTTCTAGCGATAGGTCATTTTTTGGCAATTTTTAGGTCATTTTGAGCATTTTTTTACACTTTTCTGGAAGGCTGTGACATTATTTGTATTTGATTTAAGATTTTTATTATAATTCAGTATTTTTCCTTGTCAATACAATTTCTTGCCTACTTCTAGGAATTTTATTCAATTTCTTAGAGCTTATGCTAGCTTCTACCCTTATTTTGATTGTTAACTGCAATTCAAAATTGTTGTAAAAGTGCATTGTGTAATTTAAATGGATTTTCTTCCATAAAAGGTACTCTAATATGTATTTTTAAATACTTTTCTTTCAATATTTTGATGTTACGTTAAATTTTATGTAATTCAGTAATCAAGTGAGTTCTTAATCTAATACATAGTATTTTTATTTATTAATTAAATAAAAATAAAACGTAGTTTTATTTGATTTTCATATTTATTATATAATTCAGTGACAGCTGTTTCGGTACACTGTACCTTCTTCAGACATGTTAACAAATTATGAATTGTGTTCCAACTGATCTAAGCAACAATACAACAATATTTATTTAAATTTTTTAATTTAACAAAGGGGATTCATTCCAATCAAGTTGATAATTTAACAGTTTGTTACTACTTTTAAATTTATTAATTTCTACAGCCTCCAAAAGATCTAACTTCTTACCCTTATCACAAACAGGTAAAATTTCAAAATTTGGATTGAAACAATGATTAAATTGGAATAGGTGGTTAGCATATTTTGAATATTCTAAATTTCTGTTATATGTATTTTTATTGGTAATTCTTAACTTCTTATTCGTCTTTTTTTTTTTTTCATTGGTCTATTTTGTATTTTTTAGGTCATAAAATGCCTTGCCCTAATAATAACTATAAAAACTCAAAATCGGAAGAAATTATTATGAAATGTAATCTTGACTCAGACTTTGTTTTTTGTGAATAAAGACTGTGGATTTTAATGTTTTATAGTTATGGAAAACTAAAAAAAAATATGTGAAACAGCAGCCATGATTTATACTTGATTTGTGCAAACAACTTAATTTCACATTATATCTGAGAACTGTCATTACAATGCTGTCAGGTTAAATTCAAGAGTTTTTATTTTAAAATACAACAGGAAGTAACATTAAGATGTTTGTTTAATAATGAAGATATTTGGTCTGTGTATTCTTGCCTCGTATGGTTGTTTTTGTTGAACATATGTTTCAAGGCTTCTGAGCCCCATCGTCAGCAATTACAGACTGATTTTTTTCAAGTTGTCAGCCCTGATTTTTAACTCCTGCTCTCTCTGCCTGTTGTCCGATGAACTTGCTAATGAGGTTCCTTTCTCCGGGAATGTCAAAATTCAATAATTCTTTCCTTGTTCTGTATGTAGATTTTTTCCCATATGGTGAGTTTATTTTGTTTTCTAACTGTTTTAATAATTTTGTGTTTACATCTATTTTGTGTTTTTCTGACCAAACGTGAGCAGTCACTGCAGATTTTTCTACTTTCCCTTTTTTTACACTTCTTATAAGTAGAAAAATCTGCAGTGGCTGCTCACATTTGGTCAGAAAAACACAAAATAGATGTAAACACAAAATTATTAAAACAGTTAGAAAACAAAAATGAACTCACCAAATGGGAAAAAATTACATACAGAACAAGAAAAAAATTATTGAATTTTGAAATTCCCGGAGAAAGGAACTTAGCTAGAAGTTCATTGGGCCACAGGCAAAGGGAGCAGGAGTCAAGAATCAGGTCTGACAACTTGAGTAAAATCAGTCTGTAATTGCTGATGATGGGGCTCAGAAGCCTTGAAACATATGTTCAAAAACAACTATACGAGGTAAGAACATACAGACCAAATATCTTCATTAAATCCAAGAGTGCTGTTTTCTCTTCTTTCTGTAGAAACTCCGAGTGTATTGCACAACTAAGTCGAAACCACAACCCTGGTTTTCCAATATTTTTTTGTTTTCATAAAAGTTATAAAAATAATTGAAAATCCACAGAAATTGTTCTGAACCGTGGTCTTGATTCAGACTTTTAATACTAATAAAATTCATATCAAATTCCGTTGATGTTAATAGTCATAAGATAAAAATTTAAAATGCACCTGTTGGCAGGTGCCGTAGTCCTCAACTGTCTTAAAATAATGTATTTAAAATATTATTATTTGGAGGCATTTCGGAAGTTAACTTCCATCATCAGCAGGTTGCTATTGGCATGCATCAAGACCATCAGTGTCTACAGTGTCTCAAATATAACAACTAGTAGTGCATACTCATCCAGCTGATGATGTAAGTTAACTTCCGAAAGGCCTCCAGATATTTTTTTTCTTGTAAGCCCATGTTTCCCTTAACAGAGATTTAGGCGCACTCCCCCTATAGGGAAAAATTTGAACAATACTAATTTAGTTACACTTGTTTTCGTATAGATGTCCTTTGAGTGGTCCGTGGTCAGCGTTCCGCCTCATACTGACATCTAGGAAACCAAGGTAGTACTAGGACAGGAAAATTCGGTAAATTTTGCTTAGAGGCCTTTCATTCAGGCTTAAGGATCTTTTACAAGCCTGAAAATCTTCAGACTTGGGACCCACGGCTTA
This sequence comes from Diploptera punctata, assembly GCA_030220185.1. Classification (NCBI taxonomy): domain Eukaryota; kingdom Metazoa; phylum Arthropoda; class Insecta; order Blattodea; family Blaberidae; genus Diploptera; species Diploptera punctata. The sequence goes on along the minus strand of JASPKZ010004590.1, from coordinate 1,479,125 downwards.
AAATCCCTCCCGGAGGACTTGCTCCTTGGATTTTTCCATCCTAAAAAATCCATTGACCCCTACCGGGTTTGAACCTGTGACCCTCGGGACCAGAGGCAAGGAGCATAACCACTAGTCCACCACGGCCTCCAAATAATATTTTAAATACATTAATTTAAGACATTTGAGGATGACGACATCTGCCAACAGGTAATTTTTAATTTTTTAATTGTTATCTTATTCAGACATTTTTTTTTTAATTAACAGCTGTAGATTTTCAGTTTTTATGGTTGTTGCAGGAACATTTAAAAATTGCAAAACCGGGATTATGGTTGTGCAATCCACTATGAGACAACCCAACAGAGGGCTTGCAATGTTGCCATGTTTAATGAACAATCACAGTAACAGTTTTGAGACAACAATTGAAAATTACATAAACCAACACAATTAAAATATTTACAACTTTTCAACATTGAAATTTTAAAATTTACAAATTCTATACAGTTGGTAACATCTATGCAAAGCTTAGTAAAAGATTATCTCATGTGTAAAGATAATGCAGTAGGAAGCTGTCAAATTATTTTATAGATTCATTTTTATAAAATCCATTCAATAAAATGAAAAGAATTCAGAAAATTATAAAAATATTTTTTTATTCTTTTTTTTTGCAGTTGCTTGAACTGTTAATGCTTTTGATAGCAAGGATATGCATTTTAAGATCTTCAAAGGAGTATTTTTGGTACAGTCTGGTATGAGAGTAAAACCTGTTTGTTGGAGAATACATTACCAGACTGATAAATAAAATAAATAAATAAATGAGTTAATAAAAATCTGATTATCATGAGATATTTACAAAACTAAGTAGAACAAAACTTCCTATTGTTATATAAAAAGCAGCTTTGCCAGAAACAAAATGATCAAATGTGTATATAATTCATTTGCAAAATGCTTATCAGTGAAATTGAATATCACAGGTTCAATTGTGACCCAGGTATGTAAGTTTTAAGTTATATTTGAAGAGAGAAATTTTTTGCCCAGACCGAGACTTGAACCCGGGAACTTTGGCTTTCTAGGCCAATGCTCTACCATCTGAGCTATTGGGGCGAGTTCCGATCTAGACGCAAATTCTTCTCTTATATACGTTGTAATTCCCAGCACCAAATGCTACAAAGCCTTTGCTTCTATGTTTTGTAAATGGCAGTTTCTTAGTTACGAAGACATTTATCGGGAATTTAAACACACTTTATACAGCCAGTAGGGCTTCAATTGATGTTTTTATTATTAACACATTCAGTACCGTAAACCAGTTAAGGCATTTAAGGAGTCTATCGTTTATGCGGCCATCGGCCAGTTAACTCACTTTAGAGCGGGTGCGAACAAACCGCGTTTATATTCGGCGCCTAAATATTGTGTTGACTTAGTATGTCTTGGAGATCATAGATGGCATGTAAATGTACATTTTCTATTCCCGTTTGACACGTTTAACCTTGATGAATCCCCTTTTATTTTTTAAACAAACAACACATGGAATTCGTTCACCCAAACTTGTCCCCAGTCTCCAATGCAGTCGTATTTGTTTCTCCTTACCGCGCTGTTCTTTGTGCCTGAGTGAAACCATGGTGAAAGAAAAATGTCTCACTGAAGAAGAATTAGTGAATATTTTGTATAATGATGATTCAGGTGACGAACTGATTCGTGAATAAGAAGATTCATGAAGTGAAAGTGAAGATGAACTTCCACTTCCTGAAATTGATACGCCGATACCATGTGATGTCAATCACCCAAGTTTTCTCACCATCAAATCCTACTAGGATATCTCCTTTAGGTATGTACAAAATTTGAATTTTCTAGGACTAATAGTTTGTGAATAATGGTCCATTTTCTGAAGTGCCATGAAAAGGGTAGCTGGGGTATTTAAATGGCTGGCCTGTGGGTTTAAATGCCCTGCTCAGTGCCTGGTACTGAATATGTTAATTTAACACTTCTCACCAAAGGATAAATTATATTTGAAGAGAAAAATTTTCACCCGGACCGAGACTTGAACCCAGGACCTTTGGCTTTCTAGGCCAATGCTCTACCATACGAGCTACCAGGGTGAGTTCTGATATAGACACAAATTCTTTTTAAAGTTTGAAGTTTCTACATCCATAATAAGTCTTAAGATTTTAATATGCATAATAATGATGTTAAAATAACATTCTTATTTTATACCTTACTAGCGTACCCGGCAGACGTTGTCCTGCCCGAACGTTCAATTCTCATGTCATGAACGGACGATAAAAATGTTACTTTTTTACCATAAAATTCAGAAATTAGGACATAATTAGATATTATTAAATAAGTTCGCAAGAAAACCTCTTACAGCCTTCTGTTGTGGCTCAAGAAGTGTGAATGATGACGTCACATAGCCATGAACATTAGAATTGTACCCTCCTTTGCAGATAAGTTAAGAACCGTCATATAACAATTATATTAGAGTGAAAAAAAAAAAAAGATAAAATTGATGAGAGTGAGTCAAAACAGTTATCCCCCCCCCCCCAGCTAGATTTCATTTCTGACCCATACTAGCCAACATTCCTTAAGAAAACTTTTTTTCCCCCGTAGAGACTCGAACCAGCGTAAGTGCCATAGTTCTGCACCAAGACTTTTGCCTTAACCACTCTGCTACGGCGTGAGACTCTCGGTATCAATGAAAGACAAAAATGGTTATTGTGAGTTATCCGTAAGAGATAAGGGACTCTTGGTATCAATGAAAGAACAAAAATGGTTTTTGTGAGTTATTCATAAGAGATAAACATATGCTGTCGCAGACTTTTTTGTAGAGCTTTTTGAGATATTAAATTCTGTGTACATTAATTTTCTGTATTTGTTATGGTTTAGGCAGCATAAGCCATTTAAGCATCCAAAGAGCTACTTTTTTCACGTTTTCCACTACAAAGGGCGATTTTTAACTGTATAGCAGTTGAGTATCACAACTCTCTTATAGCCTATGTTCATCCCAGGAATCTCCTTTTTGCAAAAACCCCATCACAATCGGATCAACGGTATGGCCGCGCATAAAGTACAAACAAACAAACATTAATTTTTATATATAAGATTAATGTTATCTTATTTTAAAGATACTAAGTTCAAATTTACAGCAAGCTTGTGGGCTTATTACACTCGCCACATTCATTTTGCTGACATTGCTATTGTATATCATAATAATACCATTTCCCCATAACAAGTATGAAAAACTAAAAAATCCATGTTATGTTTTTGCAATCAACAAAAATGTCCATTGTTAGTATGTATACATCCATCTAACATGATAGCTATAATGCCATTTCACAAAAAAAAAATTTTAATAGAGTAAAAAAAGAAAGCGTCCCGCGCCGTAGCGAGTGGTTAAGGCAGGAAGCCTTGGTGCAGACCTACGGGACTTGCGCTGGTTCGAGTCTCCATGGGGGAAGAAATTTTCTCATGGTATTTCGGCCAGTATGGGACCGGTGCCCACCCAGCATCGTGAGGCATTTGGGTAGCTACAATAAGTAGCGGCTCCAGGTTGAGAAAACCAGCTATAACGGCTGGGGGACTCGACATGCTGACCACATGTCACCCCTACACTGGCTGATGATCATCTACCTCTGTGATTGATACATGTGGATATTAGGCCAGCAGCCGGCTGGTAGGCTAAGGGCCATCTAGGCCTGTCGTGCCAGGAGTTTTTTTTTAAAAAAAGAAAGCTTTTTCAAAGAGGTAAGATATCTGTATAATTTATTTTAATCCTTCGGCTCTATACTCATTATAGTTAAATATTAACAGATAAATTTAAGTAATGTAGGTAGGAAATAACACGATGAGGTTTATTTTAATTTTGTTTAGTTGTTTCTTGACTCACCTCATACTTCTTAACTCCCTTGCATATCTAGATTTTGTCACTGTATTTGTGACATTCTCAATGCTGTTCACGAGTTGTTTATAAGAAGTATGAGGTGAGTCAAGAAACAACTCAACTAAATTAAAATAAACCTCATCGTGTTATTTCCTACCTACATAACTTAATTAAGATACTTGGTCTGTGTACCTAACCTCCTACAGTTGTTTTTGTTGAACATATGTTTCAAGGCTTCTAAGCCCCATCTTCAGCTTGTACAGACTATTTTTGTTGAACATATGTTTCAAATTTCAGTCTGTACAAGCTGATGGGGCTTAGAAGCCTTGAAACATATGTTCAACATAAAAAAAACATAAAAGGTAAGAATACACAGACCAAATAGCTTAATTATTATACCGGGCTTCCAATATAAACCCGGACCGGCCTCACGGAGTTTCACCCGTCAGGCAGCGCTCTCTCCTCGTCCACATTTCACTCTGCCAGCCACTCGTCCTTGAACTAGTCAGTTTACTATCGTTCGACAAGATGAGACGTCAGCTGACATTAGAGCAGCGCATTTATGTGTGTAAATGTTATTATAAATACGAATCAGCTCGTCGCGTTCGCGAGGAATTTATTCGGAACATCCCTGGACAATTACCTCCTTCCAGATCGACAATCCACGATCTTGTGACTAAATTTGAGACCACTGGTTCAGTACAAAATAAGAAGCACATGCGAAGGCGTACGGTTCTCACCGAAGAAAAATTAGACGAAATTGGCAAAAATTTGGAACGTTCACCACAAAAATCATTACCGAAATTAGCACAACAAGTTGGGATTTCAGTATCTTCTGCACATACAGCAACAAAATTGTTAAAACTCAAACCTTACAAGTGTACACGTGTTCATTGTCTAAACCAAGGTGACCCCATAGCACGTGTGCGGGAGGACAACATTTCCAGCATTTTCTATAAGGTAAGAAATAGTTCAAGGACGGGTGGCAGGCAGGGTGAATTGCAGGAGGAAGAGACAGCACTGCGTGCCGGGTGAAACTCCGTGAGGCCGGTCCGGTTTTATATTGGAAGCCCGTTACAAGATGATCTTAACAACAGCGCACACTGTATGGGAACTACTTAATACTTCAAAAATGTATGAAGGCATTTCACCCTATGAGAAAAATTTATACCTGGGCCTTGATTTGATTTGCTGCGACATAAATCTCAGATCTCACTGAAATCATAATGTAGGTATAAGAATTTTTCTTCACATAAGTTAAAACATACACCTGGCAAAAGCCATAAATATTATATTAGTTTATTTCATATTGGAAATTTTTATAATAAAAGCAGTGTCACATCACTGTTTCATATCTAAAACTCCTTAATTAAATGCAATATTTTAATCAAAGAGAAGAGGAGTCAAATATTGCACATAACGTCCTTCCATACGTGTTTCAGTGAATGCACAGTAGGATATTTGTGAGGAAAAGCTGGCCAAAACTACAGTTTCTTAAAAGTTTTTTGTTAAATTTATAATAATAAATTAGTTATCCCAATTCAGTTAATTCAAGAGTTTGTCAACGTTTTGATCTCCTTATGTCAGATGATTCTCAAGACTGCAAAAATTATATAAACAAATTGGAAATGATACTGTAAAAATTTTAGCAATAAACATAATTTAACATAGAACATAAAACAAAAACATACCTCAGTTTTAAAATTCATCGGAGAACATTTTGTTTAAACAATTTACCTCATAGAATTCATGCTTCCATGATACCGCGGTGTCAAGCACAGTCTTGTTCATCCTCGGCCATAACTGAGTTTGAAACCACGGTATCATGGAAGCATGAATGCTATGAGGTGAGTTGTTTAAACAAAATGTTCTACGATGAATTTTAATGATTATACTTCATAATGTTTACTTCCCAACATTAATTTAATATACCTCAGTTTTATATATATTATTTTTAGTCTGGACTCCAGACTGCAGTCTGGAAAAGCTGACAATAAAACAGAATTGTTTTGAAACATGTTCAAGAACTCGCCTCGGTAGCTCAGTTGGTAGAGCACTTGGCCCGGAAAGCCAAGGGTCCCGGGTTCGAGTCCCGGTCTAGGCGAAAATTTTTCTCTTCAAATATAATTTATCCTTCAATGAGAACTGTTAAATTAATAATAAAAACGTCAATAGAAGCCCTACTGGCTATAAAGTAGTGTTAAATTCCCAATAAATGTCTTCTTAACTAAGAAGCCGCCATTTGCAAAGATAGAAGCTATGGTTTCAAGCATTTGGCGCGAGGGAATTACAACGTACATAAGAGAAAAATTTGCGTCTAGATCGTAACTCGCCTCGGTAGCTCAGTTGGTAGAGCACTTGGCCCGGAAAGCCAAGGGTCCCGGGTTCGAGTCCCGGTCTAGGCGAAAATTTTTCTCTTCAAATATAATTTGTCCTTCAATGAGAAGTGTTAAATTAATAATAAAAACGTCAATAGAAGCCATACTGGCTATAAAGTAGTGTTAAATTCCCAATAAATGTCTTCTTAACTAAGAAGCCGCCATTTGCAAAGATAGAAGCTATGGTTTCAAGCATTTGGCGCGAGGGAATTACAACGTACATAAGAGAAAAATTTGCGTCTAGATCGTAACTTGCCTCGGTAGCTCAGTTGGTAGAGCACTTGGCCTGGAAAGCCAAGGGTCCCGGGTTCGAGTCCCGGTCTAGGCGAAAATTTTTCTCTTCAAATATAATGTTCAAGAAAGTCTGGAAAAGCTGACAATAAAACAGAATTGTTTTGAAACATGTTCAAGAACAAATCAACATTAATATTGAGGTAAGATGTCCAAACTAAAAATAATATAATTAAAATAACCTCAAAGTATAACTTCCTAAAATTAAATATTAAATATACATCAGTTTTATTATATTATGGAAATTGATACGTCAAATTAAAATCATTCCGTTAAAAACCATGATTGATATGTAGTTCTACAATTATAACAATATTTTATCCAATACAACAAAATTTGGTTGCAGAATCATGTGGTTGAATAATTATTTTAATTTACTTTTTTACGAATTAATACTACGAGGTATTAATTATTTAAGTAACATTTCAAAAAGAATAAAGTGCGTCTTACAGTCCGTAAAATACGGTATTAAAAGATATTTCATTTAAATTTGAATAAAACACATACATGATTTCGGCCAACTTTTCGATGCAAATACTACACTGTAAGATGCCTGTTATATAAAACAACAAATTAGCACAAACACCTTCTTGAATAAGAAGCTGATAGAAATATGGAGAACAAAAGTTCTTGACTTCAAGCACATGGGGTTACATAAGTAAGAGAAAAATTTCTCTCTAAATCAGGAGCTTAATGGATAGTGCACTGGTATGGAAAATCAGAGATCCTGGGTTCAAATCCCAGTATAGGCATTAATTTTTCTTTACTTTAATACATAAACTTGGGAATTTTTACATTATGAGGTTTTCTTAATAAGAATCAAATGAATCGGGAATTCTTCTTACCTCACACATCTATATTTTTTAACACAGAACTGCAGTATGTCGAAACATATCATTCCTATCTTCAGCTGTTTTCATGACTGTCAATTTTTCATTATGCCAGTAATTTTCTAAACTGCCATCTGGTGTACTTTTGAAGAACTTTGTAATCAAATTTGGTTCATCTAGAAACTCAAAGTTCATGGTTCTAGTATGGTTTTTTTTAATGTATATCTTTTCCCAAACTGTTAATTCCAAAGATTTAGATAGATAGCAAAACTTTTGAAACATCTATCTAAACCTTTGGAAATAACAGTTTGGGAAAAGATATACATTCAAAAAAACCATATTAGAACCTTGAACTTTGAGTTTCCAGACAAACCAAATTTGATTACAAAGTTCTTCAAAAGTACAGCAGATGGCAGTTTAGAAAATTACTGGCATAATGAAAAATTGACAGTCATGAAAACAGCTGAAGATGGGAATGATATGTTTCCAGATACTGCAGATGTGTGTTAAAAAACATAGATTTATGAGGTAAGAAAAATTCACAATTCATTTGATCCTTATTCATTTTTCTCTTACAAAGTTTGCTCTTTAACCCTTAAATTGTCAATACAATATTTTCTCGTGCCAGTTATTTAAATGTTCCGGATCGCAAGGAAAATAAATTCATGTAAAACTGTAAGTTATTATTACACATTATTACGTAATTTGAAATAAATTTAAGTGATGTTTACTCGTTTGTTTTTCTATTGATCTAAAAAACAATATTAAATAAATGAAATCAATGTATCCAATAGGATACATTTTTAATTTAAGGGTTAATGTAAGTGATAAATTAAATATGAAAACATAAAAAATAAGCACAAGGTTATTATATTCACTGATTCAGGCACCTCCACAAGACAGTATGTATGTATCCAGAAAAAAATAAAAGGATATTATAAAACAGTACTGAATACTGGGTAGTTTACTTGGAGTCTAGAAAATTATTTTTCTCGTTGAATTATATAAATGAAACTAGTTAAACATGTTACTAAGACTATTGCAGGCCATTTTGAGAGTATTAAAAATGGATGATTATTATTAAATAACTATTTTCAGCATTGAGCCAACATAACAGTAATATTCTGTGTCCAGCAGACTTTTTGTCTCTTTGCAGTCTTCACCACTTTCAGCCCATCTTCATTGGATTTTCTTCTTACTTGGCTTCTTGCTCCTCGGCAGCGTTGCGTAACTTGTTGCCTGAAACACAAATTATCAAAGTGCCACATAAAAACATTTCAGAAGAAAAATTTTAATTTTCTTTATAATTTGGTTCCCAGCCTTACATGTCCAGCTTCAAGCACTCATCACTTTAATATGGTATCCCTAAAGGGTAGAGAATGACTGGGGCTGACCTGAGGATGAGCTCTTAGACTCTACAAAATGCTCCAATTAGTCAGCGCAAAATATAGCCTCTCTCTACCAAACCCTTCCATCTACCTTCACGTGGTGGGACTGTTGTTTACTGAAGATGGAGGGTGAATGGCGAGTTTCTGGCACCATAAAACCAGATGCTCAGTAGCCTTGTAGTCTAGGAGAAAGATAACTCCAAAATTAAAATCTGGTCCTCCAGGTTGGGGGTTTTGTGGCTTGGGTTGGTAACCCACCCAAGTAAAAAAATATATCACTCAGAAGTTTCAAGTGCGATGGACTTGAGACCGGAACAGGTCGCATTGACCTAATCCTGGAAAGGAAGAAGAAGAAGAAGACATTTTATTTAATGATCAGGTGGTAACATAACTTACGGCTACAGGTTTATTGCTCGTCTAGCTTAACTTTGCAAGAAATTTATAGAAAGAGAGAACTGTGCTCACCTCTCTCACTCGCATCAGTGTTGACAGTTTTTCTTCACCAGATGTTAATAGACATAAGGGGGAAGATGGAAACTGACAACAGGGTGGGTTCTTTCTTCTTCTTCTTCTTCTTCCTTTCATGTGATAGACCTAGTGGTCTGTTACGGTCTCAATCCAACGTTTGAAGGGTCTGCCCAAAGATCTCTTGCCTGGTGGCTGGTAATTTAAGATTTGACGTGGTATTCTTGTTCTGCTCATTCTTCTTATGTGAGATTTCCAGTTGTTTCTGTATTTTTGTACATATTCCATGACTGATTCTGTTTGTAATTCTTTGAGAATCTCAGAATTCCTTTTACGGTGGGTTCTTTCTTTTGTAACTGGGCAAAAGTGGTCAAGGATCGATCTACACTTATATCTCCATCTCTCTTCTTTTTTTGCCAAGTTAAGCCAGATATACAATAATATCTGCCAGGGTTGGAAATTTTATATTTGAAGAGAAAAAATTATACACTCAGACTTGGGCTTGAACCCAGGACCTTTTGTACTCTAGGCGAATGCTCTACCAACTGAGCTATCTGAGAAACTCCAATCTAATCGAACATTTTTCTCGTATATATGCTGTTAATTCCAATGCTACGAAATTGGAAATTTTAATTACAATATTTTCAATCTAGGGGATATGAGGACGGTAATGGTGTACAATTTTGATTCATGAGATTGTACACCAGATAACTGGATTAAATTCCAAACCCTTCCATACTACATATGAGGAGTTCAGAGCAAAAGTGGACCAAGTGCAAAAAAAAAAGTAAAGATCCTAGTTATATGTGAATCATCATCCATGCAAGTGTTAGGCCGTGTGATCTGTTACGGTCTCAAACAGGAATTTTCAGTCCAGCGCTTTTTTGGACGTCCCAGCGATCTTTTGCCTTGGGGGCAGTAATGAAGCATGGCTTTTGGAATTCTATGAGACGGCATTCGTTGAAGATGGGCTTTCCAGTTGTTCTGGTAGTTTTGTATATGGTGAAGAATGGATTCTACATCCAACTCTTCCATAATTTCCTCATTTCTTTTATGGTCCCACTTTGTATAGCCTGCTGTACGGCGCGTAAATCGCCTCTCATTTGCAGTTTCATCACTTCTTCGTATTGTCCATGCTTCACTACCATATCTTAATACTGGTCTTGCGAGAACCTTATAAAGCCGTAATCTTGCGTTCTTTTGTACTAAAGATGGTTTCATTATACTGTTAACTATCCCTGTTGTTTTTGTGAAATTTGTGATTTTCTTTCTTCATCTTGAAATGTTAAATTATAACCCAAATATCTAAATTAATTTACTCATTCTAAAATTTCATTGTCCAAAACCATTTTGCTAGGTATAGGGTATTTCCCACAAAAGGCCATCACTTCAGTTTTCTTTGTATTGATTTCCATATTGTACTTTTTTTTAAATTATATTAAAATTATATGTGAATTTGGGTTCAGAATATCAATAATTCTTGAGAGCAATGGTGAACCAAGTGTTGTATTTGTTCTTTTTAATGTTTAATTCTTCATCCGAGGCATGGGGAAGAAAACCTCGAAAACAAATAACCTGGTCCTCCAGGTTGGGGGTTGTAGTGATGGACAATCAGGTAATGCTAAAACGCCCAAAGAAATGACAAATACAATTGGACTGAAGGATAACTACTGTAACGTAGAAAAAATTCTTCTACTTCTTAAACTTAATTTGTAGGATTTTCATCCTGTTTATTTCCAAAATCACTCCTCGGAGGAAGACGTATTGGATGTGCATTCACTGTCTATCCATCTCTTGGCTGGTCTTCCTCTTGTTCTTCTCCCGTCCATTGGTCTATCTTCTTTAGCTCTTTTTGCAAGTCGGTTTTCTTCCATTCTTTCTATATGACCCTTGATCCTTGGGGCTGTGAGCAATGTTTAAGATACACCTTGAAGTGGGTTGCAACCCCATTTTCATGGCGGGTTTATTATTCGGGGTTTCCTCCCTAGGCCGATTGCCTTCACCCAGCTCCAGAGCTCAGCCTGCCCCGTTTTATTTCAGAGTTGTCTCTCCTAGATGGGTTGTCTTGCAGGACTAACGAACCCCATCCGCCCGTTTGTCAATCTACAAGGCAGTAGATGTAGAGTTGCCTCTTCCGTCAGACACACCGTACCGAAGGACTCCTTCTCCGCTGTATCTGCCGTTGAGGTCTTTACCGTAACCCTGGCAAGGGGCCCTCACAAGGTACTATCAGCCGAGCAAACTGAACCAAGGTTTTTTTATGAGGCGTTACTCCTCCCCCTCACCCTTTTCTTAATAAAAATAAATAAATAAGAAATGGAGAAAGTTCCTAATTATTGGTACCATCTTATTTTGTATTCAGTCTTATTTCCCGTAAAGTATGACGTTGCCTACGAACAATGTTTCTATCGGTGACAGTTCCATACACAATTCAGTCATGTGGCGGGTGAAAGTAGCACCAGGTTCCCCCAATAAATGGAGTGTGGAGTAATACCTTATGCAACTTTGTTTACAGTACAACTGGAACTTAGCTCAGATTTGGTATAATAAGATAATAAATGAGTTTGGTCTGTATTCTTCTTACCTCATATAGCTGTTTCTATAAGGGCCGCATGCAAATACATTAGTCTTCGTGAGTTGAGTTTTCCATGAGAAAGTGCAAAGTTTGAATTAGTGAGTCGCTGACTGGTCATGCATGAAGTAGTTTCGTAATATTGGCAAGAAATTACCCAGAATTCTCAGCGATAAAACCACTTCCGTTATTTTTGTCTGCGTCCCGTAAATAATACCGTATACAACGACGTCTGCATCGCACAATATTACGCCGATTATCCTGTTCTTCCAGTTGAATTCTTTGGTAGACTCTATCAAATTCCTCTTCTCTGTGTATACCGAAAACATGATCAAAGTCTTCAAGGTCCAACATCTTGGATAAAGCAGGAAGGTACGCGGCAAGGTTTCAAAGTACATCAGTTACCATTGGTTCCCATTGGGTTGCTCACGATTCGTTCTCTGCAAAGTCACCTCACCAGGTAGCTTAGGAATTTCGACAGTTATTATCGCATGAACAGACTTTTGAGTACGCAAAAATGTCTTTGGATGCAACTTTCTCAGCAGAGAACGACTTTTACGGTCTAATGCATTCATAGATACGACCCCTTAGACATGTTTCAAAGCATATTTGTTCCATCTTCAATTGGTACAGACTGATTTTTCCCAAGTTGTCAGCCCTGGATTTCGACTCCTGCTCCCTCTTTCTGTGATCCGAAGCAAATTCTTTGGACCAAAGAGGGAGCAGGAGTCAAAATCCAGGGCTGTCAACTTGGGGAAAAATCAGTCTGTGTGAACTGAAGATGGAACAAACATGCTTTGAAATATGTCTTAATAGAAACAACTACATGAGGTAAGAAGAATACAGACCAAACTTATTTAAAACCTCATTATGTTACTTCCTATTGTATTTTTAAATAGTAAGATAAATTGAAATGTAAAAGGTAGTGTGGATATAAGGGTGCAACGTCTGCCGTGAATAGAGATAGCACCCTTCAGTACAAAGTAGTGCACATGATGTTAGCTGACGTAACTCTCCTTCTGCTCCTGTTACGACACATAGAATAAGGTTGTAACAATATACTCTTTACATCAATCAAAGCTTGTTTCTTGGCTAGAAAAAATAAATAATAAATACATCTATATTATCACATAGTTTCCTCTTTGTCATAAAATATATAAATGTAAAACTTTGGGGTAGAGGGAAAGGAAATTGTATTTTATTCAGGAGATGCATTAAGCGAACATTGTTTGTTACATGCAACATATATGAAAGCAGATTAACATTTCTGTCTATTTTTGCATGAAATCTAGAATTATTCAGACAAGTCAGGAATATATATTTTGTTAAAGTGAGTCCACTAATCCAGGGTAGGGCCTTTATGGATGAAAAAAAAAGAACTAGATACAAAATAAATGCAAATTCTATTGAATCTAAATTTCAAGTATCATCGACTAGTGCACATATTTTTTTTTGTATATCTGACAAGGCAAATGACAACCATTGCATGCTGAAATCTATCTTAATTTTTTTTTCCCCAGAGAAGCATTGTGATGTACAAAGGTAAACGTAAAATGATCTCACTACAGGCCATAGGAGGCCCTTAGGATAGAGGAGGTTAAGACTCCCATTTTCCTAGACAATAGGTACTTGATGTCAGTCAAGTTGTCAGTCCTGCATGATGGCCGTCTTTACCCCCAAAACAAGCACCTGATACTCTCCCTTAGAGGCTGAGTCGACTCCAGGGCCATGGTGCCATCAGAAGGTTAGGGTCAGTTTAAAAATCCTGCCTCCACCAGGACTCGAACACTTGACCTTCTGGTTTGTAGCATATTGTGATGACAAAGGTATCCAAAAACTGATCTTCTGTTTTTAACTGCAAGGCACTAAATCTCTCATTTAAAGTACAGGGAAGTAATACAACTCATCATTTGATGGATTGGATAACCCTAACTATCTGCTGTCACACTGTACCTGCCTCACTCCACTCTATTCATGCAGGGAGTCCATCTGTTATGCACAGCAGGTTGCTGGCTTCAATTTCAGTGTCTTGCAGTTAAAAACAGCAGATCATTTTTTGGACACTGCCTTGGTACAACATTATGCTTCTCTGGGAGAAATTTCAAGGTAGGTTTTTCACCATGCAATGGTAGACAGTTCCCTTGTAAGTATCTTAATCCATTCAAATACTAAAGGTAGAAAATAAATATTAAATTGGATTTCCAATTAATAACATTTAAAGAGAAGTGACACTGAGGTAATTATCATAAGTAATGCCACGAGTGATTTCCAATTTATCTAAAAGATTTGGAATTCAAGATTGGCATTTGTTAGGACTATTTGACAAATAAAATTAAGCTGTTTACTCACAAATCATTATTTAATTTTTTTTTTTTTTTTTTTTGCAAATGCCCCAGGTTTGTCTTTCGACATTCCTGGTTTCTCTCCTGGCATGACGTACTTGTAACCCACTTCTGAGGTTGGGGCGCCTGGAAGGCGGGGTTACGTTGCCCCGATGATATGACGGGTGATGATGATGATAGTGGTGCGCCAGGAGAGTCCCTAATCTTAAACTTAACCTAAGATGAATATGAATGATGATGATGATGGCCATATGATTTCGGGGACCGTTTGGGCCTTAAAGTTTTCCTGACATTTGTCTTACAGGTAAGGAAAAACCCCGATAAAAACCTCACCCAGAAAAACTGTCCCGACCGGGGATCGAACCCGGGCCCGCTGCGTGACAAGGCAGCACGCTACCCCGAGACCACAGCGGTGGACTTATATAAATATAGTTATTTTACAAATCATTATTTAAATATAGTTATTTTAAAATATTTATATATTTAATGTAAACGGCGATGTTTGAAAACAAATGAAAAATGAAGATCTTGAAGGTTTCTGGGCTGTTGGCCATGATCTAGAGGCTTGAAATTCCCTGACATTTCGCCAGAGACTGCATCCGGCATCCTCAGTGCAGTCTCTGGTGAAACATTGGGGAACTTCAAGCCTCTAGACCATGGCGAACAGCACGGAAACCTTCTTCAATATCTTTATAATAACTCCGGCCATGAAAGGTTAAGTCAATATAAATGAAAAATGTTTGGTTATGTTTCATTTGTTCGTCCACTGCAACCAGATCATATTATTTTTTGCCAAAGGATCGCAATATTGTAAGAATGCACCCTAGTGGAGAAGAAATTAAACGCATCAAACTGTATATTATAACCAACTTTATAGGTTATTAATTAATTTTTTTAGTAAACAACTCAGTAAAATCATTATTTAAAAACCCAATTATTAAACACACAATTATCAAATGTGTAGTTCGAAAGAATCTCTTCATTATTTGCTATATTCAACGTATTTGTTAGAGAGTCAGTCACTGCAAAATAATGCTCTGACCTGTTCAGAATATTAAAAAGGAGGAGCTTTCTTTATTTTGGTAAACAGAATTTGATAAATATCAAGGTGAAACATGACTATCATTGGTTCTAAAACAAAATTCATTAATATGTGGTTGGTCACTGACTCCCATTTGGGGCATGAGTTAAATTGTATTGTATTGTATTATAAGCCCATGTTTTCCCTTTACAGAGATTTAGGCGCTCTCTCCCCCTACAGGGAAGAATTTGAACCATACTAATTTAGTTACACTTGTTTTCATATAGACGTCATTTTGAGTGGTCCATGGTCAGCGTTCCGCCTCATACTGACATCTAGGAAACCAAGGTAATACTAGGACGGGAAAATTTGGTAAATTTTGCTTAGAGGCCTTTTCATTCAGGCTTAAGGATTTTTTACGAGCCTGAAAATTTCAGACTCGGGACCCACGCCTTAAAGTCCCTCCCGGAGGACTTGCTCCTTGGATTTTTCCATCCTAAAAAATCCATCGACCCCGGCTGGGTTTGAACCTGCGATCCTCAGGACCAGAGGCAAGGAGCATAACCACTAGTTCATTATTTGCTATATCCAATGTATTTGTTAGAGAGTCAGTCACTGCAAAATAATGCTCTGACCTGTTCAGAATATTAAAAAGGAGGAGCTTTCTTTATTTTGGTAAACAGAATTTGATAAATATCAAGGTGAAACATGACTGTCATTGGTTCTAAAACAAAATTCATTGAAATGTGATTGCTCATTGACTCCCTTTTGGGGCATGAGTTAAATAATCAATGAAATTTTATTAATGTTCAATATTTAAATGAAAACATAGAAGGATAAGAGGAAAACTATGCGATAACAGTATTATTAACTTTACACATGGAACTCTGATTGGTAGTTACAACGTTATTCTATAATGTATTTAATTTTAAAAAAACACACATAATAAAACATAAAATTTCCACTGCTTTCTAGAGTTTAGAAATGACGGCTCAACTGCACTTCTACTAGCGCTTGATTTTTCAGTTATATTGTTGTAAACTATAGCTTTTCTTCTGTATTTACTAACATTATTTAATATTTTATACTTTTTCAAACAATTTTTATAACATTATTAGACAATTATGAAGTATTTATTTAAATATGCAAATCACAATATTATGACACTGTTAGACAATATTGTGATGCTAATTGCTATTTCCTCCACAGAGTATATTACTTAGTCTATGATTTTTCTATCACTGTTTTGGGTTATCGCTGGTTGGATCAGCGTTAGGGAGTGATAAGTAAGTGTACACCCATTTTTAATAAACGTTTGGCAATTTTAATATTATTAATATATTTTTTAACATAGATTTGGGGATTTATTGCAAATATTGGTCATTTAAATTTCATAGCGACGGATAGTAATCAAGGATGATAATCGATATGTGGTTCGATTGTGGGTTTTTGCTGGCTCTATAAACTCTGGCGCATGCACACTGTTGTTCTATAGGACAAAATATTTCACGCTAGTTTAAGTGCAGTTTTTCCGAAATGACTAAAAATAAATAAAACCAAACTCAAATTGTTAAGTAAAATGTATGATGGTAGTACTGCAGATTGCATTCTGGGTGTCCACTAGGTAATTTCAAGCATGTTCATGCAGGTTGTTATCTTCTGAAAACTAAATGATTATTAAAATCAAATGGGTATAACACAACATATTAATATAAAATGCCACCTACAATCTACAGAGTTTGTTAATATACTCCACACTGTGTCTAACTCTGCTGCAGGAATGTCAATTGTAGTTATTTACAGTTGCTTTAACTTCTTTGGTGGTCATCAAGATTTCACTAATTGATATTGGTATGAAGCTAGTAATACAGAGCTATTCAGAAAGAAGGAACAGACTTCAAATATTTATTTCTTTCAAACTACAAAAAAAATAGAAACACAATTCCAACGTTCCTAGAAAGAGAAAAGTTTGAAGTTCCGATCATGGCTGCAATGGCACTGTTGCTTGAAGTTTCGATCACACTGCCGCTGATGGATTGGAAGAGGAGGAGCAGAAAATCAACTTCATCGCTGGTGGCCTCCCAGGTCACCAGACCTAACCCCATGTGATTTTTATCTGTGAGATTACATAAAAGACCGTGTTTTTATTCCCACCCCCATGCCTGACACTCTTGAAAATATGCGACAACGAATTTTTGAAGCTATGAATTCAATAACTAGAGATCAGCTGCAAGAAATGAGTCTCCATTTTGATATTTGTCATGTAACACTTGGTGCTCATATTGAATGCATAAAATAGTGAAATTTGAACATTTTCTCTTTCCAGAAATGTTGGAATTGTGTTTCTATTTTTTTGTAGTTTGGAAGAAATAAATGTTTGAAGTCTGTTTGTTCTTTCTGAATAGCCCTGTGTATAAAATTGCATGCTATTTCAATCAATTTTAAAATAGATATTACCTGTAAAATTTAATATTCACCATCCTGGACCAGGTTTGAACCTAAGATCTTTAAGTCTGTTAGAGAAAAAGTTACCAATGAGATAGCTGGAGAAGAATCAAAAAAAAAAAAGGGGGGGTTATGTCTGTGTCGTAAACATGGCTGTGTGTTTTACGTGAATATGTGTAATATAATACTGGTGCCGTCGTTGATCTGTTCGGATGCTTTCATTCTTTTACGTTCCCAGCACTACTTCACTCTTGTGTTCTATGGGTACCAATGGATTGTTCATGAAAAGCCCTTTCCAACCGTATATGAACTCTACGCTTTGATTTGGCTTTTGACGAGTATAGGCAGCATTGAATTATTTATTTTAATTTCTTACTTTAACTTACTTACTTACTTGCTTACTCACTGGCACTATCGAACCCGTAGGTTCATGGCCGCATGGACATAAGCTCTCCATACATCCCTATCCTGAGCTAATGCTTTCCAATCATTCCCTGTATAATCTACTTCCCTCAAATCATAGTTAATGTTATTCTCCCACCTCATTCTTGGTCTACCAACTGGGCGTTTTCCCTCTGGCTTTCCTACAAGAAGCTTCCATGCAAGTCTTTCATTCCCCATACGTGCAACATGTCCTGCCCATCGCAGTCTACGAGACTTAACTGTTCTTATTATATCTGGCTTCCTATAAAGACCATGTAGTTCATTGTTATGTAGTCTTCTCCATTCACCTGTCTGTTCATCTATCTTTGGTCCAAAAATTTTCCTAAGTACTTTATTCTCAAATACTTGTAATCTCCTTTCCTCTCTTAAAGTAAGAGAAAAGTTGCCAACAGCACGTGGTGTTCCCAAGCGGTCACCCATCCAAGTACTAACCACGCCCAATGTTGCTTGACTGCGGTGATCGGACGAGAACCGGTATTTTCAACATGGTATGGCTGTTGACACCATATATATTCACTATAACTATTTCACATTAATTTTTTAGGCCCTGTATATGCAATTGATAGATCTTGATGAGAGCTGATGATTGAAACTCGAACGAACGTCGTAACTTCTCAGAGTCAAAATTTATACTAAATGAAAATTATGTGATGCAGCAAAACAACCGAAAAATATTCCCCTCTACTGTGCATGATGCATCACAGTCCACACTCAATAATGTAATGAATTCTTTGATCCTTTATCTATTGAGTGGTGTAATTAAATTTTGGATGTAAATGTTAGATATGTAACTATCTTTACCTTGTCGTGGTGGAGTGGCTTGCGTGCTTAAATGATCCTGAGAGCTATGCCGGCGGTAGCATAGGGTTACCCATGCCAGACTGGTCGAAGGTGATAAGCCAGACAAAAAAAGTACCTTGGGCGAAAGAGTGACGATCTTTCACTGTAAAAATATAACCGTCAAGAAATGCGGACATGGGTTCATCTGGGGTAAAATTTTCCGGAGGTCAAATAGTCCCCCATTCGGTTCTCCGGGTGGGGACTACTTCAGGGAACCCATGCCAAAGGCTCAAACACAGGGACATGTTCCTAGGAACATGGAATATTAGGAAGTCTCGTAGACTGCGATGGGCAGGACATGTTGCGCATATGGGGAATGAAAGACGTGCATGGAAACTTCTTGTAGGAAAGCCAGAAGGAAAACGCCCAGTTGGTAGACCAAGAATGAGGTGGGAGAACAACATTAACTATGATTTGAGGGAAGTAGGTTATACAGGGAATGATTGGAAAGCATTAGCTCAGGATAGGGATGTATGGAGAGCTTATGCCCGCGCGGCCATGAACCTACGGGTTCGATAGTGCCAGTGAGTAAGTATGTAACTGCAACACCAAACTGTATCCCCTGATTTTGTTTTCATCAGTTTTCTGAATTGCCTCCCACTATGGACGCAAATTTAAAGACATATTCATGTCAAAAGCAAATGTCTCATACAGTGTGGTAGGATTATCTTTCAGTGAGTAGAGAGGGCAACTGATATGCAGCGTGGTTGTGCCTGAATACCAGGATATTTTCTCTATAACATTCTGCTCATATTTTGTGTATTATGAAAATGACTATACAATTTATTGTGAACAGGAATTAATGTATGTTATAAGAGTTGCTTAAAATGATGGCCATCTGAATTCAATATCACATTAGCACTCATAAATAATTTAGCCCAGGTAATCTTCTAATAACTAATAAGAAAGTCAATACCCCAAATAGTAAAAAATCTGGAATTTATCAAATTAAATGCAAAGACTGCAATAAAGTATATATAGAAAAAACAAAAAGGAATTTGCATACTTGCACAAAAGAACATGGGGGCACCACTACACCATAGTGTAGTGGTTAAGGCACTGTGCTACAAGCCAGAAGGTCGAGGGTTCAAGTCCCGATGTGGTCAGGATTTTTAAACTGACCCAAACCTTCTGGCGACTCAGCCATGACTGAAGAACGACATGATTTTGTCTGAAACCGTCGGTATCAAAGAAGTTTGAAAATGTATGAGGTGAGTCGATTAAAATATGTTCTCCACTCACTATTAAAAATATGAGTCCTATTATTCTTTCACAAGAAGTACATAAAAATTAACAGAAAGTTATGAAACTAAAATCCTTGGAGATACAATTGCAGTTTATTGGTACCGGTTTTGTGCCTACCACAGACTCAAAGAACATGGATTCAAACAGTCTGTAACAAATGTTAAGTTTATAAAAATCAGAATTCACCAAAAGTCCACATTTAGCAGTTAAAACTCTTGTAAATAACTAAAAATAAAATGAAACAAGTTGTTGTCCGAGCTTGCATTCAGTTAGTTATACATGGCACAGCACATGTTCAGTGAGATACATCCCTGTAACTACGTCGACCGCCAACTCAGCCTTCTTCAAGAAGTTCCACATCCATAACAAGGAATAGGAAACTGGACACGGAAATATCAATATCCACACCTTTATTATCATCACTCATTGATTACATCCCTTGTGTCACTTGTAATTATCAAAAGATATTTCATTTCTTTTAGAAGATTGAATCGTTCGTTATGATCTATTTTAATTCATTACTATAACAATGTAAACTTGTAAAGATAATCATGACAAAAAACAATTATTTACTAGTGGTAAAAGTCTTTGTTTCCATATTGTATCTTTTTCTTGTGCAATTTTTAATAATTCAGTTGGAATTTTTCTGTCCAAATATTCTTCTTAAATGTTATTTTCATGGTACCTTCATTTTATTATTTTTGGATCAAACATTCTCAAAGTATGGATGGTTATACTTTATCCCTGGAGGCACAGTTCATTCACAATCTGCCAGCGGTGCTCTGGAGTTTGCAGAAGATGAGCTTCCCTGCACTGAATTTGGTTCTTGTTTCCCATGCCAGAATGGAATCAAAGATGTTAAACTACCAAACTGGTTCCTCGGAATTGCAAACAAGCGAGATATTCCAGAGTCTCCTTGCTTCTGTTTGGATTTGGACTTCTTGCTTTTTGTCTGTGGAGTTTTTGACACAAAAATTTCTGTTTTAGAATTAGAATCTGGCCCTAATGACTTCACGACACCAGGTTTCAGAACAAGACGTGCTGTAGTAATGGCAGCTTCAGAATCATCGCTTCCTGTAGCTGTGTCATCACTCTGATCTTTTCTATCCAATGACTGTTTGTGTTCAGGCTCTGGTGTTCTTGGAGGAGGAGTGGGGGCTGGATGCTTGTGGTATCGCCCAGATCTTCCTTCTTTCCTCAAACTCGTCTGAGAATTTGATCTGCTAGGTGTTTCTGACAATGCAAGAGATTCTGATGATTTATTCAATTTATGAGATTCATTCTCGTTGATACTTAATTTTAAATTTTCTGACATAGTGTTATCAGTAGACACAGGTTCCAGGGTTGCAAGACATTTCTCAGAACTAGAGATATCTCTTGCCATAATTGTTAGTTTAATTTCTTCTGCAGATGAAGATGCGGTTATGGCAGAATCATTTTCTTTATTTTCTACTGATGTACTTTCTTCAAATTTAGTATTGCCAAGAGATGTATCCACTGGTGTTGAACTGATTATTTCAGTTTGTGTGACCATTAAAGAGGCTTCTAAAGCATTCGTCAATGCAAATGGTGACTGTTTCACATCAGTAAATTGTTCTACAGGTGTAGGAGATTCTTTCACATCAGTGGACTTTTCTACAGACAAAGATGATACAACTAAAGATTCCTTCATGTCAGTAGACTGTTCTGCAGACAAAGATGACACAACTGGAGATTCCTTCACATCAGTAGACTGTTCTACAGATAAAGATGATACAACTGGAGATTCCTTTACTTCATTAGACTGTTCTGCAGACAAAGATGACACAACTGGAGATTCTTTCACATCAGTAGACTGTTCTACAGACAAAGATGATTCAGCTGGAGATTCCTTCACATCAGTAGACTGTTCTACAGATAAAGATGATACAACTGGAGATTCCTTTACAACATTAGACTGTTCTACAGACAAAGATGACACAACTGGAGATTCTTTCACATCAGTAGACTGTTCTACAGACAAAGATGATCCAGCTGGAGATTCCTTTACATCATTAGACTGTTCTGCAGACAAAGGTGACACAACTGGAGATTCCTTCACATCAGTAGACTGTTCTACAGACAAAGGTGATAAAATTAAAGATTGTTTTTCTTCTGTATGTGTCTCTACAGCTGAACATATTATACTCTGCTTTTCCTTTGTCTCAACAAGTGGTTTTACAATTGAAGATAATGTATTTGGAGTTTGTTTAACATCTGTAGATGGATCTACAGATTGAAACAATAAAACTGAAGTTGAAGAAGCTGTATGTGTAAGTTGTGCCAATGAGGATTTACTTATGGCTGCAGAAGAAAGGGTACATGGATGTGGTACTGATGCTGAGATGGTTAGGTCCTTGGATGAAGGTGTTTCAATATTAAAATCATGCTTCACTGATTGAGACAGAGAAATATCATTACTTTGATTATCTGTTTCAGCGTCAAATAAAGGTAGATCTTCTTCAGATGCATCTACAAACTGTTCTTGGGTGGATGGCACATTATTTGGAATGGATGGAGGATTTGAGGAAGGAGATTTTGAATAGAAATAGTCTTCTCGGTTGATGTGAACTGCTTCGTCACTTTGGAGCTCGAAGAAATCACTGTCCTTCAAACAAAAACATGAAAATGTTATGGGAGACAAGTTTGCATTTCCCCGCTGTAAAAAATGTGCTTTTAACAGATTGTTTTCTTATTTTTAAAAAATAAAAATTATAATTGTCAGCATTCCATTAGGCACTGGATGTTGTTGGAAAAAATATATAAAATGTATAAATTTACAACTAAAATCAATATAGATAGCACTGTAAGATTAAACTAACCAAAAGTATCAATAAATGTGGTACATTCTTTTGACACTATAACACTTAAAATGAAAATATGATTTATTCACAACCTATACAGTATTGCCAACACAAAGGAAAGTTTAAAATATTATTATTAGATTCTCTTATTAATAAACTTTTTTCACAAGAACCATTAACTTGCAATATATAGTTCAACTGCCATTCATATATCTATTTCTACAGTGGACAGCAAATGCGGGATTTGTACTGTGCGATAACGAAGGCTTACACGTGCAGGCACGGGACTTGAAATGTGTGCGGACTCAGGAGTTTATGAGTACATCCCATGCATTCGCAGTCAGATAGTGTACTTCGAGTAGATAAGGTGCTTGATCGCTTTTCCTTGTGAACTGAATGACGTGTGTATACGTTATTTCAATTTTAAAATTTGTGTCTTATAAAACAGGCGTGAATAAGTGTAAACTGAATGACATGTGTATAAGTGTAAAGTGTATTTATTTATGAACAATATTTGTTAACTCAGTCTGCCAGCCAAGTACGAAGACGTTTTGAAACACGATTCCTAGGTGTAAAAATTCCATCACGTCCAATAGTCCACAATATGTACAACAAATTTTGTAAAGAGGTGTGAAAAACGATGATGTTGTAGAAGATTTCCGGGCTGTTGGCCGTGGTCTTGAGGCTTGTAGTTCCCCGACATTTTGCCAGAGACTGCGTCTGGCATCCTCAAGGATTGTCTTGAGACTGGCAATTTTGTCGACTACCTGCCCTATTTATACATTTATCCACGATGTATAAATAGGGCAGGTAGTCGACAAAATTGCCAGTCTCAAGACAATCCTTGAGGATGCCAGACGCAGTCTCTGGCAAAATGTCGGGGAACTACAAGCCTCAAGACCACGGCCAACAGCCCGGAAATCTTCTACAAGATCATCATAGTAACTCCACCCGTGAAATCCTAAATCAATATATTAGGTGTCAAAAATGTATGGACAATGAAGGTGAACAGTTCCAACACCTGCTTCAATAAAGTGTAAGTACGACATTATGTAAAATAGTTGTATGGTTGTATCACTGCGATTCTATGCTGTCCGTTCCCTGCCACGAGTGCATCAGCAGTGTATAGTGAAATCCCTGCGTCTGCTGTCCAGTGCTATACTGATCGCACTGTATACTGTTATCATTTGCAAGTGTAATAAACATCGTAAGCTGTAAATTAAGTCTCATGCTATTAATATTAATTAAGTTTTTTTTCTATTTAGTTCATCTTATTACAGCTTATTTCTATTTTACTTATTTATAGACACTTTAACATCTAAAGTTATATTGCAACTCTTGATTTTTAACCCATTCGCCTCAAAAGACGAGGTAGACTCGCCGGCAATTAAATGGCCTTCAACTCTGAAGACGAGGTACACTCGCTTAACTCTAATGTTATATATTTCCCAATATTTTGTACATCCCTTAGCAGGGTAATATTTTGTTAACATTTATGAATAATAGAGGAATGTGTTTTTGCCTTCACCCTCATTGTGATCTTAAATACCGTTATCTTTTGTTAGTTTTGAATGTATGGAAATAGACAATATATTTTACTGTAATTTAAATCTGGTTTTGGGGGAAATTCATCGAACATTTAAACCTGAAACGAATGGGTTAATGATAGTCCACTGCTATGGTCTCAAGGTAGCCTTGTCATGCAGTGGGCCTGGGTTTGATCTCCAGTCGGGACAAGTTTCCTGGATGATTTTTTTTTTTTTTGGTTTTTCCTGACCTGTAAGACAAATGTCAGGAAACTTTAAGGCCCAAACTGTCCTCGGACATCATCTGGCCTTCATTATGATATTCACGTATTTGATTAAGGCCTCACCATCATCACCCATCACATCAATGGGGCAGCAAAACCCCACCTTCCAGGTGCCTCAACCTCGGAAGAAGGTTAAAATACGCCAATGCCAGGAGAGAATACCAGAAATGTCAAAATGACAAAACTGAAGGCATTGAATAAAAAAAAAAAATTTTAATGATATTATGAAATGTTGGGAAGTAGGATTTCTGGATCTCTGAACTGGTAAAAAAAAACCTGATGAAACTGATATTTAACCTCTGGGGTGAATTTCAATGAGGTCTGGAGGGTCTAACTTAGCCAAATCAACTCTGCTCACATCCAAGTCCCCCTGGGACCTGCTTAAGGGGGGTGATGGGTGAAAAATTGACCATTTGAGATCAAAATTGGCATTTTTTGTTTTTTGTACTAAAAAAATAGCCTGTTCTCTAATGTATAAGTTGGCAAAGTTTCAGAGTCCTTGCGTGATGGAGAAAAACCGATATATTTGAATTCAGGAGAAAAAATACTATCAGAATCACATATTTTTCTTTCTGAGACAAAAAATAGTTTCTTTTTTGTTGCTCAGTATTATTTACAATAAAAACTACCATTGGTACCAATAGTAGGTACTTTTCTTTTTCTTTCAACTGCTGTCTTATGTCTCTGCTGATGTATAAGTGATAAAGGAGTAATTAATTATTCCTTTTATAAATGAGTTGAATAAAATGTTTTACGTCTCACCTCATAAAGTTCCATGTTTTCATGATACCGGTTTCAAGGGCAATTTGCCTTCATCTTCATAATAATGATAAGTAGTGTCATACCTCAGCTGTGGTTGCTCTCTTGGTGACTACACCACCTCGCGAGCTCTTGGTTCTCATGGAACGAGTGGATCCAACGGATGCTGTCCTGACTAGAGGCTCTCTGCTGGTGGCCAGACCTTCAGACTTAGTACCATGATGCCCAGCATACAGTGGTTCTGCACTAGAATACCCAGAACTAACATCTTCCGATGATCGGATGTGGCTGGAATGTTCATCCGTATACTCTTTAATTCATAACAACATGACACCTATTTCTAAAGTGTATATAATGTAAAATATACTTGAAATAACAGAATTTAAATTAATAAGAAAAAATGTAAATAATATGGTTTGAAAATACACAACTCACCTCAAATTTGTAGTTTATTGAAGACCCAGGGTTTCGGCACTCTACGGGTTGAATCTTTGAACGCATTAGACCGTAAAAGGCGTTCTCTGCTGAGAAAGTTTTATCCTAATACGATTTTGCTTACTCAGAAATCTATTCATGCGATAATAATTGTTGAAATTCGTAAGCTACCTGACGAGGTAACTTAAGATAGAAATTTATCATGAGAATCCCGAAGGGATGTAGTTTGAAACCTTGCTGCTTTATCCAAGATGTCGGACCTTGAAGACTTT
Source organism: Diploptera punctata (assembly GCA_030220185.1). Lineage (NCBI taxonomy): Eukaryota > Metazoa > Arthropoda > Insecta > Blattodea > Blaberidae > Diploptera > Diploptera punctata. The sequence continues at coordinate 1,452,913 of JASPKZ010004590.1, read as the reverse complement.
GACCATGTTTTCGGTATATGCGGAGAAGAGGAATTTGATAGAGTCTACCAAAGAATTCAACTGGAAGAACAGGAGAATCGGCGTAATATTGCACGATGCAGACGTCGTCGTATACCGTATTATTTTAGGGACGCAAGCGTAAATGCGTTCCTCTAGCAGACGAAAATAACGGAAGTGGTTTTATCGCTGAGAATTCTGGGTAATTTCTTCCCAATATTACAAAAACGACGACTTTCATGCATGACCAATTAGTGGGTAGCTAATTCGATCTTTGCACTTGCTCACGGTGAGTCAGCCTGTAGAGTGCCAAAACCCTGGATCTTCAATAAACTACAAATATGACGTGAGTAGTGTATTTTCTAAATCATATTATTTAAAATAAACCTCATAGTGTCATTAAGTTATGTAGGTAGGAAATAACACTATGAGGTTTATTTTAATTTATGTTGAGTTGTTTCTTAACTCACCTCATACTTCTTAACTCCCTCACAGACTCAAGTTTCTTCACTGCATTTGTGACATTCTCAATGCTGTATCACGTTCACAACTGATGTCCAATGGCCTCCTCTCCTGCAGACTGACCTCCGTGCCATCTGATGACTGACCGACGAACTCCCAAATCAATCCCCTCTCCTTATCACTGGGTATTTCAAAATTCATAGTAATGTTTTTATTCTTGCATATGTAAATTTTTTCCCAAATTGTGAGTTCCTTCGATTTTTCCAATTGTTTAAGTAATTTTGTTTTGGTTTCTATTGAGGAATTTATCAAATTAATTGTAAAGATTGTGAAAGGGTATACATAGGAAAAACAAAAAGGAATTTAAATACAAGATTAAAGGAACACCTCAGAAATGTTAAATATGGAGGAATCTGCAATAACTGCACATGCCTGGTCAGAAAAACACAGAATAGAAACCAAAACAAAATTACTTAAACAATTGGAAAAACCGAAGGAACTCACAATTGGGGGAAAAATTACATATGCAAGAATAAAAACATAACTGAATTTTGAAATACCTGGTGATAGGGAGAGGGGATTGATTTGGAAGTCCGTCGGTCAGCCATCAGATGGCACGGAGGTCAGTCTGCAGGATAGAAGGCCGTTGGACGTCAGTTGTCAACGTGAACAGCATTGAGAATGTCACAAATGCAGTGATGAAACTCGAGTCTGCTTGGGAGTTAAGAAGTATGAGGTGAGTCAAAAACAACTCAACATAAACTCATAGAGTCACTTCCTTTAAATATTAAAGAAAAAATGTAAATTACTGACATTGTACTCTGCATTAATTTTGGTACAAAAACATGTTGTTATAAATGAGAGTCTTAACAAATGACATGACATCATCAGTGCAATATTAGAAGGATTCAAAATGAGTTTTTATGGATGACTTGAGATTTTGAAACAAATTTTTAAAACGTTTTGAATCCTTGCAACATATATATATTTTTTAAAGAAAAATTAATGCTTGATCCAGGAATCGAACCCCAGACCTCCAACTCTGTACATCGGCATGCAGTCCACTAAACCCCATTCACGATCCAACACAAACACTAAACTTTCTTTCCACATATACAAATCTCTTACATCCAAAGGCAGATAGCTACAGCTCTTACAATGCCATTAGACGACTTCTATTAAGGCAGATAGCTACAGCTCTTACAATGCCATTAGACGACTTCTATTAAGGCAGATAGCTACAGCTCTTACAATGCCATTAGACGACTTCTATTAAGGCAGATAGCTACAGCTCTTACAATGCCATTAGACGACTTCTATTAAGGCAGATAGCTACAGCTCTTACAATGCCATTAGACGACTTCTATTAAGGCAGATAGCTACAGCTCTTACAATGCCATTAGACGACTTCTATTAAGGCAGATAGCTACAGCTCTTACAATGCCATTAGACGACTTCTATTAAGCAGATAGCTACAGCTCTTACAATGCCATTAGACGACTTCTATTAAGGCAGATAGCTACAGCTCTTACAATGCCATTAGACGACTTCTATTAAGGCAGATAGCTACAGCTCTTACAATGCCATTAGACGACTTCTATTAAGGCAGATAGCTACAGCTCTTACAATGCCATTAGACGACTTCTATTTTAAAGTATTTTTAATGAGATTTTACTATTAAGTGGTAAAGCTTAATATTATGCTTTATTTCTTTTTATTCAGTGCCCCAGGTTGTCATTTTGACATTTCTGGTGTTCTCTCTGGAATTGGCGTAATTATATGGTTTTTTAATATATATCTTTTCCCAAACTGTTAATTCCAAAGGCAAAACTTTTGAAACATCTATCTAAACCTTTGGAATTAACAGTTTGGGAGAATATATATATTCAAAAAAACCATGCTAGAACCATGAACTTTGAGATTCCAGACGAACCAAGCTTGATTACAAAGTTCTTCCAAGATACACCAGATGGCGGTTTAGAAAATTACTCCTTCAAAAGTACACCAGATGGCAGTTTGGATAATTACTGACAAAAGAAAAAACTGACAGTCGTGAAAACAGCTGATGATGGAGAAGATTTTTCTCTGATACTGCGGTGCCGTGTTTAAAAAAACATAGAAGTATGAGGTAAGAAGAATTCACGATTCATTTGATTCCTATTTTAAATGTTGTCACTAAAGATAGGAAACAACTCTCCGTATGTAAAATAATAGGATTAAAATTATGTAGGCTGTAATTAAAATTTGCTTTCTTTAAAATCTAAGGACGAAGATGTTATAGGATCTATACTATGAGATAATTCCTTATGTTTAAGACAGTCTGAATTTTAAAATGGATGCAATGGGTTTATTACAGAATATAGTGCTGTTGTTTTCAGGAGATAGATACCTGAGTGGAATGCTGGGTTCCCGCGGCCTGCTAGTTCCATGTTGCCGCACATCTACGTCTACCTCTGGGAAATACATCTCCACTCTGCCTGAGCCGGATGCAGACCTCCGCGGACTGTACCCTCGAGGTCTCAGCATCCTAGGATCTGAAACATTATCACATTATAGAATAGGTAAGTTTTCAAAATGATGCTACCAATCTCTTTCATTTATCTCCTACCAATTTTTGTTAGCTTGCTAGCTTATGATTAGAACCGGTCGAGTACACATTCACTCCCACTCGAATCTTGCTCTCTGAGCTTCCCAGTTTCGTTGCTTCTACAGAGGCACTTGGCATATTCAATGGATTGGGAGGGGAATGCCAAGTGCATGGGCAGGAATAGAATGCGAGCAAGAGTGACTGGGAGTACCATTGGATCTGATTTCCCATAACCAGTAAATATGTAAAATTGTAGACTTTCACGCCAGGTGTCTTGATTCATGTATTTTATGTCTTATTGTCATTTAATACTGACAACTTCCATTACTTTTCATTATACATTATGTTTATATTTCACTTATTTCAAACAGCTACATGTATCGTTTAATACTTTCGACTAAACTAATTATATTCATCTTTAGCTAAGTTTGTCTTTTCTTTATAGCTTGCTTAACTGTTGTTGTCCAAACTTGATCCTAAGTTTTGTGTGCTTGTATAGCAATTCCCTTCCCGCTCATGATACATGTAAAATATATCATCAGTAAAGTTAAAAATGATTAGTCTTCACTTTATATTATGTTGAATAATACACTAGAGGTTCTTTACAAGAAAGAAGAATTAAGTCTGTATTTTGGGCCCAGCTGCAGACTCTGCATGATAACTTGTATGTTCTACAATTTGGTTTTGGAAATTATGATAGGTTCTGTGAAGAGGGAGCAACTCTATACTCCCGTACAGGATGAAGTCATGCAGTGTTCGTGCCACATAAGAAATGTTTACTGCCTGTACGAAACTGTACATTTCTCAATAACCAAATTAATTCCTTCTTTTAAAAATTAACATTTATTGTTGATATTATTATTGAAATATAAATCTACAAATATTTAAGGGTCTTTCCATATGAAATTGGCAAAAAAATAAATAAACTGAAGTCGCATCTTTAAAAGCTTACAATTTTTTTATAGTGAAATGTTATGGTAAAGTGAACCGAACCTGAATTTCATATTTTATATTTAAAGAATTATAGATCTGTTAGTTTATCATATTTTTAAAAGGAAGGCTTTTGTTAGAAATAAATTTCACATTATGTCTCATTTTATGCACTATTGCTTGAATTAATATACTGATTAAGTTATGTAGATAGGAAATAACACTATGAGGTTTTTTAATATTGTTTATTTTTTATTATTTCACTCACCTCATACTTCATAATTCCTCGCAAACCCAAGGTTTCGTCACATCATTTGTGACATTCTCAATGCTGTGTCACGTTCACAACTGACGTCCAACGGCCTTCTATCCTGCAGACTGACCTCTGCGCCATCTGATGGCCGACCGACGAATTTCCAAATCAGTCCTCTCTCCTTATAACCGGGTATTTCAAAATTCATAGTTGTATTTTCATTCTTGCATATGTAAATTTTTTCCCAAATTGTGAGTTCCTTCGGTTTTTCCAATTGTTTAAGTAATTTTGTTTTGGTTTCTATTCTATGTTTTTCTGACCAGGCATGTGCAGCTATTGCAGATTTTTCGGTTTCTCCATTTTTAACATTTCTGAGGTGTTCTTTTAATCTTGTATTTAGATTCCTTTTTGTTTTTCCTATGTATATCTTTTCACAATCTTTACAATTAATTTGATAAATTCCCGATTTTTTTGAAAAGATTGAAGACTGCAAAAAATACAAGATTAAAAGAACACCTCAGAAATGTTAAAAATGGAGAAACCGAAAAATCTGCAATAGCTGTGCATGCCTGGTCAGAAAAACATAGAATAGAAACCAAAACAAAATTAAACAATTGGAAAAACCGAAGGAACTCACAATTTGGGAAAAAATTTACATATGCAAGAATGAAAATACAACTATGAATTTTGAAATACCCGGTTATAAGGAGAGAGGACTGATTTGGAAATTCGTCGGTCGGCCATCAGATGGCGCAGAGGTCAGTCTGCAGGATAGAAGGCTGTTGGACGTCAGTTGTGAACGTGACACAGCATTGAGAATGTCACAAATGATATGACGAAACCTTGGGTTTGCGAGGAGTTATGAAGTATGAGGTGAGTGAAATAATAAAAAATAAACAATAATATACTGATATTTACATTTTTCTAAATCATATAAATTCATAATGTACAGTTGACCATTTTATATAGATAAATAACAACAACTTATTCTGCACTGACCAACAATTGTCTAATATTTTTGTTTATTGGTAGATGAAAGGAAAGCTCATGATTTATAATTGGATGGATTTATGCATCAACCGGCTATGCACCGTTCTGTAAGTTTCGAGAAAAATATGTTTAAAGTTTAAGTCAATCTTCACTATTTATTGTAGCGCTAAACTTACAATACTGGATATTGCAAGTTATTTTCCTTGTTTGAACAGTTATGCATCAACATTCTAGGAGTGGGAATATTTGGCATGAAGCAAAATTCATCATCATCATCATAGTACATTCACGAATTTAGGCCATTTGTTGACCTGTTTCGGCCTCAAGAGAAACACCATCCAGAAGTCTTTTGAGTGGACGTCGTGGTCTTCTTCTTCCTGCGGGTTGATATCTTAACATTAGTTCTTCTGGCTTTTTTCGTGTTGAGACTTGAAAGTAGTTTTGAAGTTCCTTAGGACAGGTTACTGGCCCGACGCTAAGTAGTCCAGTGGTAGGGCTGCTACCTTTTAGTCTCTGGACAGACATTAGGATACCGCATTTACTCAGTACCTGATGGAACGGTTATACCGCCGTGACTCGGTCCTCAGAGCCTCGTTTGTGAAAACGGGTTGTACCACGAGAAGGTGAGGATGAGAATTGGGTAGGAGAGGTTATACACACGTCACTACCCCTTACAACAATTAGATTAGCATTTATTAAGATCTAGTTTCATAGTCGTTTGTTACAAAACATAGAATCTCTGATAGGACAGATGGCATTTATATTTTTCTTTAATAATTGGCTACATTTGAAGATTTGGTGCTAAAAGTGTGCGTACATTTACTTCATGAACCATTGCAACAGATGGCATCAAAATCGCAATTTTAAAAAAAATGGTGGGAATTGAAGATGGCAAACCTATAAGTGGGAGAAAGCCAAATAAGAATAAATAACAGACTTCAGATGTAAAGTCAGAGCTGCTGAACCCTAGACTACAAGTAGTTTCTCACATTCAATTCATTATTTTTACAATACACACCAAGGCCATCAGTTTCCTCCATGTCGTCTTCATCTGGCACATTTTTGCTTCTCGTCATCTCAGTCTCTTTGTCTGAGAGATCGCTTAGACTGTAACTTCTCCGCAGCTGGTTCACGAGTCCTCCTCCACCCTGAAACAAGCCATCTCTAGCTTAAATATGCCTTTTCTTTATTGATCACAAAAATATATACAAAAGGCAACATTGCTATAACATCACAAAAAATAAGAATTATCAATTGAGTTGGTGTTTACTTGATGAAAATCCATATTTTTTAATTAAATAAAAATAAAACGAGTTTTATTTGATTTTCATATTTATTATATAATTCAGTGACAGCTGTTTCGGTACACTGTACCTTCTTTAGACATGTTAACAAATTGTACAAGGTACAGTGTACCGAAACAGCTGTCACTGAATTATATAATAAATATGAAAATCAAATAAAACTCATTTTATTTTTATTTAATTAAAAGATATATATATATATTCATAGTTACATATGGGAGATAACATTATGAGGTTCTCAATTCATGAATTAATGAGTCATTTTTTTACATCTTACCTCGTAGTTTATGTTTTCTTAAACACAGGAACTGCAGTTTTCTCATTATATAAACAAAAATGAATTTGAACACTTGCACAAAGGAACACTTTAGATAGATAGATCATCGGTTGATTAATGTCTTTGACATTGTACGATTCCTAATAGCCAATTTTGTCGGTCCATCTAATCTCCTGGTTGTAGATATTTCTCCTTCATATATAAACATATTCCCTGACTCCAGGAGGTTTTAGGTCTTCCTCTGCTTCGTCTTCCCTCAGGTTTCCATTCCAAAACAGATTTTGGTAGTCGATCCTGTTCCATTCGCTCGACATGTCCGTACCATCTTAATTGCTGAGTTTTAATATAATTTAAAAGGAACACTTTAGAGATATTAAAAATGGTGAAATTGAAAAATCAGCTATTGCAGCACACAGTTTGTTGGAGAGTCAAAAAATTGAAAAAGAGGCCCAACTTTTAAAACATTTGGAAAAACCTTTAGAATTGACAGTTTGGGAGAAGATATAAATTCAGAAGAACAAATTTAGATCCATGAATTTTGAAATTTCAAACCTGATCTCGAAGTTCATCAAATCAACACCAGATCACAATGTTATAAATGGAGATTCCAACGAAAATCTGGTAGTCGTAATGTCGGTTGAAAATGAAAGAGATGTTGTCTTGAAAACTGCAGTTCCCGTGTTTAAAGAAACATAAAATATGAGGTAAGATGTACAAAATGACTCATTAATTCATTAAATACTTACATATTCAGAAATAATATTCTGATTTATCAAATATAATGGCAAGATTAATTTTTACTCTTATGTATAAATAAATAAATATATATATCTTAATATATAAAAATTTTGTGTCACGTTGTTTGTCTGCAATGGAATCCTAAACTACTGAACCGATTTTAATAAAATTTTGCACACTGTGTGCAGTTTGATCTAACTTGAGACTTAGGTTAGTTTATGACTAAATATTTATAGTCGCATTATTTTTTTATTGCCAATTATTTGTTTATTATTTAACAAAGAGTTATAATTATCTGTGAGTTCCATACGATTCTAACAGATGGCGGTGTAAGGTAATTTGGTAAGGTAATTGGTTTATTATTTAACAAAGAGAGGTCCAGATGGCTGTGCTTTTTGTTGCAACCGCGAATTTCAATTGAATTACAAATATTATTTCATAATTTAAGTGTGTTCAGTGTTTATTTTATTTTCAATATTATTAATCTCATGTGTAAGTATTAGTTTTAAGTAATCTGGCTGAAAGACAGCAACTTAATTTAAATTTTTAATGTATACCTTAGCCACAGCAACGCGTGGCCGGGACTTCTAGTATATATATATATATATATATATATGATTAAGAAAGGTTTCTTGGGTTTTCCTCATCATGGATTCAAGGTTGGCCTCTGGCCATTGATTCAGACATTTCAACATGATCCCACAAGCTGTACAGCTTCCCAAATGGACCGCTATGAAAACACAGTGCGATTAACCAACATTTAACAATTAACAGTACATGGATTGCTAGCCACTGTCCAATAGCGTGTCAGATATGTACTGCTGATGATATATAAGACCTGTACCAGTAACTTGAACCTATCACTCATTGATAGTAGCATGTGGGATTATGTTGAAACGCTGGAATCAGTGGTCAGAGGCCAACCTTGAATCCATGATGCAGAAAACCCTAGAAACCTTTCTTAATCATACTTATATCCACAAAAATCTACAATATAACATCCTCAACTAGTGTCCTACTCAGCATCGGGCTGAGGAATGAGATTAGATGAAGCCCCTATATTTTAGAGGTTTGTGAATGACAAGGGTGCCAGCTGACCAAGCCTGATGCACCATCATAGGCTTGAATGAATGATATGAGTATAGAGAACTGGTGGAATGAAATTTGTGGCGGGGAAAATGGCAAAAACCCTGAGGAAAACCTGTTGAAGCTTCGTTTCATCCACCAAGTAACCTACATCAACTAAACGAGACTCAATCTCGAGATCCCAGCATCCATGCCATGGAGCTATCCCCTCTTATGTACTAATGCATATTTAGTTCTATTTTATCATTTGCCTTTCCCCCCCCCCATGTTTCTGTTGTAGTTTATCGCTTGTTGTCAGGAATAATAAGCACTTGTTCCAACACTTATCATAAAGAATGATAACAACTAGACTTTATTTTATAAAAAAACCTATATTGTTTTAAGTAAAACATACACTGCTCAAAACAATTAGAGGAACACTTGTAATAAATTGAATAAGTAATTGTTTTTTGATGCTGAAAGTTGGACAATATGTAAATTGAATTATTAATTTTATCATTGGATACAAATTTTAAAGATCCATGGCCTAAATACAGAGAAATTACCTCAAATAACAAATATAGAGAAATTTTTTATTTTGGAAGGCACTGGCCACTTCTAATTGGTAAGCTTCCTGATGTTGCTATAGTGACGAATGTTGATTATTGCCTTGTTTATTGAAGTCTCTGACAAAATGAGGCATTTAAATGAGTTTGAAGTGTATCATGCTCTACATCTTTTACGACAAGGTCAATCTCTGCGACAAGTGGCTAGAGAGCTTGGGGTTTCTCCTTCCGTGATGTCCAGGTTACGCAACAGGCACAGAGAGACAGGTCAGTATTGTAGAAGACATGGCCAGGGCCTTAAATTTAAAACAAGCCCCCAGGATGTTCTTTCTGCTCTTCGACAGCGTACAAAAACTGCAAAAGACCTGCAGAATGACCTTCATATGGCTTCCGGAATCCGGGTTTCAGACCAAACCATAAGGAACAGATTAAGGAAAGATAATATTCGTCCAAAAAGGCCCGTTAAAAAACCACGCTTAACAAATGGGCATAAGGCAGCAAGACGTACGTATGCTGAAAACCATGGTGATTGGAACCTGAACCAGTGGGAGTCTGTGCTCTTCTCGGACGAATCCAAGTATCGTCTTACATGTTGTGATGGTCGATTGAGGGTGTGGGGATGGCCAGGAGAAAGATTTTCTGCAGAGGCTGTACAGGAAATTGATAGATTCGGAGGAAGTTCCATAATGGTGTGGGCCGGAGTTATGTACAACAATCGTACGGACCTTGTACTTGTTCCCCAGCGACTGAATACTGTCCGGTATATCGAGCACGTTCTGGAAGAGCATGTAGTACCTGCTGCCATTGGAGTAAGCCCTGGATTTCTGTTTATGCAGGATAATGCCAGGGCACATTCTGCGGCTGTCACCAGGGATTTCCTGAGGAGGAATGAAATTGAGGTAATGGAGTGGCCAGCGGTCAGCCAAGACCTCAACCCTATTGAACACTTGTGGGATCTTCTAGACAGGAAGGTCAGGAACCAACATCAAGCTCCACAAACTGTGCAGCAACTTGGAGATGCTCTGAAGGAGGAATGGGAGAATATCCCGCAAGAGGAAATCCAGAATCTTATTGGGAGCATGCCACGAAGGTGCCAAACAGTCATCGAATGTCGTGGAGGCCATACACGATACTAACTCTATATAACGAGTGTTTAACTTTGAAAAATAAGCACAAGATTAAATTGCTTACATAGCGGAATTATTTGAAAAGTTAATTGTCAGCGTTATTCATTTGTTTTTATTGACATGAGCAATAAATAAATAACCACAAATAATGTACTTTATTAATTTCATGTTTGTACGTTTATCCAATGGAAAAATATTTGCATATTTCATAGTGTTCCTCTAATTGTTTTGAGCAGTGTATTTACATTTTGTTGGTTGATAAAACCAGCTATAATCAAGGGATCTAAACATGTATTCCCCATGGTGGCTGGACAATTGACTGACACATAGACGTGAGGCTAGAAGTTGGCTGATATACCTGTTGTCCCATGAAGTTTATCATATGTAACGCCACGAGTGATCTCCAATTTATTTACAGGATTTGGAAATCAAGAGTGGCATTTGTTAGGACTATTTAACAAATAAAATTAAGTTGTTTACTCACAAATCATTATTTAAATATAGTTATTTTAAAATATTTATATATTTAATGTAAACGGCAATGTTTGAAAACAAATGAGAAACGATAGGTACGCTTCATCTGCTTCTTTTGTTTATCACTGCAACCAAATCATACTATTTATTGCCAAATGAACGCAATATTGTAAGAATGCTCTCTAGTGGAGAAAAAATGAAACATCAAACTGTATATTAATTCATTTCTGATGTTGTATGATGTAAATATGACAATTATATTTTTCTGGATTGTTACCTGGGAAAAAATACATTTAAGAAAGTGCAAACAGTGATTTCTTTTTTTGGTGGTATAATAAATTGCTACAAATGTTTTTATATTAACTTCTGCAAGCGCTATGTGTTGACATCTATGCACTATATATACAATCTGGTAGCTGTATTTCTCACAGGCTCAGTCACTGCAAAATAATGGTCAGACCTGTTCAGAATATTAAAAAGGAGGAGCTTTCTTTAATATGGTAAATTTAACACTGATAAATATTTCGTGAAACACGACTCTGATTGGTGAGTTAGTTATTATTATTATTATTATTATGACAATGTCCCAGAAATGAAGGACCAATTAATAGGCCTAACCTCGAAACCCGCCATTATGGAAAAGATTTAGTAAACCCTTGAAATATTATGCAAAACCCCCCGAACCACAGGTTGGAAAACCATGTTCTAGACCATTATTATGTTTAATCAATAGCTCTTTTTTTAATTTTAATAACCGTGTGTACTTGGTAAAGCTGTCTACTGGTGGATATATCATTTATACAACCCGTGACTGTTCAAGTTTTTAATACACTTATGTCTTTATAAAGTCAGTAGGAAGTGAGACTAAAATTGAATTAGAAGTAATATCTTATCACATGAAATTAATTTTCTCTAATTATTTGAATTGAACTGCTAATATGCAGTGGTGTGTGACCACCATCAAAAGGACAAAAACCACCAGATATTAGAGGGTAAACTCTAACAGTCAAAACCTAGACCCAGGTAAGATATTAACTTTATAGGGTAAGGTGTATCTTTTCCATCCAATTTTAGACACATTCATCTCTTTATATCGGCCACAATAGACTAGTGGTTATGCTCCTTGCCTCTGGTCCTGAGGGTTGCAGGGTCAAACCAGACCGGGGTTGAAGGATTTTTTTAGGATGGAAAAATCCAAGGAACAAGTCCTCCAGGAGGCACTTTAAGCTGTGGGTCCCAACTCTGAAGATTTTCAGGCTCGTAAAAGATCCTTAAGCCTGAATTAAAAGGCCTCTAAGCAAAATTTACCGAATTTTCCTGTCCTAGTACTACCTTGGTTTCCTAGATGTCAGTATGAGGTGGAACACTGACCATGGACCACTCAAATGACATCTATACGAAAACAAGTGCAACTAAATTAGTATGGTTCAAATTCTTCCCTGTAGGGGGAGAGCGCCTAAATCTCTGTTAAGGGAAACATGGGCTTACAAGATACAAGAATCATCTCTTTACATATTTTTTTTATTGATACTATGATCATATTAGTTTAGAAGTATTATAAGAAAACGTTCCGCGCCGTAGCCGAGTGGTTAAGACAGGAAGCCTTAGCACAGAGCTATGGGACTTGCGCTGGTTCGAGTCTCCGTGGGGGAAGAAATTTTCTCATGGTATTTCGGCCAGTATGGGACCGGTGCCCACCCAGCATCGTGACGCATTTGGGTAGCTACAATAAGTAGCGGCTTCAGGTTGAAGAAACCAGCTATAACGGCTGGGGGACTCGACATGCTGACCACATGTCACTCCCTACACTGGCTGATGATCATCTGCCTCTGTGATTGACACATGTGGATGTGAGGGGCCAGCAGCCGGCTGGTAGTCTAAGGGCCTTCTAGACCTGTCGCGCCAGGAGAATAAGAAAACATTATATTCTTCCCAGTATTGTTACCTAAAATATATTCATCAACTATCAGCCAGGTCAAATTAAATTCCAAAATTTCATCCTCCAACTCAAAAACTATCATCATGATAAGTAATTGGAACACAAACTGTGGAGTCACGGGAATAAGCTAACTGAAGTAGCTGTCAGCATGTCAAAATACTTTACTTCATTTGTTATTATTAGTTGTAGGTGTGAGTTCAAGTCAAAGTCTACCAAATTTAAATACAAGGGTTGCATAAAAAGTAATGGCAGCAGTGCTGTAACGTAAACACGGTGAGCTGCCATCGGTGTTGACAAAACGAAGGACTGTTAGACGAGTTTGTGCACCGAGCAGGGACAATATTCTATCAATGAACTGCAGTGTATAGAACGTTGAACTTTATAGCAATGTTGCAAGAGTCCTAACATCATGTTTATAAAGCTACAGCAACGCTCCTGGATAAAAATTGAAGTGGCACGAGATCAGTACGCAAGAATGTTTTTAGGATTGCGTGAAGCATTGCCATATTGTACAGTCGCACGATGGGTTACAGCGTTCCAATTAGGCAGAGATGCTGTGAAGGATAACCCCATATAGGAGATTCTGGAACATCCACCTTACTTGCCCAATATGAGTCCCTGCGATTACGATCTTTTCAGAAAAGTGAAAGAACAACTGCGAGGGAACCAGTATAAACACCAGAGATGCAATTACCCATGCTGTAGGGCAGTCAATACTACACACCAACAGTAATAGGTCCGCAGATGGTGTATGACATCTTCCGAACATTTGGCAAAAGGTGATAAATAATGGGGGTGATTATACTGAACAAGAGAAAACAAAATATTTAAAATGTATAATCACAATAGAAAATCTACAAATTGATGACAAGCAAATTAACACAGTAGAATCATTCAAATACTTGGGTACCAAAGTAAATGGACATAATACATTAGAAGAGGAAATTAAAGAAAGATTGGTAAATGGGAATAAAGCTTATTTTGCAAATAGAACCTTATTTAAAAGCAAATTAATATCAAAAACTGCAAAAATAAGGTTATACAAAACACTCATTAGACCAGTAGTTACATATGCTTGTGAAACTTTGGTCCTAAAAGAAACAATAAAACAGAAATTACTAATTTTTTAAAGAAAAATTTTAAGAAGAATATTTGGACCAAATAGAGGAACTGATAACTGTTGGAGAATCAAAACAAATAACGAACTAAACAAATTAATCAAAAATCAGAATACAGTAAACCATATAAGATCTCTCAGAATTAGTTGGCTTGGATATTTGATAAGAATGGATGATCAGAGACTGGTCAAAAAACTCTACAAATGGAAACCTATAGGAGGCAGAGTTGTTGTAAGACCGAAGATCAGATGGGAGGATGACACAATGAATGATCTAAGGAAAATGAAAGTGACTAATTTGAATATGGCAAGAGACAGATTGGCATGGAGGAGGATTGTTGAGAAGGCCAAAACTTTCACTTTTGAAGTTGTCGTGCCTTAAGATGATGATTATATTGAAGGTCCGTAAATGTAAGTACCTCTGTCAATAAACCCATTTCAGAAAAAAATATATTTGACATTACTTTTTATCCAACCCTTGTAAATGAATAAAATAAAATAAAACTTGACAACACTTACCTATATAATATACAATGGCCCAGACATTATTACTTTCAGTTCTGCTTCACAAACAGTAATTTTTCACCGTTACTTGATTTATACTTGTTGTATCACAAGTAATAAATATCATCTGTTTAAGGTACTTCGTTTTTACAATGCATTAAGAGTACACTGTTAAGTAAGTTTAAAACAAATATAATTGAATCGATCATTTTTAGAAGGGGATATGTTACAAAACCAATATTTTGAGAGAGAGAGAGAGACAAAAAAAACTATGTAGATTGTATAATACACTTAATATTTTTATTTTAATGTTTTGGGTGAATAAAGGAAACATGTTTTGAAATATCTGAACCTTCGGCCATTACATACAAGTGCATATACCAACATGGCAGCCTTATAAAAAATAGCACATCCCTTTTTAACAATGACTTGCAGAAAAATTTGTTTACTTCTGCTGTTACTTTACTAATATTGAACATAATTAGGGAAAATGAATTGTGCAGTATTAAGAAGTAGAAGTAATATTAATTTATGACAAAAACTCAAATTAAATAAAAATCCTCAACTTGATTCCAGTCTCATTATTCCATTATTATAATTTCATTCATACAGCATTGTGGAAGATTGTTTAAAAATCATAAGTTTTTGGTGTCTTGCATCTTTTTTATTATTACTTCTATCATCACCGTCTTTAAGCCGCAGATCCCGAGTCTGAAAATTTTCAGGCTCGTAAAAGATCCTTAAGCCTGAATAAAGAGGCCTCTAAGCAAAATTTACCAACTTGAACATCCTAGTAATACCTTAGTTGCGTGCTAGATGTCTCATTGAGTCTATGTGTTGACCACATACCATTCATGACATCTATGAACAAATAAGGTAACCAAATTAACTTTGTCTAGTATCTCCTAACAAAGGAGTATATATACACTGGTGTCCAAAAGTTTAGGATAATTTGTAAAACGGAAAATCAAAATGCTTAAAGAGGAGCAAGGAGTAAAAATTATTTATCAAAACGTTTCTCAGTACATTTAGTTTAGTTTACATACTAAATTATAATCTCTCTTCAACAATGAAAAAATTAATAGCAATTATAAATGAAAATTGCATTGTTGCAGTTAAGCCCTGTTCCATAAATCTTCATTTTTAAAGAGAGCTATGATATAATCAGATGTAGTGTAAGAACAGATTGCAGTAAAATGGCACAAAGACAACATCTGGACCCTCTGCTTCGGGGTAGAATTATTGGGCGGCTAGAAACAGGACAGACACAAATTGAGGTCTCCATAGCACTTAATGTGCCACAAAATGTTATATCTAGGTTATGGTGACGGTTCCAAGAGACCGGAGACATTAGGCGAAGACCAGTGGGAGGTCGTCCAAGAGTTACAAATCCTCAGCAGGATCGATATCTTGCGTTAACTGCAAGAAGAAACCGAACAATGTCTGCCACACAACTGAGTTCAGAACTTGCGGCCGCCTCAGGTATCAGAGTATCCAGACAAACTGTCTATAGAAGACTCAGAGCTGCTGGTCTGTATGCTAGACGGCCTGTAGTGTGCGTCCTACTCACCCTTGATAACAAGAGAGCACGTTTACGGTGGAGTCAGGAACATCGCGACTGGACTCTAAATCAGTGGAGCAGCGTGCTATTTACAGACGAGTCCAGATTCAGCTTGAACTGTGATTCGCATCGCGTGACTATCTGGAGGGAGCAAGGAACTCGTTACAACCCCATGAACATCATGGAAAGACATCCATTTGGTGGCGGTGGTCTCCTGGTATGGGGAGGTATAATTATGAATGCACGCATAGAGCTTCACATCTTCGCAGGTGGCACTGTTAATGCTCAGCAGTATAGAGAAGAGATCCTGGAACCTCATGTAAGACTTTTCAGGGGAGCTGTGGGTCCAGAATTCATATTCATGGATGACAATGCCCGACCTCACAGGTCACAACTGGTGGATGAGTTTCTTCAGGAGGAAGATATCCAGCGTATGGAGTGGCCAGCGAGGTCTCCGGATATGAATCCTATAGAGCATGCATGGGATGCCTTAGGGAAACAAATTGCATCTCGTCAGCCTCCTCCGAGGACACTTCAAGACCTTCACATTGCTCTTCATGAGGAGTGGAATTTGCTGAGCATCGAACTCCTGAACAACCTCATCACTAGCATGCCACGTCGATGTGAGGTCTTGTGTAGCTGTCAGGGGTAATCACACCCCATACTAATCATTTGAACCATTGTTGTTCAACTTTTATGTTCGAATTCTGAAATGCAGTTTTCGTTTGTTGTGAAAATGACAAGTGAATGACGTATTCATGCCATTGTTTCTTTCGTGCCATGTTTCTAATTATCTGTGACATACCCTTACCAAATTTTGTATTATTCTGACAAATGCTTTATAATAAGTCGGCAAATGAACTAATTATCCTTAACTTTTGGACACAAGTGTATATATATATATATATATATACAGTAAAACTTGTACAAAGTGGAATCGCATGGTACCAATTTTTCTTTCCACATTAGACAAAATTCCGCATTATAAAAAAACAAAATTATTAACCAATCTTAGATTGTAGAGTACCATATATGTCTTTTTATGTACCTTGGATCAATTGTAGTTCCGCTGCCGTTGAAAAGTGAAGTATAGTATGTACAAGCGATATCGATGGTAACACGTAAAAAAACAATGTTTCATCAGCATTAAAAATGTCTCTTAGGCGCGTATCCTGAAATTAAAGTATGCAGTTTCGGTTTCCACTCACTAACTATACTTTCGTCCACATCCTTTGATTTTCCCACAAATCTCATTCCACACTACATTGTGTCGTCTTTTAAAACTGTCCACAACCAACCTGAAGATGCCTTGAAATCATTATTCTCTAGGGATATAGCAACAGCTTGAGCTTGACTTTGGAGCATCGGTCCGGAAATTTGGAGATTTTTTGATCATGCACTTGTAAAATACTCCCACACTACTTCCTTGATTTCTTCGTTTATTTTATTTTTCTTTATTTATTTTGCTTTTCTTTTCGTTTGGTCATGTCCTTGCATCCTAATTATTTTTCTTTGTATTTTAAGTTCTCATGAACTTCGGTTTTTCCACATTTAAATGTCATTATTTTGTGTACTGAGAATTTGTTTTCTTTATCTTCAATCACTTTCATTTTTTCGCTTAATGACAATGATACATATGATTTAGCCATCTTTATTCCATAAATTCAGAACGCTACCTGTGAAAGATACGTACACAATCGGTCTCAGATCTTAAACTAATTTAAGATTTTACAGTGCGCTGGTTATTTGTAATACAGATGTCACACGCCAAATATTTGTTAAACGAACCTGTATTTCGCATAACGGGTGTGCAGTGAGGCCGAAAGAAAATTTCAGATACAGGTAGAAAATCTACTTCACCTGGCGGCAGAAAACATCCCTTATTGTTTTTTCCCTTAACGAGAATTCAATTAAGTGGAAACTAATTTATTTCTCTCTCTCTATCTTTCCGCCTTATAAATATTTTTTTTTTCATGAATTGTGAAATATCCTTCCATTTCTGCGTTGGACAGATTCCGTTTTATACAAAATAAATACATGTAAAATTACTATTATTTCGCTGGGACCAATAAATGTGTTCACATTGGACAGATTTCCGCATTATTCATGTTCCGGATTAAACAAGTTTTACTGTATAAAACAATCTTTATCTCTGACACTACTATCCTAGTTGCATAGGAAACAGGGAATTGTTATGTATCCACTCTGTTGTCAGACCAGTGAACTTCAGCTCACTACATATTTACCACTCAGGATCTTCATGCTTAACATTTTGAAGAAACATCTTAATGTTTCATATGCATCCAATAAAATAGTGAAGCGAGCAAGATATTGGCTGGCCAACAAATATTTTACTTGTAAATACCAGTTTTCAACAGGAACTAAACATGCTGCAAGGGTGAGTTTTATACGGGTAGACGACAGTGGATAAGATGTATAAAATATTATTTAAATTGTACTACTCTAGTCATTGAAATGGCTTCAAAACCAAACTTGATACATAAAAGAGAATATTATTTTCAAACTCAGCACGAGAGTTTTCATCACAATAAATACGTTTCCTATTTTATCACAGCACCGTTGTTCCCTAGTGTTATTTAATAGAATTTTAAATTTACTTGAAACATTAACCAATAAGATTCTGACTAAAAAAAAAAAAGCTTTTAATCAATTGAGTTGGTGTTTACTTGATAAAAATTCATATTTATTAATTAAATAAAAATAAAACTTAGTTTTATTTGATTTTCATATTTATTATATAATTCAGTGACAGCTGTTTTGGTACACTGTACCTTCTTCAGACATGTTAACAAATTATGAATTGTGATCCAACTGATCTAAGCAACAATACAACAATATTTATTAATTTTTTTTAATTTAACAAAGGGGATTCATTCAAATCAAGTTGAGAATTTAAGTTTTTTACTACTTTTAAATTTATTAATTTCTACAGCCTCCAAAAGATCTAACTTCTTACCCTTATCACAAATATGTAATATTTCAAAATTTGGATCGAAACAATGATTAAAATTTAGAAAATTCAAAATATGCTAACCACCTATTCCAATTTAATCATTGTTTCGATCCAAATTTTGAAATTTTACATATTTGTGATAAGGGTTAGAAGTTAGATCTTTTGGAGGCTGTAGAAATTAATAAATTTAAAAGTAGTAAAAAACTGTTAAATTCTCAACTTGATTTGAATGAATCCCCTTTGTTAAATTTAAAAATTTAAATAAATATTGTTGCTTAGATCAGTTGGAACACAATTCATAATTTGTTAACATGTCTGAAGAAGGTGTACCGAAACAGCTGTCACTCAATTATATAATAAATATGAAAATCAAATAAAACTATGTTTTATTTTTATTTAATTAATAAAAAGCATTTATTTTTATCTCATAAGCTTGTTAATTCCAAAATACTTGATTTCTTGTATATTAACAATATTTTGCATGTTATATTAAAATTAATATTGGGAAGTAAACATAAGGTTATATCATTAATAGTGAGTGGAGAACATATTTTTAACGACTCACCTCATATATTTTCAAATTTCTTTGATACCGGCAGTTTCAGACAATATCTTGTCCCTCTTCAATCATGGCTTCCACTGATGAAATTCTGTGGTTGTTGATTTCTCTAATGACATCACCTCTTGTGCTGCCATCTTTCATTGGGATTATAAACTTTGTAATTCAATCTTTATCCACTGGAATATTTATAATCCCAATGAAAGATGGCAGCACAAGAGGTGATGTCATTAGAGAAATCAACAACCACAGAATTTCATCAGTGGAAGCCATGACCGAAGAGGGACAAGATATTGTCTGAAACCACCGGTATCAAAGAAATTTGAAAATATATGAGGTGAGTCATTAAAAATATGTTCTCTACTCACTATTAATGTTCCGTGTTACTGATAATAAAAGGTTAGATTAGCTAGTATATGAATATTCTATGTAAGTAATTTAGTCTAAATATAACAAAAAAATATTTTGTATCTTACCCTTTTTTCTTTAAATTAAGCAGTTTTTACTCTCTAGCATAAAATATTTAGTTACAAGGTTTTGGAATTAGGGTTACAGTATGTGACCATACATAAGAAGACACATTTTTTTATGAGAGATGAAATGTTGAAATATTATAAAATTAATAATAATTAAATGTACTCCATTAGAGAATTTTTAATTATTTCTTCATTTTTATGCAGACTAGTTTCATAGGTTCCGTGCGACATTCTCGATGCATTACAACTCAGAGTTGTAATGCATTGAGAATATTGCACAGAAGCGACAAAACTAGTCAGCTTAAAAATGAAAAAATATGAGGTGAGTCAAAATATACAACTTAATAATAATTAAAAGCAACTTCATTGTGTTATTTCCTACATACTGTATATTTAATATGAGAATTTTTAGTTTATTGTCGATGTCCCTTCTTTCGCTCCCAGCCAGAGTTCTTTATGGGAAGCTAGTTTTCCCTGGATTGGATTACATGAAAAATTTTCATCATTGTCCATCTAAAATTATATTGGGAAGCAAGAAGAAGAAGAATGGAGATCATCTAAGACTGGTTGTTATAAATACTACTATTATGGTGAAATTAAATGTTTCTTACCTCACCTCATCTATATTTCCTAAGTTGATTACGATTTCGAGACTATAACTGTCTCATCATCAGAACTTTGTTGGCGACTGGTGTTATGTTGATCGGAAGAACCTCTTCTTCTTCCCTCTGTTGGTGGACCGATGAACCTCTGGATCAGGTCAAAATTTGCAGGAATTTCGAAGTTCATACGTTTTCTTTTGTTTTTCTGAATGTGGATCTTCTCCCAAACCGTGAGTTCCTTTTGTTTGTCTATTTGTTTAATTAGACTGGCTTTTGATGCAATTAAATGTTTTTCGGACCAAGCATGAGCAGTTACTGCTGACTTTTCCACTTCTCCATTTTTGATGTTTCTAAGATGTTCTTTCACCCTTGTTTTCAAATTTCTTTTCGTTTTTCCAATATAAATTTTGTCACAATCACTGCATTTGATCTTGTAAATTCCTGATTTGTTTTCATTTTCAAAAAATTGAAAACAAGGGTGAAAGAACATCTTAGAAACATCAAAAATGGAGAAGTGGAAAAGTCAGCAGTAGCTGCTCATGCTTGGTCTGAAAAACATTTAATTGAATCAAAAGCCAGTCTAATTAAACAAATAGACAAACAAAAGGAACTCACGGTTTGGGAAAAGATCCACATTCAGAAAAGCAAAGGAAAACTTATGAACTTTGAAATTCCCACAAATTTTGACCTGATCCAGAGGTTCATCGGTCTACCAACAGAGGGAAGAAGAAGAGGTTCTTCCGATCGACATAACACCAGTCGCCAACAAAGTTCTGATGATGAGACAGTTATAGTCTCGAAATCGCGATCAACTTAGAAAATATTTATGAGGAGAGGTAAGAAACATTTAATTTCACCACAAATTAAACCTCATAGTGATTAATTCCTATAAAAGTTAAATACTATTACTTACTCACTTGCTGGTGCTGCAAATCAAGGTGACCTTTGGCCTCCTCAACAAACTCTAAAACCTCGTGTCTCCAGTTTCTCCTTCCCATTGCTCTATATCATCCTACATTACATGGTGAATCCACCTACTTGGACACGCCCACACTGGCTATATGATCGTCTGTCTACCTCCAAGATTAACATATGAGGATGTGAGGCCAGCAGCTGGCTGGTAGGCCAAGGGCCTTCTAGGCTTGGAGTTTTTTTTTAAATGTTAGAGAATTCTCGAAGGGAACTGTGTCACAAATCATGCCACCCTTCTTAAAGTCTGATTGGCTAAAAGATCCTAGCCATTTTTCTATGGCTTTTCTCACATTATTCGGCCATTTTGTAAACCACCAGGATTAATACAGCAATGGGGCTGCTCGTGTTTTATTCCACATGGGGACTATGTCATTTCCTTCTCAGAAGGATATTATTTCATGAATTTATAAGAAAAAGTCTGTCTTCAACATGTAAAAATAGAATTATGGCATTGACATGGGAAAGGTAGTAATTCATAAAAAGAAAAATTTTGCATGGGAAACAAAAAACAATTTTGGCACTTTTAAAATTAAATATATTTTGTAAAGCTAATATGGATATATTTGCAAACACAATTTCTTGTTTAGTAGTGTCAAAATTATATTAAAATTAATGTTGGGGAAATTGTTTTTTGCTTCGCCTGTAAACTTTTTCTTTTATGACTTACTACCTTTCCCATGTCAACACCTTAATTATTGTGGAGTGATGAATTTCATTGTGAATACTAAATCTAGCTCAATTTATTCTTCTTCTTCTTCTTCTTCTACTTCATGAAATTAGACCTTTTGACCTGTTTTCACATCAAGTGGGATTTAATGAATTATCTCATCTAGTAAATGGATGTCAATTTATTAACTTTGGCAATTAGTGTTTTATTTATGGACATCCACATGTTTAGCTCTCAAAGAACACTCATAATTTAAATTATGTTCAACAATCTGAATTTATGCTAAACTACTATAGGAAAATTGTGACAATCAGTAAACTGTATAATTGTAGGCTTTCACAGTCAGCATCTTGATCCCTGTTTGGTTCATCTTCCGGGTTGAATGGCCGTGGTCTGGTTTTCTTGAAACTCAACAGTCGCTGCAAACTGGCTGGTTGTTGGAAACGGTCTCCATATTTATAGAAGAAACCATGAAGTTAAATCAAATCTGGATCCTGGCACTACACAACACGAGAACAAACCATATGACGTCTCCCAATGGCACTCAGATGAAAAACAGCACAGATGTAACAGACCACGCAGAGAAATGCCCCCACCACCCAGTGTTGACCTATAAATATGGAGACAGTTTCTAACGACCAGCCAGTCTTCAGCCGACTGAGGACTTCACAGAGAGCAAGCAACATCTCCTTGATGAGGTCTACTGCAGTAGTGGACAAAACATTGAGTTTCAAGAAAACTGGACCACGCCTATTAAGACCGGAAGACAAACTAAACAGGAATCAGTAAATTGTTGAAATTATTGCCCATTGTGGATTGGATTCTTGTAGAAGAGCTGTCAACACATATAGAGTTGCTTATTATGAACAAACAAAAAAATTCCATGGCACAATAGGCTTACAAAGCCCTTGGCCTACCAGCTGGTTGCTGGCCTCACATCCACATGTGTTAATCACAGAGGTAGGCATCATACAGCCAGTGTAGTGGTGGCATGTGGTCAGCATATTAGTTCCCCAGCCATTATATTGGGTTTTTTCAACCTGGACCTGTTATTTATTGTAGTTACCCAAATTCCTCATGATTCTGGGTGGGCAACAGTCCCATACTGGCCGAAATTCCATGTTTCCCCCATAAAGACTTGCAAGTCGCATAGCTCTACACAAAGGCAACTTGCCTTAACCACTCGGCTACAGCACAGCATGTTTATTATGAAACTTCTTCCATTATCATTCCTTATGAGACTGAACTTTTGCTTCAGGATCTTATTTTTTAACACTGTATTATTTATTTCCCCTAATAGAAAATACCATCTATTACACCCACAGTTAAAAAAAAAACTAAGATAAAGAACTGCATCACCCTAACCTGTAATATCCTATGTTAGCTAATGACACCAACAATTTCAGTCAATCACGGCTCTCCTTTAGTCAAGGATTGACTAAACTTTCCAACACGTAACAAGACTTTTTAAATAACCTAATAAAATTCTGTCAAATTTTACTCTTAGGGTTTCATTTTACAAGTTATTTACTACCATTTACAATGATTTTTACATGTTTTCTAACAATTATTTGAATATATTGAATATTACAATATTGAACTACTACATACCGTGAAGATGTGGCAGCCATAAGGATTTCAACGAATATTCTATTTATTTGACGATTTTATAATTAATTTAACACTTCTCACTTCACTTTCAATGAGAAGTGTTAAATTAATAATAAAATCGTCAATAGAAGTCCTACTGGCTATAAAGTAGTGTTAAATTCCCAATAAATGTCTTCTTAACTAAGAAGCTGCCATTTGCAAAGATAGAAGCTATGGTTTCAAGCATTTGGCGCGAGGGAATTACAACGTATATAAGAGAAAAATTTGCGTCTAGATCGCAACTTGCCTCGGTAGCTCAGTTGGTGAGCACTTGGCCCGAAAAGCCAAGGGTCCCGGGTTCGAATCTCGGTCTAGGTGAAAATTTTTCTCTTCAAATATAATCTATTTATTTATTTTACCTGATGGAGTTAAGACCACAAGGTCTTCTCTTCCACTTCACCAGGTTCTATTCAGCCAACAAAGATTATATATGTGTTCCAGTTCAGCCAACATAGAGTATGTACTAATTAATTTAACACATAATTATTGTAATCAATGGTAAAGAGATTTTTTTTTTTTTGCCTGAACCAGGAATCAAACCCTGAATGTATACTTCAGGATTTCAGAACTTCCTATTTACACTACCTATTTTTTGGGATTTACATTCTTTCTTACTGAAATTGCATTAGGTCTTCTAGGTTGGTCTTTCACAGATTAGAGTATATAAACTGCATTAGGTTACCTTATAGGTTGGTCTTTCAAGGATTAGAGTTCTTAAAGTGCATTATGTTAGCTTTTAGGTTGGTTGGCAATGCGAGTTCAAATATTGTATATATGTTGGCTGCATCCCGTGATTCCATAGTGTAAACTGCTTCACATCTGTTGGTGCATTCACATGGTGTATAGTTGGAACTTAGAAAAATGTTTCTTGTCACATGTTGTAAAATATTTCCCAAGGATTATTTTTTAAATAAATGAATGAATCATTAATAGTATAGTGAAGCCTGTTGTTGTGAAAGCATGGTCACATACGTACTAAACTAATTAGTGGGGTTTTAATTAAGCAATAACAGTACACCACATTTACAAAATAAATTAGAATTGTTGTTAAAATTTTATTTACACAAATTCACAGAACAAAAATAATGAAAATAACTTAAAAATTAACACAAAATAATTTTAAAACTAAATCCTAATTAGCAAAATTTATCACAACTCTTGGAAATTAAAAATAAATCAACACAAAATAATGTAATATTTTAATGACATGCAACATGGCACATGCAATTGTGTAATTTCATTAAACTCTCAAGATATCGCCTGCATTCCCTCAGCTATGTCAGTCCAGGGCATAAACCCAGAACCATAATCTCCAAATCATATTGTAAATATTTAAACTCCATTTGTATATTATTACTTATGTTTCAAAAAACTGAACATTTCCATACATCATTATATTTACTAATGCAATTCACACACTTTTTTTTTTTTTACATATTTTCCTGATTCAAAATATAGATGCATGATTGATATAAGAAACGTGTTTTTATTTCCTATCTTACAATCTTTACAGTACCTGGTCATCTACAGCCTTAATAAGATTCTTACCTATTGAACAATGCAGTTAAAGATTACATTAGGGGAGGTGAGGGAGAGTTTGTACCGTGGGAGAGATGGGACAAGATATATTTTTCATTGCTATGTTGCAGGAAAAATCAGTTATTTCTGGTTGAAAAAGCTTGGAAAATCTCATCATTGAACATAAAGTTATTTTGAACAGATTAAATATATTTTCATTATTGAGAGTAATATTTTTTTTTTTTAGATATACTTATTTCTTACCTAACATCAGAACATTTACTTAGTATAAATTTTTGTGGCTAATGTTTTTAGGTTAGACCTGAGATCAGTAACTCTATTGATAACCTTAAAGGTAAAATTCATACATTTTTACTTAATGGGCTACAAGGGAGAGTTGGGACAGTGATCTAAGAGGAAGAGAGGGTCTCTCTCCTGGCATTTAAAAATATTATGTATTTATTTAAATTCTTTTTCAAGTTCGTGACTTAGTAATTCATACATTTTTCATGATTCTTAGACTGCCTTTAGAGAAAGAAAAATGGTTCAGCTTTTTCATATGATATTAAGTGAGTCTGGCTGAATATGAGGTCTTCAGAAGGTTACATAAAAATATAGCATTCCTAAAATCACATTGGCAAATTATGCAAAGTGCAACATGGAAAAAGAACAGGAAAGTATTCAAAACTAGGATCTTTGTATAAGAAGTCACAGATTTTCACAATAGAACAGGAAAATTGCTTGTTGAATGCACATGAACATGTTCCAAAATGCATTGTGATCTTAGAAAAACTGCTGCTGATGCAAATGGAATAAAAATTCCAGAAAACTGGAATGCTTGCAAAATTGCCTGTGACGACTGTTGGAAAGTATTTGCAAACCATTATCCTTCTTTATCAATAAGGAAATCAGAGACAACTAGCTTATCTCAAAGCACAAGCTTCAATAAAAAGAATGTTTGCAAGATTATGATAATGTGCAAGCAGACTATTAATTAAAACCAGTGCTTATTCAATTTATAACCGTGATGAGAACAGGAATGACTACTGCTCAAACTCCCCAGAAAGTAGTTGCTCAGAAGGGTGTAGGACAGGCAATTTCAGCTGATCGAGGGACACTTGTGACATGTTTATTCACAATTAATGCAGCAGCAGATCATATTCCACCCTTCTATGAGTTTCCTAGGGCCAACTTCAAGAACTTCACATTACTTGGAGCACCTATATTCAAAACTGGCTGGATGACTTCAAAAAATTTTTTTGTTGTACCTTAAACACTTCCATAATTTTTCAAATACAACACCTAAGAAACTGTGTTATTGATCATACGCAATCATGACAGTCATATTTCTATTGCATCCATTATACTTTGCAAGTAAAATATTGTTTGATCAATCCTCCCCCACACTACAGAGAAAAATTCCAACCCTTCAATGTAATCGTCTATGGATCTCTAAAAACATATTACAATGCTGCATGTGATGTCCATAACTATTTATGAAGTTGCATCTTTGTCAAACCAAGTTGTGACATGTGTCTTTACATCAAGAAAGATACTGGCAGCCTTCCAAAAGAGCTGGAATTTACCCATACAATCCTTCAATTTTTGATGATAGTGATTTCCTCCAATATTATGAAAATCTTGGACCATCAACTGGATCTGAAAACTCAGGACCATCAGAAAATTCAGTTGAGGATGCAACAAAATGTTTTATTCCATACTCTCAAAATACGTTATAAAGATAGTTACCCCAGAAGAACTAATGTCCTATCCTATAAAGCCTAAGCTCATAACAAAGTAAAAGAAGGAAGAAGACTGAAAAAACTTTGGTACTGACAACGTCCCTATCAAAGAGAGTTATCCTACAATTAACAAGGAGGAAGGCAGTTTAGAAACTACATGTATCATCTAGCAGCAGTGATACTATTGGGATCAGATGATGAGATTTCATCATAGAAGTCAAATGATGAAAATCTTTTAAGTGTTGAAAATAGAAATTTTAATGTGATTAATATCATTGTAAAGCTTACAACAACAAAAAAAAAAGTTCATTCTTTTGGTAAAATCCTCAAAATTAAAAAAATATATATATATCTTTGAAATATACAGGAACACATGACATAAAATATAATTTTCCCAGATGTTGAAGATATTGCATCAATTAAGGAAAATTATATTGTTCGAAAGATACCAGAACCCAACACTTTTGAGTGCAACTTATCACAGAGGACAGATCTATTGTTTTCCATCAATTTTTTTTAATGTTAAAAATCTAAGATAGCATGGATATGTGTTAGGCTTGGCATTTTGTTTCCTTTACATATATTTGCAATTTCATTATTAAACATTCAATTTTCCGTGATTAATAAATTGTTCGAGTTGTTACTGCATGTGAACTCTCCCCTGAAAGTGTTCCACGTCTCCCATGGTGGGGGAGACTTGGGACAAATTACATCACATTATAAAAATCAATTTTACAACTGTATGTTTACATCTCAAGTCTCATTGATTTTTTACAAGAATATAAAATACCAATGTTTCTTTGTACTAAGAAATCTATATGGAAACACTCGTGTAGAATTTTTTTAAATAATAATATAAAAAATGTCCCACCTCTCCTACATCTCCCCTATTATTAGCAGTAAAAAGGAGGATTGTATCATAAAATTATTGGTTGTAAAGTAACACAATAGGTGATTAAGAATGTTGCAAGTGCTCTGTACTAATCTCCCACACTAGAGACTTATAGACTGAAGTTGACTGAAATTCCTACAATTTTTATATGTAAATGTATTGTTTTGAAGAATTTAAAAATTTTAACAAAAATTAAATGCATGGGTTATATATGTTGTAATTTTATCTTCTTGTTTTCTAAATAAATATAGAGAGTTAAATTAGAACTTAATAAGCTTTTAAATATAACCATTTGTTTTTTCAGGCTTGTTCCATATTAATATTGCATCTATAACCATGGTCTGATTTATATTAATTTTTTTTAAAGAATCACAAACTAGAAAATGCCTTATGGATGAAACCCTAAATAAATATAATTATTTAATAGGGTATAATAACGCATATTGCATTTTCAAAACATGAAAGTTCAAAATAATTTGTAAGAATTCTCATAATCTGAAGAAAAAACAAAATGAGACTAAAATTATAGATTATGCAGCAGGAATTTAATGCTGGTCTACCAAATGCACAAGATAATAATTGTCTACATATTTACAGTTTTACTGAATGGAATTATTATGTAAAAGTATAAATATGTAGAGTAGTATATTCTAAAACATAAGCTGTAAATAAGTTTACAAAAATGATTTACAAAAAAATATATTTACTCAAAATGAAAGTACAAGAAATAGTGGTAAATGTATTTATTTTCTATTAGAAATGGCATGGACTAAATTAAATGTGATATTAATTTCAAGTAAATTTCATGCTTAAAAATAGAAAAGAAATAATTTTAAATGCAGAAGCTACATTAATTTTAGAGTTAGAAGAATGATGTAGATTTTAAACAGCTGCAGATAGAGGAATGCATGTGATATATTGTGAGTATATTTTTTTCAAGCAAAAAGGAAAAATAATAAATTTTCTATTCAGTCTTTGTACGATTGAGCAAATGTAAGTCTAACTCTGCGAGTTGTTTCTCTTTGCTCTCCTGCTACGTGTCGTGGGACGGCTGTCAGGAGTGTTTGAGGACATTTCGTCAGCCTCGTCTACAGAGCGTGAACGTTGCTTGGTGATGGTGATGTCCATGGGCTCTGTGACGTCCTCAGAGGGAGCAGACAATGTGCGAGTGCGTGGGCCGTTGACATCGGGTTGTGATGAGGATAAGAGGCTGTGCGATGACACTGAGGCTAAATTCTAGGGTCACAACAAGCAAACACATGCAGTACTACTACCAATGTCAGTACAAATTAATCAAGCAATGCTCTCTAGTGTAAAAATTGTGAAAACTTACACCATAGACATTTCATCACACTCACAATTCTGGTTAAAAGCTCAAAGTTCTTTCAAAAGATTTTTTGTCACAGGAAAAAGTATTAGTACAAGCAACAGACTGTTACATTTACTGTTTGGGAATAATTAATTAATTAATTATGTTATTCATTGTCACCAAAAGAAGAATATATTTTTCTGTAACAAACTCTTATCTTCTTTTATTTAAATTAACATTGGGAAGTAAACATTATGAGGTTATATCATTAATAGTGAGTGGAGAACATATTTTAATCGACTCACCTCATACATTTTCAAACTTCTTTGATACCGACGGTTTCAGACAAAATCCTGTCCTTCTTCAGTCATGGCTTCCACTGATGAAATTCCGTGATTGTTGATTTCTTTAGTGACATCACTTCTTGTGCTGCCATCTTTCGTTGGGATTTTAAACTTTGTAATTAAATTTTTATCCACCAGAATATCGAAATTCATAGATCGATATTTATTCTTCTGAAATTGTCAATTCCAACGGTTTATCCAATTATTTCAAAAATTTTGTCTCTTTTTCAATTTTATGATGTTCTAGCAAACTATGTGCAGCAATTGCTGATTTTTCAATTTCACAATTTTTAATATTTCTAAAATGTTCTTTAGTGCACGTTTCCAAATTCCTTTTTGTTTTTCCTATGTATACTTAGCAAAGAAAAACAAAAAGGAATTTGGAAACATGCACTAAAGAACATTTTAGAAATATTAAAAATTGTGAAATTGAAAAATCAGCAATTGCTGCACATAGTTTACTAGAACATCGTAAAATTGAAAAAGAAGCGAAACTTTTGAAACAATTGGATAAACCATGGGAATTGACAATTTGGGAAATGATATTCATTCAGAAGAATAAATATCGATCTATGAATTTCGATATTCCGGTGGATAAAAATTTAATTACAAAGTTTATAATCCCAACAAAAGATGGCAGCACAAGAAGTGATGTCACTAAAGAAATCAACAATCACGGAATTTCATCAGTGGAAGCCATGACTGAAGAAGGACAGGATTTTGTCTGAAACCGTCGGTATCAAAGAAGTTTGAAAATGTATGAGGTGAGTCGATTAAAATATGTTCTCCACTCACTATCTTATCTTCTTTATCAATTTTACTTGGAATCACAAATATTTTTGTTACATAATAAAAAATTGTCTGTATTTGATTACTGATTAAAAGAGCTGCTTTTTACAAATAGTAAGTAGCTAAAATTTAACTGAATAACAACTTTAGGAGAGGACACGCTCTGTATATAAAAAAATAAAATAATTTTTTTTCGAGATTAAGGAACAAGACCTACCGTTTAAAATCATACCTGGTTTAGGGGTTAATGACACCTCGTTTTGGAAATATTAGCAATTCTGCCTCTTGTTTCCATTAAGTGCAGTGTGAATTTTTTTAAGTCCGAGGCAGACACCATGCACATGCACCAACAGGGTTTTATTTTCAAATTATTTCCCACCATTTACAACAAATTTTTAATTTTTTCTAATGATTATTTGAACATATTTTTCTATGATATATAACTATATACGTAACATGAAGATGTGGCAGCCATATTGATTTTTAAGAATATTCTATACAACAACAGTGCAGCCAACATAGGGTATGTAATTCAGAATTTGAGAACTTACTATTTATTTTTGGGCGTTGCATTCTTTCACAGGTTAGAGTGCTTAAATTGTGTTAGGTTAGCTTTTAGGTTGGTCTTTCACAGGTTAGAGTACTTAAATTCCATTAGATTAGCTTTTAGGTTCGTTAAATAGCATGTATAATGTTGGCTTATCGCGATATTCCATAGAGTAAACTGCTTTGCGTTTGTTAGTGCATGTGCGTGGTGTCTGCCTGGGACTTAGAAAAAATTCTCACTGCGCTTAATGGAAAGATTATCCGCAATTCTTTGTAACATATTTCCCTTAGGTGCCAATTAAAGGAACTACATGTTGTGTGATGGCTTGGCTCATGTAGATAGACGCTGGATTGTAACGTAGACATTCCACGTTATAATTATGGTCGAGTTATTTTTAATAGTGATTAATACTGGAATCACAGTTATCTATTTATGTATATTGTATTTCTCAATGTATTGAACACTTCATATTTTAAACAAATTACTAATTTTTATGTTTTTATTATTAATTTAACACTTGTCATTCGTTCTGACTGGGATTTGAACCCAGGACCTTTGGCTTTCTAGGCCAATGCTCTACCATTGAGCTACCTGAGTAACTCCAATCTAAATAATTAAGATATTTTGTCCGTACATTCTTACCTCTTATGGTTTTTTTGTCGAACATATGTTTCAAGGCTTCTGAGCCCCATCATCAGCGATTACAGACTAAAATGCAAATCTTTCTCTTATACATTGTTAATTCCCGATCGCCGAATGCTATGAGCATTTGCTCGATCATGTAAATGGCGGCTTCTTATTTAAGAAGACATTTATTGGAAATTTAAACACTACATTATAAAACCAGTAGGGCTTCTTTTGATGTCTTTATTATTCATTTAATTTAATTAATTTTAATATTAATTTTATTAGCAATTAAATTAATAATAAATACATTGAAAGAAGCCCTACTGGCTTTATAAAGTAGTGTTTAAATTCCCAATAAATGTCTTCTTAATAAAGAAGCCACGACATGCTAACCACATGTCACCCCTACACTGGCTGTTGATCATCTACCTCTGTGATTGACACATGTGGATGTGAAGGGCCAGCAGCCGGCTGGTAAAAGGGCAACCGCTGAAAAGTGGAAAGACCCTCAATCAATCGGAATAAAGAAGCCACCATTTGCGTGATCAAGCAAATGCTCATAGCATTCGGTGATCGGGAATTAACAGTGTATAAGAGAAAGATTTGCATTGATTGGAGTTTCTCAAGTAGCTCAGTGGTACAGTATTGGCCTAGAAAGCCAAAGGTCCTGGGTTCAAACCCCAGTCTGAGCATATAATTTTTCTCTTCAAATATAAATGACTAATTAACTAATATTTTATTGTTAATGATAAACAATGAAATATTTGTGTGTACACAGAGATCAATGCAACCAGTATAAGGTTGCGTAACTGAAGTATTATTTTGTCATATTCAAACAAACAAATATATGTAAATATATACATACCAAGCATTATTAAATTAATAGAACTGACCAGGATTCAAACACAGAATACCTACATGACTATCCACATGAGCTATGTCATCGCACATTATGTACCAGGAATTCCTTCAATAGGCATCTAAAGGAAGTTTGTTACAAAGAATTGCTAATATTTCCAAAAGAGGTCCATTAGCCCCCTAAACCAGTATGATTTTAAACAGTAAGTCCTGTTGACGATTTTATTATTAATTTAACACTTCTCATTGAAGGATAAATTTTCTCTTCAAATATAATTTATCCTTCAATGAGAAGTGTTAAATTAATAATAAAATCGTCAATAGAAGCCCTACTGGCTTTATAAAGTATTGTTAAATTCCCAATAAATGTCTTCTTAACTAAGAAGCCGCCATTTGCAAAGATAGAAGCTATGGTTTCAAGCATTTGGCGCGAGGGAATTACAACGTACATAAGAGAAAAATTTGCATCTAGATCACAACTCGCCTCGGTAGCTCAGTTGGTAGAGCACTTGGCCCGGAAAGCCAAGGGTCCCGGGTTTGAGTCCCGGTCTAGGCGAAAATTTTTCCCTTCAAATATAGTAAGTCCTGTTCTTTAATCTCGTGAAATTTTATTTAATTCGGTGATATACAGAAAGATTTCGAAAATTTAAGCATAACTGATAATATTTCTTCCAAATTTTTTTAACTATCAATATATATACTTGTAGAATATCTCAATCCAATTTTCCCTTCCTGTATAGGGGTATTATTGTGTAAGCCAAGCTTCCTGCAGTTATTTATAAAAATCTGAAGGAACTGAATAGAATGTCCCTTTGTCATGGTAGTAGGAACAGGAGTGAAGATTGCATGTTTATCCTTGTACTATGTAACAGTAAGTAGTAAAGTGGCTTCTTTCTTGATTAGTTCTCAGTTGTTTTTTAGCATTTTCCGCACACCGCACATAAAAGAAATGCACACTTTAATTTATTGTATTAACAAAATGAAATTAGGCTTTGTGATTAGTTTTTACTTGCATAAATTAAGGTTAGTCAGTGAAGGACCAAGTAGATCGGATGCCAAGATTCAAACTACAAATTGGATTTTTTTTTAATATGCGTCTGATTCTTCTAGTTACTTTTAATGATCAGAACAATACTTAAATGCTGCTCATGATTTAGGAATTTTACTCGTGAAGTTACTTATTAAGTAATTCGGCTCAAGTTTAAAACACCTCGACCTATGATTTTCCATTCCACATTCTTGTAACAGTTGCTCTGCATACTTTTTCCATCTTGTTCTATTTTAAACATTTTACAATGATGGACAAATTATATTTGAAAAGAAAAATATATGCCTAGACTGGGGTTTAAACCCAGGACCTTTGACTCTCTATGTCACTGCTCATCCATCTGAGCTACCTAGGCCTCCAATCTAAATGCGTATTTTTCTCTTATACATAGTTAATTCCCTAACCCCAAATGCTACGAGCCGTTGCTACAATTTTGTAAATGGCGGCTTCTTTATTAAGAAGACTTTTTATTGGGAATTTAAACATTACTTATAAAGCCGGTAGTGCTTCTTTCAATGTCTATGCGTATATTTTTCAAATATAATTTGTCCATCATTAAGATGTCTAAAAAGAATAATATTAACATTGAAAGAAGCACTACTGGTTTATAAGTAATGTTTAAATTCCCAATAAAAAGTCTTCTTAATAAAGAAGCCGCTATTTGCAAAAATCATAGCAATGGCTCGTAGCATTTGGGGTTAGGGAATTAACTATGTATAAGAGAAAAATACGCGTTTAAATTGGAGGCCTAGGTAGCTCAGATGGAAGAGCAGTGACATAGAGAGTCAAAGGTCCTGGGTTCAAACCCTACTCTAGGCATATATTTTTCTTTTCAAATATAATTTGTCCATCATTAAGATGTTTAAAAACGAATAATATTAAAATTTTACAATATACTTATGATATTTTTTACAACCATTAAATATTTATCTACGTGCGTAAATTGTCACATTTATCTCAAATTATTTTTTCAAAGTTCTACAGAATTATTGTGTGTATGCGTGAAACGCTTAGATAAACTTCTGCTAGATGGTGGAGATATCTGTGAAATCGGAATGACCAACATTTGAAAATATATATTAAGAAATGGATGTTCACTCACTTCATTTTGTTAGGTACCGATGGGACAAATTAATGTACATCAGATTAGTTTACACTTCATTAAATAATACGCATGTAATTTGTTTAGTTTGGTTAGGAAGCAGGAAGTTGGTGTACATCCATTTCTCATAAACATGTTTGGGAATTTATTGCAAAGGTTAATCAAACCAATTTTACAGATTGTCTACCATCTAGTGGAAGTTTCTTTAAGCGTTCGTGCATGTACACTACGATTTTGTAGAACTTAAAAAAAAATTCATTAGTCGAGGTAATCTAAACTTTTTCCAGTAATTTCATGTAAAAGAAGGAAATTTATGATTTTTTTTTTCCTGTGACAAAAAGTCCCTGGTTCTCTTTCCTGTTTGCGATTACTCTCTTATTTTGTGATAAAGTTTCTATCGTGCAAGTTTTCAGCTATGAAAAGTTCTAAAATAAAGTAATTAAATGATAAAAACGTTCATGATGCAACAAGCCTATCAACTGGCTCATCCACATAACCATAGAGGTGGAATTCTTTCATTTATTTCTTTTTTATTTTATGTACAATTTTATCACTCACCTATTTTTCTTCTTCTTAAACTATCTTCTGTTCCATCGTCAGTATTTCAGCAAAAGACGGCTCTTCAAGACAATAAAACAACGGTCGTGAAATACTGACAATGGAAGAGAAGATAGTTCTAAAACCAGTTTAAGAAGAAGAAAAATATGAGGTGAGTGATATAATTGTACATATAAATAATACCTCATAGTGTTAATTCATAAAAAATAATATATTTTGATATTATGTTTAGTTTAACATATTCCAAGCCTCGACAATTTTTTAAAAGAAAAATTGCTTGAATTGAACCCTGGACCTCTGACTCTAGGTGTCAGCATGCAGTTCATTACTGTTCAACGCCTCATACAAATATTAAATTTCCTTTCCTCTTACACAATTCTCTAACGTCCGAAAGGAAATAGTCAATAGTGCTGGCTCTCTGTCTTCGGATGTAAGAGAATTGTATAACAGGAAAGAGAATTTATTGTCTTGAATGTTGTAATGGACTTCACACTCTCGTGTAGAATTGAAGTTTGGCGTTCAAGCGTTAATTTTTCTTTTCAAAAAATAAATTTGATATATTTCTTTGCAAAATATTTCTTACTATCCATTTACAAAAATGTTCCAATTTCTAATATTCTAATTAAATATACTCAGTGCTAAATAAAGATGATGTGTGCAAAATATATTCTAGTGATGGTGCACTACAAGTGAATTCAAAATGTGCTCAGGTACAAATACAGGGTCTATTTAGAGAAAAATAAAAGTGACGAACTAATATAATCAATCGTAATTGCCTTCTTCAAAAAATTAAGCATTTTTAACACCTTGCTTATCCCAACATCAATAAATTTTCTACAGAAGGCAAGGATTGTAACACTGGTGTATGTATGTCATTTTCTCTTCCTCTAAATAAACTATGTAATCTATATTTAAATTAATATTGGGAAGTAAACATTACGAGGTTATATCATTAATAATGAGTGGAGAACATATTTTAATCGACTCACCTCATACATTTTCAAACTTCTTTGTTACCGACGGTTTCAGACAAAATCATGTCCTTCTTCAGTCATGGCATGATTTTGTCTGAAACCGTCGGTATCAAAGAAGTTTGAAAATGTATGAGGTGAGTCGATTAAAATATGTTCTCCACTCACTATTTATGTAATCTATATTTAATTTTAGGAAGTGATATTTTGAGGTTATTTTAATTATATTATTTTTAGTCTGATCATCTTACCTCAATATTAATGTTGATTTGTTCTTGGACACGTTTCAAAACAATTCTGTTTTATCGTCAGCTTGTAAAGTAAAGTGATCCCACAACAGGTCTGGAGGCCCTTGGGGTAGTAGGAGGTTAAGGCTCCCACTTTTTCTAGACAATCGGCACTTTATGTCAGCCGGGTTGTCAGCCCTGCGTGACGGCCGCCTTTACCCCCAGAACAAGTGTCTGGTACTCATTTCCGTTAGAGGCTGAGTCGACCCCAGGGCCATAGTGCCGCCAGAGGGTTTGGGTCAGTTTAAAAATCCTGACCCCAAAAGGACTCGAACCCTCGACCCTCCGGCTTGTAGCTCAGTGCCTTAACCACTACGCTACGGAGCTTGTCCAGACTGATTTGTTTTAACTGTTGACATCGACATCTAGGGTGTACAACATAAATCAAACCAGTCTGGACAAGCTGACGATAAAACAGAATTGTTTTGAAACATGTCCAAGAACAAATCAACATTAATATTGAGGTAAGATGATTAGACTAAAAATAATATAATTATGTAATCTATAAATTTATTATAACTGAAACATAATTAAACTATAAATAAATGTATCAATTAACAAATTAAGAAGCTTTCAAGCATCAAAATAAAATAAGCAGCCACATGCACATCTGATTAAGTTAACAAGCACACAGCACATTTCCTCCACCAATCAATTGCTCAATTGCAGATATACTCTAAAAGTAAAAAGGTAGAGTGATCCCACTACAGGCTATAGGAGGTTAAGACTCCCACTTTTTCTAGACAATCTGCACATAGGCTCGAATCTATGAACGCATTAGACCATAAAAGTCGTTCTCTGCCTGTACTCTGCTGAGAAAGTTGCATCCAAATACGTTTTTGCGTACTCAAAAATCTGTTCATGCGATAATATTTGTTGAAATTCCTAAGCTACCTGCTGAGGTGACTTGGCAGAGAAACGAATTGTGAGCAACCCGATGGGAACCGATGTAGTTTGAAACCTTGCCGCGTACCTTGCTGCTTTATCCAAGATGTCGGATCTTGAATACTTCGATCATGTTTTCGGTATACGCGGAGAAGAGGAATTTGATAGAGTCTACCAAAGAATTCAACTGGAACAACAGGAGAATCGGCGTAATATTGCACGATTCACACGTCGTCGTATATGGTATTATTTGCGGAACGCAAGCGTAAATGCATAAGGCTGTTACCAGATGGTGATTTTAAGCAGGTTAAGAATAATGAAATAGAATTTGCACAAAAAAATGTTCCATTAAGGACCGAGACTCCTCACAGAGGTGAGAGACACTTGCAAGCTCAATTAGTTCACCTTCTTAAAAATATCCCACAACAACCTTCGGAAGTCTTAGGAGAAGGAAAAAGTTACGGCTAAGGAATCAGCTAGAATTCAGCCAAGTTGTCACCCATGAATGATGGCTGCATTTACCTCCAGAGCAAATGATTGATACTCTTTTTCATAAGAGATTGAGAAGTTGGTTCCAGGGCTGTGGCAACACCTAAAGGTTTAAGCCAGTTTTAGAAATCCTGACCCTGCAGGAATCAAACCTGCAACCTTCCGGTTGTAGTGTACGGCCTTAACCAATTATGCTACAACATTCCTCAATTTGTGCTCTTTTGATTTTGTTCATTTAATTAGTTTTAACTCGACTGTTCACTTGTTTTTCAGGTCCTTCCTATTTCCCACTGAACTTGACTAATGACAATTTCGTTGGTTGAATATGATTTTTAATCTTTGAGCATGTAAGAAAATATAGTTATCTCTCTAACACTTGAAATAGAAAAAATAAAATAATAAAAATATGTATTATCTAGCACAGGCGTGCCCAACCTTTTTTGGTAAAGGGCCACTGTCGTTAAGGTGAATTTGTTTGCGGGCCACATGATCCGATTTTTTTTATCGTATTAAATAGGATCTAAGATAAACCAATTAATTTAAATATAAAATAGCTAATATATTGTGATGTTATTTTTATTAAAATATTAATCATATATTGGTTAAATTATTTTTAAAATTAAATTGAATATATATTCTAATCCAATTATAAAATTTAATCTAATTATAAAGTCTAAATTGAACAATATTTTCTTACCGCTACACTTAGAAGCCATAATTAACATTTATAAAAAAACTCATAGAATTAATTATATTCTTCAAACCTCTCACTAGCACCAACACTACAATGTGAGCGAACAACTGCAAACTTGAAATGAACTAAATGTAATGATAATAAAACATCTGGCACACACTCGCCTTTGAAAGTAGTAACCAAGCGGTACAAAATACATGGAGACTTCAAAGTGATGCATGGTTGGTAGGATCATAAATAAAAATGTGGGCTAAGTGTTTCTTAAAATGGATGTGATTTCTGCATGTTTTGAGTAAGAGGATGAGTAGGATGGACTTTTGCAAACACATGTGTTGGAAACAGAAAAAGTATTTTTCTTTCAAGTTTATCTTATATCAAATAGAATTACTTATTTCATAAATTATATTAGACTATAACTTACAAATATCACTGCGGCCCAAATGTGATGTGATAGAGCAAATATCATTGTGGGCCACATGCGATGTGATCGAGGGCCACAAGTGACCCGCGGGTTGGACATACCTGATCTAGCACATGTCTATATAAATTATATAGGAGAATCTTAAAATATGTAATTACAATTTTAATTGATTAAATAAACATTGTTTTATTCTTACACACGTGCAATGTAGAATACATTGGAATTTTAGTTGTTTCAAAATTACAGTTTTCTGTATAATATAATAATACCCAACCTGGAGGACCAAGTACTGGGTACCAATTAATCAAAATTACAGTGGGAAGTAACATTATGAGGTCATTTTCAATTTATAAAATGTTTTGACATCTCACCACATAAAGTTCTGTGCGTTCACAATACTGATTTCAAATGCTATTTGCCTTCATCTTCAGTCAAACTAAAAGACTGGAGATGAAGGCAAATGACCTTTGAAACCGGTATCGTGAAAACACGGAACTTTATGAGGTGAGATGTGAAAACATTTTATCCAACTCGTTTATAAATTTAAACTGGGTACAATTTTCAGTCACGTTTTAGAATATGCATGAGTTTTACATCTGACCATTTTTCAAAAGAATGAATTATTCAAGAAAGCTTTCATTGTTACAAGAAAATGATACCTGGTGTGTGATAAGTGCATCTGTTCTGAAACTGCTAAGATAATTTATGGTCTGATTCTTGACTTTTCAAGCAAAAGACAAATCACGTGCAATGGCAGCCATGCATTAATATTGTCATGTACATATGTATAGTAGAGCAGCTCTTACTTCCGCCAGCAAATCGCACAACAGGTTTTGGTCAGTTGACTGCTTCACTAGATCACTATAACCAAACAAGCCTGTACTACTGACTTAACAACACAGCAATTGCAAGGCTGTGTTTTGTAAACCACGTGTAGCAGTCATGCCAAAAATTTGGTACGCATGGCCATGCCGGAAATAAGAGAGGCTTGACTGTAGTGTATTGTGATGTGGATCCTACCAACTAACTAACTAGCTTTTTTTTTTAATTTTATTTAGTTGTTTCTTGACTCACCTCATACTTCTTAATTCCCTTGCATATCTAAGATTTCATCACTGTTTTGTGACATTCTCAATGCTGTTCACGTTCACAACTGACATCCAATGGTCTCCTCTCCTGCAGACTGACCTCAGTTGTGAACGTGAACAGCATTGAGAATGTCACAAAACAGTGACGAAATCTAGATATGCAAGGGAGTTAGAGGTGAGTCAAGAAACTACTAAAGAAAATTAAAATAAACCCCATAGTGTTATTTCCTACCAACATAACTTAATTAACCAGCTAACTCACTGGCACTATCGAACAGTAGGTTCATAGCTCTCCACACATCCCTATCCTGAGCTAAAGTTTTCCAAATTTCCCTCAAACTTCTCTCTCTCACATACACACACAAATGCATATATATAAGCTCTTACCTTGTAAACCAATAATGAGCTCTGGCAGAAAGAGAACACAAAAATGTAAAAGCACAAATAGATCCTTTTGTATTCTTACAATGGACGAAATTATGTATCTATTCCTCCACTGTAAGTTTATTAACTTTATAAGCAAACAAAGCAATTAAGGTGCTTAGCTTCATGCAGGCAAAAAGCACAGAAACTAAGTTCCAAAAATACACTGTTTTACAAAATTCAACTTTTACAATCAAAGACCTGAGCACAAGACCAGATAATAACCCTTTTCGTTAATACAGGTTGCAGCGTAAGTGAACACGGGACCTTCAGAACATAATCTCAAATACTACTGCTTAGTAGTTAACGTAAATAGCTTTAAATACGCAATTATATTAAACGAGTACATGGCCTATTTTTTTTGCTTCCGCTGAACTGTGCTTTGGTCATGAACGAATCGCAGTAACTGCAGCAGTCATGTGCTTCGTGGATTACCCGCCATTTATTTTCCTCAAGTGTCTTTCTTAGGCTGGACACAAAATAACCTGACAATCTCTGCTTGACATTAAAAAAAAAATACTATACCAATTCCGAGCTAAGTTCCACTTGTACTGTAAACAAACTTGGGAACCATGGCGCTACTTTTACCCACCATATGACTGAATTGTTACGGAACTCTCATCGATAGAAATATTGTTCTTATGCTACATAAAATATTAACAGGAAATAAGATTGAATACAAGGTAAGAAGGTACCAATAATTAGGAACTTCCCCCATTTATTATTTATTTATGGCAACAAATAACATAGGTCAACATGATTTTTGTCTCATGAGTACCAATAGTTGTACTTGATGCAGTTTTAATCGTGTTTCCAAATATGTATTCGGAATTTCTCCATCACCCACGTTTTTTTTATTTCAATTTCAAATAATGGATTTAAATAATTATATTTTTAATAAAATTTTTCCATCCATTTATTTTCTTGGCGCAGTGAGGGATGAGCACAGGGAACACTTTCATCAGGTGATTTCAGCTATGGAAAAGAGATATCAAGGCAAATGCAATCCTAATATGCTGGCCGATTATTGTTGGACCATCAAGAGAGATGCTCCACAGGCGAAATATAGCAGAAAATTGTCATTTCTTACTTTCTAAGTGAGTCCGAATGTTTGAATATTGTGTAATTACGAATGTAGAAAATATTAAAGTGTTTAAAATTATAAATTCCTGTGTCTCGGAAACCTTGCACGACGGAGAAAACCCGATATCATATTTGAATTCAGGAGAAAAAATACTATCAGAATCACATATTCTTCTTTCGGAGACAAAAAAAATTTTTTTTTGTTGCACAGTGTTATATATGGGCCTTCCTAATCAGATATTTACTCTTTTTCCATGATGTTGACAGATATCCTTTATTTACAATTTCATTACGAGCCTAATTTATGCTCTATGCTGACTCACCTGCAAATTATACTATTAGTTTCACCAAATCCTCAATGGATAATGTAGGATATTTTTCACTAAACTGTTTGAAAACATTCAAAACAATTTGTTCCCTCTGTTTTTCAAATAATTTCCTTTCCAATGTATTATAATATTATATTGAAAACTGAAATTCCAGTGTACTACATTACACATGCATAAGATATAAAACAATGCTTATTTAATCTATTACAATTATTACATTTTAAGATTCTCCGATATGATTTATACAGACATGTTCTAAATAATGCATATTTTTAAATATTTTAATTTTCTCTATTTCAAGTGTTAGAGGGAACTACATTTTTTTACATGCTCAAAGATAAAATCATTATTCGATGAATGAAAATACAGTCATACATCTACTTTCTTTACATTACAACTGGAATTAAGCTCAAAAGAGGTATAAAACACCACCAAACAGCTATAGGTTACTCCCACCCCAAATATTTTAAGGAAATACTATTTCTATACCCATTATGACAAGGAAATAGATTTAAAAATACAATACAATCGCCTCACATAACATAGATTTTAAAAATGGCAAAAAAATTGTATTATTATTTCATTTCAAATAATCATAAATATTGTTAAACTAGAAACAACTAAAGGAAAGTATTTAATCAAATCTAAATTCCATGGAACAAAGCCTTGGCCTACCAGCTGACTGCTGGCCTCACATCACTTGTAAGTTTACAGAGGTGGACAATTAATTATCCAGTCAGTATACACCCTGTCCACTCTTAAAGTGATCCTCGCCAAAACAAAATCATGTGACCTGCTCGCTTTTCATTTATGGACACCAATGTACGTTGTAGAAGCAATATCCTTCTGCCATTTGCGCCACAATTACTGTCACTTTTGACAGGGAGATGACGACACAGCAACAGAAGACTCGATACTTTCAGCCATTTTGTTTCATGAGAATCGACTGAAGCATGACTCAAATGCATCACTCATAGGTAATAAAACTATTTTAAGTTGTAATTTTGTATGTTTCAATATTATTATTTTCATTCACGAAGGATAACAAGTACGAGGGTCATACTGAAAGTCGTGAGCAACCCATTGTTAAAATTCAAATTTTAACAATGTAACAAAATCAACTGCAGGGTCGTAATCTATAGACTTTATACCACAGCATTGCCGTTTTGTGGCGTCATAGCTTCTATCATGTGACCACAAGCAGTGTTTCCAAAATGGCAGAGATCAATGTTTCGTTTCGACAGCGCACTGTCATTGAATTCCTTGTTAAAGAGGAACAATGTGCTGTTGATATTCACCAAAGACTTCAATGTGCTTACGGAGATGCCTGCATGGGTGCCAGCAGTGTTAGGAGATGGGTGAAACATTTTAAAGATGGGAACACGAGTATCAAAGATGAGCCTCGTAGTGGTCACCCACGCTCTGCCTCCACGGATTGCAACAAGGAAAGAGTTGATGCGCTCATTAGAGATGACAGGCTTATCACAGTGAATGAAATCGCTACAAAACTTGCAGTAGGACACAGTGCAGTGCAAGAAATGATTCACAGCTTAGGTTACCGAAAAGTTAGTGCC
The DNA here is from genome assembly GCA_030220185.1 of Diploptera punctata. NCBI lineage: Eukaryota > Metazoa > Arthropoda > Insecta > Blattodea > Blaberidae > Diploptera > Diploptera punctata. The sequence continues at coordinate 1,409,544 of JASPKZ010004590.1, read as the reverse complement.
CGTTGGGTTCCACGTTTATTGAGTGAAGACCACAAACTTCAGAGAAGAACCATCACCCATAACCTTCTTCACAAATTTCGAAATGAAGGTGATGATTTTTTGACAAGTATTGTGACAGGTGACGAAAGCTGGTTTCATCGCTACGAGCCTGAAACAAAATGCCAGAGTATGGAAAGGCACCACTTGAATTCGCCATCAAAGAAAAAAGCGAAGACAGTGCAATCTGTTGGGAAAGTTATGGGCAGCGTCTTCTGTGATGCGCAAGGTTGCATTCTGGTTGAATATCTTGAACCTGGACAAACCATAAATGCTGCCCGCTATATCCAGACACTTGTGAAGCTCCGTCATGCATTGCACAACAAACGCCCTGGAAGGAAGATCATTCAGCAACACGATAACGCGCATCCTCACACTGCTCGTGCCACTGTGGAGAAGATCAGGACATTTGGGTGGGAAACTCTTCCACATCCTCCCTATAGTCCCGATTTGGCACCCTCCGACTACCATCTTTTCGGTTCTGTGAAGGAGCAGATGAGAGGCCAAAGCTATGAGATGCTTGAGGATATTCGGAAAGCAGTGCGTCAGTGTCTTCGAGCAGCTGGAACAGACTTCTGTCATAAGGGAATTTTCAAGCTTGTAGAACGCTGGACAAAATGTGTGCAAAGAAATGGAGACTATGTTGAAAAGTAGCACAAAGGTCTGTAGATTAACATGGTGTACTTGGTTTGTCTAAAATAAATATTACGATTGTTTAAAAAAATGTTGCTCATGACTTTCAGTATGACCCTCGTATATTCAGAGGACATATTTTTAATTTAATGAAGTGAACTACTTTTTTGTGTACTTATTGCTTCTACAACGTATGTCAGTGTCCATAAACCAATGAAAAGCGAGCAGGTCACATGGTTTTGTATTGATGAAGATCACTTTAAGAGAAGAGTGGACAGGGTATAGGAGTGACATGATCAGCATGTCGAGTTCCCCAACTGTTATAGCTGGTTTCCTCAACCTGGAGCCACTATACTGCAGTCACTGATTCTCCGGCCTTGATGTTTTCACGACAGTGTTGCCGATATGGATATTCAGTGGTAGTGGCCAGTTTATATATGCGGTTAGCAGACAACATCTCAGTAATTTCAAACCTTACTAGCACGCTATAGCTGCATCATGAGCAGTGATTGGTTGTGGCAAACATTCACTCCCACTACAACCATTTTCTTATTGGCAGTAGAGGGCGAGTTCTCCCTTTACCCCTCGTATATCTAAACTTCAGAGCCGGAGAATCAGCGGCTTGGGTATACTTATATCTACCTAAATTCCTCACAATGCTGAGTGGGCACCTGTCTCATATTGGCCGAAATGCCATAAGAGAAATTCTCCCCCATGGGGATACAAACCAGCACATATCTCATAGCTCTTACAAAGCATGCCTTAAACCACTCAGCTATGGCACAGGACTCTAAAGGTGCAATATACATATTAAAAGTAAACTAAATGCTGTACATCAAGAAAATAATGGGCATGTTGTAAGTTGTAACACAGTTGGTTAAGCCAATATTCCTGCGCCGTAGACGAGTAGTTAAGGCAAGATGCCTTGGAACACAACTACGAGACTAGTTACCAGACCACAAGATCAAGTGTAAATGACTAAACAAAATATAAAACCCAATAAACTGTGTTGATATTTTAAAGTGACAATTTGAGAAATTACTTCTAATGTTGAGATCACTGAAAGCTAAACCATTTTCAACATCAATAATAAATAAGTTTTTGCTTTCAGTAATTAACAGCTATAAAATCAATTTAATGGTAATTGTACTCTTAACACTTTGAGTCCAGTGGTGGTACCAGTACCACGGCATTTATGACACTGAAGCCGGAGAAAATTAAATCCCTCAGCATGCCTTTGCCGGCAGATTTACATGACTGGCATGCCTGTGCAGGCAGATTTACAGGAGTGGTATGCCTGCGCAGGCAGATTTACAGGAGTGGCATGCCTGCGCAGGCAGATTTACAGGAGTGGCATGCCTGCTCAGGCAGATTTACATGACTGACATGCCTGTGCAGGCAGATTTACAGGAGCGGTATGCCTGCGCAGGCAGATTTACAGGAGTGGCATGCCTGTGCAGGCAGATTTACAGGAGTGGCATGCCTGTGCAGGCAGATTTACATGACTGACATGCCTGTGCAGGCAGATTTACATGACTGACATGTCTGTGCAGGCAGATTTACAGGAGCGGTATGCCTGCGCAGGCAGATTTACAGGAGTGGCATGCCTGCGCAGGCAGATTTACAGGAGTGGCATGCCTGTGCAGGCAGATTTACATGGCTGTGCAGGCAGATTTACAGGAGTGGCATGCCTGTGCAGGCAGATTTACATACTGACATGCCTGTGCAGGCAGATTTACATGACTGACATGCCTGTGCAGGCAGATTTACATGACTGACATGCCTGTGCAGGCAGATTTACATGACTGACATGCCTGTGCAGGCAGATTTACATGACTGACATGTCTGTGCAGGCAGATTTACAGGAGTGGCATGCCTGTGCAGGCAGATTTACATGACTGACATGCCTGTGCAGGCAGATTTACATGCCTGACATGTCTGTGCAGGCAGATTTACAGGAGTGGCATGCCTGTGCAGGCAGATATACAGGGACTGACATGCCTGTGCAGGCAGATTTACAGGAGTGGTATGCCTGTGCAGGCAGATTTACAGGAGTGGCATGCCTGTGCAGGCAGATTTACAGGAGTGGCATGCCTGTGCAGGCAGATTTACATGACTGGCATGCCTGTGCAGGCAGATTTACATGACTGACATGTGTGTGCAGGCAGATTTACAGGAGTGGTATGCCTGTGCAGGCAGATTTACAGGAGTGGCATGCCTGTGCAGGCAGATTTACATGACTGGCATGCCTGTGCAGGCAGATTTATAGGAGTGGCATGCCTGCGCAGGCAGATTTACAGGAGTGGTATGCCTGCGCAGGCAGATTTACAGGAGCGGTATGCCTGTGCAGGCAGATTTACAGGAGTGGCATGCCTGTGCAGGCAGATTTACATGACTGGCATGCCTGTGCAGGCAGATTTACAGGAGTGGCATGCCTGCGCAGGCAGATTTACAGGAGTGGCATGCCTGTGCAGGCAGATTTACATGACTGACATGCATGTGCAGGCAGATTTACATGACTGACATGCCTGTGCAGGCAGTTTTACAGGAGTGGCATGCCTGTGCAGGCAGATTTACATGACTGACATGCCTGTGCAGGCAGATTTACATGACTGACATGCCTGTGCAGGCAGATTTACATGACTGACATGCCTGTAGATTTACATGACTGACATGCCTGTGCAGGCAGATTTACATGACTGACATGCCTGTGCAGGCAGATTTACATGACTGACATGCCTGTAGATTTACAGGAGTGGTATGCATGTGCAGGCAGATTTACATAACTGACATGCCTGTGCAGGCAGATTTACAGGAGTGGCATGCCTGTGCAGGCAGATTTACAGGAGTGGTATGCCTGTGCAGGCAGATTTACATGACTGACATGCCTGTGCAGGCAGATTTACAGGAGTGGTATGCCTGTGCATGCAGATTTACAGGAGCGGCATGCCTGTGCAGGCAGATTTACAGGAGTGGCATGCCTGTGCAGGCAGATTTACAGGAGTGGCACGCCTGTGCAGGCAGATTTAATTTTCTCCGGCTTCAGTGTAATTTAAATGCCGCGGTACTAGTACCACTGCAGGACTCAAAGTGTTAAGGGATCAAAGTTACGACTGATTGGAAAACAAGATAGGGATTGGAAGATAAGGAAAATGAATGGCTCACCTTGATAGCTGTCTGCATGAGCACTGTGGTGGCATAGTTGACTCCCTTTGTACCTAAATGCAGCACAGTGTGATAACCCTGCTCCTTTGCTTTCGCTATGTATTCGTCTATTTCCTGCAACACAACACAATTGCTCAATGTGTGAACGTATTCATATTTGAAGAGAAAAACTATACACTCAGACTCAACCCCAGGACATTTGGCTTTCTAGACAAATACTCTACTGACTGAGCTATCTGGGTGAGTTCCAATCTAAACGTAAATTTTTCTCTTATATACGCTGTCAATTCCCGTGCACCAAATGCTATGAAACTTTTGCTTCTATCTTGCAAATGACAGCTTCTTTATTAAGAAAATATTTATTTGGGAATTTTACATTACATTATAAAGTCAGTACGGCTTCTTTCGATGAAATGAATAATAAAAAAATTGAAAGAAGCCGCACTGGCTTTATAATGTAATCTAAAATTCCCAAATATATGAGGCGCTCAGAATAATAACGGCAGATTCCAACCAACATCGAATTTTGAGATAGAAGCATGACCGTGCACAGCTGCCATCTACCTTTCATGTGATGAAGTATCATACGAATTGGGATATGCCAAAGCTCTCATTTCCCACCTTTAAAATTTGTACGTAGTGAAAACGAACACATTCTCAGCAAAAAAATTACATTTATCTCAACATGAACTTTGGTTGGGATCTGCCGTTATTATTCTAAGCGCTTCATATATCTTCTTAACCCATTGGCTTACACAGACAGCTCCCAGCCGGCTGATCAAGTGAAGCCCATTCTCACATAGATGGCTGTGAGCCGGACTGAGCAGCTGTGGCTTCTTCTTAGTGTTTCTTTATTTTTGTCAATAGATGGCATGACATGTTATATACCGTTGGAAAGCTGAGAGAACGATCTATTAAATGGTGTACAACAATATTGATTTCTCTGGATAGATCGTGAGTTATAAGCCATTGTTTTTCGAAGAAGCTAATTTTCTTAAAATTAAATGGTAAATATGGGTGCAACATTGGACGAAAATATTAATAAGCCAATGGGTTAATAAAGAAGCTGTCATTTGCAAAGATAGAAGCTAAGGTTTCATAGCATTCGGTGCACAGGAATTAACAGCATATATAAGGGATAAATTTGCGTTCAGATTGGAGCTCGCACAGATAGGTCAGTCAGTAGAGCATTGCCCTAGAAAGCCAAAGGTCTTGGGTTCGAGTTCCAGTCTGAGCGTATAATTTTTCTCTTCAAATATGATTTATCCATCATTGAAATGAATAATAAAACATTGTGTGAACACATTAATCATTAAAAATTTGTACACAGCAGGTAAAACTTACTTGCTCACGTCGGCTGAGCATGGGATGTACAAACTTGCGGTACAAAATACTGGAGCCCTTGGTGGCCGGGGAAAGAAGCCATAGTACTAGGATTATCTTGATTTCATAGTAAAATGGGAACCTGCAACACATGTACACCATTTTCATATAGTTACCATAGTAGTAAAATCAAGACAAAAGTGTACCAGTAAAAAGCCAATCATAAACTGCACAATATTGCCAACCTAAAATGTACTTTAAATCACAAGAAGGAACAGTACCTCAATATAGACAAATACAGTAAAACTTTATTAAGTTATGTAGGTAGGAAATAACACTATGAGGTTTATTTTAATTTTGTTGAGTTGTTTCTTGACTCACCTCATACTTCTTAACTCCCTCGCAATCCGGATTTCGTCACTGTATTTGTGACATTCTCAATGCTGTTCACGTTTACAACAGTAAAACTTGCTTAATCCGGAACATGAATAATGCGGAAATCTGTCCAATGTGAACAAATTTATTGGTCCCGGCAAAATAATAGTAATTTTACATATTTATTTTGTATAAAACGGAATCTGTCCAATGCGGAAACAGAAGGATATTTCTACACAATTCTTGAAAAAATGTTTATAAGGCGGGAACATAGAGAAATAAATTAGTTTTCACTTCACTGAATTCCCGTTAGGCGAATTAACAGTAAGTGATGACTTCTGCCTCTGGGAGAAGTACGTATTTTAGAGTTAAATTATAAAACTAAATTAATTCACCTGTTTATTGCAAACGTCACAGAATATAATTTTTACTTCCGAAATAAATGGGGAAACTCATGTATCCACTGTTTACTTAAAGACGACTTGTAAGGTGGAACTTTAGGCATAATGCAATGAAATGAAGAGTTTTGTTTCCAGCCAGTCGATAGGCATCACCCCGCCTAGTGACACACACATTATAGGCTGTTTTCGGAGAATCCGGGAGTTCAACATAGTGTCCTGTCACCCCGCCTAGTGACACACACATTATAGGCTGTTTTCGGAGAATCCGGGAGTTCAACATAGTGTCCTGTGCATCTGGTTTTCTGAAAGGTTTCCGGGGCATGTTAATTGTTTTACAGCTTCTTGCTTAAAGGTAAAATTTTCTTTGAAAAGTATTTCAAGAACATACTGTTCGATGTAGTGAAAACTAAAATGTAAATATTTTAGTTTCTCAGAATGAAATAAAGACATTTTTATTCCATTTTGTGATAAAATACAGGAATGAGGAATATAGGCAAAAACAGGTTCTAACATCAATTTATGCTTTTTAGGCACTATAGGACCACCATTTTTACACACTTTATATTAGTTTGACCTATATCTATCTATGAAACGGAATCTTTCAACATGATTTTCACCCACTTAAAAACATTGGATTGGCTTGAAACTTTGTATACTTGTAAAGGACCAATGACAATACAATAATTTCATAAATAATTATATAATAGGTTGCGGACTTATCGACTTTTTAGTCCATCGTTGTAAGAAATTAATATTATATCCTCTGGTAGCTCAGTTGGTAGAGTGGTGTTCTGTAGTGGTATATAATTTCAGTAATCCATAGGTCGGTGGTTCAAATCTGGCCCGGAGGATTTTTTTAGAACAGTATTACTTTTAGCTCATACTACAATAGCATTGAATTTAAATATATTTACATTTTTATTTTATTCTGTAAAATATTAATGACAATTTTGTAAACTTACCACATTGTAATTTATCCAAAAAATATGAGAAGGATACGATTAACTATAACTATTTATCTATATTAAAATATTGAAAAATATTATAATAATGTTAGATAATAATTTTAAAAAAATATAATTATATTTGTGCCTAGACACTAAAAATATTGTAAGCAATTAAATTTTCATGGGATTCCGGTTTATGACAATCAATTAAACTAAAAATTAAAAAATAAATAAAAGTTTAAAAAAAACTAAGACAACACACTTTATTAGAAAACCGAACCAAAAAATGAAAAATTTTAATTTCCAACACGTTTGGGATAAAATTAAAGTGGTCAACAAAAAAATCATCTCCAACACATCTAGAATAAAACTAGAGTTATCTACAAAAAAAAAATAATTTTACCTTCAAAAGCATGGGGTGCTTTTTATGGTTTTTACGTTTTCTTCTTGGAGACTTTACTTTTACCAATATCTGTTTATTATCAAATATATTAATTGATATAGAGCACCCCACACTTTTGATGGTAAAATTATTTTTTTTTGTAGATAACTCTAGTTTTATTCTAGATGTGTTGGAGATGATTTTTTTTGTTGACCACTTTAATTTTATCCCAAGTGTGTTGGAAATTAAAATTATTTTTCATTTTTTAGTTTGGTTTTCTAATAAAGCATGTTGTTTTTGTTTTTTAAACTATTATTTATTTATTCCAAGGAAAACTTGGAGTAGCAAGTTTAAATGAAGATATCCAAAGATACCAACAAGAATGGAAAAATCATCTGAGAAGAATGGCAAGAAATAGACTTCCAAAATTGGCATTCCAATATACCCCAACTGGACATAGGGACCAAGGAAGACCAAAACATCGGTGGAAAGATCAAGACCATCTTCGCTAGGTTTACCGTACAGGCCACATGGCCTAAAACGAATTTGTTCATGATGATGATGATGATTTATTTATCATATAAATATATGAAACATGTAAATACATCATTTAAAGTTATCTCTTCAGGAACTAAATAGATTTTTGCTTAAAATGCAAGGTGTAATTATAAAATGTCCATTGCCACTTCTTCTTGCATCAAATATTAAAATTTCTAATCCTTTCATGTACTGAACCCATATTTGCTTGTGAAAGATCAGATATGGAATGGCTGAGACAATATATTGTCCCCTCATAACATTGATTTCCAGCTGATGATAATTTGAATCTAGTGTGGCAGGTTGCTGGGCTGAATTCCAACATCAAATAAAAATAGTGAACTCACCAGAAGCTGAGGAACACGTCTGTGAATGTTTCCGCACACGTGAAGAGAGCAAATACTATCCAGTACATCATCCATTTTACCTGCAACAAAAACACAAGCTTAGTTATCTCATTTCTATTTGTAATTACACTGGTCAACATGATTTTTGTCTCATGAGTACCAATCGTTGTACTTGATGCAGTTTTTTATCATGTTTTCAAATATGTATTTGGAATTTCTCCATCACCCACAGTTTTTTATTTTAATTTCAATTAATGGATTTAAATAATTTTTTTTAATAAACTTTTTTTCGTCCATTTGTCCATTGTAAAATAAAACCAAATGAACTAACTCAGGAGATTTCAGCTATGGAAAAGAGATATCAAGGCAAATGGAATCCTAATATGCTGGTCGATTATTGTTGGACCATCAAGAGGAATGCTCCACAGGCGAAATATAGCAGAAAATCATCATTTCTTACTTTCTAGGTGAGTCCGAATGTTTGAATATTGTGTAGTTACGAATGTAGAAAATATTAAAGTGTTTGAAATTATAAATTCCTGTCTCTTGGAAACCTTGCGTGATGGAGAAAACCCAGTATCATATTCGAATTCAGGAGAAAAAATACTATCAGAATCACATATTTTTCTTTCTGAAAAAAAAAGTTTCTTTTTTGTTGCTCGGTGTTATTGTTCCTAAGCATTCGAATTCAGTCACTTCAACAAAATATCCCTCATTATATAATGTATTTCTACAAGTCTGTGAACATATATTTAGATTTATTGATGTTTACTTCCAGTCCCAATTTCTCAGTGTTACTCAAATAGAGTGTGCATGCTAGCCATATAGTATCGAGAGAAAATTTAACTCTAGTTGTTCCTCTACATTGAACATCTCACTATTCCTCATCCTTCCTTGTTTCAGCCACTCGACTCTGGAATTCCCTCCCCTCGTATATCAAGGACTGCCTGACTCAAAAACAGTTTAAAAAGAAACTCACTTCATATTTCCTTAGACAATGTAGTATATAACTGTATTCCATGTATACTTTTATTATTCCTTTATATTTTAAACTTTCTTCACTAACCCATTTATCTTCTTCTTCTTCTTCCTTCCAAGTATTAGGCCGAGGCCTGTTACGATCCTATAGAAAATTTTCCCTTATGGAAAATTCTCATATAAGACTTGAAAGCATAATAATAGGCCCTTCGATTGGTTGCTGGCCAAAGGAAGGCAAGACCAGTGATGGGGTTGCCATCTTATAGCCTCTGGTCAGGCTTTTCTGGAGAAGAAAATAAAATAAAGGAAAGAAGAAATGGAAAAAGGAAGGACTCCCTAGCCCTCGGATGCCGTAATAGCGTCGGGGGTCGAAAGAACAAGAGTTAACCAAGAGAGGTTAGATAGTAAAGTTAAAAGAGTGCAAACCACAAGTAAGTGGAAGAAATGTTTTGCTCAGCTTGGGCACCTTGTGGTCGCCATCCACATATCCCCTAGATGAGGACCCCTGAGGGGACTAATCTAACTATATGTTATTATTTTTGTTATTATAAGTATTATTATTATTATTATTATTATTATTATTTTTCTTCCTTACCCTTGTCAACTTTATATTGTATAGTCTATAATTATATATTACGTATCATTATCATAATTCTTATTATGTGTATAATTTAACCCTGGTGAAGTGGAAGAAAAGACCTTACGGTCTTAACTCCATCAGATAAAATAAATAAATAAAAATAAAAAGATCAGCTGGAAAATCTAAAATGGATAGAATACGAAATAAAGAAATAAGGGAAATTATGGGTGTACAAGAGGAGCCGGAAATTATAGAAAAGAAAATATTACAGTGGTATGGCCATGTCAAAAGAATGCCAGAGCAAAGATTGCCTAAAATTGTTATGGAATGGATCCCAATGGAAAGGAGGAAGACCGAAGAAAACTTGGATAGAAGGGGTACAAGCAGCTATGAATATCAGAGGATTGGAGGAAGATCAATGGATGGACTGAGAGGAATGGCGTTTGGGTCCGGAAGACGGCGGCAGCTGCCATGATACCGGATGATGATAAAATAAATAGTGTTTGCTCACTAACACCCAATAATACTACATCGTCAGCATAGATTAACAGCTTATCAATACCAATGAATTGTAGGCCTTATTCATCCTCTAAAGATTTCATGGAATGCTCTAGTATAAAATTGAATAGTACAGGAGGTAGTGCATCTCCTTGGTACCACTTTATCATTAATGATAATTTTGTAACTCATTACGAATTAAGTTTTAAGTGCCTCAAACTAACAAACACACCGACACTATCGAACCCATAGGTTCATGGCCGCACAGATATAAACTCTCCATCCTGTGCTATTGTTTTCCAATCAACCCCTGTATGATATATTCCCTCAAATCAGGTTATTGTTATTCTCTCCACTCATTCTTAGTCTACCTACTGGGTGTTAAGTGCCTCAACATTATATAAAATTGTATGTGATATTTTTAGTGATATAAATCTGAAGTTAAACTCGACACTTCTAATTTGCTCTGTAATTTAAAGTGAGATATTTAATTGAAGTGGCTGAGAGGGTGTTGTGACCTTGTGCAGTTCTAGTGGACACAATCCATGTTACAACTACAATACTGTATTCACTAATATATCTACTTGCTACTGTCATTGAAATGATTACATTTTTTATGTTTATCATTGTATGTAATGTTCTAAACTTAAGAGGTAAGATGGCTAGTTCTACACTATAGTTGAACTTAATTCCCAAATACTGAACTGAAATGAATCTGACATTCACAAATGAAGAAAAATCTTCAGTCATTCAGTCCAAGTCGGATGAAATGTCTTCTGAATTATTTTATCCATTTTAAACATAATGAAATGTAAGTTCAGGATAGGGATGTATGGAGGGCTTATGTCCGCGCCGACATGGATCTACGGATTCAATAGTGCCAGTGAGTTAATTAAAAAGTAATTAAGCCCAATTCTTTTTAACAGTGATATAATAAATATAGTTTATTAATCTTGTATCTATTGTTTAAGTTTATTTCCAAATAATAATAACAATAATAATAATAACGACAACAACGATGTAACCCGCTGTTCTGCGCATATGAATCTCATTTCACAAGCCGTTATTCTGCTTTCATGTTGTCTTTTTAGTGTCCATGCTTCACTACCATAGGTCAACACTGGTCTAGCCAAAGTGTTATATAAACGTAATCTGGTGTTTCTTTGTACAAGGGATGGTTTCATAACTTGATTAATAATTCCCAAACTTTTATTATAACTAGTAATTTTTTCAGGGATATCCTTTTCATCCCAGATAGAGAGATAATATCCAAGATATTTAAATTGATTAGATCTCTCTAAAATTTTATTCTGGAGACAGATTTTACTTTGTATGGGGTGCTTCCCATGAAATGCCATAATTTTAGTTTTGTTAATTGATATTTCCATATTAAATGTGGCACCTATTTTTTTGTAAATTATAAATTGATCGTTGCAAATCATTTTCGGAAAGTGCCAGAAGAGCTAAATCATCTGCAAAAAGAATAGCATCGAGTTTGAGGTTCCTATTGATGGGTATATATCCTCGTGTTTTCCTCCATTCATATATATATAATGAAAAGCACCGGTGAAGAGTCCACATCCCTGTCTTACTCCAGTGTTGATCTTTTCCCAAGAAGATAATTTGCCATCTTGTTTAATAGAGATTTCATTATCTTTATAGAAGTTGAAGATATTAGAAATATATTGTTGTGGGACGTTATCATCAGCTAAAATTTGTAGTAATATATTAATCAGTATAACAAATAATAATGATAAAAATAGGCGACCTGTGATGTATGCAACATGGCTAGTGTTTCAGTGTAAGATTACAAACTGTAATTGATATTCCTGAGACATGTTCTGTCTCACAAGTTACAAAGTCCTTCACAAACAATTATCATCTATGTTTTTGTTTGCAAAGATATCACATACAACGATTCTTCCTTATAAAAAAAAACAAACTTGTACATTATCACTACTTTGAAAAAATATTACACCATTGAGTTTATTGTTAAATATTTAAAATAATGAATATTGAGTAACACTAAGAAATTGGGACTGGAAGTAAATATCAATAGAACTAGATATACGGTTGGGGGCACGCCGTAGCGTAGTGGTTAAGGTACTGAGCTACAAGCTGGAGGGTCGAGGGTTCAAGTCCCGTTGGGGTCAGGATTTTTAAACTGACCCAAATCCTCTGGCGGCACTATGGCCCTGGGGTCGACTCAGCCTCTAACGGAAATGAGTACCAGACGCTTGTTCTGGGGTAAAGGCGGCCGTCACGCAGGGCTAACAACCCGGCTGACATAAAGTGTCGATTGTCTAGAAAAAGTGGGAGCCTTAACCTCCTACTACCCGAAGGGCCTCCGGGCCTGTTGTGGGATCACTTTACTTTTAGGGGGCACGCCGTAGCGTAGTGGTTAAGGTACTGCGCTACAAGTCAGAAGGTCGAGGGTTCAAGTCCCGGTGGGGTCAGGATTTTTAAACTGACCAAAACCTTCTGGCGGCACTATGGCCCTGGGGTCGACTCAGCCTCTAACGGAAATGAGTATCAGACGCTTGTTCTGGGGGTAAAGGCGGCCGTCACGCAGGGCTGACAACCCGGCTGATATCAATTGCCGATTGTCTAGAAAAAGTGGGAGCCTTAACCTCCTACTACCCCAAGGGCCTCCGGGTCTGTTGTGGGATCACTTTACTTTACTTTACTTTACTAGATATACGGTCACACAGAGAAATCTAATATATAAAAATTAATGTTTGTTTGTTTGTTCGAACTTTATGCGCGGCCATACCGTTGACCCGATTGTGATGGGGTTTTCACGACAGTGTTGCCGCTATGGATACTCAGTGGTAGGGGCCGATTTATGTACTACTCGGAAAATATCGAATCGTGGCGGTTAGCAGAAATACAGCCCACAACATCGCAGCAACTTGAAACCTTACTAGCGGCATCAAGAGCAGTGATTGGTTGTGGCAGACGTCCTCTTCCGTTACACCCATTTCCTTATTGGCAGTAGAGGGCGAGTTTCTCCCTTTACCTCTCGAACAACCTAAACATCAGGGTCGGGGAATCAGCGGCTGGACTGTAGAATTTGCCATTTTTAATTTGAATGTTTTCCTTTCCTGATATAAATTTTAAGTATTATTTCAAATTTAATCATTAAAGAAACAATATTTGTTTACATATTTATTTAAAATGTATAGTAATTTTTGTTAGCCTATTTGGAGGGTAGGCTGGTTGGTAAAATAATTAAATATTTAAATTATATTAATACAACAAGTTTCTTAGGATCAATATTACATTTTCATAGTAAAAATATAGACTTTAATCATAAACGTATTATTTACAGGAGTCCCGCACCGTAGCCGAGTGGTTAAGGCAGGAAGCCTTGGCGCAGAGCTACGGGACTTGCACTGGTCCGAGTCTCCATGGGGGAAGAAATTCTCTCATGGTATTTCGGCCAGTATGGGACCGGTGCCCACCCAGCATCGTGAGGAATTTGGGTAGCTACAATAAGTAGCGGCTCCAGGTTGAGAAAACCAGCTATAACGGCTGGGGGACTCGACATGCTGACCACATGTCACCCCAACACTGGCTGATGATCATCTACCTCTGTGATTGACACATGTGGATATTAGGCCAGCAGCCGGCTGGTAGGCTAAGAGCCATCTAGGCCTGTCGCGCCATGAGTAAAGAGTAAATTATTTACAGGATCCTGATTTCTGAGAGGCCTACAGTTTTAAGAAAGAAAATTTTAACCTCGTTAAGAATGACGGCACCTGCCAAGGTATTTATTTACTTATTTATTTTATTGTTTAGTATTTTATTTTGTTATAGGCCTACTTCCCGTTCTAAAATAATTGTAATCTACATGTAAATAATAACAATCGCATGCTTATGCTCTTTTGTTAATTATGTTGATCTTGTATATAAAAATCAATGTTTGTTTAATTGTTTCTTTGTTCGTATTCTATGCGCGGTCATACTGTTGATCCGATGATGGTTTCTTTTTGCAAAATGTTCAGAAGATTCCCGGGATGAACATAAGCTATAAGAGAGTTGTAATACTCAACCCCTTCACCCCTAATAATCACCCTTTGTAGTGAAAAACGTGAAATGAAGTCCCTATTTTGACGCTTAAATGGCTTACGCTGCCTAAACCTTAACAAATACACCAAATTAATATACACAGAATTGAATATCTCAAAAAACTCTACAAAAAAAGTCCGCGACGGCATCGTTTATCTTTTTACGGATAACTCACAATATCCATTTTTGTTTTTCATTGAAACAAAGAAGATCGGGATAAGTCTATTCCCGGGCAAGCATGTGCTGCCATACTGTTCATCCGATTGAGATGGGGCTTTTTAAAAAATGTTCAGGAGATTCTGGGGATGAATATAGGCTATAAGGGAGATGTAATACTCAACCCCTTCACCCTTAAAAATCACCCTTTGTAGTGAAAAACGTGAAATAAAGTCCCTATTTTGACGCTTAAATGGCTTACGCTGCCTAAAGCATAACAAATGCACCAAATTAATGTACACAGAATTGAACATCTCAAAAAACTCTAGAAAAAAGTCCGCGACAGCATATGTTTATCTTCTACGGATAACTCACAATAACCATTTTTGTCTTTCATTGATGCCAAGAATATCGGGATAAGCAGATTCCCGAACAGTGCACGGCTGGTGGTAAAAACACATTAACATTTATTTATGAGTAGCAACGCACCCCGGGTATTAGCTAGCAGTAGTAGTAGTAGTAATAATAATAATAATAATAATAATAATAATAATAATCTTCACTTCCTGGTTTAGGCAAGGGTTGCCTGTTCCGTCTTCACTAATAGATCTAAGACCATCTCTTCCGAGGACGTCCGACATATCTTCTTCCTCTTGGAAAATAATGGAAGATTTTATTTGGTAATCTACTTTCTTCCATTCTTTCTATATGTTCTTTCCACTGTATCTTGTTGTTAAATATATTTTATTTTATGGAGTAGATCTGCAGTCTCTCACGGATATCCTCGTTTCTTATCTGGTCCATTCTAGTGCAGCCTTTTACTCTTCTTAAAAATTTCATCTCGGCTGCTTGGATTTTACTTTCTTGTTTGGTAGTGGTAATCCAAGATTCACTCCCATACAAAAGGACAGGGACAGCCATTGTTTTATAACATTTTAATTTTGTTTGTTTATGGGCTTTATTATTCAATGTTCCATTTATTGTACCACAAATAGCTTGAAATTGATGTGTTTTGTGTTCAATATCTTTATCATACCCATAGCTGATGTCACATCCTAAATATTTAAAGTGGGATATTTGTTATAATAATAATAATAATAATAATAATAATAATAATCCTGATGATTAAAGCTCGGATTTGTATGCAAAATAAAATACTAAATATGCATGAAAAATGTAGAAAATATGCACCCTAAACATACAAAAACAGATTGTAATAAAATCAAATAAATTATTTGCTTTGTAGGTAATCTTATCTTATTCCTGGCTGTTACAGTAGATAAGAAAGGCTTTCTTGAGTGAAGCTCCTTCGCCTGTCAAGTGAAATGTTTTATACAATGAAAATGTCATTTCTACATCACATGATGTCACAGGTGCATATGAAAATCACCACAGTTGTTCTTCAGTGAATTCCTCTTCCGTTACAGTTTTTTCACTATCACCAAAGAGAATTTTGCTAATTTGACAAATTCTATTGTAACAGAATTTTTATTTAATACTTCAGTAAGCTTATCAAATGCGATTTTAGCAACACCGTGATGTTATTTCTCAAGGCCCACGGGTATTCCCCTCTTACACAGATGTAAATATACATGTTACGCTTATATCCAATGGATTGCTGAGACTTTATTAATTTAAAAAATATTAATTATTAATTACTTCTAATTAGCTAAAAGGAAAATTATAATTTAATACCACATTTAAGAGTAAAATATGCATTTATGCATTCAAAATCTAAAATGAGCATTTTCCTCCGGAATATGTACTTCTATGCATTATCAAATAACGCTCAAATTGTCTGTGAAAGGACCGCTAACATATACTGTAAATCATTTCCGCATATTTTTAATGCGTAAAAAAATGTATATTTCGCATACAAATCAGGGCTCTAATGATGATGATAATGATGAAGGTAGTAGTCCTGCGCCATAGCCGAGTAGTGATTAAGGCAACATGCTCTGATGCAGAGCTACAGGACTTGATCTGGTTCAGGTCTCCATGAAAAAAAAATCTCCCGAAATTTCAGCCAGTATGGGACCGGTGCCCACCCGCCATCGTGAGGTATTGGGTAGTTACAACAAGTAGTGGCTCCAGGTAGAGAAAACCAGCTATAACGGATGTGAGACCCGACAAACTGACCATGTGTCACCCCTACAGTGGCTGTATGATCGTTTACCTCTGTGATTAACACATGTGGATATGAGGCCAGTAGCCGGGTGATAGGCCAAGGACCTTCTAAGCCTGTCGAGGCATAGAGATAATAATAATAATAATAATAATAATAATAATAATAATAATAATAATAATAATATCTGCTAACCAGGAATCATAAAATGGGCCAAGGACCTTCTAAGCCTGTCGAGGCGTAGAGTTAATAATAATAATAATAATAATAATAATAATAATAATAATAATAATAATAATAATCTGCTAACCAGGAGTCATAAAATGCAGGTTAACATAATTTTGAAGAATGCCATCTTCCATGTATATGAATGTATCATGTTGGCTATATATAGTAAAGTTAACAATTAAATTACAAATAATTACATGACAGTGCACTATTAATAGTTTGTTTCTGCAGGCAATATGGTCACATGTCTTAGTCTTGCACAGAAATAATACAGACCATCGTTTTCCGAACGTGTGGTTCGTCAAATATTTCAAGGGTTCGCCAAAACTGTTCCGTAATGGCGGATTTCGAGGTTATTATTATTTTAAAATTAAATTAACCCTATAATCTCCATTGTTACATATGTGTAACATCGGGAATTTATCACATTATTTCCACAATAAATTAATATTTACCGCGAATGCCTGATTTACAGTTAAGTAACAACATTAGGGAAGGCATTTGATTTCGCTAACTAACTAACTAAACGGCACTATCGAAATCATATGGTCCCTAGGCGCGCAGACAAAAGCTCTACATACTAACTTATTCTGCGCTAATGTTTTCAAAGCATTCCCTGTATAATCTATTTCCCTCAAATCATAGTTAATGTTATTCCCGACCTCATGGTCTACCAACTGGGCGTTTTCCCTCTGGTTTCCTACAAGAAGCTTCCATACACGTCTTTCATTCCCCATTCGTGCCACATGTCCTGCCCATCGCAGTCTACGAGACCTAACTGTTCTTATTATATCTGGCTTCCTATAAAGACCATGTAGTTCACTGGCTAAAATGGAAATTGAGTGTGCCAGCTTCTTTGAGTTCTACTAACAACAGTACCGCGAAATTGTTCTCTGTATATGCCTATTTAAAAAATAAATACAGAAACAGACTTTGTACTGAAAGTAATTTGAGACTTTATTTAACTTCCGTGGTTGCAACTAGGTCTACACGTTGTATAACTTTTAAGCCGTAACTAGAGTAATTTTAGGTTTTAACCGTTAAGGGCTAAGTTAATTTAAGGTTTTTTTAAGGAAATCAACCCAATGGGTACAACCTGGACACTACACACACCAGTCCCAAGGTTGAGATTTTTTAAAAATCCCTTACCCCGCCGGGAATCGAACCCGGGTCGCCGAAGTGGAAGGTAGGGACTCCACGACCACGCCACAGCGACGGACTAATTTAAGGTTATTAAACCTTTTGCATAGAATTAAATTTATGCACGTCTACTGTATGTAATTTTCAAAGTCAGTGGTTCATCCAACTCAGATAATTGTGGAAGGGGTTTGCGAGTCGAAAAAGGTTGGAAACCTCTGATATAGATGCAGGATACAGGAGCAAAAATCATACCTCAAAGACTGGCAGTATAACACAAACATATCAAGAAACTACACTTTACAATAAATACATATCTTGAAGTATTCCAGAAAACACAAGACAAATTGTATTAACCATACCACTGCCCATAAATGTATCACTACATAACATTAATTGATAAACCTTAAATAAAGGTTGTTTTTAGCAAATACCGAAGAAACGTAGCTATTGAGGTACCCATACTTCATCATCATCATAGTACATTCACGAATTTAGGCCATTTGTTGATCTGTTTCGGTCTCAAGAGAAACACCATCCAGAAGTCTTTTGAGTGGACGTCCTGGTCTTCTTCTTCCTGCAGGTTGGTATCTTAACATTTGTTTGGGTATTCTGTGATCTTCCATTCGATGAACATGTTGCATCCATCTTGACTTATAATCAGAAATTTTGTTTTCTAAAGATTCCATGTGTAATTCTTCTAAGATGTCTTCATTTTTTTGTGATCTAGTAGTGTGTATCCTGCAGTCCTCCGAAGGTATCTCATTTCAGCAGATCTAAGTCTCTGTATATCCTTCTGTTTCGTCCATACTTCGCTACCATACAAAAGAGTTGGAAGAGCCAGTGTTTATACACTTTTAGTCTTGAATGCTTTTGGACTAACTGTGGATTGAAGATAGAATTTATTAACCCTAAAATTCTTAAAAATTTAGATATTTTTGCATTTACATCCTTTTCTTCTTCATATGAGATATTACATCTAGATATGTAAAATTATTCACCTGCTCCAAAATTTTATTGTCCAGTACAATTTACTTCTGACAGGATCTACACCTTGAAATGCCATAATTTTTGTTTTTTTTTCGTAGATATCTTTAATCCATATTCTTCTGTAATTTTGTTAAGTTCATACAGACCTTTCTGTAGATTATCTTCGGAATTTGCTATTATTATTACCCATACATAAAAATATTTATTGCTTCCTATTTACTGGACACCAAAAAGACATTGGAATATACAGTATATATGCTGCCTACTCCAAAAACAAAATCATTAGCTTTTCGAGGGTATGGGTCACAAAAAGTAAAAATATCATTAGAGAATAAAACAGGTAAGCAATTTTAATTATCTGTATTTTGCAATGTTAACTAGAGTTCGCTGATACAGTAAAACTTGCTGAAAACGGAATCGCATGGGACCATGTTTTTTTTTTTTCACACTAAACTAAAACATGTTGTACACTTCAGGTCGCAAAATTTTTTTCAATTTAATATCTTATTCCACTGATGCACTAAACACTTTTAAACACGTTTAAAACATTTTAAACATCTTCCAATGTTGCAACGATCTTTTTTTTTATATTTATATATTTACGTAAAACATGGTCGTGCTACATTGCTTACTGCTATTTTCCCTCCTCTTCCTATGTTGTTCCAGCGTGGCCACCATCAACAACCCAAAATACTCCAGATGTTGCCAACCATTTCCACGTTCCCTGGATTTCACCTACGTTAGTGTAATTGATTTGTGTTACAGTAATTTATTTAGGTTTGGTTAGCTTTTAGGTTCCTTGCTTTTTAAATGTGATTTGATACGTAAAATAAATTACCTCTTCATATCTGTTATTCTATGAAAAATTCAAAATGTCGGACGGTTACCACGTAAAATCATATTTCCACTAGTTCATTTCGTGTTATACATTTTTAAACAAGTTCTGGGAATTTTGTGTCAATGTTGGTCATACTGATTTCTCATACATATACCGCCAACAGCTGGAGGTTGCATTTATCTACCTGGGATAATTGTAGCACTAACGCATGCGCACTGCGATTCTATAGAACTTAGAAAAATTTTCGTGGGACCCGAAGTGTAGCATATCCCAAATTGCTTTTTTTAAATGTATCTACAAAATGTATTTCATCAATTTAGAAAATTATAATTGTCTGTAGTCCCGCGCCGTAGCCGAGCGGTTAAGGTAGAAAGCCTTGGCGCAGAGCTACGGGACTTGCGCCGGTTCGAGACTCCATGGGGGAAGAAATTTTCTCATGCATGGTATTTCGGCCAGTATGGGACCGGTGCCCACCCAGCATCGTGAGGCAATTGGGTAGCTACAATAAGTAGCGGCTCCAGGTTGAGGAACCAGCTATAACGGCTGGGGGACTCGACATGCTAACCACATGTCACCCCTACACTGGCTGTTGATCATCTACCTCTGTGATTGACACATGTGGATGTGAAGGGCCAGCAGCCGGCTGGTAATAGGCAACCGCTGAAAAGTGGAAAGACCCTCAATCGGAATAATTGTCTGTATCACTTTGTCCTTGAGGCAATCCTCAAATGAGGAAAGTTTTATATAAAAAGAAAAAGAAAACTATAGGCACAGAAAGATGTGTAAATATTAAAATTCTGTATGTAAATATATATATATATATATATATATATATATATATATATTCATGAATTGTGTAGAAATATCCTTCAGTTTCCGCGTTGGACAATTTCCTTTGATGCAAAATAAATACACGTAAAATTACTATTATTTCGCCGGGACCAATACATTTGTTCACACTGGACAGATTTTCGCATACGTTCCGGATTAAAACAAGTTTTACTGTACAAGATAAAGATTCTACACTTTACTGTTTACTAGGAACAGTCTGTGTTTTATCTCTTGATTATATACACACATTGCTAACCCAGTAAATAATAATAATAAAATAATTATCATATTATAAAATAATATAAAGCTACTTACATATTCCTTCACGTTTTTCGTGCGGACAGCCTTGTATGATGCATACGCTGGATAGAGTGTTCCGAAAACCAATCTGAAAATTGCATACAAGAGATAAATCATGCTGTGAACTGACATCGTCACAACGGACGCGCTATCACAACTACTGTAACAGGACACTCCCACTCTGTGACACACACGTGGGTCGCGAACCACTCCACTATGTTGCCAATTTGTAAGTGACCATTCTTCCCTCTCCTGCGTTAAGCATGCATCTCAAGGTTCGTGAGGGGTCATCCCTCCGATATCAGGTAAGAAAAACTGACGTGTTTTTCCTTTGATAGGAAAGTTTGTTTAGTGAATTTAACGGTCTGTTTCTGATATGAACTATAGTCCACGAAGAGAATGAAAACACGGGACGAAGGGGGGCATGGGGAATTGCAACCCATACAATAGCATTTATTATTTATTTAAATGCAGTATTTGAGAATAAAGTTCTTAGGAAAATTTTTGGACCAAAGAGAGATGGACAGGTGAATGGAGAAGACTACATAACAATGAACTACATGGTTTTATAGGAAGCCAGATATAATAAGAACAGTTAAGTCCCGTAGACTGCGATGGGCAGGACATGTTTCGCGTATGGGGAATGAAAGACGTGCATGGAAACTTCTTGTAGGAAAGCCAGAAGGAAAACGCCCAGTTGGTAGACCCAGAATGAGGTGGGGAGAACAACATTGACTATGATTTGAGGGAAGTAGATTATACAGGGAATGATTGGAAAGCATTAGCTCAGGATAGGGATGTATGGAGAGCTTATGTCCGTGCGGCCATGAACCTACGGGTTCGATAGTGGCAGTGAGTAAGTAAGTAAGTAAGTATTTAAATGCAGTGGCTTTTGACTGAGGAAAACAAATAACAACAATAACTGTACAATAGCATACTAAATGCGTGCTATTATGCATTGCAGAGACTCTTGATGTCCCAACTCCTTTCAAAAAACGTTAAACTGAAAATATATAAAACTATTATTCTACCAGTTATATTATATGGGTGCGAAACATGGACTCTTACTTTAAGGGAGGAAAGCATATTACAAGTATTTGAGAAAAAAGTTCTTAGGAAAATGTTTGGACCAAAGAGAGATGAACAGGCAGGTGAATGGAGAAGACTGCATAACAATGAACTACATGGTCTTTATAGGAAGCCAGATATAATAAGAACAGTTAAGTATCGTAGACTGCGATGAGCAGGACATGTTGCACGCATGGGGAATGAAAGACGCTTCTTGTAGGAAAGGCAGAGGGAAAACGGCGAGTTGGTAGACCAAGAATGAGGTGGGAGAATAACATTAACTATGATTTGAGGGAAGTAGATTATACAGGGAATGATTGGAAAACAGCTCAGGATAGGGATGTATGGAGAGCTTATGTCCGCGCGGCCATAAACCTATGGGTTCGATAGTGCCAGTGAGTAAGTACAATAGCATACTACCTGAGAATAAAGGAACGCTCATGACGTACGAAATACCTACTGCTTTCATTCGATTCGTCTGTAGACAATACCTGTGTGTCTACGTTCATATAGATTCCGAATTCGATCCGATGTCACAATAATAAACTCACTAGCATTATCGAACCCATAGGTTCACGGCCGTGAGAACATAAGCTCTCCATACATCCACATCCTGAGCTCATGTTTTCCAATCATCCCCTGTATAATCGAATCTACTTCCCTCAAATCCCACCTCATTCTTGGTCTACCAACTGAGCGTTTTCACCTTCGTTTTCCTACAAGAAGCTTCCATGGCCTCTTTCATCCCTCATTCGTGGGCCACATGTCCTGCCCATCGCAGTCTATGAGACAACTGTTCTTATTATCTAGTAGTAATCCCACTACAGGCCTCGGGAGGGCCTTGGGGTGGTAGGAGGTTAAGGCTCCCACTTTTTTTTTAGACAATCGGCACTTGATGTCAGCCGGATTGTCAGCCCTGCGTGACGGCCGCCTTTACCCCCAGAACAAATGTCTGGTACTCATTTCCGTTAGAGACCGAGTCGACCCCAGGGCCTTCGGCCGCCAGAAGGTTTTGGTCAGTTTAAAAATCCTGACCCCACCGGGACTTGAACCCCCGACCTTCCGACTTGTAGCGCAGTGCCTTAACCACTACGCTACGGCGTGCCCCTGTTCTTATTATCTGCTTTCCTTAATCGTTTAGCTCACTGTTGTGTAGTCCTCTCCATTCGCTTGTCTGTTCATCTCCCTTTCGTCCAAAAATTCTAAGAACTTTATTCTCACATACTCGTAATATTTGGTGTTTAACTCCCCTGTGCAGGAAGTTAGTTGTCTCAAATTTGTTTCATCTGAAAACTCTTGATCTAGAATAAACCCGTCATCCTTGAATTCCAGAGTCCGTCAAGCAAAGTGAAAAATTGTCGGTACCGTTATCACAGATGCTCGGAAATGCAAACCATATTTCCGGAAAATTCCCATGTGTAGAAATTAACTTCCTGAATTTACAATATTAGCTTCGTGACAGAAATAGCCTATCATAAGAGGGGCATATATTTTTCAACACTTCGTGATCCAACACTTTTTTTTTAGTTTTGGTTTACCGTCGCCTATTTCTGACAAGAGTTCAATCGTGACGCCAGGAGGGGGGGCGCGAGCCAGTTCTATATGTTTTAAAGAGCAACAGAGCTCCGTGACACTGCCTTTTAATAATAATAATAATAATAATAATAATAATAATAATAATAACAACACTTACTTACTTCCTTACTCACTGGCACTATCGAACCCGTAGGTTCATGGCCGCGAGGACATAAGCTCTCCATACATCCCTATCCTGAGCTAATTATTTCCAATCATTCCCTGTATAATCTACTTCCCTCAAATCATACTTAATGTTATTCTCCCATCTCATTCTTGGTCTACCAACTCGCCGTTTTCCCTCTGGCTTTCCTACAAGAAGCTTCCATGCACATCTTTCATTCCTCATACGCTCAACATGTCCTGCCCATCGCAGTCTACGAGACTTAGCTGTTCTTATTATATCTGGCTTCCTATAAAGATCATGTAGTTCATTGTTATGTAGTCTTCTCCATTCACCTGTCTGTTCATCTCTCTTTGGTCCAAAATTTTTCCTAAGAACTTTATTCTCAAATCCTCGTAATCTCCTTTCCTCCCTTAAAGTAAGAGTCCATGTTTCGCACCCATATAATATAACTGGTAGAATAATAGTTTTATATATTTTCAGTTTAACGTTTTTTGAAAGGAGTTGGGACATCAAAAGTCTCTGAAATGCATAATCGCACGCATTTCCAGAATTGAGCCTATGTTTAATTTCTTTGTGCATCGCATTCCTATTTGTGATTATTGTGCCTAGATACCTTTGGCATGGGTTCCCTGAAGTAGTCCCCGCCCGGTGAACTATTTGACCTCCGGAAAATTTTACCCCAGTTGAACCCATGTCCGCATTTCTTGACGGTTGTATTTTTACGGCGAAAGATTGTCACCCTTCGACCAAGGTACTTTTTTCGTCTGGCTTATCACCTTCGACCATTCCGGCATGGGTAACCCTATCGGCAGCAATGCTACCGCCGGCATAGCTCTCGGGATCATTTAAGCACGCAAGCCATTCCACCACGTCAAGGTAAATATACCATGGCGTACTACGTGAGAATAAAGGAACAGTCATGACGTATGAAATACCTACTGCTTTCATTCGCTTCGTCTGTGGATTACAATCTTAATTGCAACTTCTTTTAAAAACACTTTTCAGTTTTAATTTCTAAAGACATTTTACATTACAAACACTTTTGTTCCACGAGAAACTATTGAACCCTCAGAAAAATCCCGTTATTTTTAACCATCCTATTGTATTTCGACTTCAAAAGTTCTAAGAAGTTGTCACGTTGTGACAAAGAGATGACTATTGTGATATACTGTAACGTCAACTACTGAGGTATAAGTTTTCTGAAGTTCAATTTTTGCTATTGTAGTGTAGTTAAGACAAATATGCTTCTAGTTATACTTACTCACTGGCACTATCGAACCCGTAGGATCATGGCCGCGCGGAAATGCTTTCCAATCATTCCCTGTATAATCTACTTCCCTCAAATCATAGTTTATGTTATTCTCCCACCTCATTCTTGATCTACCAACTGGGCGTTTTCCCTCATGTTTTCCTACAAGAAGTTTCCATGCAAGTCTTTCATTCCCCATACGTGCAAGATGTCCTGCCCATCGCAGTCTACGAGACTTAACTGTTCTTATTATATCTGGCTTCCTATAAAGACCGTGTAGTTCATTGTTATGGAGTCTTCTCCATTCACCTGTCTGTTCATCTCTCTCTTTGGTCCAAAAATTTTCCTAAGCACTTTATTCTCAAATACTTGTAATCTCCTTTCCTCCCTTAAAGTAAGAGTCCATGTTTCGCATCCATATAATATAACTAGTAGAATAATAGTTTTATATATTTTCAGTTTAACGTTTCTTGAAAGGAGTTGGGACATCAAGAGTCTCTGCAAATGCTTCTAGTTATAACAATTTAAATTTAAATTTCTTTGTACACGATCGCTGAATTATGCGATAAAAACGTTCATTCTGAATTCTCAAAGAACTTTATTTTTAATGAACACAGAATTCCTTTTCAAACTATGTTGAATTAAAAACATATAATAAAGTATGAAAGAAGTCTTTTTTTTTTGCAATGTGTGTTGCATTTCACTAGAATGTTGTACTTTTTAAACGCTTTATATTAGCTTGACCTGTATCCATCTATGTAACGGAATCTTTCAACACGATTTTCACCCACTTAAAAACATTGGATCGACTTGAAACAAGTATACGAAGTTTCAAGTCGATCCAATGTTTTTAAGGGGGGTGATGGGTGAAATTTTCGATGTTTTCGGTCAAATTTAGCATTTTTTGTTTTTTGTATTAAAAATACTACGTACCTTAAAGTATAAGTTGGCGAAGTTTCAGTGTCCTATGGCGCTTGTAAGTCTCCCTAATGACTGTAGGAGGGCATGTATGCTACATTCTAATCTAACTGCATGCAAACTTTCAAATTGGCTTTTCCACACTTTTATTTTCATTGCATTTCAATACATTCAAATCAAAATAGCATTGACAAATTTAATGATAGAAGCACGAAATTTTAACTGCATGTCCCACACACTATGGCTAATAATTCTGTGCATGGATTTTGAAACAACGTTGATAGTTTATTAAATAAAAAATAAAATATGCAGAGGATGTATATATATTTATCTTCCTTTATTATAATATGGCCATCATCATCATCCTTATCATTATCATCATCATCATCCTTCACCGGTGTGGAAAGCAACTACACCTACAATTCCCTAGTAAAGCTGCAAGCATAGCATGAAAATGCTATGATAGCAGTGAAAGACCTGCCTTCGGGCAGAATTACTATGGATGGATTATAATGACATAGAAAAGTTAATGCATAGTGTTGTTCTAAATAAGTCAGTGGTCGTGTAGAAAAAAAAATCAAAAATTTTACTAAAAAATTATGGGACTTATTAAAAATGTTAATATGCAAATTTGTAAATGGATTTTCTTCAATAACTCAAAAACCTTTAAGCCTAGAAGGATGAAACTTTAATATAATCATCATCATCTGCCCATCTCTTTCTAGGTCTGCCCACCTGCTGAAGTTTATGAGTAAGTTATTTTTTACCAGTAGAGGTTACCAGCCTCTAGCCAAACCCCTCTTCCTGGAGGGCAGGGAACTGCAATTTCGGAGTGTTCGTCCTAGAGAAGTTGCCTTCACTACGGCTTTAGGGACTTCTCTTCTCCCCACGTAACCCTGTGGACGGGGCCCTACCCAGGTACTACCCACTGGGAGAGTGGGACCTGGAGCTCACAAAAGGGCAGGGGCGAATACTCCCTGGAGTGGACTACCTCTTTCAAGAGTTCCACTCTGTTACCCTAACTTTAATATAACATTACCTATTACGGCATGAATGTGTGTACAAAAAGCAAGTATGTAGCTAAAAAACTATAGAAAATAGAAATTTCACCCATCAACCCCCTTAAGTGGGTGAAAATCGTGTTGAAAGATTCCGTTACATAGATAGATACAGGTCAAGCTAATATAAAGCGTGTAATAGAGTATATTACTATATATAATCAAAGGTTATTGAATGACTATTTAACTCATGCCCCAAATGGGAGTTAATGACCAATCACGTTTCAATGATTTCTGTTTTACAACCAACCAGAGTCGTGTTTCACGAAATATTTATCAGTGTTATATTTACCATATTAAAGAAAGATCCTCCTTTTTTAATATTCTGAACAGGTCTGACCATTATTTTGCAGTGACTGAGCCTATGAGAAATACGGCTACCAGATTGTATACATAGTGCATATATGTCAACACATTGCGCTTGCAGGAGTTAATATAAAAACATTTGTAGCAATTTATTACACCACCAAAAAAAGAAACCACTGTTTGCACTTTCTTAAATGTATTTTTTCCCAGATAATAATCCAGAAAAATATAATTGTCATATTTACATCATACGACATCAGAAGTGAATTAATATACAGTTTGATGTGTTTCATTTTTTCTCCACTAGAGAGCATTCTTACAATATTGCGTTCATTTGGCAATAAATAGTATGATCCGGTTGCAGTGATAAACAAAAGAAGCAGATGAAGCGTACCTATCTTTTCTCATTTGTTTTCAAACATCTCCGTTTACATTAAGTATATAAATATTTTAAAATAACTATAGTTAAATAATGATTTGTGAGTAAACAGCTTAATTTTATTCGTTAAATAGTCCTAACAAATGCCACTCTTGATTTTCAAATTCTCTAGATAAATTCGCTCCTCACTTCGTGAGTCGTGAATTTATCGATAATTTGGAAATCACTCGTGGCGTTACTTATGATAATTAAAGCAAACCTGATTAGATGTATACAACGACCACCGCTCCGTCGCTATAGAATATAGTAATGCGAACTTCTATTTTCACCTTGGACGACATTCTCAACCAGATATAGGTCTAAGTTGCCTTGAATTAATCATTAATTACATTCAAAACTCAAAATTTTACAATTATAATGAACTTCCTAGCATTTCCTTTCTGATGCCATATCTTATATATAAAAATTAATGTTTGTTTGTTTGTACTGTATGCGCGGCCATACCGTTGATCCGATTGTGATGGGGTTTTTTTGCAAAATGTTCAGGAGATTCCCGGGATGAACATAGGCTATAAGAGAGTTGTGATACTCAACTCCTACACCCCTTAAAAATCGTCCTTTGTAGTGGAAAACGTGAAAAAAAGTAGCTCTTTGGACGCTTAAATGGCTTACGCTGCCTAAACCATAAGAAATACACAAAATTAATGTACACAGAATTGGACATCTCAAAAAGCTCTACAAAAAAATCCGCGACAGCATATGTTTATCTCTTACGGATAACTCTCAATAACCATTTTTGTCTTTCATTGATATCAAGAGTCTCGCGCCGTAGCCGAGTGGTTAAGGCAAGAAGTCTTGGCGCAGAACTACTGGACTTACGCTGGTTCGAGTCTCTACGGGGGAAGAGAATTTTTCTCATGGAATGTCGGCCAGCATGTGACCGGTGCACAGTGGGTCAGAAATGAAATCTAGCTGTAAAAAAAAGTTTTGACTCACTCTCAACAATTCATCTTTTTTTTTTTTCACTCTAATATAATTGTTATATGACGGTTAACTTATCTGCAAAGGAGGGTACAATTCTAATGTTCATGAATGTGTGACTTCATTCACACTTCTTGAGCCACAACAGAAGGCTGTAAGAGGTTTTCTTGCGAACTTATTTAATAATATCTAATTATGTCCTAATTGCTGAATTTTATGGTAAAAAAGTAACTTTTTTTTATCGTCCGCCCATGACATGAGAATTCAACGTTCGGGCAGGACAACGTCTGCCGGGTGTCACGCTAGTATTTTTATATAAAAAATCAGCCTACGTACGTTTGTGCTTTATATACTTATAAACCGCTCAATCGGTCTTCATGAAGATTTGTGCATATAAATTTGCTGATGATACGGCTTTGCTAGCAGAAGATGCAATGACATTGAGGAACATTCTGATGGAGCTGAATGATAAGTGCGAGGATTATGGGATGAAGATAAATATAAATAAGACGAAGGCCATGATTATAGGAAAGAAACAAAGGAAGATAAACATGAAGATTAAAGATGAGCCCTTTGAGCAAGTGGAGAGCTTCAAATACTTGGGTTGTACTATCAGTAGTAACATGAACTGCAGTCAAGAAGTAAAGCAGAGGATAGCAATGGCAAAAGAAGCTTTCAACAAGAGAAGCATTTTCTGCGGACCTATGGCAAGAGAAATAAGAAAGTGACTAGTAAAGTGCTTTGTGTGGAGTGTAGCATTATATGGTGCAGAGACGTGGACATTACGACGGAATGAGGAAAAGCGACTGGGAGCTTTCGAGATGCGGATATGGAGAAGACTGGAACGTATAAAATGGACAAAGTAAGAAATGAAGATGTGCTAGGCAGAGTGGGTGAAAGAAGAACAATGCTGGAACTCATAAAGAAGAGGAAAAGAAATTGGATTGGCCACTGGCTAAGAAGAAACTGCCTGCTGAAGGATGCTCTAGAAGGAATGGTCAACGGAAAGAAAGTTAGAGGTAGAAAAAGACATAAGATGATAGACAATATTAAAATAAATGGTTTGTATGCAGATACAAAAAGGAAAGCTGAGTCAAGGAAAGAGTGGAGAATGCTGAGTTTGCAGTGAAAGACCTGCCTTGAGCAGAACACTATGAATGAAGTTTTCAGGTACAGAGAAAGTTTAGCCACTATCTATTATTCTCTAAAACCATTAGGTGTATAAGTTCATCTGAAACGAAAATTTTTAATTCGCTCTAGCGGTCACAATGTTTGATGTTTGATAACGAAACTCAGTACGTCCTATTAAGGAGAGAGGATGGTATTTTTTAAAAACCCTTTTTCTTATTTGGTGTAAATTATTTATTTTTTGTATGTTAAGAGCTCATGGCTATAGCAACTTAACCGAAAATAAAAAATTTGAAAAAAATAATGGGGGGGCCCAAATTTTCAAAAAATGTACCCAGTGCAGGGATTTACTAAAACCGATATATGTAAGTAAATTTTGAAGATAACTTCACAGAATTTGTTACATTTTATTAGGTAAAAGCATGCTCTACAGACTTTCTGTAACATAATTTTTTTTCTGATGATTCTGGCCAGGATTTTAGAAAAAAATGTGAAATTATTGTATTGTGATTGATCCTTTACAAGTATACAAAGTTTAAAGTCGATCCAATGTTTTTAAGTGGCTGAAAATCGTGTTCAAAGATTCCGTTACATAGATACAGGTCCGTTACATAGACAGATACAGGTCTAGCTAATATAAAGCGTGTAAAAATAACAGAATTCAATAAGAAATTAAACGAGAATAATGCAAATAAAACTAACCGTTTAATTTTAAAATAAACGGCGTTACTTAAATAATAGTAATCATAAACCATCCGCGATTAAGGAAATTGCTGGAAGTTCAATATATATATAAACTTTCTTGTAAGGAGAGAAAAAAATGGAATACAGCCTAGAAACATAATTTCGCCAAACAGATGGTGTTCATTTAGGCACAGTACTTTTAATTGTTATAAAAAGAAAATTGTTAATGAGCTATGGATCCTCAAGATTTTCGATTTTATCTCACAAGGGAACTGTCAACTATTGCATGATGAAACCTACCTTGCAATTTCTCCCAGAGCAGCTTTGTGTCAAAAAAAATTGTCTGCTGTTTTTAACTCAAGACACAGTTAATACAAAGCTGATGGATTCCCTGCGCAAGTAAACAAGAGTGATGTGTGGCGGGATGCGGCGCACGGGCAGTTTAAATTAGAGATTTGACGCATGATTTTAGTACCTTGCAGTTAAAAACGATTTTTTTGAACACGGCCTTGGTACATCACAACGTTACTCTGGGAGAAACTTTAAGATATATTCTTCATATGTCTTAAAGCTATCCTGTACATTTGAGAAAAAATGGATGTCCTGACGAGTGATTTTTAACTATTTATATTTTGACCAATTCGGCCGCGGTGGACTAGTGGTTATGCTCCTTGCCTCTGGTCCCGAGGGTCGCGGGTTCAAACCTGGCCGGGTTCGATGGATTTTTTTAGGATGGAAAAATCCAAGGAGCAAGTCCTCCGGGAGGGACTTTAAGCCATGGGTCCCGAGTCTGAAGATGTTCAGGCTCGTAAAAGATCCTTAAGCCTGAATGAAAAGGCCTCTAAGCAAAATTTACCGAATTTTCCCGTCCTAGTACTACCTTGGTTTCCTAGATGTCAGCATGAGGCGGAACACTGACCACGGACCACTGAAATGACATCTGTACGAAAATAAGTGTAACTAAAGTAGTATGGTTCAAATTCTTCCCTGTAGGGGGAGAGCGCCTAAATCTATGTTAACCCTTAAATTGGCAAAATACGAATTTATTCTGTTAGTTATTTGAATGTGGCGGACCGTAGTTAAAACGGAATCTTGTATAACTGTTATTATTAGGTATATTGTGTAATTAGACACATATTTAAGTGGTTCCTTTTTGTTTGTTTTCTTCTGATTTATTTAAAGTATTAAATTAATTGAACCAACTGATGTATCCAAAAGGATACATAACGAATATAAGGGTTAAGGGAAACATGGGTTTGCACGAATATTTTCACCGGCCTCATGGGCTAGTGGTCAGCGTTACTGACTACTGTTCATGAGGTCCCGGGTTCGATTCCCGGACGGATCATAGGAATTTTTTCTTAAATACCCGGACGGATCATAGGATTTTTTCTTAAATTCCCGGACGGATCATAGGAATTTTTTCTTAAATTCCCGGACGGATCATAGGAATTTTTTCTTAAATTCCCGGACGGATCATAGGAATTTTTCTTAAATTCCCGGACGGATCATAGGATTTTTTCTTAAATTCCCGGACGGATCATAGGAATTTTTTTCTTAAATTCCCGGACGGATCATAGGATTTTTTCTTAAATTCCCGGACGGATCATAGGAATTTTTTCTTAAATTCCCGGACGGTTCATAGGAATTTTTTCTTAAATTCCCGGACGGATCATAGGAATTTTTTCTTAAATGGAATCATTCCTGTGGTTGCCCATGGTCTGGAATTTAGGTTAAGAACTCTCCTGGCGCTTCATTATCAATTATCACCCATCATATCATCAGGGTAATGTGACTCCACCTTCCAGGTGCCCCAATCTAAGAAATGGATTACAATTCCGCCAATGCCACGGGAGAAAGCAGAAATGTCATAAAATACAACCTGGTGGTATTAGACAAAAAAAAAATATTTTGGCAAATGAACAATATTTTATTAAAATTGTTTGGCGAACATTCATGTAACAATATTAACAAGCGCACTGAACTCTAAAATAGCAGCTTCAAGTTTCTATGATTACACTGAGCAAAAAAAATAAACTTTTTTTTTTGTCTCAGAAAGAACAATACGTGATTCTGATAGTATTTTTTTCTCCTGAATTCAATATGATATCGGGTTTTCTCCATCACGCAAGGTGTTGCAAAAGACAAGAATTTATAATCTCAAACATTTTAATATTTTCTACATTCGTAACTACACAATATTCGAACATTCGGACTCACCTAGAAAGTAAGAAATGGCGATTTTCTGCTATATTTCGCCTGTGGAGCAACCCTCTTGATAATCGACCAGCATATTAGGATTCCATTTGCCTTGAAATCTCTTTTCCATTGTTGAAATCTCCTGAGTTAGCTCATTTGGTTTTATTTTACAATGGGCAAATGGACGAAAAAACGTTTACTAAAAAAACAATTATTTAAATCCATTAATTGAAATTGAAATAAAAAAAACTGTGGGTGATGGATAAATTCCGAATACATATTTGAAAACACGATAAAAAACTGCATTAAGTATAACTATTGGTACTCATGAGGCAAAAATCATGTTCACCAGTGTCATTTTTATTGAATCCGTTACTCATTAAGGTTGTTTAATATTCAATATCTTGCTAACCCTGACATGGAGAGTTTTGAATCTAATATGGTATCAGACCCATTCCTCTACGATATGACATGTAAATGTGATATCTAAAACCAAGGAAGATAATGCATATTTCTGTCGCTCTTCAATTGCACAGTTTAATGCAATTTATTAAAAACAAATTAAATTATAAAGTATTAATATTCATAAGTCCACCGCTGTGGTCTCGAGGTAGCGTGCTGCCTTGTCACGCAGCGGGCCCGGGTTCGATCCCCGGTCGGGGCAGTTTTTCTGGGTGAGGTTTTTATCGGGTTTTTCCTCCCTGTAAGACAAATGTCAGGAAAACTTTAAGGCCCAAACGGTCCCCGAAATCATATGGCCATCATCCTTACCATTATCATCATCATCCTTCACCGGTGTGGAAAGCAACGGGAAGCTACCACACCCACACATTTCCCTAGTAAAGCTGGAAGCATAGCATGAAAATGCTATGATTGCAGTGAAGGACTTGCCTTCGGGCAGAATTACTATGAATGGATGGAATATTCATAAATTTACTTTTATCGACTATGTATACACAACTTAAATAAAATGCCGGACTACTTTTGACGCACCATTTCTTTTAAAAATGGCAATTTAATTTTTAGGGCGCGAACACCATCTGTTGGATGAAACAATAATTATTGTATACCACGAAAGAGAAGATCCACTATCATCTATCACACGTGCACTCTGGCTCACTACTGGCCGCTGAATGGCAAACTGCCCTGTTAAATATAGAACCGAACTTACAGTCCACACCATTTGTACGAGTAGTTCCATTATTTAAACGCTGACATGGAACCTTCAGCACTGGCCCCTCAAATGCCCTATGCAAAAAAGACTACATGTAAAAACACAAACGTGTGTGTGTTCTAATTCCATCCACTTCACTTTTCGTGTTTTGAGTTCTGCACTATGGAGATAGATGACACTGTTGCTTATTTTCTAAACACACCACTTTAGCAGACCACGTTACGTGGCTGATGTGTACTATGTATGTAATATGTGCAGAGAGAAGTATATAATGAGTAGAGCTGGGAATTTTAGGTGCTGCACTTTTTTTTTGTTACTATAATGTTCAAATTAGCTAGTTTTGCAAAGAAAACGTTAAATAAATGCCCCTGTGTTTTAGTTGCACCTTTATTCAATGCTAGCACCTTTTTGCACCTTTTCTTTAATAGAAGCACATTTTGCACCTTTTCAAACCTTTTTGTCTCCTTTGGAACATTTTATTACCAAAAAATATATATATATATAATATATTATATTACATTTATTCAATACCATTTCAAGGGTTGGTAACGATATGTGGTATCAGTCCACATCACATTACTTCCACTCCAGTGCATCCCATTAGCCTATTCCTTTTAAATTAGTTTGCGCCTCATTGCACCACAGTTATGCGAAAGCTATTGTTCAAGCAAGGAGGGTTGTTGAGTGCGTGAATAAATGTTTCAGTTGAAAATAATATTTGACTAGTGCGGTCTGCTATTTTCCTGAGTTACCAGTATACAGTTGCCGAAACCGAAAGTGAACTCCTATAAACTACGTGATATTGTTAAAAAGTTTAGTGCAGATGGAATTCAGAGTGACGGATCTGTTATCAGGTGCATTCTTTGTGATATTTCAATAACAATTGATGAAAAACATCAATGCATTCGTGTTACGCAGCATATAAGTACTTACACAGACTCTTTAATATAAGACAACATGCGTGAATTTTGTGTCGTTAGTTACTTGTTGTAATTGGTTTTGGGTAATCTTTAATGATTATTTACATGGGAAATTTGCAACTTTTATTTAAAAAATTGCACCTTTTTTGCACATTTTTCTGCTAAATTAAAGCACCTTTTCCACCAAAATTGTGCACCTAAAATTCCTAGTTCTAATAATGAGTTTATGTTTAAATGTATGTATGTGTGAAAAATGACGAGAAAGGGAAGATGCCGACACGTAGCCTAACTCTTGTCGAAGAACACCAAGAGGATCACCAGGCTGAAATATTTTAGTACTATGTAACATAAATTAACTGATTAATAATATAATTGACTTTTACTTTGTAACAAAGAAATGAAATATTGGATTTCATAAAAGCCTATATAATTGTTTCATTACACATTTAACCAATTTCGGTTGCATACCCAAATTCCTCAGGATGCTGAGTAGGCACCGGTCCCATGCTAGCTGAAGATTAACAAGGTCGGTAAATTTTGCTTAGAGACCTTTCTATTCAGGTTTGCGGTCCTTTTACGAGCCTGAAAATCTTTAGACTCGGGACACGCGGCTCCCAGAGGATTTGCTCCTTGAATTTTTCCATGACAAAAAATTCGGGTTTGAACCCGAGACCAGAGGCAAAGAACGTAACCAGTACTCCACCCCGGCCAATTCATTCAATAAATATAAACGCTAGGTGAGTGTTGCTATTGTTTAATTCTGGGACCAAATGTAGGTTCATCATCTTCAAGATATGGACCTGTTGGGCCCGTTCCGAACTTTTGCCAGTTTCCCTAATCGTTTTGCTGGTGTTGTCGTTACATCTGTCCGAATATTACTTTAGGGAGTTCGAGTTTATTTACATTTCTTCCTCGTAGCAGGTATTTAGTCATTCAAAATATCTCTGCAGGCGGAAGAATTACGAAGCTCTGTTCGTTGCTTCACGTGACGTCATATAAGACAGTGTACATTGTCAGCGTCCCACGTCCCATTCCCCTCTGCACTCATAGATAGCAGTGTCACGTGTTCTATTCCTGCATAAACACGACTGCAGTCAACAACTGCGCTTACTCCTTAAACGGGTAAAAACCGGCCTGCTGCCAAGTAACTCCATTGGTAGGGCTCCCACCTCAAGCATTTGAACATGTTTGCATCTGTACAAACCCCGTGGAGGGCTGCCTCTTCCGCTTGTCTCGCCTTTATCGAAGCTTGTTCTTTTTGCCGATCCAACCGTTGGTCTTCACACCTGTATCCCTGGGCAAGGGTCCACGTTATACCCTGAGAGATTGGGTCCTTGACACATCCCCGCGACGAGAACGCGCCTGTCAAGATTTACCCAACTGTATACTGTTACGGCTCATGCCCCCTGTACACGTTGGGCCGGGTTAATAGCCTTGTTTAAAATTAAGGCTAAAGGCAAAATTTGGGTTGATGGCAAAAAGGCATACGATTTAATTAAGAGGGAGAAGTTATATAGTATCCTGCTAGAGTTCGGAATTCCTAAAAAGTTAGTTACACTTATACGAATGTGTCTAAATGGCATAAAGAGTAGGGTGCGTGTAGGCAAACAATTTTCGGATACTTTTGAAATCCAGAATGGGTTGAAGCAAGGACATGCACCATCTCCTCTACCATTTAATTTTGTACTAGAGCATGCCATCAAATATTTAGAGGATGAAGAAGGTCTACAACTCAATGGTATTAATAAGCTGTTTATGCTGATGATTGGGCGATAGCGAGGAGATACTAAAGGCCAACACGCACACTACTGAGTAACACTAAGAAATTAGGACTGGAAGTAAATATTAATAAAACTAAGTATATGGTCACATGTAGACATATATTATATAATGGAAATGGACAGCTAATGACAAATGAGGGAAATTTTGAGGAAGTGGCCGAATTCAAATACCTAGGAACAATAATCACAAATAGGAATGAGATGCACAAAGAAATTAAACATAGGCTCAATTCTGGAATGCGTGCTATTATGCATTGCAGAGACTCTTGATGTCCCAACTCCTTTCAAAAAACGTTAAATTGAAATATATAAAAACTGTTATTCTACCAGTTATATGGATGCGAAACATGGACTCTTACTTTAATGGAGAAAGGAGATTAAGAGTATCTGAGAATAAAGTACTTAGGAAAATTTTTGGACCAAAGAGAGATGAACAGACAGGTGAATGGAGAAGCTTACATAACAATGAACTACATGGTCTTATAGGATATTTTTTCTCCTGGCGCGACAGGCCTACAAGGCCCTTAGCCTACCAGCCGGCTGCTGGCCTCACATCCACATGTGTCAATCACAGAGGTAGATGATCAACAGCCAGTGTAGGGGTGACATGTGGTTAGCATGTCGAGTCCCCCAGCCGTTATAGCTGGTTTCCTCAACCTGGAGCCGCTACTTATTGTAGCTACCCAATTGCCTCACGATGCTGGGTGGGCACCGGTCCCATACTGGCTGAAATACCATGAGAAAATGTCTTCCCCCATGGAGGCTCGAACCAGCGCAAGTCCCGTAGCTCTGCGCCAAGGCTTCCTACCTTAACCGCTCGGCTACGGCGCGGGACGTCTTTATAGGAAGCCAGATATAATAAGAACAATTAATAGACTGCGATGGACAGGACATGTGGCACGTATGGGGAATGAAAGACGTGCATGGAAGCTTCTTGTAGGAAAACCAGAGGGAAAACGCCCAGTTGGTAGACCAAGAATGAGGTGGGGGAATAACATTAACTATGATTTGAGGGAAGTGGATTATAGATGGAATGATTGGAAAACATAGCTGAGGATAGGGATGTAAGGGGAGTTTATGTCCGCGCGGCGACGAACATACGGGTTCGATAGTGCCAGTGAGTAAGTAAATTCTATATTTTTTATGCATTCTGATTCTTTAAAATGAAGGATAGATGAGTTATAACAGTGACTCCTGAAGGTGTAGTTGGCAATGAGATGTGCTTATCAACGTTTGAACTGTCGCAATGTAAATACTGTTATTATGAAGTGGTGGCGATGTCACTTGGAATGCACTTATCTTGTGTTGCGTCATGTAATCATGAACATCCAAGTTAACTGTTCACGGGCGGAGCGGAAGAGTTTTAGCGCTAGTGTCGCCGATCTACTGAATCTGTGGAAGGGATGTAGGAGAAAACTGTACATCCGATCACGTATTGAAATTTTTCAACTTCAAATGTGGGGGGAGAATCTCTAAACACGTGTGAAAGATCTTAACATGGTTGTCAAATTAGTCATTTAAGCACGAAACGCTCAAGCGGTCGGATCATTTAAAATCACAGTATTTGTCGTCTCTCTGTTACCAGCCTCACAATAAATCACAAGTGGCAACATGTAATGAGAAGGGCAAGGAAGGGACAGCTCATTCCTAGACGTAACCCCAAAAGTAACAGGGTTGCCAAGTTAGTCATTCTGCCAATGACCGCGCAGAACGACGCATCATTAAAACACATAGTATTTGTCAGCTCTCTACCTGCCAATCAATGAACATAGTACAAAGGACAGGAAGTGGCAACATAGTAAGGAAGAGAAACAGAAAGACAGTTTGTTAGTTAACATATTTTCCGCCTGCACAAAACACTTGGATGTGTAATAATAACCTCATTGTTCTGTGGAGGGATTTCGAGTTGCTATGCTCTCGTATGCGAGAGCAAAATTTATGTTCCCGTGCGAATTGATTTGATTGTATTATTATTGGTCTAACGGTGTTATATTTTCTAAATTATATTTATTTGTATACAGATTTTCAATGTTTACACGTCTTTCTGTGCCTAAAGTTTTATTTTCCTTCTCCACTTCTCTATTGTCCACCGCTGTGGTCTCGAGGTAGTGTGCTGCCTTCTCACGCAGCGGGCCCGGATTCGATCCCCGGTCGGGGCAGTTTTTCTGGGTGAGGTTTTTATCGGGGTTTTTCCTCACCTGTAAGACAAATGTCAGGAAAACTTTAAGGCCCAAACGGTCCCCGAAATCATATGGCCATCATCCATATCATTATCATCATCCTTCACCGGTGTGGAAAGCAACGGGAAGCTTCCACACCTACACAATTCCGTAGTAAAGCTGCAAGCATAGCATGTGAATGCCATGTTTGCAGTGACCTGC
This sequence comes from Diploptera punctata, assembly GCA_030220185.1. NCBI lineage: Eukaryota > Metazoa > Arthropoda > Insecta > Blattodea > Blaberidae > Diploptera > Diploptera punctata. The sequence goes on along the minus strand of JASPKZ010004590.1, from coordinate 1,370,738 downwards.
CTTCGGGCAGAATTATTATGGACTTCTCTATCCGTCCTCTCCATTTCCTCCAGTGCTCTTGTTCTGATTCCAGTTCTTATTTCTTGAATCCACGAGTTTCGGGGTCTTCCTTTCCTTGTTCTTCCAGGTGGACACAATTCCAATGTTTTTCTGGGTAACCTTTTTTCTTGCATTCGTCGTACGTGCCCACACCAATTTAATTGCTTATATCTTATACAATCTGCTATTGAATATCTAATATTCATTTTTTCTGGTATGTCAGTATTTTTTTATGAATATATTATAGACTTATAAATAACTCGCAAAAGCCTGTCCCAAGCAGGTAGGAATAAAGGAGAGATGAAGGAACAACCTAGTTAAAAAATCTAAGCCCAACACTGGACTGTTACGCCAAAGTAGATGTAGAATTGATTTAAGAACTATACTTCTAATTCTTAATTGTATTAATTTGTTTAAAATTGAAGTGATTTTCTTTATTTCTAATATTAGGTGAATTTCTCAACCAAAGTATAAACCACGACCCCGGTTTTCCGATTTTTTATTGTTTCCATAACAACAATACAACTGAAAATCTGTTGCTATTAATTACTTACTTACTCACTGGCACTATCGAACCCGTAGGTTCATGGCGCGCGGACATAAGCTCTCCATACATCCCTATCTAGAGCTAATGCTTTCCAATCATTCCCTGTATAATCCTGATTCCTGACTACCTTCTCCTGGCCACCTAACTTCCTGTAAAACGACTATATCCAAGGGCGATTTATCCAATCCCCGCGTTAATATCTCTAGTGCCCCGTTATTGTATAAAGTCCTAACATTCCATGTTCCTAGGAACATGTCCCTGTGTTTGAACCTTTGGCATGGGTTCCCTGAAGTAGTCCCCGCCCGGAAAACCGAATGGGGGACTATTTGACCTCCGGAAAATTTTATCCCAGATGAACCCATGTCCGCATTTCTTGACGGTTGTATTTTTACGGTGAAAGATCGTCACTCTTTCGCCCAAGGTACTTTTTTCGTCTGGCTTATCACCTCCGACCAGTCCGGCATGGGTAACCCTATCGGCAGCAATGCTACCGCCGGCATAGCTCTCAGGATCATTTAAGCACGCAAGCCACTCCACCACGACAAGGTAAAGACACCATGGAGGGGTTGCTATTAATTACAAAAACAAAGATCTGAATCGTGCCTTTGGTTTTATAACAATTTCTGTGGACTTTCAGTCATTTTATAGGCGTAATGGAAACAATAAAAAAAATTGGAAAACCGGGGTTGTGATCGGTTGAGAAATCCAACCATTAGATCAAGATGAATATAAAATATATAAATGAACCTTCACTTCAAAACAAAATAATATGATCAACATCATATTCGCCAAATTAGATTAAGTTTAGTTTAAGGCCTCTCTGGCGCCCCAACCTCAGAAGTGGGTTACAAGTACGCCATGCCAGGAGAGAACACCAGAAATGTCGGAACAACCTGGGGCATTGGAGAGAGAAAAAATATTTGCATTAAAATGGCCTATTCTCTTAAGATCCGACTCAGAAATGCTCATTTTAAAATATGTAAAAAAAATATGTTTTAATACAGGTGGTTAGAAGTTGTTGGCCTAGGACAAAAGCCTTTTCTGTGTCTATTTAATGGCTGACAAGAGAATTTTCATAAGTAATGCCACGAGTGATTTCCAAATTATCGATAAATTCACGACTCACGAAGTGAGGAGTGAATTTATCTAGAGAATTTGGAAATCAAGAGTGGCATTTGTTAGGACTATTTAACGAATAAAATTAAGCTGTTTACTCAGAAATCATTATTTAACTATAGTTATTTTAAAATATTTATATATTTAATGTAAACGGCGATGTTTGAAAACAAATGAGAAACGATAGGTACGCTTCTACTGCTTCTTTTGTTTATCACTGCAACCAGATCATACTATTTATTGCCAAAGGAACGCAATATTGTAAGGAGGAGCTTTCTTTAATATGGTAATCATAACACTGATAAATATTTGGTGAAACACGACTCTGATTGGTTGTAAAACAGAAATCATTGAAACGTGATTGGTCATTGACTCCCATTTGGGGCATGAGTTAAATAGTCAGAACTAGAAAATTACAAGATTTTACACTATTTATGTTTACATGATGTAGAATAGAATTTTATGAACAAATGAGTTGACACTGAAAGTTACATTTCAGATTAATAATAAATAAAGACCAAGGACCTTATAGGTCAGTCACACCATGGAGTTTTTAAATTATACAGATATCAACAATTAGGAATTATCTACAGTTAAATGATAGGCACACACAAATTACACTGAGCAGCAAAAAATAAACTTTTTTTTTTGTCTCAGAAAGAAAAATGTGTGATTCTGATAGTATTCTTTCTCCTGGATTTAAATGTGATATCGGTTTTTCTCCATCACGCAAGGTTTCCGAGAGACAGGAATTTATAATTTCAAACACTTTAATATTTTCCACATTCGTTACTACGCAATATTCGAACATTCGGACTCACCTAGAAAGTAAGAAATAGCGATTTTCTGCTATATTTCGCATGTGGAGCATCCCTCTTGATGGTCCAACAATAATCGGCCAGCATATTAGGATTCCATTTGCCTTGATATCTCTTTTCCATAGCTGAAATTCTCATGGGTTAGCTCATTTGGTTTTATTTTACAATGGCCAAATGGACGGAAAAAAAGTTTATTAAAAAAATAATTATTTACAAACATTAATTGAAACTGAAATATAAACGAAAACTGTGGGTGATGGAGAAATTCTGAACTACATATTTGAAAACACAATAAAAACTGCATTAAGTACAACTATTGGTACTGATGAGACAAAAATCATGTTAACCAGTGTTATACATGATAATAAAAGTATAAAGTACATTAAAATAATATTAGGTAATAATAATCATAGCCTATACTCCAAGTTCATGGCAAGACAGGCCTAGAAGAACCTTGGTCTACCTTCCGACAGTTGGCCTCACATCTGCATGTGTCAATCACAGAGATAGACGATCATCCTGCCAGTGTATGGTTACATGTGATTAACATGTCGGATCCCCCATTTGTAGCTACCCAAATTCCTCACGATTCTGAGTGGGCAGCTGTCCTATACTGACAGAAAAATTCCATGAGAAAATCTCTTCCCCCATGGAGACCTGAACCAGCACAAGGCCCATAGCTCTGCACCAAGGCCTCTTGCTTTAACCACTCTGCTATGACACAGGACTAATCATAACCTACAAGTATATCTAACTAACAGGCACTATCGAACCCGTAGATTCATGGCCGCGCGGACATAAAAGCTCTCCATACATCCCTATCCTGATCTAATGTTTTCTAATCATTCCCTGTTTAATTTAGTAGAGTAAAAGTAAAGTAATCCCACTACAGGCCTCAGGAGGCCCTTGGGGCAGTAGGAGGTTAAGGCTCCCACTATTTCTGGACAATCGGCACTTGATGTCAGCCGGGTTGTCAGCCCTGCGTGACGGCCGCCTTTACCCCCAGAACAAGCGTCTGGTACTCATTTCCGTTAGAGGCTGAGTCGACCCCAGGGCCATAGTGCCGCCAGAAGGTTTGGGTCAGTTTAAAAATCCTGACCCCACCGGGACTTGAACCCTCGACCTTCCGGCTTGTAGCTCAGTGTCTTAACCACTACGCTACGGCGTGCCCCCCATTACATTCCTCAAATCATAGTTAATGTCATTTTTCCATCTCATTCTTGGTCTACCAACTGGGCGTTTTCCCTCTGCTTTTCCTAAAAGAAGCTTCCATACACATCTTTAATCCCCATTCATGTCATAATATTGTGATTTGCATATTTAAATAAATACTTCAAAATTGTCTAATAATGTTAGTAAACACAGACGAAGAGCTATAGTTTACAACAATATAACTGAAAAATCAAGCGCTACTAGAAGTGCAGTTGAGCCGATATAGACTACACAATATGAAATTGACAAGTGAAAGAAAAAAAAATAGTAGTAGTAGTAGTAGTAGTAATAATAATAATAATAATATAATAACCTATAATTAGATTAAGTAAATGGCTTGGTAAAGAAAGTTTAAAATATAAAGGGATAATAAAAGTATACATGGAACATGGATATATACTACATTGTCTAAGGAAATATGAAGTGAGTTTCTTTTAAAACTGTTTTTGAGTCGGGCAGTCCTTGATATACGAGGGGAGGGAATTCCAGAGTCGGGTGGCTGAATCAAGGAAGGATGAGGAATAGGTTATTTTGTTAGGTGAGAAAATGAGCAAGTTAGAATGAGAAAGTAGGCAACTTAGTTACACCAGATTAGTTTACAGTTCATTGAATTACCTGGCGGATCATAACAAATTGGCTATTTTGTTTTATTAACAATGGCTAATGCATAATTTCCAGCGTAAATATTGCTAATTTCAGGTAATATTATCTCAACTTCTCAATTTTAAGACATTTCTTGCATTTTTCAGAAAAATCAACAAATATATTTTCACATATTGCAGCAATAATAATTTGTGTATATTTCAGTTTTTTATTTCAATTTAATTAGGTGGACTCTTGTCATAGAATCCCCAAAAACTTGAAAGAAAAAAAGCATAAAAAAAGAGATGTTCAATAGCTATTAAAATGATGTTTTAAGGTAATTTCTTAAATTGATTGTTCAAGAACTATTGTTATTTTTTAGTTCCATCCATGGCCTGAGGTAATGTTTTCCAAACAATCCCTGTATAATGTATCTTGCCTTCCTCAAATCATGGTTAATGTTATTCTCCCACCTCATTCTTGGCTTACCCACTATGCACTTTCCTTCTGGTTTTATTTAATGTTTTTCTCCCACCTCACTCTTAGCTTACTACATGCACTTTCTTTCTGGTTTTCCTATAAGATTTTTTCCATGCCCCTCTTTCAATCCCCATTAGTGCCACATGTCCTGACCATCGCAGTATGCAAAACCTGACCATTAACATTACAGCTGGTTTCCCATAAGCATCATTTAGCTCACTGTTTTATATATATATATATATATATATATATATATATATATATATATTATAAATATATTTTTGACATTTGGCAATGAAGGCAAATATGATATGAAAAGAAAAAAGAATGCTTGAGTCGGGATTTGAACTGGAGTCTCTAAAGTATATATATATATTCTTCTATTTACCTGTCTATTCATCTCTCTGGTATAAAAAAATGTCCTAAGAATTTAATTCTCAAATATTCTTAATATTTTCTCCTCCCTTAAAGCAAGAGATATTGTTTCACATCTAAATTATTAAAATCCAAAATTTATCTTCAATATTATCGAGTAATTTATCTAAAAACGTAACATAAAATACGCAATTACTATATTGTTAAGTTCAGATAAACAAACGCGGCATAGACATTTGTTTATGGTGATAACGCTATAGTGATAACATGTTTCGCTATCTATTGTTCAAAACATTGCAGACATGGACCGCACTATTCCAAGGTGTGGTCGCGAGCTGATTTATTTTTAACCAAGTCAACGGCCACAATTATATTCTTTGTGCAGCTTGTAACTCATTAAATATTTACGTATATTTAAAACTCCAGCGAACACAATAATGCAACGGAAAGAATGCCAACATGAATGTCAAGAATAACGAAACATTAAACATATTTACGTAATATTGTACATAGTTTTAAATACAGTAATATATATTATAAATATAACATTAGTATTTTTTAAATCTTAAGGGCACACGCAGAAGGCAAACATGTATGAAATAGGCAGCAATAAACCGACTTGTGGGACAATGGGACTCTCAGCCTTGAAAATCAATATGATCAGCTGTCACCGTATTTCAAATTTTTGCAATATCACCCAGAAGTATATGGCCGTTAAATGCGTAGAATGGTAGGAATTATGGAAATAAGCCAATAACATAAAATATCTTATAAATGTCGCTCAGATAACTGGAATGCTTTAATAACGCGGCACCGACAAAAGAAGCATTATAACGAATTTTTTCGTGAAAAATGTTTTATGCATATAATAACAGTACGTGTGAAATATACTTACATTACTAGTCGTGAAACAATAGAAGAGATCATAATTAACTAAACAATCCACCACACACTAAAGTAATAAATACTAAATAGTTGTTTGCACAACCAGCACACACACAGCTTCTCACTTAGTGGCCATATTGAACTAATCTGTGACGTAAGAATGTTTTGGTCACATGGTAGAGACCTACTTTCTGTATGAGCGCAGGAATACCGAGCATGTAGTTCGTCTGATTAATAGCGGACTCTAGCGGAGTAATGGAAAGTGTTTTTCGTTAAGTATCAATGCGCGGATATGGAGCAGTGTTGTAGTGTTTGAGTCGATAGTGAAGAAAAAGTTTGACATTTGTGATGTTTTTGAATTGAAAATGTGTACTTAGTGATTATAATGGCTTATAAATATCGAGAAGAAATAGTGGGTAAACGTTTTCTGTCTGTGAGTGGATTTACAAAATTGAAATTAGGAAAAATCAGCGAGTGGGGTTGGAGGGCGGGAGTAATACGTGCAGCTAGTCACAAGGACACCTCGCACCAAGATTTGCAGGTACAATTTGTATTATATCATATTTCAGGTGCAAACAGTCTTGTCACATGTTTAAATAGCTAGCAAAATATCCATAATGTAGTTTGTGACAATGTCACTATATAAGATATATTTAACTATGACGCAAGGCGCCTATGTTCAAATTCACATTATGTGCTTACAGGACCGTGTTCGATGCGATACTAACTTTTATCTTGATTGTTATAGTTCTGTCTGTCAGACTGATCAGTTGTTTGTTTACGTAATGTCACTGTCCCTATGACCCATTTATTTACAAAATTCACGCTGGACTGGTCGCTAGCAAAAACATGAAGTTGCCGGGAGGGTGAGGGGAGATCACCCCAACATTATTTAATTTCTTTCTTACAATACAATGTGATCCCGTCCCTTTTCTTTGTTATAGCTGCCGAATTTATGAAATATTAGCTTTAATACTAATTTCGCTCCTTGTAATTGAATAAAAAATGACAGTTCTGCGATTGCACAGGTTTTAAAGTAAAATGTTTTTTTATTTATATACAGAATTTTAATGTTTACACATCTTTCTGTGCCTAAAGTTTTATTTTTATTCTCCACTCGTCTCTCTCCATCCAATCCATGTCCTCCGGTCCTCTTGCTCTCATTCCAGTTCTTATTTCCTGCATCTACGAGTTTCGAGGTCTTCCTCTCCTTCTTCTTTCAGGTGGACACCATTCCAATGTTTTCCTGGGTAATCATTCTTCTTGCATTCGTCGTACGTGCCCATACCAATTTAATTGCTTATACCGTATATAATCTACTATTGAATAACCAATATTAATTTTTTCCTTTATGACAGTATTTCTTATTTTGTCTAATTTTGAACATCTTGCTGCTCTCCTCAAGAAATCCTTTTCCATTGACATAAGTTTCTGTTCTAAGTTTTTGTTGAATTTCCAAACTTCAGCTCTATATGTGACAGTACTTCTCACTATTGAATTATTATTTTTCCTGGTTATATGTCTGTTCCATAAGACTCCATTCATCATTGCTATTATTGCTCTACCTTTATTTATTCTGTTCTTAATATCAGTTTAAAGTAAAATATACTGTAATTATTATTTCTTTCTTGTTGACAAACAACAGTGTATAATAAATGGTTGTTTTATTTCTGTGATTGCACAGGTTTTGAAGTAAAATATCCTATAAATATTATTATTTTTTATTGTGCAGAAATAATAGTGTGTAAATGGTTATCTTTTATTGATTTAAACCATGAATATTTTAAAAATAAGTATACATATTAAGAGAATGAACATTATGCGTTTTTATTAGAAGTAAAGTTGTTGAGAGGTAATAAATCAAATGTAGGTCATTTTAAAGTCTAACTCCCGACTGTGAGGGTAAAGAGAAATCTTGGAACTGATTTGCGTCTATTTTTACTCGTACACTTTTGTCGTGTGATTAAAAAATTTTGAGATGTTCCGCCCAGCAGATACAAGGGCGTCCCTCCAGCTGGGAAAATTTTAAAATTAGATAATTTATATTTCTTATAAAAACCAATCCATAATTTTCGTGACCATAGGTTATGTAAAAGAATTTATGTTTCTTCTAAGCGTCCAAATGGCGTTCAATGAATCTTGTAATAGTACTTACTCTTACTTACTTACTCACTGGCACTATCGAACCCGTAGGTTCATGGCCGCGCGGACATAAGCTCTCCATACATCCCAATCCTGAGCTAATCCTTTCCAATCATTCCCTGTATAATCTACTTCCCTCAAATCATAGTTAATGTTATTCTCCCACCTCATTCTTGGTCTACCAACTGGGCGTTTTCCCTCTGGCTTTCCTACAAGAAGCTTCTATGCAAGTCTTTCATTCCCCAAACGTGCAACATTACCTGCCCATCGCAGTCTACGTCTTCTTAATACTTTAATTACCTGCTAGATGTCTAATTTTCGGACCAAAGAGAGATGGGACCAAGAATGAGGTGGGAGAACAACATTAACTATGATTTGATGGAAGTAGATTATACAGGGAATGATTGGAAAGCATTATCTCAGGATAGGGATCTATGGAGAGCTTATTATTAACAATATTACATTTATATTAACTAACTAACTAGCTCACTGCCACTATGAAACCCGTAGGTTCATGACCGCGCGGACATAAGCTGTCCATATATCCCTATCCTGAGCCAATGTTTTCCAATCATCTCCTGTATAATCCACTTCCCTCAAATCATAGTTAATGTTATTCTCCCACCTCATTCTTGGTCTACCAACTGGGCGTTTTCCCTCTGACTTTCCTACAAGAAGCTTCTATGCAAGTCTTTCATTCCCCAAACGTGCAACATGTCCTGCCCATCGCAGTCTACGAGACTTGAATGTTCTTATTATATCTGGCTTCCTATAAAGACCATGTAGTTCATTGTTATGTAGTCTTCTCCATTCACATGTCTGTTCATCTCTCTTTGGTCCAAAAATGTTCCTAAGAACTTTATTCTCAAATACCTTGTAATAGCACTTAACAATTACAAATGCTACACAAAATGACCAAATATAAGATTAGATTTAATTATTATCGTTATCTCTTTAAATTTAAGAATGATGTTATACTTTTAACGTTTTTCATAGTGTTCTGCTCAAGAGCAGGTCTTTCACTGCAAACTCAGGATTCTCCAATCTTTCCTTAACTCGACTTTCCTTTTTGTATCTCCATACTCTTTATTTCCAGCGCATTCCCTACGTTTTTTGAACCATACCAATACTTCTCATTCAATTTGTAGGTATTTTTCGTACTTTCTTCGGACAAAAAATGCACATACACTTTTTTATATAGAGGTTGTAACAGGACCTCGCCGACAAAATGATAGGGATGATAGGCCATGCAGAATTGTTAATGTTTGTGCCATGTCTAGAATGGTGTAGTGGTCTGCACACTCGTACGGAGAACGAGAGGTCCACGGTTCGATTCCTGATTCAGACATTTTTTCTTTTTACAGTATATCATTATAATATTATAAGGGACATATAGTCGCAAACACGTCGTTTATGAGTTATGCGCAGATGAAGGGTGTTCACCCGTAAGGGCCGGAATTGAATACAAACAATTGTACACGTATCATTTTATTGAAAAAGTCGTGTTTTTACAATAAGTGTTTTGACGACGTCGGAAAGAATCCTGCCATGATCGACCGTGTTGGCCGATCGTTGCTGCGACGATATCAAACATGCAATGAGGCACAGGGTCCACTGTTTGAACACTTATTGTAAAAACATATATTTTTCAATAAATTTATATGTGTACAATTGTTTGTATTTAATTCCGACCCTTACGGGTGAACACCTTCATCTGCGCATAACTCATAAACCACGTGTTTGCGACTATATGTTCCTTCACAAAAAATGATCCTCTTTGCATGGCCTATCATCCCTGTCATTTTGTCGGCGAGATCCTGTTACACCCTGTATATATTTTATATATATATTATATTATATATATCTTCTTCTTCCTTCCAAGTATTAGGCCAAGGCCTGTTACGGTCCTATAGAAAATTTTCCCTCCAGAGTAAATAGTTTGATCCTTCCGGAAAATTCTCGTATAAGATTTGAAAGCATAATAATAGTCCCTTCGATTGGTTGCTGGCCAAAGGAAGACAAGACCAGTGATGGGGCTGCCATCTTATAGCCTCTGGTCAGGCTTTTCTGGAGAAGAAAAGAAAATAAAGGAAAGAAGAAATGGAAGAAAGGAAAGACTCCCTAGCCCTCGGATGCCCTAATAGCGTCGGGGTCGAAAAAACAAGAGTTAACTAAGGGAGGTTAGATAGTAAAGTTAAAAGAGTGCAAAACACAAGTAAGTGGAAGAAATGTTTTGCTCAGCTTGGGCACCTTGTGGTCGCCATCCACATATCCTCTAGATGAGGACCCCTGAGGGTTATTATATATATATATATATATATATATATATATATATATAAAGTTTTCTTGGGTTTTCCGCGTCTTGGATTCAAGTTCGTCCTCTGGCCACTGATTCCGACGTTTCGCCATGATCCCACATGTCATTATCAAGGAATGATAAGTTCGAGTCACAGGTTTAGGTCTTATATAATAAAATACACAAAGTTTTCGCTGTGGTCCGTTTCCGAAGACGTACACCCATCCAAGGTTTAGTTCTTATGTAGTTAAACATCTTCAGTTTTCAGTGTGGTCCGTTTCGGAAGCCGTACACCCATCCAACCTTCGGCCACACTCCATGTTGCCCAACCGTGGTTTTCTTCATATCTTCTTCGCTGTTCTGGGGATGACATGGTGGGCAGCGAGAGCAGTTTTCCATGTAGATGGTAATCTTTGGGCATCATTTCCATGAACACCCGATATAATGGCATGTGGGATCATGCCGAAATGTCGGAATCATTGGCCAGAGGTCGAACTTGAATCCAAGACGCGGAAAACCCAAGAAAACTTTCATATTCATACTTATATACGTGAAAATCTGTAATATAACATATACACACACACACACATATATATAGTGACCGCAATAATTTTCTATTGTTCGCTACGAAACTCAGTATATGTTATTAAAATAAAAAGTGGAAGGTATTCAGAAAAAAAAATATAAGTCTCCTGATGAAGTTACGTCAATTAAAGTTTCAAGATTGCGAGAGGCAAGGTACGTACCCTATATGCAATAAATATGAAATACCCAAGAAAATCGTGGACTGTAAATTTGAAGGAAAAAGGAATGTGGGACGACCGAGACACCGTCGAATGAGTGGACTTCGGAGGATCTGAGAATCGTTATGATGGTGACTGGTTTTTAGAGACGAAGATGCCTGGAGGAGGGTGCTGAGGAAAGCTGGGCTATAGTGCTGCTGCTGCTGTTGATGATTCTCCAAAAACCAGCGCAATCCGATCTTTACAAGTGGGTGTTTACGTGGAACCCAAAATTTAAAAATAGCTTTAGCAGCCTGCATGTATGCTTTCTCTCAATGTCACTACTTACCATTACGTATGATTTAATTCATAAAAATATTTTTTTTCGAAAACCGTAAAATTGGATTATAAATTCGGTTGGGCGAGGAATTCACTTAGTTTGCGCAGTTTGTTTGTGACGAACTTTATTATTATTATTATTATTATTATTATTATTATTATTATTGGGGCACGCCGTAGCGTAGTGGTTAAGGCACTGAGATACAAGCCGGAGGGTTGAGGTTTCAAGTCCCGTTGGGGTCAGGATTTTTAAACTGACCCAAATCCTCTGGCGGCACTATGGCCCTGGGGTCGACTCAGCCTCTAACGGAAGTGAGTACCAGACGCTTGTTCTGGGGGTAAAGGCGGCCGTCGCGCAGGGCTGACAACCCGGCTGACATAAAGTGCCAATTGTCTAGAAAAAGTGGGAGCCTTAACCTCCTACTACCCCAAGAGCCTCCGGGCCTGTTGTGGGATCACTTTACTTTACTATTATTATTATTATTATTATTATTATTATTATTATTATTATGAACTAACTAACTCACTGGCACTATCGAACCCGTAGGTTCATGGCCGCGCGGACATAAACTCTCCATACATCCCTATTCTGAGCCAATGTTTTCCAATCATCCCCCGTATAATTGATTATTATTGTATTATTATTATTGTTATTATCATTATTATTATTATTATTGTTATTATTATTATTATTATTATTATTATTATTATTATTATTATTATTATTATTATTATTATTATTATTATATGTGATGAATGGACAAATGTCAGAAAAACTTTAAGGCCCAAACGGTCCCCGAAATCATATGGCCATCATCATCATCATCCTTATCATCATCATCCTTCACCGGTGTGGAAAGTAACGGGAAGCTACCACACCTACAATTCCCTAGTAAAACTGCAAGCATAGCATGAAAATGCTATGATTGCAGTGAAGGACCTGCCTTCGGGCAGAATTACTATGGATGGATGGATGATGAATGGAGTCTTATGGAACAGACATATAACCAGGAAAAATAAGTTACAAATAATTAATTCAATAGTGAGAAGTGCTGTCACATATGGAGCTGAAGTTTGGAAATTCAACAAAAACTTATGTCAATGGAAATGGATTTCTTGAGGAGAGCAGTAAGATGTTTAAAAATTAGACAAAATAAGAAATACTGTCATACGAAAAAAAATGAATATTGGTTATTCAATAGTAGATTATATACGGTATAAGCAATTAAATTGGTATGGGCACGTACGACGCAGGCAAGAAGAAAGATTACCCAGGAAAACATTGGAATGATGTCCACCTGGAAGAAGGAGGAGTGGAAGACCTCGAAACTCGTGGATCAGGAAATAAGAACTGGAATGAGAGCAAGGGGACTGGAGGACATGGACTGGATGGAGAGAGACGAGTGGAGAAGAAAAATAAAACTTTAGGCACAGAAAGATGTGTAAACATTAGAATTCTGTATATAAATAAATAAATAAATTATTATTATTATTATTATTATTATTATTATTATTATTATTATTAGGGGGCATGCCGTAGCGTAGTTGTTAAGGCAGTGCGCTACAAGCTGGAAGGTCGAGGGTTCGATTCCCGGTGTGGTCAGGATTTTTAAACTGACCCAACCCCTCTGGCGGCACCATGGCCCTGGGGTCGACTCAGCCTCTAACGGACATGAGTACCAGTCGCTTGTTCTGGGGTAAAGGCGCCGTCACGCAGGGCTGACATCAAGTACCGATTGTCCAGAAAAAGTGGGAGCCTTAACCTCCCACTATCCCAAGGGCCTCTCGAGGCCTGTCGTGGGATTACTTTACACTTTAAAAACCATAGTTAAGAGCATTTTAACATATGGTGCTGAAGTTTGCCAGAATTTTGTTAGAGTTATTAACGGTAGCTTTTTTATAGCCGTATCAAATACATCCCTAGTTAACTCACTTTATGAGGTATAGAAACCGTCGGTTTAATGCAGTTTCCACTAAAACTGTGTCTACGTGTATATTCTCCAAATATCGATCTCCTATCTTTAACCCTTAAATTCGTAATGTGTCCTTTTGGATACATCAGTTGGTTTAATTAATTTAATATTTGAAATAAATCAGAAGAAAACGAACAAAAATAATCCACTTAAATGTGTGTCAAATTATACAATATACCTAATAATAACAGTTACACAAGATTCCATTTTCACTGCGGTCCGCCACATTTAAATAACTAACAGAATAAATTTATGTTTTGCCAATTTAAGGGTTAATAACCCTGACAATATTAAGCAACGATATAAATTTTTGAGTTCCATATTGGCTTCTACCATTTTCATCCATTTTGGGGCCAAATATTTTTGTGACAAGTGAACTGTCATCCATTGCATGTCAAAACCTAACTTGTATTTTCTTCCAGAGAAGTGTTATAATGTACAAAAAATGTCAAAAAAAACGATCTGCCTTTTTAACTGGAAGGCACTAAAATTCAGCACCAAACCTCTCATTTAAACTGTAGGCAAGTTATACAACACCTGAATTGGTAGATTGGTTAACCCTCATTACCTGTCATTCGCGCTGCGTCCCGACTCACTTCGCTCCGGTCTTACTCATGCAGGGAGTCCATCTGCTCCGTTTAGTGGATTGATATTAGTGAATTCTGGCTTCGATGTTGTGCATTTCAGTTAAAAAATGGCAGATATTTTTTTTTGGACACGGGGTTGTTACATTTTGGCTTCTCTGGGAGAAATTTAAAGGTAGCTTACGGCATGCAATGAAATATAGTTGCCTTGTAGGAACCTTTGCAGTAAGTGAAAAAATAGGAACTTTAAAAAATGATTTGTTATGCTACTGATTAAACTAACAGTAATTTTGGCGATGTGAAGACAAAGGGGGAAGAAAAAGAAATTTCAAATTCTTTTCGGCATGCAATGTTGAAAGTTCCCTTGTGTGTGTCCTATTATTAGCCTATTTTCTAGCCTTAATGTACTGTCCGCCATAGCGGAACATTTGACCTGTTTCGTTTGTGGATGATTTGGGAACTAATTACCGTGTCATCCTGTGTACACTCGTCTCACGTCAGTCTGTGGCGTCGAAGAGAGTCTTATCCGCTCTTAGAGTGATCCTAACATAAACAAACGCCAATTGCATCCTTCGTTAATTCGCGCCACAATTACTGTCACGTTGACAGAGAGCACGTGTGAAGTTTATAAGACATGTGATAGTTGAATGGGGTAGATACAAGAAAGCTGGTGAGATTTTTCACTGCTCTTGTGAAATACATTTAAAATAAGTGTTTTTTTACCACTAGTCAAAGGTTTGACAGACTCCTGTTTTAAAAATTTTAAAAAAGCAACAGAAGACTCGACACATTCATCCATTTTGTTGCATCAGAATCGACTGAAGCATGACTCAAATGCATAATCCATATGTAATAAACTATTTTAATATTTAATTTTAGGAAGTGATATTTTGAGGTTATTTTAATTATATTATTTTTTTAGTCTGATCATCTTACCTCAATATTAATGTTGATTTGTTCTTGGACATGTTTCAAAACAATTCTGTTTTATCGTCAGCTTGTCCAGACATCAAAACGATAAAACAGAATAGTTTGAAACACGTTCAAGAACAAATCAACATTAATATTGAGGTAAGATGATCAGACTAAAAAAATAATATAAACTATTTTAAGTTGTAATTATTGATTAGGTATATTTTAGAATGTTTTCTTCGTTTTGGATATTATTATTTTCATTCACGAAGAATAACAAGTATATTCAGAGGATATATTTTTAATTTAATTAAGGGAACTATATTTTCTATTACTTATTGCTTCTACATGTCCCGCGCCGTGGCCGAGTGGTTAAGGCAGGAAGCCTTGGCGCAGAGCTACGGGACTTGCGCTGGTTCGAGTCTCCATGGGGGAAGAAATTTTCTCATGGTATTTCGGCCAGTATGGGACCGGTGCCCACCCAGCATCGTGATGCATTTGGGTAGCTACAATAAGTAGCGGCTCCAGGTTGAGGAAACCAGCTATAACGGCTGGGGGACTCGACATGCTGACCACATGTCACCCCTACACTGGCTGATTATCATCTACCTCTGTGATTGACACATGTGGATGTGAGGCCAGCGGCCGGCTGGTAGGCTAAGGGCCTTGTAGGCCTGTCGCGCCAGGAGTTTTTATTGCTTCTACATCGTACATCCGTGTCCATAACCAATGCAAAGTGAGCAGGTCACATGGTTTTGTTTTGACGAGGATCACTTTAAGAGCGGACAGCCTTTAAGGAAGCTGGTAATGTTATTTGTTTCTGACAATACACGGTTAGTATCTACGTCAGTGCGACGCAGCAAGAGTGCTGCTATGACTTGAAGTAAACGTTCCACTCTGTCGTATAATACATTATGTTTCCCAATCATATAACAACACTGACATGATTGTCGTTAGTATCTACGTCAGTGCGACGCAGCAAGAGTGCTGCTATGACTTGAAGTAAACGTTCCACTCTGTCGTATAATACATTATGTTTCCCAATCATATAACAACACTGACATGATTGTCGTTTTATAAACTTTAATGTTTAGATTGTTTAACAAAAGCCGAGCAAATAAGAGACACTGAATTCAATATTAACACTAATTTCCTACTTTAAGTCGGTATTTAATCAGCAAATAATCCACAAATAAACACATAAAAAAGTAAATAAAAATACGCAATCGGCTGTTGAACTTCTAATTGGCCTACATTGGTTTATCTCTGTTCCGATAAAATTTTTTTTTAATATATCCATTTTTATTTTTAAACATTAGTTTTATTGTCTTTATTGGAAGTTGTTTCACGTCTGCCGGACTTTGTTTCATTAGACAACTCGTAATTCAGTTTACTATTGTTTCGGACTTAAGATAAAAATAAATAATAGTTTTAAAAATCTAAAAGAACACGCTTTATTAGAAAACTAAAAAATGAAAAATAATTTTAATTTCCAATACGCTTGGGATAAAATAAAGTGGTCAACAAAAAATCATCTCCAACACATATAGAATAAAATTAGAGTTATCAACAAAAAGAAAATAATTTTACCATCAAAAGCGTGGGGTGCTTTATATCAATTAATATATTTGATAATAAACAGATATTGGTAAAAGTAAGCTGTCTAAGAAGAAAATGTAAAAATCATAAAAATTACCCCACGCTTTTGATGGTAAAATTATTTTCTTTTTGTTGATAACTCTAATTTTATTCTATATGTGTTGGAGATGATTTTTTGTTGACCACTTTATTTTATCCCAAGCGTATTGGAAATTAAAATTATTTTTCATTTTTTAGTTTTCTAATAAAGCGTGTTCTTTTAGTTTTTTAAAACTATTTTTTTTTTATTTTTTAGTTTTAATGTTTTACAGAATAAGATAAAAATGTAAATATCTTTAAATTCGATACTATTGTAGTATGAGCTAAAAGTAATACTCTTCTATAAAAAAACCCTCCCAGCCGGATTTGAACCAGCGACGTATGGAATACTGAAATTATATACCACTAAGAGTTCACTGCTCTACCAACTGAGCTCTTACAACGATTGACTAAAAACTCGACAAGTCCGCAACCAATTATACCAGTTTTCATTTTTTTTTTATTTTCGGATGATTCTGGCCAGGATTTTAGAAACAAAATATGAAGTTATTGTATTGTCACGGGTCCTCTACGCGTATACAAAGTTTCAAGTCGATCCAATGTTTCTAAGTGGGTGAAAATCGCGTTGAAAGATTCCGTTACATTGATACAAAAACACTTTTGATACTTTTAGCTAATACCCGGCGTGCGCTGCTGCGCCTAAATAAATTAAAATTAATGTGCTTTTATGTTTACTTGAATAAGTAATGGCAAAAATAATTATAAATTTATATTTTTTAGATACCCGTGCTGATTACCCGGCTTTGCCCGGGAATCTACTTATCCCGATCTTCTTGACATAAATGTGCTGAAATACGAAAATTAATGTGTTTTATGTTTAATTAAATAACTAAAAGGATAAAAATATATCGTAATTATTTTCAGATGTGCTGTTTACCCGGCGTTGTCCGGGAATCTACTCATCCCGATCTTCTTGGCATAAAAGAGTTGAAAAAACAAAAATTAATGTACTTATGATCAGTTGAATAAGTAAAATGAAAATAATTATAAATGTATATCGTAATTATTTTAAGATTCCCCGTGCTGATTACCCGGTGTTGCCAGGGAATCTACTTATCTCGATCTTACTTAATTACTTACTTACTTACTCACTGGCACTATCGAACCCGTAGGTTCATGGCCGCGCGGACATAAGCTCTCCATACATCACTATCCTGAGCTAATGCTTCTTGGCATAAATGAGCTAAAAGACAAAATTCGTTATTGTGAGTTATCCGTAAAAGAATACCCGCCATGTGCTGCTATGCTTGCACAGGAATCTACGTACTTGTCTCGATCTTCTTGGCATCAATGAAAGACAAAAATGGTTGTGAGTTATCCGTAAAGAAATAAACATATGCTGTTGCGGACTTTTTTGTAGAGCTTTTTGAGATATTCTATTCTGTGTACATTAATTTGTCCCGCGCCGTAGCCGAGTGGTTAAGGCAGGAAGCCTTGGCGCAAAGCTACGGGACTTGCGCTGGTTCGAGTCTCCATGGGGGAAGAAATTTTCTCATGGTATTTCGGCCAGTATGGGACCGGTGCCCACCCAGCATCGTGATGCATTTGGGTAGCTACAACAAGTAGCAGCTACAGGTTGAGTAAACCAGCTATAATGACTGGGGGACTCGACATGCTGACCACATGTCGCCCCTACACTGGCTGATTATCATCTACCACTGTGATTGACAAATGTGAATGTGAGGTCAGCAGCCGGCTGGTAGGCTAAGGGCCTTGTCGCGGCAGGCGTGTTTTTTTTTTACATTAATTTTGTGTATTTGTTATGGTTTAGGCAGCGTAAGCCATTTAAGCGTCCAAAGAGCTACTTTTTTCACGTTTTCCACTACTAAGGGCAATTTTTAAGGGTGTAGGAGTTGAGTATCACAACTCTATTATAGCCTATGTTCATCCCGGGAATCTCCTGAACATTTTACAAAAAGCCCCATCACAATCGGTTCAACGGTATAACCGTGCATAAAATACGAACAAACAAACCAATAAACAAGCAAACAAACAAACATTCATTTTTATATATTAAAGTGCAGTCAAGCGAAGTAAATTATTCAATATTTAGTTCCACTGACTATTTAACTCATGCCCCAAATGGGACTCAACGGCCAATCACGTTTCAATGATTTCTGTTTTACAACCAATCAGAGTCGTGTTTCACGAAATATTTATCAGTGTTATAATTACCATATTAAAGAAGGCTCCTCCTTTTTAATATTCTAAACAGGTCTGACCATTATTTTGCAGTGACTGAACCCGTCTTTCTTAAATATATTTTTTTCCCAGGTAACAATCCAGAAAAATATAATTGTCATATTTACATCATACGACATCAGAAATGAATTAATATACAGTTTGCCGTCTTTCTTAAATATATTTTTTCCCAGGTAACAATCCAGAAAAATATAATTGTCATATTTACATCATACGACATCAGAAATGAATTAATATACAGTTTGATGTGTTTCATTTTTTCTCCAATAGAGAGCATTCTTACAATATTGCGTTCCTTTGCCAATAAATAGTATGATCTGGTTGCAGTGATAAACAAAAGAAGCAGATGAAGCGTACCTATCGCTTCTCATTTGTTTTCAAACATCGCCGTTTACATTAAATATATAAATATTTTAAAATAACTATAGTTAAATAATGATTTGTGAGTAAACAGCTTAATTTTATTCGTTAAATAGTCCTAACAAATGCCACTCTTGATTTCCAAATTCTCTAGATAAATTCACTCCTCACTTCGTGAGTCGTGAATTTATCGATAATTTGGAAATCACTCGTGGCATTACTTATGATAATCTTTATTTTAATGACAATCTGAATATTATCGCCTCACTATGATGGTTGTCCGTTTACATAAAAGCGGGTGCCGCGCGACAATGATTAATATGCGGAATTATTATAGTAGCGGTAGTCGGCATCTTTGTATTTAATTATATATAACAGAAACAAAGCGAACCCCTGGACAACCATCATAGTGAAGCTATATACCCCATTATAAATTCAACAACATTCGTGAACAAATGTAAATGATTTGGACTATTTAACTCATGCCCCAAATGGGAGTCAATGACCAATCACGTTTCAATGATTTCTGTTTCACAACCAATCAGAGTCGTGTTTCACCAAATATTTATCAGTGTTATAATTACCATATTAAAGAAAGCTCCTCCTTACAATATTGCGTTCCTTTGGCAATAAATAGTATGATCTGGTTGCAGTGATAAACAAAAGAAGCGGTAGAAGCGTACCTATCGTTTCTCATTTGTTTTCAAACATCGCCGTTTACATTAAATATATAAATATTTTAAAATAACTATAGTTAAATAATGATTTGTGAGTAAACAGCTTAATTTTATTCGTTAAATAGTCCTAACAAATGCCACTCTTGATTTCCAAATTCTCTAGATAAATTCACTCCTCACTTCGTGAGTGGTGAATTTATCGATAATTTGGAAATCACTCGTGGCATTACTTATGATAATATCTTTGCAGCATGAGAGTTTTAAACAAGTTAAAAAACTAAAACTCTATGGTACAGGCCTACAAGGCCCTTAGCCTACCAGCCGGCTGCTGGCCTCACATCCACATGTGTCAATCACAGAGGTAGATGATAATCAGCCAGTGTAGGGGTGACATGTGGTCAGCATGTCGAGTCCCCCAGCCGTTATAGCTGGTTTTTTCAACCTGGAGCCGCTACTTGTTGTAGCTACCCAAATGCATCACGATGCTGTGTGGGCACCGGTCCCATACTGGCCGAAATACCAGAGAAAATTTCTTCCCCCATGGAGACTCGAACCAGCGCAAGTCCCGTAGCTCTGCGCCAAGGCTTCCTGCCTTAACTACTCGGCTACGGCGCGGGACAAATATTCTGTATTATGCTCTTATAAATTTTCATTTTAGTTTTTTTTGTAATATTTTGTTCCAAATTATTTCATGTAATGTCTTAGTTGCATTTTTTGCGTTGGATTACCATTGAGCAACAAAAAAGAAACTTTTTTTGTCTCAGAAAAAAAAAAGTGATTCTGATAGTATTTTTTCTCCTGAATTCAAATATGATATCGGTTTTTCTCCATCACGCAAGGTTTCCGAGAGACAGGCATTTATAATTTCAAATACTTTAATATTTTCTACATTCGTAACTACACAATATTCGAACTCACCTAGAAACTAAGAAATGAATATTTTGTGCTATATTTCGCCTGTGGAGCATCCCTCTTGATGGTCCAACAATAATCGGCCAGCATATTAGGATTCCATTTGCCTTGATATCTCTCTTCCATATCTGAAATCTCCTGAGTTAGCTCATTTGGTTTTATTTCACAATGGACAAATGGACGAAAAAACGTTTATTAAAAAAATTATTATTTCAATCCATTAATTGAAATTGAAATTGAAATAAAAAAAAACTGTGGGTGACTGAGAAATTCCGAATACATATTTGAAAACACGATAAAAAACTGCATTAAGTACAACTATTGGTACTCATGAGACAAAAATCATGTTGACCAGTGTTATTCCATCCATAGTAATTCTACCCGAAGGCAGGTCCTTCACTGCAATCATAGCATTTTCATGCTATGCTTGCAGCTTTACTAGGGAATTGTGTAGGTGTGGTAGCTTCCCGTTGCTTTCCACACCAATGAAGGATGATGGTGATGATGATAATAATAAGGATGATGAAGATGATGACCATATGATTTCGGGGACCGTTTGGGCCTTAAAGTTTTCCTGACATTTGTCTTACAGGTGAGGAAAAACCCCGATATAAACCTCACCCAGAAAAATTGCCCCGACCGGGGATCGAACCCGGGCCCGCTGCGTGACAAGGCAGCACGCTACCTCGAGACCACAGCGGTGGACACCAGTGTTATTAAAGGCTTAAAAATCGTGAGCATGCCTTCTTATGAAGGAAAGTAAAGTCCCGTTTCGCAGATCTAGGTCCATGACATTAGCAAGGACCTGGAGGCTCAACTAAGAGGCAACTCCATGCTTTGGTTTGAATTGTTGTGCTAATGACCAGAGCGTCGTTAAATAGATATTCTCCAGATACAACTCTGCATTTGACTCATCATCATCATCATCATCCGGCATCATGGCGGCAGCTGCCGCCGTCTTCCGGAAACCAAACGCCATTCCTCTCTGACCATCCATTCTTCTTCCTCCATTCCTCTGATATCCATAGCTGCTTATGCCCCTTCTATCCAAGTTTTCTTCGGTCTTCCCTCTCTTCCTCCTTTCCATTGGGATCGATTCCGTAACAATTTTTGGTAATATTTGCTCTGGCATTCTTTTGACATGACCATACCACTGTAATCTTTTTTTTTCTATAATGTCTATGATGTCCGGCTCCTCTTGTACACCCATAATTTCCGTTATTTCTTTATTTTGTATTCTATCCATTCTAGATTTTCCAGCTGGTCTTCTTAAAACATCCATTTCAGTACTTAAATTTCTTTTCATTTCCCTGGTAGGAATTTGCCAGACTTCAGCACCATATGTTAAAATGCTCTGAATTATGGTTTGATATATTTGTAATTTTCTATTTTTTGTAATATTTTTGCTCCACCAAACAGAGTTTAAAAAATGCTAAAAACCAAACATCATGCATTTTTACTATTCTGTTTATGTTTACCTGAAGCAGTACGCGGTGTTGTAGAATCATATGTACGCAAGTTACTTTCTACCCTTTATGTTGCTCGGTGGATGTCCTTCGTGAGTGAGCAGAAAAAAGGTTGAGGACAGACTGACTTTCACTGAGAGAATGTTGCGAAACTTTCCCTCACATCACAGACCTCAGGTTCCGAGATTCTAAGTTCAAATCCCGCAGCATGGTATTCTGATAATAGTTCAGTCCTTGAAACACATTCCGAGAGTTTCTGCCCGTCTCAATTTTTTTTAATAGCTTTAATGTAGTTTGATGACCAATTGATATTGGCTCAAGAATTTGAAGATATGGAATACCTCACTAGAAAATTAATACAATAATATAGTTTATGGGGTTTAAAGATCAATATGGATAAATCTAGATATATGACAATAGGGAATCTTCCTCAAGATTTAATACTAGAAGAAAATTTGGGGACAATTAAATACACTGAAGAATATAAGTATTTGGGAATTAAAATTACTAAAGATGGAAAACAAGAAACAGAGATAAGAAACAGGATCAATATAGGAAAGTATGCTATATCTGCCCTAAATGGAATAGTATGGGACAAACATATCTTCAAACAAACAAAAAAAAACTGTTTTAATACAATAATCAGAAGCATTATTACCTATGGAGCTGATGTGTGGGCTTTAAATGCACAAATGAAAAAAAAAATTACTCGCCACTGAAATGGACTACTGGAGACGTGCTGCAAGAATATCCAGGAAGGATAAAATCAGAAATTCATATATAAAAGAAAAAATGCAGGTACAATATTCAATATTAGATTTTATAAAGAAGAAACAATTAAATTGGTACGGACACATTAGAAGGATGGAAGAAGGAAGACTACCTAAGATAATCATGGATTTGGAACCACAGGGAAGAAAAAAGAAGGGTAGACCAAATATTACGTGGATTCAGGGAATCAATGAAACTAAGAGGGAATGGGAAATAGAAGAAGATATATGGATGAACAGACAAGAATGGAAACATGTGTTGAAACAAATGTGTAGTTAACTGTGAACATGGGTACCGGAAAAATGTATATTCATTGTAAAAGCCGGAATAATAATAAAAATAATGTAGTTTGTTTCTGATACAAGAGCCATCGCAAACTTATACATTGTAGCATTTTAGCTATGGTTTACGATCCAAAGATTTTTAATTCCACGTAAGTAAAATAAAGTAATCCCACTACAGGCCTGAGGAGGCCCTTGGGGTAGTGGGAGGTTAAGGCTCCCCACTTTTTCTGGACAATCGGCACTTGATGTCAGCCGGGTTGTCAGCCCTGCGTGACGGCCGCCTTTACCCCCACAACAAGCGTCTGGTACTCATTTCTGTTAGAGGCTGGGTCGACCCCAAGGCCATAGTGCCGCCAGAAGGTTTGGGTCAGTTTAAAAATCCTGACCCCAACGGGACTTGAACCCTCGACCTTCTGGCTTGTAGCGCAGTGCCTTAACCACTACGCTACGGTTTTAATTCCGCGTATCTCATAGTATGACCAGCACCATGACCTAGTGGTGAGCGTTTCTGACTACTATTCGTGAGTTCCCGGTCGAACCATACAAGCCGGATGGTCGAGGGTTCAAGTCCTGTTGGGTTAGGATTTTTAAATTGACCCAAACCTTCTGGCGGCACTATGGCCCTGGGGTCGACTCAGCCTCTAACGGAAATGAGTACTAGACGCTTGTTCTGGGGGTAAAGGCGGCCGTCACGCAGGGCTGACAACCCGGCTGACATTAAGTGCCGATTGTCTAGAAAAAGTGGGAGCCTTAACCTCCTACTACCCCATGGGCCTCCTGAGGCCTGTTGTGGGATCACTTTACTTTTACCATAGGAATTTCTCCTTAAAGGGAATTATTCCTGTTGTTGCCCATGGTCTGGAATTTAGGTTAAGAACTCTCCTGGCGCTTCATTATCATCTATCACCCAACATATCATCGGGGCACCGTAACTCCGCCTTCTAGGAGCCCCGACTTCAGAAGTGGGTTACAATTACGCCAATGCAGAAGAGAAAACCAGAAATGTCGAAATGACATCCAGGGGCATTGAATAAATAAATATATATATATATATATATATCAGAGAAATGGTGAATTTAAACCTGCCCTCCAAAGAAAATGCGGACCCACCGTAGCATAGTGGTTTAAGGAATATGCTACAAGTCAGAAGATCGAGAGTTCGAGTCCCGATGGGGTCATAATATTTAAACTGACCGAAATCTTCTGGCGGCATCATGACCCTATCTAACAGCAATGAGTACCAGGCGCTTGTTCTGGTGGTGAAGGCGCCCGTCACGCAAGGCTGACAACCCGTCTGACGTCTTGTGCCGATTGCTTAGAAAAAGTGGGAACCTTAACCTCCTACTACCCTAAGGGCCTCCTGAGGCCTGTACTGGGATCACTTTATATTATACCTCCAAAGAAAATTGCTGAACGCAGATTTTTATTTATTTATTCATTTATTTAGCCTGGTGCAGTTAAGGCCATGTGGCCTTCTCTTCCACTTACCAGGACAATATATATATATATATTCAAATTTAAAAATCACAATAATATTATAGCCTATGCTAAACGATATTTGGCCAAATTGAATAATAATAATAATAATAATAATTATTATTATTATCATTATTATTATTATTATTATTATTATTATTATTATTATATAAACGCACAAATTGGGGAATGATCGACGTGCATGGAAGCTTTTTGTAGGAAAACCACGAGGGGAAACGCCCAGTTGGGTGACCAAGAATGAGGTGGGAGAATAATATTAACTATGATTTGAGAGAAGTAGATTATACAGGGAATGATTGGAATGCATTAGCTCAGGATAGGGATGTACGGAGAACTTACGTCCGCGTGGCCATGAACCTACGGTGCCAGTGAGTAAGTAAGTAAGTCCCTTCTAACTGCATGGCACAGACAGAATCCACCGATAACAATCCATTATGCGAAGCAAATGGACGTCCCTGCTTGAATAGTGGGTAGTGGAAATGAGGCGAGGGGCCGGATTGGTGGCCGTCCAGTATCGTTTGAAATTTGGATAGCTACATTGAGTAGCTCGGGGTTGAGAAAAGCAACTATAACGGCTGGGGTCACGGCATGTTGACCACATTTCACTCCTATACTGACTGGATGATCCTCTACTAACACATGTGGAAGTGAGATCAGCAGCCTGCTGGTAGGCTTCTAGGTCTGTCGCACCAATGAGAGAAGTGTATTTAAAATCTGTCATTAAGAGATATTATGGATGTGGGTGTCCACCGCTGTGGTCTCGAGGTAGCATGCTGCCTTGTCACGCAGCGGGCCCGGATTCGATCCCCGGTCGGGGCAGTTTTTCTGGTTGAGGTTTTTATCGGGTTATTTCCTCACCTGTAAGACAAATGTCTGGAAAATTTTAAGGCCCAAACGCTCCCCGTAATCATATGGCCATCATCATCATCATCCTTCACGGTGTGGAAAACAACGGGAAGCTACCACACCTACAATTCCCTAGTAAAGCTGCAAAGCATAGCATGAAAAAAATTGCTATGATTGCAGTGAAGGACCTGCCTTCGGGCAGAATTACTATGGATGGATGGAAGTGGGTTTTTATTTATATATTTCTTTGGACGCAAGTCCTGCTTCTGACCATCCTGTTGGCATACTGAAAATTGAAGGGGGGGGGGGAATAGAGAAAACCTTTCAAAACGTGGCCCTTAGCCACATAATGAATAACTGTTTTTTAGTTAATCCAAGGATGGGGATGAGTTGCCATGGAAACAGCGGGTGGAATCCAGGCGTGACCCCAATTCATATCTTCACCCAGTTCATAGCCCATGGTTTCAAAATTTAAAATCACCGGACACCGTTGTGGCTTCCAGGAGATTCGGGTTCTGAGCACATTGCTTTTCTTGCTTGTCTAAGGGTAACGCGTATTGCATGGACCAGAAAATCGCTGAATTTGCCTGTCACAGTACATTTTTCTTTCAGATGAAGAAAATTCTACAACGTGGTTTCCTTGGAGGAGAATGTTAAATGTCTTCGGACTCGCGACAAAAAAGATGAAGGAGGCCTGGGATGTATGACATCCGCAAAATTTCCAGATGTACATGACCTCACAGCGAATAGCTTCGTAGCGGAAAAAGGCGATTATGAACCAAGTAAAGAATCATTAAGTGTTACTGCCGGTAGATTACGTATTTTCCGTAAGTAATGCCATCAGTGATTTCCAAATAAATTCACCAGTCACAAAGGGACGAGTAGATTTATCATAAGTAATGCCACGAGTGATTTCCAAATTATCGACAAATTCACGACTCACGAAGTGAGGAGTGAATTTATCTAGAGAATTTGGAAATCAAGAGTGACATTTGTTAGGACTATTTAACGAATAAAATTAAGCTGTTTACTCACAAATCATTATTTAACTATAGTTATTTTAAAATATTTATATATTTAATGTAAACGGCGATGTTTGAAAACAAATGAGAAACGATAGGTACGCTTCATCTGCTTCTTTTGTTTATCACTGCAACCAGATCATACTATTTATTGCCAAAGGAACGCAATATTGTAAGAATGCTCTTTAGTGGAGAAAAAATGAAACACATCAAACTGTATATTAATTCATTTCTGATGTCGTATGATGTAAATATGACAAATATATTTTTCTGGATTGTTACCTGGGAAAAAATACATTTAAGAAAGTGCAAACAGTGGTTTCTTTTTTTGGTGGTATAATCAATTGCTACAAATGTTTTTATATTAACTCGCGCATGCGGCATGTGTTGACATTCATGCACTATATATACAATCTGGTAGCCGTATTTCTCACGGGCTCATTCACTGCAAAATAATGGTCAGACCTGTTCAGAATATTAAAAAGGAGGAGCTTTCTTTAATATGGTAATTATAACACTGATAAATATTTCGTGAAACACGACTCTGATTGGTTGTAAAACAGAAATCATTGAAACGTGATTGGTCATTGACTCCCATTTGGGGCATGAGTTAAATAGTCATAAGTAATGTCACGAGTGATTTCCAAATTATCGATAAATTCACGACTCACGAAGTGACCCGAAGGTTCATGTCCACGCTGTCAAAACTTCTCCATAATCCCTATCCCGAGTTATTTTCCATTCATCCCCTGTATAATCTACTTCTCTCAAATCATGGTTAATGTTATTCTCCCACCTCATTCTTGGTCTGCCAACTGAACATTTTCCCTCTGACTTTCCTACAAGGAGCTTCCATGCACCTCTGGTACCGTAGTTCTGCGCCAATGCACCCTGCCTTAACCACTCGGCTACCGCGCGGACCAATAACAATGAGCTGCATGTTTTGTTTATAGGAAATCACATACATGCTATAAAGAGACAGCCTTATGTGTCTGTTATTTAAGTTCTGTATATTAGATATTAGAGGCTGTGAAGCATTAGAATCATTATGAATAAAATAGTTCTTCTTGTAAGCCCATGTTTCCCTTAACAGAGATTTAGGCGCTCTCCCCCTACAGGGAAGAATTCGAACCATATTAATTTAGTTACACTTGTTTTCTTATAGATGTCTCTTGAGTGGTCCGTGGTCAGCGTTCCGCCTCATACTGACATCTAGGAAACAAAGGTAGTACTAGGATGGGAAAATTGGTAAATTTTGCTTAGAGGTCATTTCATTCAGGCTTAAGGATCTTTTACGAGCCTGAAAATCTTCAGACTCAGGAATCACGGCTTCCGGAGGACTTGCTCCTTGGATTTTTCCATCCTACAAAAATCCATCTACCCCAGCCGGGTTTGAACATGCGACATTCGGGATCAGAGGCAAGGAGCATAACCACTAGTCCACCGCGGCCGATGAATAAAATAGTCAGAAGATGAAAAAAGTCTATAGGCCCCTAACTGAATGGTATTAATAAGCTGTTAGTTTATGCTGATGATGTAGTACTATTGGCCGATAGCGAGGAGATACTAAAGGCCAACACGCCCACACTATTGAGTAACACTAAGAAATTGGGACTGGAAGTAAATACCAATAAAACTAAATCTATGTTCTTACTTAGAAATATATTATATAATGGAAATGGACAGCTAATGACAAATGAGGAAAATTTTGAGGAAGTGGCTGAATTCAAATACCTAGGAACAGTAATCACAAATAGGAATGAGATGCAAAAAAAAATTAAACATAGGCTCAATTCTGGAAATGCGTGCTATTATGCATTACAGGGACTCTTGATGTCCCAACTCCTTTCAGAATAGTTAAACTGAAAATATTATATAAAACTTTAATTCTCCCAGTTATATTATCTATTCTATAGTAATTCCGTCCGAGGGATGGTCTTTCACTGCATTTTCATACTATGCTTTGCAGCTTTACTAGGGAATTATAGGTGTGGTAGTTTCCCGTTGCTTTCCACACCGGTGAAGGATGATGATGATGGCCGGATGGTTTTCGGGGACCGTTGGCCCCTAAGCTTCCTCACCCAGAAGCCTGTTCCGATCGGGAATCGAACCCGGGCCCGCTGCGTGACAAGGCAGCACGCTACCTCGAGACCACAGCGGTGGACTAGTTATATTTTCCCTATGGATGCTAAACGTGGACTCTTACTTTAAGGGAGGAAAGAAGATAACGAGTATTTGAGAATAAAGTTATTGGGAAAATGTTTGACCAAAGAGAGATGAACAGACAGGTGAATGGAAAAGACTACATAACAGTGAACTACATGGTCTTTATAAGAAGCCAGATATAATAAGAACAGTTAAGTCTCGTAGACTGCGATGGGCAGGACATGTGGCACGAATCGCAATGAGAGGTGCATAGAAGCTTCTTGTAGGAAATTTAGAGGGAAAACGTCCAATTAAAAGACCAAGAATGTGGTGGGAGAATAACATTAAACATGATTTGAAGGATATACAGAGACTTAGATCTGCTGAAATGAGATATCTTCGGAGGACTGCAGGATACACACTACTAGATCACAAAAAAAATGAAGACATCTTAGAAGAATTACACATGGAATCTTTAGAAAACAAAATTTCTGTTTATAAGTCAAGATGGATACAACATGTTCATCGAATGGAACATCACAGAATACCCAAACTAATGTTAAGAAGACCAGGACGTCCACTCAAAAGACTTCTGGATGGTGTTTCTCTTGAGGCCGAAACAGGTCAACAAATGACCTAAATTCGTGAATGTACTATGATGATGATGATGATTTGAAGGAAGTAGATTTACTGGAGATGATTGGAAAACATTAGCTCAGGATAGGGATGTATGGAGAGCTTATGTCCGCGCAGCCATGAATCTACGGTTCGGTAGAGTCAGTGAGTTATGAGGGAAATGACATCGGAGTTTAAAATTGCTTAATTTTCTGCAAGAGAGAAACTAGGCTGATCGGAATCAAAGCCAGGCCTTCTGTTGGCCACATGGAATGGTTTTATTGTGTTCTCAGTGAATTTAAGGCCGTCCAGTCTCTACGTGTTGTGGCCTCGGATTGCGTCACTCTCTACCACTATTTATAACTTCACGCACCATACGCATTTAAATGCCATTCACCAATAATAATAACTTATATTTTTATCACGTTTCATACACTTTCCTGCACCTACTTAGTCTACTGTCATTGTCCTCCACATCTATCATTCCAATCTTCGTCGTCCAATCATTTTTCCCTCACGCTGTTCAAAACACCATCAATCCCCGTTAATAATAATTTTATTTGTTTATATACCGATTTTTAATTTTTGCACATCTTTCTGCGCCTAAAGTTTTATTTTCCTTCTCTACTCGTCTATATCCATCCACTCCATGTCCTCCAGTCCTCTTGTTTTCATTCCAGTTCTTATTTCTTGCATCCACGAGTTTTGTTTGAGGTCTTTCTTTCCTTCTTCTTCCAGGTGGACACCATTACAATGTTTTTCTGGGTAATCTTTCTTCTTGCATTCATTGACGTACCCATACCAATTTAATTGCTTATGCCCTCCAGTCCTCTTGTTCTCATTCCAATTCTTATTTCTTGCATCCACGAGTTTTGAGGTCTTTCTTTCCTTTTTCTTCCAGGTGGACACCATTCCAATGTTTTTCTGGGTAATCTTTCTTCTTGCATTTGTTGACGTACCCACAACAATTTAATTGCTTATGCCCTCCAGTCCTCTTGTTCTCATTCCAATTCTTATTTCTTGCATCCACGAGTTTTGAGGTCTTTCTTTCCTTTTTCTTCCAGGTGGACACCATTACAATGTTTTTCTGGGTAATCTTTCTTCTTGAATTTGTTGACGTGCCCATACCAATTTAATTGCTTATGCCCTCCAGTCCTCTTGTTCTCATTCCAATTCTTATTTCTTGCATCCACGAGTTTTGAGGTCTTTCTTTCCTTTTTCTTCCAGGTGGACACCATTACAATGTTTTTCTGGGTAATCTTTCTTCTTGCATTTGTTGACGTACCCACAACAATTTAATTGCTTATGCCCTCCAGTCCTCTTGTTCTCATTCCAATTCTTATTTCTTGCATCCACGAGTTTTGAGGTCTTTCTTTCCTTTTTCTTCCAGGTGGACACCATTACAATGTTTTTCTGGGTAATCTTTCTTCTTGAATTTGTTGACGTGCCCATACCAATTTAATTGCTTATGCCCTCCAGTCCTCTTGTTCTCATTCCAATTCTTATTTCTTGCATCCACGAGTTTTGAGGTCTTTCTTTCCTTTTTCTTCCAGGTGGACACCATTCCAATGTTTTTCTGGGTAATCTTTCTTCTTGCATTTGTTGACGTACCCACAACAATTTAATTGCTTATGCCCTCCAGTCCTCTTGTTCTCATTCCAATTCTTATTTCTTGCATCCACGAGTTTTGAGGTCTTTCTTTTCCTTTTTCTTCCAGGTGGACACCATTCCAATGTTTTTCTGGGTAATCTTTCTTCTTGCATTTGTTGACGTACCCACAACAATTTAATTGCTTATGCCCTCCAGTCCTCTTGTTCTCATTCCAATTCTTATTTCTTGCATCCACGAGTTTTGAGGTCTTTCTTTCCTTTTTCTTCCAGGTGGACACCATTCCAATGTTTTTCTGGGTAATCTTTTCTTCTTGCATTTGTTGACGTACCCACAACAATTTAATTGCTTATGCCCTCCAGTCCTCTTGTTCTCATTCCAATTCTTATTTCTTGCATCCACGAGTTTTGAGGTCTTTCTTTCCTTTTTCTTCCAGGTGGACACCATTACAATGTTTTTCTGGGTAATCTTTCTTCTTGAATTTGTTGACGTGCCCATACCAATTTAATTGCTTATGCCCTCCAGTCCTCTTGTTCTCATTCCAATTCTTATTTCTTGCATCCACGAGTTTTGAGGTCTTTCTTTCCTTTTTCTTCTTCCAGGTTGACACCATTTACAATGTTTTTCTGGATAATCTTTTTTTCTTGATTTTGTTGACTTGTCCTCATACGGTCGCCAATGTAATTGCTTATCGCCCTCCAGTCCTCTTGTTCTGCATTCCAATTCTTCTTATTTCTTGCATCCACGAGTTTTTGAGGTCTTTCTTCCTTTTTTCTTCCACATGGACACCATTCCAATGTTTTTCTGGGTAATCTTTCTTCTTGCATTTGTTGACGTACCCACAACAATTTAATTGCTTATGCCCTCCAGTCCTCTTGTTCTCATTCCAATTCTTATTTCTTGCATCCACGAGTTTTTGAGGTCTTTCTTTCCTTTTTCTTCCAGGTGGACACCATTACAATGTTTTTCTGGGTAATCTTTCTTCTTGAATTTGTTGACTTGCCCATACCAATTTAATTGCTTATGCCCTCCAGTCCTCTTGTTCTCATTCCAATTTTTATTTCTTGCATCCACGAGTTTTGAGGTCTTTCTTTCCTTTTTCTTCCAGGTGGACACCATTCCAATGTTTTCTGGGAAACCTTTCTGCTTGGATTCGTCGTACATGCCCATGCCAATTTAATTGCTTATGCCCTCCAGTCCTCTTGTTCTCATTCCAATTCTTATTTCTTGCATCCACGAGTTTTGAGGTCTTTCTTTCCTTTTTCTTCCAGGTGGACACCATTCCAATGTTTTTCTGGATAATCTTTCTTCTTGCATTTGTTGACGTACCCACAACAATTTAATTGCTTATGCCCTCCAGTCCTCTTGTTCTCATTCCAATTCTTATTTCTTGCATCCACGAGTTTTGAGGTCTTTCTTCCTTTTTCTTCCAGGTGGACACCATTACAATGTTTTCTGGGTAACCTTTCTGCTTGGATTCGTCGTACATGCCCATGCCAATTTAATTGCTTATGCTCTCCAGTCCTCTTGTTCTCATTCCAATTTTTATTTTTGTATCCACGAGTTTTGAGGTCTTTCTTCCTTTTTCTTCCAGGTGGACACCATTCCAATGTTTTCTGGGTAACCTTTCTGCTTGGATTCGTCGTACATGCCCATGCCAATTTAATTGCTTATGCCCTCCAGTCCTCTTGTTCTCATTCCAATTCTTATTTCTTGCATCCACGAGTTTTGAGGTCTTTCTTTCCTTTTTCTTCCAGGTGGACACCATTACAATGTTTTTTCTGGGTAATCTTTCTTCTTGCATTTGTTGACGTACCACAACAATTTAATTGCTTATGCCCTCCAGTCCTCTTGTTCTCATTCCAATTCTTATTTCTTGCATCCACGAGTTTTGAGGTCTTTCTTTCCTTTTTCTTCCAGGTGGACACCATTCCAATGTTTTTCTGGATAATCTTTCTTCTTGCATTTGTTGACGTACCCACAACAATTTAATTGCTTATGCCCTCCAGTCCTCTTGTTCTCATTCCAATTCTTATTTCTTGTATCCACGAGTTTTGAGGTCTTTCTTTCCTTTTTCTTCCAGGTGGACACCATTCCAATGTTTTCTGGGTAACCTTTCTGCTTGGATTCGTCGTACATGCCCATGCCTATTTAATTGCTTATGCCCTCCAGTCCTCTTGTTCTCATTCCAATTTTTATTTCTTGTATCCACGAGTTTTGAGGTCTTTCTTTCCTTTTTCTTCCAGGTGGACACCATTCCAATGTTTTCTGGGTAACCTTTCTGCTTGGATTCGTCGTACATGCCCATGCCAATTTAATTGCTTATGCCCTCCAGTCCTCTTGTTCTCATTCCAATTCTTATTTCTTGCATCCACGAGTTTTGAGGTCTTTCTTTCCTTTTTCTTCCAGGTGGACACCATTACAATGTTTTTCTGGGTAATCTTTCTTCTTGAATTTGTTGACGTGCCCATGCCAATTTAATTGCTTATGCTCTCCAGTCCTCTTGTTCTCATTCCAATTTTTATTTCTTGTATCCACGAGTTTTGAGGTCTTTCTTTCCTTTTTCTTCCAGGTGGACACCATTCCAATGTTTTCTGGGTAACCTTTCTGCTTGGATTCGTCGTACATGCCCATGCCAATTTAATTGCTTATGCCCTCCAGTCCTCTTGTTCTCATTCCAATTCTTATTTCTTGCATCCACGAGTTTTGAGGTCTTTCTTTCCTTTTTCTTCCAGGTGGACACCATTACAATGTTTTTCTGGGTAATCTTTCTTCTTGCATTTGTTGACGTACCCACAACAATTTAATTGCTTATGCCCTCCAGTCCTCTTGTTCTCATTCCAATTCTTATTTCTTGCATCCACGAGTTTTGAGGTCTTTCTTTCCTTTTTCTTCCAGGTGGACACCATTCCAATGTTTTTCTGGATAATCTTTCTTCTTGCATTTGTTGACGTACCCACAACAATTTAATTGCTTATGCCCTCCAGTCCTCTTGTTCTCATTCCAATTCTTATTTCTTGCATCCACGAGTTTTGAGGTCTTTTTTTCCTTTTCTTCCAGGTGGACACCATTACAATGTTTTTCTGGGTAATCTTTCTTCTTGAATTTGTTGACGTGCCCATACCAATTTAATTGCTTATGCCCTCCAGTCCTCTTGTTCTCATTCCAATTCTTATTTCTTGCATCCACGAATTTTGAGGTCTTTCTTTCCTTTTTCTTCCAGGTGGACACCATTCCAATGTTTTCTGGGTAACCTTTCTGCTTGGATTCGTCGTACATGCCCATGCCAATTTAATTGCTTATGCTCTCCAGTCCTCTTGTTCTCATTCCAATTTTTATTTCTTGTATCCACGAGTTTTGAGGTCTTTCTTTCCTTTTTCTTCCAGGTGGACACCATTCCAATGTTTTCTGGGTAACCTTTCTGCTTGGATTCGTCGTACATGCCCATGCCAATTTAATTGCTTATGCTCTCCAGTCCTCTTGTTCTCATTCCAATTTTTATTTCTTGTATCCACGAGTTTTGAGGTCTTTCTTTCCTTTTTCTTCCAGGTGGACACCATTCCAATGTTTTCTGGGTAACCTTTCTGCTTGGATTCGTCGTACATGCCCATACCAATTTAATTGCTTATGCCCTCCAGTCCTCTTGTTCTCATTCCAATTCTTATTTCTTGCATCCACGAGTTTTGAGGTCTTTCTTTCCTTTTTCTTCCAGGTGGACACCATTCCAATGTTTTTCTGGGTAATCTTTTTTCTTGCATTTGTTGACGTGCCCATACCAATTTAATTGCTTATGCCCTCCAGTCCTCTTTTTCTCATTCCAATTCTTATTTCTTGTATCCACGAGTTTTGAGGTCTTTCTTTCCTTCTTCTTCCAGGTGGACACCATTCCAATGTTTTCTGGGTAACCTTTCTGCTTGGATTCGTCGTACATGCCCATGCCAATTTAATTGCTTATGCTCTCCAGTCCTCTTGTTCTCATTCCAATTTTTATTTCTTGTATCCACGAGTTTTGAGGTCTTTCTTTCCTTTTTCTTCCAGGTGGACACCATTCCAATGTTTTCTGGGTAACCTTTCTGCTTGGATTCGTCGTACATGCCCATGCCAATTTAATTGCTTATGCTCTCCAGTCCTCTTGTTCTCATTCCAATTTTTATTTCTTGTATCCACGAGTTTTGAGGTCTTTCTTTCCTTTTTCTTCCAGGTGGACACCATTCCAATGTTTTCTGGGTAACCTTTCTGCTTGGATTCGTCGTACATGCCCATGCCAATTAATTGCTTATGCTCTCCAGTCCTCTTGTTCTCATTCCAATTTTTATTTCTTGTATCCACGAGTTTTGAGGTCTTTCTTTCCTTTTTCTTCCAGGTGGACACCATTCCAATGTTTTCTGGGTAACCTTTCTGCTTGGATTCGTCGTACATGCCCATACCAATTTAATTGCTTATGCCCTCCAGTCCTCTTGTTCTCATTCCAATTCTTATTTCTTGCATCCACGAGTTTTGAGGTCTTTCTTTCCTTTTTCTTCCAGGTGGACACCATTCCAATGTTTTTCTGGGTAATCTTTTTTCTTGCATTTGTTGACGTGCCCATACCAATTTAATTGCTTATGCCCTCCAGTCCTCTTTTTCTCATTCCAATTCTTATTTCTTGTATCCACGAGTTTTGAGGTCTTTCTTTCCTTCTTCTTCCAGGTGGACACCATTCCAATGTTTTCTGGGTAACCTTTCTGCTTGGATTCGTCGTACATGCCCATACCAATTTAATTGCTTATGCCCTCCAGTCCTCTTGTTCTCATTCCAATTCTTATTTCTTGTATCCACGAGTTTTGAGGTCTTTCTTTCCTTTTTCTTCCAGGTGGACACCATTACAATGTTTTCTGGGTAACCTTTCTGCTTGGATTCGTCGTACATGCCCATACCAATTTAATTGCTTATGCCCTCCAGTCCTCTTTTTCTCATTCCAATTCTTATTTCTTGTATCCACGAGTTTTGAGGTCTTTCTTTCCTTTTTCTTCCAGGTGGACACCATTACAATGTTTTTCTGGGTAATCTTTCTTCTTGCATTTGTTGACGTGCCCATACCAATTTAATTGCTTATGCCCTCCAGTCCTCTTTTTCTCATTCCAATTCTTATTTCTTGTATCCACGAGTTTTGAGGTCTTTCTTTCCTTTTTCTTCCAGGTGGAGACCATTACAATGTTTTTCTGGGTAATCTTTCTTCTTGCATTTGTTGACGTGCCCATACCAATTTAATTGCTTATGCCCTCCAGTCCTCTTTTTCTCATTCCAATTCTTATTTCTTGTATCCACGAGTTTTGAGGTCTTTCTTTCCTTTTTCTTCCAGATGGACACCATTACAATGTTTTTCTGGGTAATCATTCTTCTTGCATTTGTTGACGTGCCCATACCAACTTAATTGCTTACATCTTATATAATCTACTATTGAATATCTAATATTTGTTTTTTCTCGTATGCCAGTATTTTTTTTTTATTTCTTTCTAATTTTGAACATCTTGCTGCTCTCCTTATGAAATCCATTTATATCGACATAAGTTTTATTAAATTTCCAAACTTCAGCTCTGTATGTGGCAGTACTTCTCTTTATTGAATTATATATTTGTAATTTTCTCATGAAATTTTCGGCCAGTATGGGACCGGTACCCATCCAGCATCGTGAGCTACAATAAGTAGCAGCTCCAGATTATTTTATATCATTTTAACTTTATTATATTCCATGATTTTGTTAGTATTAGCTAGTATTAGATCACGTCATCATTGTATTTTGTTTAGTCTGTATTTTAATAATATCATAAAATTGTAATATGTATGTAATTTTTGTATAATTTTACTATTCACTGGTTGAGTGGAAGAGAAGGCCTTATGGCCTTAACTCTGCCAGCTAAAATAAAGCAATATTATTATTATTATTATTATTATTATTATTATTATTATTATTATTATTATTATTATTATTATTATTGGGGGCACGCCGTAGCGTAGTGGTTAAGGCACTGAGCTACAAGCCGAAAGGTCGAGGGTTCAAGTCCCGGTGGGTCAGGATTTTTAAACTGACCCAAACCTTCTGGCGGCACTATGGCCCTGGGGTCGACTCAGCCTCTAACGGAAATGAGTACCAGACGTTTGTTCTGGGGTAAAGGCGGCCGTCACGCAGGGCTGACAACCCGGCTGACATCAAGTGTCGATTGTCCAGAAATAGTGGGAGCCTTAACCTCCCACTACCCCATGGCCTCCTGAGGCCTGTAGTGGGATCACTTTACTTTGTTATTATTATTATTATTATTATTATTATTATTATTATTATTATTATTATTATTATTATTATTATTATTATTATTATTATTTGAAATATCAAAAAAATACACATAGAAATATCCTCACAAAAATCAAAAACAATGGTCTTCAAGGGCGCTCATCCAGTTCGGACAAAGATAACATTAGAAAATAAACCAATAGAACAAATGGTAAGATGTAACTTCGTAGGCTGCGAAATATCATACACAGCGGAAACAGATATAAATAACAAACTAAATAAGTTTAATTATATAACAGGAACACTAAAAAGAACTTTGAAAAATGAAGGCAGGAAAGACTCTATAATGAAATTATACAAGACAATGGCAGTGCCTATTATTACTTATGGATCCCAAACATGGACAGTGACAACACAACAATCTGCCAGAATACAAGCTGCTGAAATGAGATTCCTCAGACCAATAGCAGGATATCAAAGAACAGACAAAAAACATAACACAGAAATAAGACAACTAAAAGCAGAGGAATTAACACAACAATAGAAAAATACAGAACAAACTGGAAAGAACACTTGGCAAGGATGATTGAGAATAGAATACCAAAAGCAGCATACAACTATTCACCACGAGGAAGAAGAAGCTTGGGAAGACCAAAGAAAATATGGAAAGAGCAGCAATTTTGAGCCGGAACAGGCTAGTAAATAAGCCTAAACCGTGAAGAAGAAGAAGATTATTATTATTATTATTATTATTATTATTATTATTATTATTATTATTGCTTATTATTATTATTATTATTATTATTATTATTATTATTATTGCTGGATTCTGGCTTCGATTTCTGTCCCTTGCAGTTAGAAGTAGCAGATATTTTTTTTTGTCACTGCCTTGATTATCACAACGTTTCTCTGGGAGAAATTTCAAGGTAGGTCCCCGTAGGTGTCATCATGCATTGGTTGACAGCTCCCTTG
Source organism: Diploptera punctata (assembly GCA_030220185.1). Classification (NCBI taxonomy): domain Eukaryota; kingdom Metazoa; phylum Arthropoda; class Insecta; order Blattodea; family Blaberidae; genus Diploptera; species Diploptera punctata. Next base: position 1,332,373 of record JASPKZ010004590.1, on the reverse strand, counting down.
CAAAATAAACATTGAAAAACGTAGTAGTGACAGGAATGTTACACATACGGAGAAGAGTAGTGGGTTCACGTCCGGAGATGAAAGCGTGGTCTGTTTTAACGTAATCCTATGTTCTTTATCTTGAAGGTCGGTTCTTAGAAACATCCGTCGAGTGCTTTTCGAATCAATATGGCAGTTCCGAGAATTCACCGCTCAATTCCTAACTTATTGATTCCAATTTTTTATACCAGGTACTTGGTTGTAATGTTTGAACGTTTGTAGGCTTACGATCAGCTTTGTTTAGGATAATAATAAACATAATTACCGTATATATGGGGGGGGATCGAAAGAAAAATGTAGAAATCCTTCAAGAACTTAATGTGTCACCAAAACTGGACTACATCTCCAGATATCAGCTAAACTGGAAGGAACATGTCTCAAGAATGGCTAGATCCAGGATCCCCAAGGCAATAATGAACTACTGTCCAAATGGGAAACGATCACTTGGTCGACCTATGAAAAGATGGCACGAAAACCACTTTCTCAGGCCGTAACAGTTCTTCTAGGACTAATACCTGGCAGGATGATGATGATGATGTTGATATGGGGGCACGCCGTAGCGTAGTGGTTAAGGCACTGCGCTACAAGTCGGATGGTCGAGGGTTCAAGACCCGGTGGCGTCAGGATTTTTAAACTGACCAAAACCTTCTGGCTGCACTATGGCCCTGGGGTCGACTCAGCCTCTAACTGAAATGAGTACCAGACGCTTGTTCTGGGGGTAAAGGCGGCCGTCACGTAGGGCTGACAACCTTGCTGACATCAAGTGCCGATTGTCCAGAAAAAGTGGGAGCCTTAACCTACTACCCCAAGGGCCTCCCAGGGCCTAAGTTTCACCTTTATCAGTTTTCATAATATTATTTATAAAATGTTAACGTAAAATAAATACTTTTACACAGGTATCCTCAATCGAAATATATAGTTTTTTTTTTCTTTCACACTTCCCGCTCTTGCGTGTCTGCTTCTGTCATATTTATCTTCTTCATGTTGTCTTGAATTCCCTTTATCCACGTTGACTTTGGTCTACCACGTTTCCCTTTTCCAGGAGGCATCCATTTCAATACTTCTTTGTTTGTTTCTGTTCCCTTCTTCTCATTATTTGTCCATACCATCTTAGTTGGATTTCTCCAATCTCTTGTACAATATATTTTCTACATTTTTTTTTCTTCTCCTGTGTAAATAACAGAATCAATCCTGAAAATAAAAAAAAATACTTTTAGGGTATTATCGTCCTCAACTTGATTGAAAGTTTTTAAAATGTTGTAGGCCTTTCGGAAATTTATGTCTTCCTCAGCCACCTAATAACCTTCTGCTAAGGATTGGAACCAGTTTCCAAAAGACCTGCAGAATTAAACAAATCAAATTAAAAATAACTATACTTTATGGATATTAATTTTATATTTAAATGTTATATTGTGATTCGTACCTCAACTTTATTTTATCATGCATTTTATTAGCAGTCATACTAATTGATCAATATTCTACTATATAGGCTGTACCGTATAGCATTAAGGCAGATTAGGCCGGTTTTATATTGTATAGGTCTATTATAAATATATGTGAGGTTATGAAATTACAATAGAAATAACATTATGAGGTTCTTCTTAATAAACAAGGTGAGTTTGTTGCATCTTATCTCAAGAAGTTGAGTTCTTTTGGGACATGTTTCAAAACACTTCTGTTTCATCATCAGCTTGTCCATACTGTTGATTTTCAAGTTGCCGGCCCTGGATGTCGACTTCTACTCCATCTTTTGGTGATCCAAAAGAACTTACATATCAAATCCCTCCCCACGGAAATTTAAAAATTACACTTAGCAACAAAAAAGAAACTTTTTTTTTTGTCTCAGAAAGAAAAAAATATGTGATTCTGATAGTATTTTTTATCCTGAATTCAAATATGATAACTTATTTGAAAACACGATAAAAATAAATAATAGTTTTAAAAAACTAAAAGAACACGCTTTATTAGAAAACTAAAAAATGAAAAATAATTTTAATTTCCAATACGCTTGAGATAAAATAAAGTGGTCAACAAAAAAATCATCTCCAACACATATAGAATAAAATTAGAGTTATCAACAAAAAGAAAATAAATTTACCATCAAAAGCGTGGGGTGCTCTATATCAATTAATATATTTGATAATAAACAGATATTGGTAAAAGTAAGCTCTCTAAGAAGAAAATGTAAAAATCATAAAAGCACCCCACGCTTTTGATGGTAAAATTATTTTCTTTTTGTTGATAACTCTAGTTTTATTCTATATGTGTTGGAGATGATTTTTTTGTTGACCACTTTATTTTATCCCAAGCGTATTGGAAATTAAAATTATTTTTCATTTTTTAGTTTTCTAATAAAGCGTGTTCTTTTAGTTTTTTAAAAATATTATTTATTTTTTATTTTTTAGTTTTAATATTTTACAGAATAAGATAAAAATGTAAATATAAACCCTCCCAGCCGGATTTCAACCCGCGACTTACGGATTACTGAAATTATATACCACTAAGAGTTCACTGCTCTGCCAACTGAGCTCTTACGACGATTAACTAAAAACTCGACAAGTCCGCGACCTATTATACCAGTTTTCATTTTTTTGATTTTCGGATGAACTTGGCCAGGATTTTAGAAACAAAATATGAAATTATTTTATTGTCACGGGTCCTCTACACGTATAAAAATTTTCAAGTCGATCCAATGTTTCTAAGTGGGTGAAAATCGCGTTGAATGATTCCGTTACATTGATACAAAAACACGTTTTCGATTTTCTGATGATTATGGCCAGGATTTTAGAAAATAAATATGAAATTATTGTATTGTCGCGGGTTCTCTACAAGTATAGAAAGTTTCAAGTCGATCCAATGTTTCTAAGTGGGTGAAAATCGCGTTCAATGATTCCGTTACATTGATACAAAAACACTTTTTTTTATTTTCTGATAATTATGGCCAGGATTTTAGAAAATAAATATGAAATTATTGTATTGCCACGGGTCCTCTATAAGTATACAAAGTTTCAAGTCGATCTAATGTTTCTAAATGGGTGAACATCGCGTTGAATGATTCCGTTACATATTGAATCACAAAATCACTTGTGTTTCTATTTTTCTGATGAGTATTATGGGCCAGGATTTTAGAAAATAAATATGAAATTATGGTATTGCCACGGCGGAACCTCTATAAAGTATACAAAGTTTTCAAGTCGATCTACTGTTTTCTAAATGGTTGAACATTCGCGTTTGAAAGATTCCGTTACATTGATACAAAAACACTTTTTTTTATTTTCTGATGATTATGGCCAGGATTTTAGAAAATAAATATGAAATTATAATATTGTCACGGGTCCTCTATAAGTATACAAAGTTTTCAAGTCGATCTAATGTTTCTAAATGGTTGAACATCGCGTTGAAAGATTCCGTTACATTGATACAAAAACACTTTTTTTTTAGTTTCTGATGATTATTTCCATGATTTTTAGAAAATAAATATGAATTGAAATTGTATTGCCACGGGTCCTCTATAAGTATACAAAGTTTTCAAGTCGATCTAATGTTTCTAAATGGGTGAACATCGGGCTTTGAAAGATTCCGTTACATTGATACAAAAAACACTTTTTTTTTAGTTCTGATGATTAATAGGCCAGGGATTTAGAAAATAACTATGAAATTATTGTATTGACACGGGTCATCTCTAAGTATACAAAAGTTCAAAGTCGACTAAAATGTTTCTAAAAGGTGTGAAACATCGCGTTGAAACGATTCCGTTATCATTGATACAAAAAACACTTTTTTTTAATTTTCTGATGATTATGGCCAGGATTTCTCGAAAATAAATATGAAATTATTGTATTGCCGAGACGGGTCCTCTATCCTAGTATACAAAGTTTCAAGTCGATCTAATGTTTTTCAATGGGGGTGACATCGCGTTGGTAAGATTCCGTTTACAATTGACTACAAAAACACTTTTTGTTTTTCACATGTTCTGATGATTATGGCCCAGGGATTTTAGAAAATAAATATGAAATTATTGTTATTGCCACGGGTCCTCTAGAAATATACAAAGTTTCAAGTCGATCCCACAAGAATGTTTCGAGAATGGGTGAACCATCGCGATTGAAAGATTCCGTTACATTGATACAAAAACACTTTTTTTTTATTTTCTGATGATTATGGCCAGGATTTTAGAAAATAAATATGAAATTATTGTATTGCCACGGGTCCTCTATAAGTATACAAAGTTTCAAGTCGATCTAATGTTTCTAAATGGGTGAACATCGCGTTGAAAGATTCCGTTACATTGATACAAAAACACTTTTTTTTTATTTTCTGATGATTATGGCCAGGATTTTAGAAAATAAATATGAAATTATTGTATTGCCACGGGTCCTCTATAAGTATACAAAGTTTCAAGTCGATCTAATGTTTCTAAATGGGTGAACATCGCGTTGAAAGATTCCGTTACATTGATACAAAAACACTTTTTTTTTATTTTCTGATGATTATGGCCAGGATTTTAGAAAATAAATATGAAATTATTGTATTGTCACGGTTCCTCTACAAGTATACAAAGTTTCAAGTCGATCCGATGATTTTAAGTGGGTGAAAATCGCGTTGAAAGATTCCGTTACATAGATAGATAGATAGATAGGTAGATAGATAGATAGATAGATAGATAGATAGATAGATAGATAGATAGATAGATGGATAGATAGATAGATAGATAGATAGATAGATAGATAGATAGATAGATAGATAGATAGATAGATAGATAGATAGATAGATAGATAGATAGATAGATAGATAGATAGATAGATAGATACAGGTCAAGCTAATATAAAGCGTGTAAAAACAGCATTATTTACAACTATTGATACTCATGAGACAAAAATCATGTTGACCAGTGTAATCATTCTTGGCATGATATGCGTTTTGAATAAGAAGTTTACCTAAAATGAAAATAAAATTACAAATGTAAAACATAATCACGAAACAACGAAGAAATGTAGGAACACCAGTAAAAGATGAACATACCAATTCTAACATGAGATCGGAACAGCCCTTAAGGTCTAAACTTTGATGTTGTCGATGATGAAAAAATGTTAAGTTAAGGAAATTCCTTTGGTGATGGTAAAATATGTAATCTGATATACGGGACGAAGAAAAGATCCAATAAACTGTAGACCTACCTTTCTTTCTTTATCTACAACAACTGGCAAAAATAGCTGATTTGTGTGTATTTGTGTTATTTTGCATAGCAATGTTTCAACAGTTTCTGGCACAACGCACATCGCTAGGAATAACCCACCACGTGTTCATCAGTGGCGGAACACCCATTAAATGCATTGCTTTACTTAAAAGTCGTCCCGCGCCGTAGCCGAGTGGTTAAGGCAGGAAGCCTTGGCGCAGAGCTACGGGACTTGCGCTGGTTCGAGTCTCCATGGAGGAAGAAATTTTCTCATGATATTTCGGCCAGTATGGGACCGGTGCCCACTCAGCATCGTGATGCATTTGGGTAGCTACAATAAGTAGCGGCTCCAGGTTGAAGAAAACCAGCTATAACGGCTGGGGGACTCGACATGCTGACCACATGTCACTCCTACACTGGCTGATTATCATCTACCTCTGTGATTGACACATGTGGATGTGAGGCCAGCAGCCGGCTGGTAGGCTAAGGGCCTTGTAGGCCTGTCGCGCCAGGAGTTTTTTTTACTTAAAAGTCGCCCGCGGTGATCTAGTGGTTATGCTCTGGTCCCGAGGATCGCGGGTTCAAACCCGGCCGCGTTCGATAGATTTTTTAGGATGTAAAAATTCAAGGAACGATTTCTTGGGAGATACTTTAAGTCCTGGATTCTGAGTCTGAAGATTTTCAGGCTCGTAAAAGATCCTTAAGCCTGAACAAAGAGGTCTCTAAGCAAAATTTACCGATCTCAAACATCTTAGTAATACCTTAGCTGCCTGCTAGATGTCACATTGAGTCGGTGTATTGACTGCATGCCACCCATGACATCTTTGGACAAATAAGGTAACTAAAGTTAACTTGGTCTATAAACTCCTGACAAAGGAGAGACTATGGCTCAATAATGGGCTATGCCTTTAATCACTTTACTTAGAAAAATAAGTTCGCATGCCTGCTTCCAGACTAACAGGTCTGGATTCGATATCCAGTGGGGTTGAACATTTTAATTAATAAATTATTTATTAATTTAATTTAAAAAAATCAATCTCGGGGTCAGGAGAGGTGTACAATTTTTAATCGCTAGATTGCATAAAGAAATTAAACATCGGCTCAATTCTGGAAATGCGTGCTATTACGCATTACAGAGACTCTTGACGTCCCAACTCCTTTCAAAAAACGTTAAACTGAAAATATATAAAACTATTATTCTACCAGTTATATTATATGGGTGCGAAACATGGACTCTTACTTTAAGGGAGGAAAGGAGATTACGAGTATTTGAGAATAAAGTTCTTAGGAAAATTTTTAGATCAAAGAAATGAACAGACAGGTGAATTGAGAAGACTGCATAACAGTGAATTACATGGTCTTTATAGGAAGCCAGATATAATGAGAAGAGTTAAGTCTCGTAGACTGCGATGGTCAGGACATGAGGCACGAATGAAAGAAGTGCATGGAAGATTCTTGTAGGAAAACATCCAGTTGGTAGACCAAGAATGAGGTGGGAGAATAACATTAACTATGATTTGAGGGAAGTAGATTATACAGGGATGATTGGAAAACATTGGCTCAGGATAGGGATGTATGGAGAGCTTATGTCCGCGCGGCCATGAACCTACGGGTTCGATAGTGCCAGTGAGTTAGTTAGTGTACCAGATTCCTGCAATAAATTACAAACCTCTCCGCAATACATATGTTGAGAAGTCATGTGGTACTGCTGTTCATCGGATGGGGACATTAAGCGTGGCGGCCCCTTGGTGCTTTTCGTGTCGGTACCGCGTTTCACTTTCTCCCTTTTTTTCATCGTCTTACCTCATACAAAAGACTTTATGCTACAAAAACATACATTCATCCTCCTTTCCTCTCTGTATTACTCGACACAGCGGAACATTTACCTCCAGTCATAGCAGCACTGTTGCTGCGTCGCACCGACATAGATAATAGCAATGTATAATCAGAAACAAATAGCAAATGAAGCACTTACACCCAGATTACTTAGAGTAATAGCTGCTCCACACCTACGCCACAGACTAACGTGAAGCGAGTGTACGCTGGATGACACGGCATTAGTTGGAAAATCATCCACACAAACGTAGCAGGTCAATGTACCACTGTGTCGGATAGTACACAATACAATAATACATAATCTATTAATCGACCAAGTTAAGTCTGAACGGGTATAGGGGAAGTGTGTTAGCGCTAGTGTCGCCAAACTATTTATCTATGGAAGGGAGAATCCTTTAACATTCCGTTCCATAGTAATTCTGCCCGAGGGCAGGTCTTTCACTGCAATCATAGCATTTTCGTGCTATGTTTTGCAGCTTTACTTGGAAATTATAGGTAGCTTCCCGTTGCTTTCCACACCTGTGAAGAATGATGATGATGATAAAAATGATGATGCTGGCTGGATGATTTTCGGGGACCGTTGGGCCCTAAGCTTCCTGACATTTATCTTACAGGTGAGGAAAAACCCCGAAAAAACCTCACCCAGGAGCCTGTCCCGACCGGGAATCGAACCCGGGCCCGCTGCGTGACAAGAAAGCACGCTACCTCGAAACCAATTTTTAATACTAAAATTACGATAGATACTGAAAATATAGTTGAAGTAATCTGACTACATCTGGGCCCATGCCTCCACCCCTTGGAATACCTCGCTCAAAGACCATACTCCCAAGTCCCAGTATCTTGTCCTCCCTATCTATTCGCGTCCGCATTCAAGAGTTCTCCGCCTAAAACCAACACCTCAGGGAGAAGGTGTTGGAGTCGCAACTTCAGGGAAATTGCTGAGCTACATAGTACGTCAGGTCGCTCATTCCTGACAACCCCACGGGCTCCTCGAGCCTAGCCGGGAGGACTGCTGTCGCAGATCCACCGACCGTTCCCCTGTTATACCTCCAGGGACGCATCCTGCAGCCGTTGTGAGACCGGCTAGGGCTTGAATCCTCACGCCCCACAGTGTGAGACTTTAGTACATCCAGGTGCTCATCTCCTGGTGACCCCACAGTTATCCACGAGCCCGTAGGCTTAGCCGGGAATCAGCACAGTTGTCTCCGCTGCACCGGTCCGAGCCGTGCCCTGGTGTGCCCCCAAGGACGTGTCCTGTTGCAGTTGTGGTCCAGCATGTAGCTAGCAAGCTCCAACAGGTGAGCAAGGCGCTCAACTTCTGCCGACCCCACTAATGGTTCACGAGTCCCTTGGACTTGACCGGGAGGACTGTCTAGCAGATCCACCGACCTTTCCCCCAGTGCACCACCTGGGGACATGTTTTTTTGCTGAAGTGGGTCCAGCCTGAGCACTAGTACGTCAGGTCGCTCAACTCCTGACGACCTCACAGATTGTCCTTGGGTCTCTCGGTTCCAGAGTCGGCGCTAATCCCACACCAAAAGACCGCGCTTCCTCCTTTCCCGAGCTTACTGACCTGGTGGTAATTCCCAGCATTACGCCCGGTATTGTCCCAACCAGCCCGTTCGCAAGACTAGGCCTAGTCGTGCAGCTGCTGTGAGTCCAGCCCATTGAACAATGTAGGCATACAGGGTGCTCATCGGCCATGGTGCCCCCACAGAGGTCCTCGGGTTCATTGAACCAAGAGAAAGGAGCTTCTGATCTCCAGCCTCCCACCTCTTCGCCACGGCGGCCGAAATCCCGCTGTGGGCCAGGAAATGTGAGCTTTGACAACAGGTCGCTCATCTTCCCTCTGTTGACCCCACTCATGGTCCGCGAGTCCATCGGACTTGGAAGGGAGGACTGACTAGCGGATCCACCGACCTTTTCAACGGTTAAATCCGCATGAGATGTCAGCCTTAGGTGACGGTTGCATTTACCCCAGAACAATCGATTAATACACATTTCCAATAGAGATTGAGTCAACACCGGGCAATGGTGCCGCCAGTAAGTTTTAAGGCAGTTTAAAAATTCTGAAAATCCTGACCCCACCGGGACTCGAACTCCCGATCTTCCGGCTTTTAGCATATTCCCTAAACCAACTATGCTATGACGTTTTCCTTGAATATTTAGACATACAGTAAATAATACATGCTGACCACATGTAACCCCTACACTGTGTGATCGTCTATCTCTGTGATTAACACATGTGGATGTGAGGCCAACAACTGGCTGGTAGGCCAAGGGCCTTCTAGGCCTGCCGCGCTTGGAGTAGATAAAACTCCATTACGCAAAAGGATTAGATAATCAATGGCCTATCACCATGTTGCTGGCCTTTCATTTGCTTGCGGAATCAAAGAGGTTGAGCATTCACCTAGCATAGCATGTGGTCAGCTGCTATTCCTCCATCCGAAAGTTTTTTTTGTTTTAATCTGGTATAAAAAGTGTTCTGAAATGGGTATTCCTATAGGAGGAATTTGGGTAGCTATAATAAGTAGTGGTCCAGGTTGAGAAAACCAGGTATAACAGGTAAGGAACCCGACATGCTGACCACATGTCACAGCTATACTGGCTGCATGATCAACTCTGCGATTAACACATGTAGATGTAAGGCCAATTGTTAGGAGGATCTTAGTAATACAAAAGCTAAAGTAAAAATACAGAATAATTTAACAGAGGAATTCACAATTAATAAAGGCCTTAAGCAGGGATGCAGTTTGTCGCCAATTCTTTTTAACATTTATTTAGACCAGGCTCTTAACTTGTGGTATAAAAAAATGTTCTGAAATGGGTATTCCTATAGGAGGAAAAGTACTGCATTCATTGTTGTTTGCAGATGATCAAATAATTTTTGCAGGGGATGAAGATGATATGAAATATCTGATAAAATAAACTAATGGAAGAATATAAAACATGGGGGCTGAATATAAATTTACAGAAAACAGAATACATGTGTTTGGGAAAGGATGTGGGTGACCTCATACTTGAAACAGGGAAAATAAAAAAAAAATTGATTTTTTAAAAAATGTTGGATCAATAATTACAAGTTTAGGGTACCTGTGAGAGAGAATGTACAGACTAAAAATTGCAATGGCAAAAAATGCAACTATAGCATTACATGGAATAATTTGGAACAAAAATATTACAAAGGAAACTAAAATGAAGATTTATAAGAGCATAATACAGAATATTTTGTCATATGGAATTGAAACTTGGTCTTTGACGGAATTACAAAAGAATAAAATTAGAACAGTTGAATTTGACTATTTTAGAAGAAGCCTCAAAAAAACAAGACAGGATAAAATAAGAAATTAATTCCTTTGGAGAGAAATGAATGTCACCACATCTGTTCTTAGATGATTGAAAATGAAACACTTAAATGGTATGGCCATGTACAAAGAATCGAAAATGAAAGATGGCCAAAAAATATATACCAATAGTCACCATCTGGAAGAAATAAACGTGGCAGACCAAGATGGAAATGGAAAACCTAGGTCAGAGCAATAATGGATGTTAGGAATTTGAAAGAGGGAGATTGGAATGATAGAGATAAATGGAAACTGAAGACGGCAAACCTATAAGTGGAGGAAAGGCGAAGAAGAAGAGAAGAAGAAATCTGGAGTCACTGCTTATTGCAGCTTTCCAAATTCCTCATAATGCATGTTGAGCAGGGGTCTCTCAAATCGGCCGAAATTTTATGAGAAAACATCTCCGATGGAAATCCATCCGTCCAATGGCTGATTGTCTCAAATTCGAGCTTTGACCTCCCCGAAAGTTCTGCCTCCAATCATTTCTATTTTGCGCAGCAACCCTCCAGTTCATCATTATCAACTTCACGGATTTGGTCTTTGCCTGTTCCGATCTCACATTGTTTAGCTCGACGCTTTCTTGGTCTTCCTACCGATCTTCGTCCTCCAGGATTATACATCACTGCCATCTTTGGTATTCTATCCTCTTGTCATTCTTAAGTAGGTTTGCAGCATCTTTCTTAATACCATCCTCCCACCCTTTTATTAGGTCTTCCAACTCTTCTATAACTAACTCCCTCACTGGCACTATCGAACCCGTACGTTCATGACCGCGCGGACATAAGCTCTCCATACATCCCTATCCTGAGCCAATGTTTTCTAATCATCCCATGTATAATCTACTTCCCTCAAATCATAGTTAATGTTGTTCTCCCATCTCATTCTTGGTCTACCAACTGGGCGTTTTCCGTCTGGTTTTCCTACAAGAAGCTTCCATGCATGTCCTTCACTCCCCATACGTGCAACATGTCCTGCCCATCGCAGTCTACGAGACTTAACTGTTCGTATTATATCTGGCTTCCTATAAAGACCATGTAGTTTACTGTTATGTAGTCTTCTCCATTCACCTGTCTATTCATCTCTCTTTGGTCCAAAATTTTTCCTAAGTACTTTATTCTCAAATACTCGTAATCTCATTTCCTCCTTTAAAGTAAAAGTCCATGTTTCGCATTCATATGATATCCATCCATAGTAATTCTCCCCGAACGCAAGTCTTTCACTGCAATCATGCAATGCTTGCAGCTTTACTAGGGAATTGTAGGTGTGGTAGTTTCCCATTGCTTTCCACACCGGTGAAGGATGATGATCATGATGATAATGGTAAGGATGATGATGATGATTTCGGGGACCGTTTGGGCCTTAAAGTTTTCCTGACATTTGTCTTACAGATGAGGAAAAACCCCGATAAAAACCTCACCAAGAAAAACTGCCCCGACCGGGGATGGAACCCGGGCCCGCTGCGTGACAAGGCAGCACGTTGCTTCGAGACCACAGCGGTGAACCCGTATAATATAACTGATAGAATAATAATTTTATATATTTTAATTTTAACGTCTTTTCGAAGGACTTGGCACATCAAGAGTCTCTGCAATGCATAATAGCACGCATTTCCAGAATTGAGCCTATGTTTAATTTCTTTGTGCATCTCATTCCTATTTGTGTTTATTGTTCGTAGGTATTTGAATTCGGCCACTTCCTCAAAATTTCCCTCATTTGTCATTAGCTGTCAATTTCCATTATATAATGTATTTCTACGTGTGATCATATATTTAGTTTTATTGTTATTTACTTCCAGTCCCAATTTCTTAGCGTTACTCAATAGTGTGTACGTGTTGGCCTTTAGTATCTCTTCGCTATCGCCCAATAGTACTACATCAGACTAAACTGACAGCCTATTAACACCACTGAGTTGTATGCCTTCTTCATCCTCTACAGAATTGATGACATGCTCTAGTACAAAATTAAATAGTAGAGGAGATAGTGCATCTCCTTGCTTCAACCCATTCTGGATTTCAAAAGTGTCCGACAACTGTTTGCCTACACGCACCCTACTCCTTGTACATTTATTAGACACATTCTTATAAGTCTAACAATATTTTTTATGAATTCCGAACTCCAGCAGGATGCTATATAACTTCTCTTCCAACTCGTCTATTCCCCATAAAACTTGCTGTAAGTACCATTTTTTTGGTGCTTGGTCCGTTGAAAGCCTTTGTACGTGGCCCATTCCCATTTTTTTAATTTAATAAAAGTGACAAGGTCAGAAAATACAATATGGAAATTAACACGAATAACACAAAATTTCCAAACTATATCAAACAACTAGTAAGATGCAAATTAGAAGTGGAAAAAAAAATTATAGAACAAGTGTCAGAATTTAATTATTTAGTGTAATGGAGCTGATGTGTGGGCTTTAAATGCACAAATAAAAAAAAATTGCTCGCCACTGAAATGGACTACTGGAGACGTGCTGCAAGAATATCCAGGAAGGATAAAATCAGAAATTCATATATAAAAGAAAAAAATGCAGGTACGATATTCAATATTAGATTTTATAAAGAAGAAACAATTAAATTGGTACGGACACATTAGAAGAATGGAAGAAGGAAGACTACCTAAGATAATCATGGATTGGGAACCACAGGGAAGGAAAAAGAAGGGTAGACCAACTATTACGTGGATTCAGGGAATCAATGAAGCTAAGAGGGAATGGGAAATAGAAGAAGATATATGGATGAACAGACAGGAATGGAAAAATGTGTTGAAACAAATGTGTAGTTAACTGTGAACATGGGTACCGGAAAAATGTATATTCATTGTAAAAGCCGGAATAATAAAAATAATAACAAACACTGAAAAATTAATAAAATAAGTAAAGAAACAAGCTGATAAAGCAGCAGAAATATCAGGGTATACGAAAGATTTAATTTGGCGCAACAAACATACTTACTTACTTACTTACTTACTCACTGGCACTATCGAACCCGAAGGTTCATGGCCGCGCGGGCATAAGCTCTCCATACATCCCTATCCTGAGCTAATGCTTTCCAATCATTCCCTGTATAATCTACTTCCCTCAAATCATAGTTAATGTTGTTCTCCCACCTCATTCTTGGCCTACCAACTGGGCGTTTTCCCTCTGGCTTTCCTACAAGAAGCTTCCATGCACGTCTTTCATTCCCCATACGTGCAACATGTCCTGCCCATCGAAGTCTACGAGACTTAACTGTTCTTATTATATCTGGCTTCCTATAAAGACCATGTAGTTCATTATTATGTAGTCTTCTCCATTCACCTGTCTGTTCATCTCTCTTTGGTCCAAAAATTTTCCTAAGAACTTTATTCTCAAATACTCGTAATCTCCTTTCCTCCCTTAAAGTAAGAGTCCTGTCAATATAAAGCAAAACCCGCATATACAAAACGATAGTTCGACCAGTTATCGTATATGGAGCAGAAAATAGGGCTGATACAACTAAAACTAAACAAATAATAAGCACATGCGAAATGAAAATCTTAAGAACTATTCAGGGGAAAACATTATTTGATAAAATACACAACACAGAAATTAGGGACAAATGCCATATTCAAGACATAACAAAATTTATTATAGATAGACGAAAATATTGGAAGGGTCATATAGAAAAAATGGAAGAAAACCTGCTCGCAAAAAGAGCTAAAGAAGATAGACCAATGGACGGGAGAAGAACAAGAGGAAGACCAGCCAAGAGATGGATAGACAGTGAATGCACATCCAATACGTCTTCTTCCGAGGAGTGATTTTGGAAATAAACAGGATGAAAATCCTACAAATTAAGTTTAAGAAGAGAAGAACACAAGACAAGGTCAAGTTCATTGTATTTGTCATTCAATTCTTTGATGTATCGTACTCTCCACTGGCCATTAAAATTCCGATGGAAACACGAATGATATTTATAATTCTTGAAATTCTTATTATAATCAAGCCGCTTCCTATTTATATTAGTTTATCATTATGAATTATGTTATTGTACAGGTCTACATAACTGTTCAGTAACGCATTACTCATAGTTGAATGCAGGCTTTCACGGCCGGTAATCGTAATGTTGAGTGATTCCGGGTTATGTGGCCGTGGTCCATAGTTGGTGTTACTCATATGTTGCTCTGTCACTTCTAGGAATTTCCAATTAGTGAATCACTTCAACTTTCTTTTTACACACTATTTAAATGACGTCATTACTCATTCACGCCAAACTTTTTTACATTATCACTATTATTATTATTATTATTATTATTATTATTATTATTATTATTATTATTATTATTATTATTCACACACTATTGAGTAACACTAAGAAATTAGGACTGGAAGTAAATATCAGTAAAACTAAATATATGATCACACGTAGAAATACATTATATAATGGAAATGGACTGCTAATGACAAATGAGGGAAATTTTGAGGAAGTGGCTGAATTCAAATACCTAGGAACAATAATCACAAATAGGAATGAGATGCACAAAGAAATTAAACATAGGCTCAATTCTGGAAATGCGTGCTATTATGCATTGCAGAGATTTGATGTCCCAACTCCTTTCAAAAAAACGTTAAGCTGAAAATATATAAAACTATTATTCTACCAGTTATATTATATGGGTGCGAAACATGGACTCTTACTTTAAGGGAGGAAAGGAGATTACGAGTATTTGAGAATAAAGTTCTTAGGAAAATTTTTGGACCAAAGAGAGATGAACAGACAGGTGAAATGGAGAAGACTACATAACAATGAACTACATGGTCTTTATAGGAAGCCAGATATAATAAGAACAGTTAAGTCTCGTAGACTGCGATGGGAAATGAAAGACGTGCATGGAAATTTCTTGTAGGAAAGCCAGAGGGAAAACGCCCAGTTGGTAGACCAAGAATGAGGTGGGAGAACAACATTAACTATGATTTGAGGGAAGTAGATTATACAGGGAATGATTGGAAAGCATTATCTCAGATAGGGATCTATGGAGAGCTTATTATTATATAGTTTGATGTGTTTCATTATTTCTCCACTTGGGTGCACTCTTACAATATTGCGATCTTATTTGGCAATAAATAATATGATCAAGCAGCAGTGAATGAACATAACCTCACATTTCTGATTTGTTTTCAAACATCGCCGTTTACATTAAATATATAAATATTTTAAAATAACTATAGTTAAACAATGATTTGCGAGTAAACAGCTTAATTTTGTTCGTTAAATAGTCCTAACAAATGCCACTCTTGATTTCCAAATTCTCCTCACTTCGTGAGTCGTGAATTTATCGATAATTTCGAAATCACTCGTGGCATTACTTATGAATATTCCATAGTTTTATATTTTAATTTTGAATAATACCTCAATGGATGATGGGACAAGTCCCGAAAGCGCTACAGTTAAATAGTTAATTAAGTTGAGGAGACGAACCTTTCAGGTGAATATTCCATAATTTTATATTTTAATTTTGACTATTTAACTCATGCCCCAAATGGGAGTCAATGACCAATCGCATTTCAATGATTTTTTATTTACAACCTTATCACAGTCGTGTTTCGTCTAGAATTTACCAACTAAAGTTTATCATAAGTAATGCCACGAGTGATTTCCAAATTATCGATAAATTCACGACTCACGAAGTGAGGAGTGAATTTATCTAGAGAATTTGGAAATCAAGAGTGGCATTTGTTAGGACTATTTAACGAACAAAATTAAGCTGTTTACTCGCAAATCATTGTTTAACTATAGTTATTTTAAAATATTTATATATTTAATGTAAACGGCGATGTTTACAAATGAGAAACGATAGGTACGCTTGTACTGCTTCTTTTGTTTATCACTGCAACCAGATCATACTATTTATTGCCAAAGGAACGCAATATTGTAAGAATGCTCTCTAGTGGAGAAAAAATGAAACACATCAAACTGTATATTAATTCATTTCTGATGTCGTATGATGTAAATATGACAATTATATTTTTCTGGATTGTTACCTGGGAAAAAATACATTTAAGAAAGTGCAAACAGTGGTTTCTTTTTTTTGGTGGTATAATCAATTGCTACAAATGTTTTCATATTAACTCCCGCATGCGGCATGTGTTGACATTCATGCACCATATATACAATCTGGTAGCCGTACTTCTCACGGGCTCTGTCACTGCAAAATAATGGTCAGACCTGTTCAGAATATTAAGAAGGAGGTGCTTTCTTTATTATGACTATTTAACTCATGCCCCAAATGGGAGTCAATGACCAATCACGTTTCAATGATTTCTGTTTTACAACCAATCAGAGTCGTGTTTCACCAAATATTTATCAGTGTTATAATTACCATATTAAAGAAAGCTCCTCCTTACAATATTGCGTTCCTTTGGCAATAAATAGTATGATCTGGTTGCAGTGATAAACAAAAGAAGCAGTTGAAGCGTACCTATCGTTTCTCATTTGTTTTTAAACATCGCCGTTTACATTAAATATATCAATATTTTAAAATAACTATAATTAAATAATGATTTGTGAGCAAACAGCTTAATTTTATTCGTTAAATAGTCCTAACAAATGCCACGAGTGATTTCCAAATTCTCTAGATAAATTCACTCCTCACTTCGTGAGTCGTGAATTATCAATAATTTGGAAATCACTCGTGGCATTACTTATGAATAATACCTCAACGGAACACATCATGAATTATAAAAGTTGAGTGAACTTTGTTCCTAAACCTATTGCATAAGAGTTCAAATTTCGAAAAATTTAAAAACTGTTCATAAAGATAAATAGTCTGAAGTTTGGAATGTTATTAAATAACAGTCACGTGATCAGTTTTATTGATTACTGTTTATCTAAAGATTAAATGTATAATAGCATGAGCTATTTAAATAATCAGACACATAAATACTGCATTCTATATTGTTACGTAATATGTTGTTTCTTTTTAATGAAGTTCACATGCAGTTACGAGCAAATGATAACAAGAAACGAGAGCATGATAATTACAATAGCAATAAATAATATGACCGAGTGTAAATGTGCGCGTCATATTGCATACAAGGTCGTATTGCTAGTTTGTAGGCAGGCTGTGACAGGATTGATTAGTTTAGTGGTGATGGTCGCCATGGAGACTGCGAGGTGTGGCTAAGAGTTAGTGGGAGGAGTCTTCTTTGCGCGGAAGGCGGAACTTTGAATGCTGCAGCCATTTTGTTTTATCTTGACGTGCAGCAATAACTAATACAGTGTGCTGTGACATCTAGTGGAAGGGTCACGTACTTCTAGTCATTATAAAAACGTATTATTGTATACTGTTTTGTTATGCCCACACAGCTGCATTCACAGTATAAACTGGCCTATATCCATACAGTAACTCAAAACATATTAAGTAAATTATAAATTTAAAAATAACTTCTAAGTGCCAAGAAACTGAAAGTTTCAGTAAACCATTGTATATATTTTGAACACAAAAGTAAACATATATACAGTGAAATTTAAATTTTTCCGATAAGCTGTCTGAAGGTCATAGTTAATATAGCTTCTTCTTCTTCTTCCTTTCCAGGGTTAGGTCAATGCTACCTGTTCCGGTCACAAGTCCATCGTTTCCTTAGCCGTCCCAAAGATATTTTCCCATGTGGTTTGTAGGCGTTGATCTTTTTTTTGGTAATCTTGTATTGTCCATTCTGTCTAAATGTTCTTTGCATTGGTATTTGTGCTCGTCTAGTTTATCGAGTATTGAAAATATCTCCAGTTCATTTCTTATTGATTCATTGTGTAATCTATCCATGCGTGTACATCCTTTTACGGATTTTAAAAATTTCATTTCAGTGGCTTGAATGTGTGAGATATCTTTTTTTTGTAAATCCCCAAGATTCAGATCCATATAAAAGAATAGGAAAAGCATTAATTTTATAAAACGTGAGCTGAGTTTCTCTTCGAGTCTTTCGGAGGGTTCTTCTTATGGTGCCACACATCATTTGATATCGGTTTATAGCTATAAGGAAATATAGCGAAAAGGAAGGAAGGAAGGAAAAAAAAAAAAAGAAAAGATTTTACCTTTCTATGACCTAGTCTTTGTGACGTTAGGGGATGCTTTTGTCAAAGTAAAATGTTGCATAATCGTATCCGCTAAGAGACCCTGATGCCAGGGCGTGAGCTCCTACAACTGAGATATCTGAGATATACTTTTCATATCTTTGAGAATAAAGTTCTTAGGAAGATTTTTGGACCAAAGAGAGATGAACAGACAGGTGAATGGAGAAGACTACATAACAATGAACTACATGGTCTTTATAAGAAGCCAGATATAATAAGAACAGTCAAGTCTCGTAGACTGCGATGGGCAGGACATGTTGCACGTATGGGGAATGAAAGACGTGCATGGAAGCTTCTTGTAGGAAAGCCAGAGGGAAAACGCCCAATTGGTAGACCAAGAATGAGGTGGGAGAACAACATTAACTATGATTTGAGAGAAGTAGATTATACAGGGAATGTTTGGAAAGCATTAGCTCGGGATAGGGATGTATGGAGAGCTTATGTCCGCGCGGCCATGAACCTACGGGTTCGATAGTGCCAGTGAGTAAGTAAGTAAGTATACTTTTCATATCAGTGTTTTATTTTATTTTTTTACGACTCAGAATCCCTTAAGGTTCTTAGTTTCAGCTCTGAAATAGGTAGCTTCCGGGAATTTTCTCCACTCATAAATAAATTCCATCCACCGCTGTGGTCCGAGGTAGCGTGCTGCCTTGTCACGCAGCGGGCCCGGGTTCGATCCCCGGTCGGGATAAGCTTCCTGGGTGAGGTTTTTTTCGGGGGTTTTTCTCACCTGTAAGACAAATGTTAGGAAGCTTAGGGTCCAACGGTCCCCGAAAACTCATCCGGCCACCATCATCATCCTTATCATTATCATCATCATCCTTCACCGGTGTGGAAAGCAACGGGAAGCTACCATACCTATAATTCCCTAGTAAAGCTGCAAAGCATAGCATGAAAATGCTATGATTCCAGCGAAAGACCTGCTCTTGGGCAGATTTACTATGGATGGATGGATGGAAATAAATTCCAACAAACGCGATCGAATCACCGGAACTAACAAGGGAAATGTCAACCATTGAAGTTTCTTCCAGGGAAACGTTGTGATGTACCAAGGTCGTGACCAAAAATTGTCTGCCGTTTTTAACTGCAAGGCCCTAATGTTCAGCGTCAAATCTATATTTTTTTAAACTATATGGAAGTAATAAACTAGTGAATTGATATGTCTATTGGATATCTCACTACCTGCCCTCCGCGCCGCGTCTTAACTCACTCCACTCCCCTCTTACTGAAGCAGGCAGTCCACTTGTTCCGTACAGTCGATTTCCATGACTCAATTCTAGCTTTTATTTCTGTACCTCCACAAAAGTAAATAGATTTAACAACAATAATCAGTGGAAAGAACATGTAGAAAGGATGGAAGAAAGTAGATTACCAAATAAAATCTTACATTATTATCCAAGAGGAAGAAGAGATGTCGGACGGTCTCGAAAGAGATGGTTTTAGATCTATTAGTGAAGACGGAACAGGCAACAGTGCCTAAACCAGGAAGTGAAGAAGAAGAAGAATATTTCTGTACCTTGCAGTTAAAAACGGCAGATTTTTTTTGCATTCAGACTTTTTACAGCACAACTCTTCTCTAGGAGAAATTTCAAGGTAACTTCCGGCATGCAGTAGTTGGCAGTTCCCTTGTTAGTTCTTCTTCTTCTTTTTCCTTTCAAGTATTAGGCCAAGGCCTGTTACGATCCTATAGAAAATTTTCCCTCCAGCGTTTCATAGGACGGCCCAGTGATCTTCGTCCTCTTGGTATATAATTATAAACAGCTTTGGCGATCCGATTTGAACTCATTCTTTCAAGATGGTGTTTCCAATTTAATTGGTACTGTTTAATATATTCAAAAATTGGCGTAGTCTTCAATTCTTTTAAGATAGCGGTGTTCCTTTTCCGATCCCATCTGGTGTAACACACTGTTCTGCGCATGAATCTCATTTCACAAGCCGTGTTTCACAAGTGTTGTCTTTTTAGTGTCCATGCTTCACTACCATAGGTCAACATTGGTCTAGCCAAAGTGTTATATAAAAGTAATCTGGCGTTTTTTTGTACAAGGGATGGCTTCATAACTTGATTAATAATTCCCAAACTTTTATTACTCCTTGTTAGTTTCAGCTCTGAAGTAAGCTGCTGAAAAATAAATTCCAACAGACAACGATCAAACTACAAAACTCAGATGCATTAGCAGTTGTGCAAATCTAGAGCACTATGCTATTTGCTAGATTGTCCCCTAGGGAATAGTGTGGGGTTTAAACTGTTCAATGTATTCCGGCAGACGAACGAAAACTTTCATGTGGATGTAAACAAGGTGTGTTTATTTCCTTACTTCTTTAATTAAGCTGAGGATGATTTCAATTAAACTTGCGACAAATTATTTTTATCTATCTTCGGGTTTTTACAGCTGCTGCCGTCTTCCCGTGCCAAACCTCCAAAGCCTACGATCTTGTGCATCTTCAATGCTTAGCCCTTTTGCTTGCATTAATGTCTTCATGTTTTCCTTCCATGTTAACTTCGGTCTCCCTCTCTCCCTCCTCCTGGTCGGATGCCATTGATATAGTTGCTTTGGCCATCGCTCATCTTCCATTCTTAAAACATGTCCTAACCCCTTTAATTCCTTCTCCTCAATTCTTTTAATTATGTTTTCTTCTGCTTCCATTATATTTCTGATTTCCTCATTTGTGACATGTTCTAATTTTGACTTTCTGACACTTCTGCGTAAATAATCCATTTCTAGAGCTATTAGTCTATTCTTGTAGTACTTATTGATTGTCCATACCTCACTTCCATACATTTTTTATTTAGTTTTAAATCATCCAAATGGTGACAGCCGATGAGTCATTCTGTAGTCATCATCATCATCTGCCTTTCAAGTATTAGGCCCAGTGGCCTGTTACGGTCTCCCGCCATCTCCGAAAAGGTCGACCCACAGATCTTCTGCCTCGAGGAATGTAGTGAAGAATTTGTTTTGGTATTCTGTGACGATCCATGTGCTGAATATGGGCTGAATATGGGCTAGCCAATTGTTTCTATATTCTTGGAGGTATTCAGATATAGATACGATTTTTAACTCTCTGGCTAGGTTTTGAAATTTCTTTGGTGGTCTAGACGGCTATACCCTGCCATTCGTCGCAGAAATTCAATATCTCCGGGTTCTGTCTGTAATATGACTGTCATCCTGATTTCTGATGGTCCCAAGCTTCACTGCCATAACAGATGTATTTGGGTCCTATTGCGAGAACTTTATAGATTTTCATATGTTCTTTTGTGTCTCGGTGTTCCCTTTTGATGGTTTAAAAACTTGGTTGATAACTTCTTAAAGCTTTATTATAGTTTTGTGTTATTTTTACAGGATAGTATCACATTCCTCATTATAAGTTAGATTATATCCTAAGTATTTAAATGAATTTACTTGCTCTAATATTGAATTCTGAATACAAAATTTTATCTTCTTACCGTAGTATACTAGAAATTAATCCTTACATTGATAATGTCTCCTACAGGGTGGCATCAGGTGATTTAATTAATTTGATATTATAAATACATCGGAAGAAAACGAACAAAAATAAACCACTTAAGGTAAGACGGTAGGCCAAAATTTCAAAAAAAAAAAAAGATTTTTTTTTCATAATTAAATAGTCTGTTTGGTGGAGCAAAAATATTACAAAAAATAGAAAATTACAAATATATCAAACCATAATTCAGAGCATTTTAACATATGGTGCTGAAGTCTGGCAAATTCCTACCAGGGAAATGAAAAGAATTTTAAGTACAGAAATGGATGTTTTAAGAAGAACAGCTGGAAAATCTAGAATGGATAGAATACGAAATAAAGAAATAAGGGAAATTATGGGTGTACAAGAGGTGCCGGGCATCATAGACATTATAGAAAAGAAAATATTACATTGGTATGGCCATGCCAAAAGAATGCCAGAGCAAAGGTTGCCTAAAATTGTTAAGGAATGGATCCCAATGGAAAGGAGGAAGAGAGGAAGACCGTAGAAAACTTGGATAGAATGGATACAAGCAGCTATGAATATCAGAGGATTGGAGGAAGATCAATGGATGGATAGAGAGGAATGGCGTTTGGTTTCCGGAAGACGGCGGCAGCTGCCATGATACCGGATGATGATGATATATATATACATAAATAAATTAAGATTTGCAACACCATTCGTTGAAGTCTATTGGATTTTATGTAATAGTAATCAAATTTTACTGTTGCCACTTTAAGGGCCAATTTTGGGACGGCTGCAATACAAAAGGGTAAGTCATTCACCTTTACTTTCGAGCAACTGTTTGACAGGGAATGTTTGCAGTATGATTGGATGTACTGTAAATTCATTCATCAAGTTATTTATAACACACCTTGTGTCTGCATCATGCAGTGAGGTCACGTGACATGTTTAATCGCTCATCAAATGAAGAGCGGTGACTATCGAGTTTATCCCACGCATGCGTATTATTATTTTTCCCCCTGTTCTTGTCTCGCCCCAAGCAAGGCAACAAGTGAGTCAATCAGAGGAGGCTCGTTCTTTCCAGAACTAGCGTCTAATTTTCATCTACTTGTATCTTGTAAGCCCATGTTTCCCTTAACAGAGATTTAGGCGCTCTCCCCCTACAGGGAAGAATTTGAACCATACTAATTTAGTTACACTTCTTTTTGTATGGGTAATGCCGTAGCGTAGTGGTTAAGGCACTGCGCTACAAGCCGGAAGGTCCGGGGTTCGAGTCCCGATGGGGTCAGGATTTTTAAACTGACCCAACCTTTCGGGCGACACCATGGCCCTGGGGTTGACTCAGCCTCTAACGGAAATGAGTACCAGACGCTTCTTCTTCTTCTTCTACTACAAGGTTTAGGCTATGCGGCCTGTTCCGGCGAAGTTAAAAGTGGAGTCCATCTTCTACGTGGTCGGCAACATCTCTTGTTCCTCTGGGATTATACAGGAAGGTTCTTTTTGGTATTCTTTCATTGTTCATTCTCATTAAGTGTTCTGTCCATTTCTTATTATTTTCGCTTCTTCTGGGGGTAAAGGCGGCAGTCATTCAGGGCTGACAACCCGGCTGACATCAAGTGTCGATTGTTTAGAAAAGTGGGAGCCTTAACCTCCAACTAGTGGGATCACTTTACTTTAATTTACTTGTTTTCGTATAGATGTCCTTTGAGTGATCCGTGGTCAGCGTTCCGCCTCATACTGACATATAGGAAACCAAGGTAGCACTAAGACGGGAAAATTCTGTAAACTTTGCTTAGAGGCCTTTTCATTCAGGCTTAAGGATCTTTTACGAGCCTGAAAATCTTCAGACTCGGGACCCACGGCTTAAATTCCCTCCCGGAGGACTTGCTCCTTGGATTTTTCCATCCTAAAAAAATTCATCGACCCCGGCAGGGTTTGAACCCGCGATCCTCGGGACCAGAGGCAAGGAGCATAACCACTAGTCCACCGCGGCCGATGTCTAATTTTCATAATTCTTTAAATTGATTAACTCATTAATTTAGAGTTTTAATATAAAATAGGATCAAAGGACACATGTATCATCATGAACTTATTTGGGTTTAGATCGTTTGAACCTGTTCCTATAAGATCTCAGGTTGTGGTTGGTCAGTCCATCTTAATTTTGGTCTTTATTTATCTCGAAGTATTTTAGGTTGGTACTGCAATGCTAATTTAGGAAAGCTATGTGGGTCCATTCTTTGCACATGTTGAAACCAATCTCTTTGATAATTCTGAATTTCTTCAACTATATTTTGAACTTTAATTTATCGCGTATATCTGCGCTTTTTTGCTTGTCCATTTTTTATCCCTGTTGGGTTCGTCTTCGGGGCTAAATGGCCGTGGTCCGGTTTTCTTGACACTCGACGTTTCGTCTATACTGATATGCTAGACTTCATCAGGAGATTCTGCGTGCTCTCTGTGAACTCAACAGTCCATTTTTGTCAAATCTAGGAGTGGACGTAAAAATTTCAATCCCGCTCGCAATTTTGATTTGATTTTAGAATTTAGTATCATTTAGTATCATATATATATATATATATATATATATATAGAGAGAGAGAGAGAGAGGAGAGAGAGAGAGAGAGAGACAGAGACAGAGAAAGAGAGAGGGAGAGAGAGAGAGAGAGAGAGAGTTATAACATCTAATTTACAAGCGTTACCGCTATAAAGTAAATATTCTCTTTAAAAATGCTAACTGTTATAGTAGCCACTAGATGGCAGTTGGAACGATATCCCGCTACCTCTCGTGTAAATTGAGAATAATATATATATAAGAAGTCCACTGCTGTGGTCTCGAGGTAGCGTGCTGCCTTGTCACGCAGCGGGCCCGGGTTCGATCCCCTTTCGGGACAGTTTTTCTGGGTGAGGTTTTTATCGGGGTTTTTCCTCACCAGTAAGACAAATGTCAGGAAAACTTTAAGGCCCAAACGGTCCCCGAAATCATATAGTCATCATACTTACCATTATCATCATCATCATCATCCGTCACCGGTGTGGAAAGCAACGGGAAGCTACCACACCTACACAATTCCCTAGTAAAGCTGCAAGCATAGCATGAAAATGCTATGATTGTAGTGAAGGACCTGCCTTCGGGCAGAATTACTATGGATGGATATATAAGAAAAATAAATGTTTGTGTTAGGATTCCTGAGTAGCTCAGTTGGTTAGAGGGCTAACGTACAAACTTAGAAACTCGGGTTCAAATCCCGATTCAGGCAAACTTAGAAACTCGGGTTCAAATCCCGATTCAGGCACTTATTTTTCTTTTCATAGCATATATTATATATGACATGATAAGAAAAATAAATGCCTGGACGGGATTCGAACCCGGAACTATGAGTCGGTACCCCAGCGTGTTACCCATTACACCACCAGGCGAATTCAATTCAAACACTTATTTTTCTTTTATATATATATATATATATATATATATATATATATATATATATTATATTCTCCATTATTACTAGATGTCGCAAGAACTCGGTCTTCACTGTCATCTAGTAGCTGACTATGACAAGTAAGCAAATTAAAGAGAATATTTTTGCTTTATAGCAGTGATGCTTTATCGATGTTATAATTAAATTTTTGGCATTGAGCAATGCAAGCTTAATATGACATGATAAGAAAAATAAATGCCTCAACAGGATTCGATCCCGGAACTCTGGGTCGGTTACCCCAGCGTGTTATCCATTACACCACCAGGCGAATCCAATTCAAACACTTGTTTTTCTTATATATTATATTCTCCATTATTACTAGATGTCGATATATATATATATATATATATATATACATGGAGAGAGAGAGAGAGAGAGAGAGAGAGAGAGAGAGAGAGAGAGAGAGAGAGAGAGAGAGAGAGAGAGAGAGAGAGAGAATTGAGAGTCTTGTAATTAGTAGAATCCGTGATCGACAATTGTTTGAACATGTTAAGTAAAGTTTGAATCTTACATGCATTTTAGTCACGTGCCATATAAAATTCCCCTCCCATAGTAGCCTATGTTTATCTTGTTGGTGGTGGAGCGGCTTGCATGATTAAATGACCCCGCAAGCTACTCTGGCGATACCATTGTTACCAAAAGGGTCACATATGCCGGGCAGGTCAAAGGGCATACACCAGACTAAAACATATACTTTTGTCAAAAGAATGACGCTATTTCACTGTAAAAATACAACTGTTAAGAAATGCGGACATGGTTTACTTCTTCTTCTTCTTCGGCTTTCGCTCAGTTACAGGTTTGCTGTCTTCAGTTTCCATATGTTTCTATCATTCCAATCTCCTTCCAAATTCCTATCTTCCATTATAGTTCTGACATAGGTTTTCCATTTCCATCTTGGTCTGCCACGTTTATTTCTTCCAGGAGGTGACCATTGGTATATATTTTTTTAGCCATCTTTCATTTTCCATTCTTTGTACATGGCCATACCATTTAAAAGTTTGATTTTCAATCCTCTTAACAACAGATGTGGTGACATTCATTTATCTCCAAAGGAAATCATTTCTTATTTTATCCTGTCTTGTTTTTTTCGAAGACATCTTTTAAGATAATCAAATTCAACTGTTCTAATTTTATTCTTTTGTAATTCCGTCAAAAACCAAGTTTCACTTCCATATGACAAAATATTCTGTATTATGCTCTTATAAATTTTCATAGTTTAGTCTGCAGTAAAATTCTCCGGAGGGAGAGTATTTCAAAGGGTCCATGAGAGAGGTTTAAATATGCGGACATGTTCCTACGAACATAGAATCTTAAGATATTATACAGTATTAGGAGCATTAGAACTATTAACACGGATATTAGGCAAATCATCCTTGTATGGTAGCGAAGTATGGACGTTGAAACAAAAGGATATACAGAGACTTAGATCTGCTGAAATGAGATACCTTCGGAGGACTGCAGGATACACACTACTAGATCACAAAAAAATAAATTAAGACATCTTAGAAGAATTACACATGGAACTTTTAGAAAACAAAATTTCTGATTATAAGTCAAGATGGATGCAACATTTTCATCGAATGGAAGATCACAGAATACCTCAAACAAATGTTACGATATCAACCTGCAGGAAGAAGAAGACCAGGACGTCCACTCAAAAGACTTTTGGATGGTGTTTCTCTTGAGGCCGAAACAGGTCAACAAATGGCCTAAATTTGTGAATGTACTTTGATGATGATGATCCTTGTATATAGACGCTTTGCAGCAAGTTATATGACCAGGAGAAAGTAGTCAGGCATTAGGAAAAGGGGTTTTAATCTGAAGCTGTCATAAATGTTAGATTTTATAATGATGGAAGTGTATACGTTATTATAAAGGGAAAACAGCATGCCGGGTCCCCCAGCCGTTAACGATGGTCCTCTCAACCTGGAATCACTACTTATTATATTTACCCAAATGCCTCACGATGCTGGGTGTGCACCGGTCTCATACTGACCGAAATTCCATGAGAAAATTTCTTCCCCCATGGAGACTCAAACCAGTGCAAGTCCTGTAGCTCTGCCCCAAGGCATATTGCCTTAACCACTCGTCTACGGCGCGGGACAGAAATATTAGTCATAGACCCTAATAAATAAAGGTTGAAATGATAGTAGAAACATTGGAGATATAGGCCTAATGTAAACCGTTTAGATTACGTGCAGAGTTGATTAAATCCCGTGACGGGGTGGGGGAAGTGAATTAATGACCGAGGCATATCGATTGCTTAGTATGATTTGAATTTATTTTGAGACTCAAGACAACCCTTGAGGATGCCAGACGCAGTCTCTGGCGAAACTTCGGGGAATTACAAGCCTCAAGACCACGGCCTACAGCCCGAAAATCTTCTTCAAGATGAAACAAAACACTTTGTTTCAATGCTCCTTCACGAAGTACTTGCTGGTACAGGATTAGTT
Source organism: Diploptera punctata (assembly GCA_030220185.1). Lineage (NCBI taxonomy): Eukaryota > Metazoa > Arthropoda > Insecta > Blattodea > Blaberidae > Diploptera > Diploptera punctata. The sequence continues at coordinate 1,304,518 of JASPKZ010004590.1, read as the reverse complement.
AAACTTCCTATACTCTGAATCAACTTGGCGGTTTTTTAAGTATTGTCTCACTTTAACACTATTTTTACAACTAGTCCGTGCACAGGCTACTGTTTGATTGACAATATAACACGCGAAACACATTATTGTTCAAAGTTTGGAGTGGGGAGAAAAACGGGTAAAGAAGGGATGAATAATCTCTATGACTTTGTCAAGAGAAGCGGTGACCACCTCAACTCCACATTCCAAAAGAGATGCATTTACACAAAGGGATTGTCCAAACGAGATGTTACATTTTAAAATTTAAATTAAAAATATATAATTAATTTGTTCATTACATTCCTTTCGCGGGCCAGACGAAAAGCCGTGGTGGGCCGGATGTGGGCCGCGGGCAGTAGTTTGGACGGCTCTGCTGTAGAGGGAAGACACGATGACGTAGTTGTTACGTAGTTTTCACGTATCGAAAAAGTGATTTCGGTACATGCTAATATCTCAAAACTTGGTTCATGCTACTTATATCAATGTGGTTCTCATCGCTTCAATTGTTCTGCTGTAATTTGAGACGTTCTTGTCCCTCGTGTTGATTTTTTTTTTTAAATAATCACTGTGTTGCGATCGTTACGGTTTTAGCAGAGATTCTTGCACTCGACGATTGTAGATAGAGAGTGCGTTTGTTTATGTATACATCAGTAAAACTAAATATATGGTCACACGTAGAAATTCAGTGTACTCGTATAATTATTTATCACGCCGCTTCATCAGACTATCCGACACACATAATCTTGACACTCGATCCCATCAGCACATTGTCCTTTATTATCTCGCCTCATCACACTGTATATTATTCATTATCTTTTACAGTGTCACTTACCAAAACATGGAATTCCCTTCCACCCTATGTCAGAGACTGTCAAACTATAACATCCTTCAAAAACCAACTAAAGAACTATTTAATAACAAACTAACTTATACACCTCACTGATAGTATTCTTTTAGCAATATTAATATATTTATTTTTTATGTAAATAATATTAAGAATAACAAATATTTTTATTTGTTTTGTTTTAAATATTGTATAATCGTAAAATTAGTTTTCTATATCTCATTATTTTCCTGTTTTTTATATACACTAGACAGGGACAATTTAATATGTCTTGCTTGTATACATTTTATTATTAGTTTTAGTCTTAATTTTAACTAACATTAACTGGTTGTATTATAGATCGTAATATGTATATTAGATATTATCTTTTGATCAAATTTTTACTTAGTGTTTAATATTAGAGTTAAATAAGATTGTTATATTCTTATGTAATATATGTTTGTCCTGGTGAGTGGAAGAGAAGGCCGCATGGCCTTAACTCCACCAGGCTAAATAAATCTTAAAAAAAAAAAAATGGAAATGGACAGCTAATGACAAATGAGGGAAATTTTGAGGAAGTGGCTGAATTCAAATACCTAGGAACAATAATCACAAATAGGAATGAGATGCACAAAGAAATTAAACATAGGCTCAATTCTGGAAATGCGTGCTATTATGCATTGCAGAGACTCTTGATGTCCCAACTCCTTTCAAAAAACGTTAAACTGAAAATATATGAAACTATTATTCTACCAGTTATATTATATGGGTGTGAAACATGGACTCTTACTTTAAGAGAGGAAAGGAGATTACAAGTATTTGAGAATAAAGTACTTAGGAAAATTTTTGGATCAAAGAGAGATGAACAGACAGGAGAATGGAGAAGACTATGTAACAATGAACTACATGGTCTTTATAGGAAGCCAGATATAATAAGAACAGTTAAGTCTCATAGACTGCGTTGGGCAGGGCATGTTGCACGTATGGGAAATGAAAGACTTGCATGGAAGCTTCTTGTAGGAAAGCCAGAGGGAAAACGCCCAGTTGGTAGACCAAGAATGAGGTGGGAGAATAACATTAACTATGATTTGAGGGAAGCAGATTATACAGGGAATGATTGGAAAGCATTAGCTCAGGATAGGGATGTATGGAGAGCTTGTGTCCGTGCGGCCATGAACCTACGGGTTCGATAGTGCCAGTGAGTAAGTATTACCCATCCAAGTGTTTTGTGCAGGCGGAAAATATGTTAACTAACAAACTGTCTTTCTCTTCCTTACTATGTTGCCACTTCCTGTCCTTTGGATTATGTTTTTTGATTGGCAGGTATAGAGCTGACAAATACTATGTATTTTAATGATCTGTCGTTCTGCGCGGTCAGTGGCAGAATGACTAACTTGACAACCCTGTTACTTTTGGGGTTACGTCTAGGAATGAGCTGTCCCTTCCTTGCCCTTCTCATTACATGTTGCCACTTGTGATTTATTGTGAGGCTGGTAACAGAGAGATGACAAATACTGTGATGTTAAATGATCCGACCGCTTGAGCGTTCCGTTCTTAAATGACTAATTTGGCAACCATGTTAAGATCTTTCACACGTGTTTAGAGTTCTCCCCCACATTTGAAGTTGAAAAATTTCAATACGTGATCGGATGTATAGTTTTCTACTACATCCCTTCCACAGATTCAGTAGATCGGCGACACTAGCGCTAAAACTCTTCCCCTCCGCCCATGCACAGTTAACTTGGATGTGTAATAAGTATACATACGCTACAAGCCGCTTCTGACGACCTCGGTCACGATAACTGAACATTATGTCTCGCTCACGATATGTTTGAGTTAACATGCTATGTCTTGTTATTATTTTTTTATTGAGGATTTTTCCACAATGCAACTATGCTGCTTTCGTTTTTTGATAATTCTACTTCCAATGCTTCCTATATGCAGGACTCACAACACAAACTGTGGTTTTTACATCCGCTGCATTATTGTATTATGTATTGTTGTTATTGTTATTATTATTATATTTTTTCATTTATTTCTGGAATATTTTGTATGCTATCTAATTTAAAGGGGGCACGCCGTAGCGTAGTGGTTAAGGCACTGCGCTACAAGTCGGAAGGTCGAGGGTTCAAGTCCCGGTGGGGTCAGGATTTTTAAACTGACCAAACCTTCTGGCGGCACTATGGCCCCGGGGTCGACTCAGCCTCTAACGGAAATGAGTACCAGACGCTTGTTCTGGGGTAAAGGCGGCCGTCACGCAGGGCTGACAACCCGGCTGACATCAAGTGCCGATTGTCTACAAAAAGTGGGAGCCTTAACCTCCTACTACCCCAAGGGCCTCCCGAGGCCTGTTGTGGGATTACTTTACTTATCTAATTTAAATACCCTGTTTTCTGATAGTAATGTTTTAATAGCTATTTGTACATTTGTTTGTCCACTTATTTTCTCTCTCTCTCTCTCTCTCTCTCTCTCTCTCTCTCTCTCTCTCTCTCTCTCTTTTTTTATTCTCCAAAATTCAGTACTTCGTTTTCCTCTAATACATGTTTGAATTTTTAAACATTTTTTCCCCAGCTCTGATTTTTAGCTTTCGTAATTTTCTTTCTAACTCTTGCCTGAGCTTCTCTATATTGTATTTTGCTTTGGAAGGACCGACAAAATCGGCTATTAGGAATCGGACGATGTCAAAGACATTAATCAACCTATAATCTATGTATCTGTTATTATAATTATTATTATGTCCACCGCTGTGGTCTCGAGGTAGCACGTTGCCTTGTCACGCAGCGGGCCCGGGTTCGATCGCCGGTCGGGGCAGTTTTTCTGGGTGAGGTTTTTATCGGGGTTTTTCCTCACCTGTAAGACAAATGTCAGGAAAACTTTAAGGCCCAAATGGTCCCCGAAATCATATAGCCATCATCATCATCCTTCACCGGTGTGGAAAGCAACGGGAAGCTACCACACCTACAATTCCCTAATAAAACTGCAAGCATAGCATGAATATGCTGATTGCAGTGAAGGAACCTGCCTTCGGGCAGAATTAGTATGGATGGATTATTATTATTATTATTATTATGACGCAGAAATGAAGGGAACAATAATAAGCCTAACCTTGAAACCCGCCATTAAAGAAAAGTTTTGGCGAACCCCTTGAAATCTCTGCCAGAACCGTAAAGCTCGCAACAGAGTGATTAATTAAAAATTGCGTTAGGCTAGCTTTTAGATTGGATGGCAACGCTGGTTCAAATATTGTGTATATGTTGGCTGCATTCCGCGATTCCATAGTGTAAACCGTTTCTCGCCTGTTGGCGCATGCGCATGGTCACATGTTGTAAAGTGTTTGAAACGTGTCTACTGTACTTAACATTGTGGATAGTATTTATCATAACTAATGCCGCGAGTGATTTCCAAATTATCGATAAATTCACGACTCACGAAGTGAGGAGTGAATTTATGTAGAGAATTTGAAAATCAAGAGTGGCATTTTTTAGGACTATTTAACGAATAAAATTAAGCTGTTTATTCACAAATCATTATTTAAATATGGTTATTTAAAAATATTTATGTATTTAATGTAAACGGCGATGTTTGAAAACAAGTGAGAAACGATTGGTACGCTTCATTTGCTTCTTTTGTTTGTCACTGCAACCAGATCATATTATTTATTGCCAAAGGAACGCAAAGTTGTAAAAATGCTCTCTAATGGAGAACAAATGAAATACATCAAACTGCATATTAATTCATTTCTGATCAGTTTCTGATGTCCTATGATGTAAATATGGCAATTATTTATTTCTGGGGAAAAATGCATTTAAGAAAGTGCAAACAATGGTTTCTTTTTCTGGTGGTATAATCAATTGCTACAAATGTTTTTATATTAACTCCCGCATGCGGTATGTGTTGACATTGATGCACTATATATACAATCTGGTAGCCGTATTTCTTAGAGGGTCAGTCACTGCAAAATAATACTATGACCTATTCAGAATGTTAAAATGGAGGTGCTTTCTTTATTATGATAAACTTTACTTGGTAAATTCTAGGCGAAACACGACTGTGAATGGTTGTAAATAAAAAATCATTGTAACGTGATTGGTCATTGGCTCCCATTTGGGGCACGAGTTAAATAAATAGTCCACTACAATAGATGTTTCTGTTCTGGTGCACTCGCTCCAACTTGACAAACTGAAGTTTCTTTATTTTTCCCTTGACATAGGATATTGTCATGGAATTAGTGAATATTGGGTTGTGTAAATTTAATTAATCGAGTCATAAATTATTAAATTGGTATCGATTTATCCCCGAGAGACGCGGTAGGCTTAAATACTTAATACGAACTTTTACGTGCAGCACGAAAACGTACGTTTTGCGGACAAAGGTTACTATTCAGAATACTACCTACACTACCTCTATAAGTCCTGGAGGTTTGTAATGCAAAATTTCGTACATTCTGTATAATACATTGATATATTTATTAATCCTAGCAACAGTGACGTAATAGGAGCAGCAACTTACTGCTACTAACCAGACATATACCGGGCTTCCAATATAAAACCGGACCGGCCTCACGGGGTTTCACCCGTCAGGCAGCGCTCTCTCCTCGTCCGCATTTCACTCTGCCAACCGCTCGTCCTTGAACTAGTCAGTTTACTATCGTTCGACAAGATGAGACGTCAGCTGACATTAGAGCAGCGCATTTATGTGTGTAAATGTTATTATAAATACGAATCAGCTCGTCGCGTTCGCGAGGAATTTATTCGGAACTTCCCTGGACAATTACCTCCTTCCAGATCGACAATCCACGATCTTGTGACTAAATTTGAGACCACTGGATCAGTACAAAATAAGAAACACACGCGAAGGCGTACGGTTCTCACCGAAGAAAAATTAGACGAAATTGGCGAAAATTTGGAACGTTCACCGCAAAAATCACTACCGAAATTAGCACAACAAGTTGGGATTTCAGTATCTTCTGCACATACAGCAACAAAATTGTTAAAACTCAAACCTTACAAGTGTACACGTGTTCATTGTCTAAACCAAGGTGATCCCATAGCACGTGTGCGGGAGGACAGCATTTCCAGCATTTTCTATAAGGTAAGAAACAGTTCAAGGACGGGTGGCAGGCAGGGTGAATTGCGGGAGGAAGAGACAGCACTGCGTGCCGGGTGAAACTCCGTGAGGCCGGTCCGGTTTTATATTGGAAGCCCGTTATAATTAATTTTCTACTAAGCATCAAGGGGCTTCCAGCTGTAATACCCTCTGCCAACGGATGTAAATGTGACATCAGCTATGGGTATGATAAAGATATTGAACACAAAACACATCAGTTTCAAGCTATTTGTGGTACAATAAATAGAACATTCAATAATAAAGCCCATCAACAAACAAAATTAAAATTTTATAAAACAATGGCTGTTCCTGTCCTTTTGTATCGGAGTGAATCTTGGATTACCACTACCAAACAAGAAAATAAAATCCAAGCAGCCGAGGTGAAATTTTTAAGAAGAGTAAGAGGCTGCACTAGAATGGACCAGATAAGAAACGAGGATATCCGTGAAGAACTAGAGATCTACTCCATAAAAGAAAAGATATTTAACAACAAGATACAGTTGAAAGAACATGTAGAAAGAATGGAAGAAAGTAGATTACCAAATAAAATCTTCCATTATTTTCCAAGAGGAAGAAGAGATGTCGGACGTCCTCGGAAGAGATGGTCTTAGATCTATTAGTGAAGACGGAACAGGCAACTCTTGCCTAAACCAGGAAGTGAAGAAGAAGAAGTAAATATCAATAAAACTAAATATATGGTCACACATAGAAATACATTATATAATGGAAATGGACAGCTAATGACAAATGAGGGAAATTTTGAGAAAGTGGCTGAATTCAAATACCTATAGGAACAATAATCACAAATAGGAATGAGATGCACAAGGAAATTAAACATAGGCTCAATTATGGAAATGCGTGCTATTATGCATTGCAGAGACTCTTGATGTCCCAACTCCTTTCAAAAAACGTTAAACTGAAATTATATAAAACTATTGAAATAATCGTTAGAAAAAATGTAAAAATCATTGTAAATGGAGGGAATTAATTTGAAAAATGGAACCCTAAGAATAAAATTTGACAGTTTATGAAGGAATTAAAACAGTCGCGTCACAGATTGTAAAGAATAGCCAAAATAATGTATATTGTGGACCAATGATATAAATTTTGTTGCAGGTGCTTGTAGAATACGACGATGTGGAGTGGCATAGGCGCGAGTGGATCTGCATTTACAAGAAAGGGCTGTTCAACATGTTCATGGTGGAGCACAGCTTGGTGTGGGCGGACCGCGTGGATCCTCTGTCTAAGAACAGCAGCTCTTCCACCGTGCTGTGGCCCGCTCTGGTGAGTGTAACACTTGCTTCAATCAATCCACCCCTTGATAATAGTAACATGATAGTATCGTGATGTGCCCGCTGTTACAGTCATTCACGACGCTGGTGGCTGATGTGGATCTGGCGTCGAACCAGCGTCCTCTGGAGTTCCTGCTGGATAGAGAGCTCACATTCAGAGATTACTCCCGCCTGCAGCCTTTCCAGGCGAGTATCAGCCCCAAGCGGCTGTCTTCTTTAGTATATTCACACTTTATATATATCTACTATACCAGCAAGTTGTCCCGCGCCGTAGCCGAGTGGTTAAGGCAGGAAGTCTTGGCGCAGAGCTACGGGACATGCACTGGTTCGAGTCTCCATGGGGGAAGAAATTGTCTCATGGTATTTCGGCCAGCATGGGACCGGTGCCCACCCAGCATCGTGATGCATTTGGGTAGCTACAATAAGTAGCGGCTCCAGGTTGAGAAAACCAGCTATAACGGCTGGGGGACTCGACATGCTGACCACATGTCACCCCTACACTGGCTGATTATCATTTGCCTCTGTGATTAACACATGTGGATGTGAGGTCAGCAGCCGGCTGGTAGGCCAAGGGCCTTGTAGGCCTTTCGCGCCGGGATTTTTTTTATACCAGCAAGTTAACTCTGCACGGGCGGAGGGGAAGAGTTTTTGCGCTACACTCTAATTCAACCCAGGAAGTTACTACAGACCTTATGGGCTGTGCCAGTGTCCCCCTACGTACAGATGGTAGATGTTGCCAAACTCATAATAACGGTATTTGTTTGTTTAGGGAGGGGTGGAGGGACAAGGTTAGCAGTGCACCGCGACCCTACCCTTTTATAACATTGAGTTTGAAAGTTTTGAGTGACTATCTCAACATTCCTTTGCCCGGGCCCATAAAAGGCAAATATTAATCCACCTTTCCTTTGCAAATTACTTAACATATAGTACTAAATGCCAAACCGTATTATAATCGTGGAAGCTAGAAGGAAAAAAGGGGATTAATTTGGCTTGAGAAAGCTTTAGAAAATATATCAATATGAAACATGACTGGCTACACAATTAGTAAACATACGTTAACTAAAAAGTAATTTTTAATGAAAATCATGTGTCAGATAATACAAATAATTTAACAAAAAAATTGATCTTCATGACCGTTATATAATTTGAAAGAAAAGATATGAATGAAATAATATAAATTAACAAACTCGGTCATCAATAATTCGAAAAAAAACATAATGGTAATAATAATATTCAAGCATACGTACACTCACTCTCCAGTCCAGCCAAGGGCTAGGGTCCACAGTCCTGGTTGCCCTACCCTGGCTTACGTGACTGATCAAACCAAACAGCTCACTCGAGCTACTGTAAACCTGACCACGACGACACTTAAGATGACGATGACCTTGATACTCACTTGCACAGCTTATTTGAGGCTTTCGATAACGAGGAGAAGTTGCGCAGTCACACGCAGCGTCGAAGGAAAGGAGGGGGAGGTACGTAGGAGAGAGGACAACGAAGACAGCAATTTGGCACTGTTCTATAACATCACTGTAGAGGGAAGACACGATGATGTAGTTGGTACGTACCGAAAAAGTGATTTCGGTACAGCAGTAATTTCTCCAAATCTATGCACTGTACATTCAAAAAACATAGTTTTTCTTTTATGGCATGCAAACTACTTTTATAGTAAATATGAGAATCACACTTTCACACAGGATAGTACAGATCAGCAAGTGCTCAGTGACAAGTGGTAACTGTTTTTTTTTACGAGGGGGTGGCTTGGACGGCTACAACTTACAATTATGTACTGCTGTGTTGCAATCTTCAGTTTTATATAAGGATTTCTCCAAGAAAATACTGTTAAAATGGCAACCCAGTTCCCTATTCCAAACACACAATAACTTCCTGGGTTGAGTTTTAACGCTAGTGTCACCGAACTACTGAAACTATGGAAGGGATGTAGGAGAAGACTGTACATCCGATCACGTACTGAAATGGTTGAACTTTAAGTGTGGGCGGAGAATCCCTACACACGTGTGAAAGATCTTAACATGGTGTCAAATTAGTCATTTAAGCACGGAATGCTCAAGCGGTCGAATCATTTAAAATCACAGTATTTGTCTTCTCTCCGTTATCAGCCTCACAATAAATCACAAGTGGCAACATGTAATGAGAAGTGACAGCCCATTCATACACGTAACCCCGATAGTAACAGGGTTGTCAAATTAGTCATTTTGCCAATGACAGCGTAAAAGGACTGACCATTAAAATCCATAGTATTTGTCAGCTCTCTACCTGCCAGACAAAGAACATATACAGAGGACAGGAAGTGGCAACACAGTAAGGAAGAGAAAGAGGAAGATAGCATGTTAGTTAACATATTTTCCGCCTGCGCAGATTACTTGGTGGAGTAGTACATACATCACGCTTTTACCTCTTCCTGAAAGAGTGCAGTATACAATTTTTTACTTATAGTCTGTTTGAATTTGGTTGTTCGGTCGTTTTAAGAGATAAAAGTAGTCTGGTCGGTTTAAGAAAGAGATGAGAACTCATCTTTCCCTCCGTCACCATATTAGCCTATGCCTGAAGGAAGACCAAAAACAGTTGAATCCCGTGATTAACAACACTCAGATTCAACCCAGGAAGTTACTGTGTGTTTGGAATAGGGAATTGGGTTGCCATTTTAACAGTATTTTCTTGAGAGAAATCCTTATATAAAACTGAAGATTGCAACACAGCAGGTACAGAGTTGTAAGTTGTAGCCGTCCAAGCCACCCCCTCTTAAAGAAAAGAAAACAGTTGCCACTTGTCACTGAGCTCTTGCGGATCTGTACTATCCTGTGTGAAAGTGTCGACTCTCATATTTACTATAAAACTAGTTTACATGCCGTGAAAGAAAAACTATCATCATCATCATCATAGTACATTCACGAATTTAGGTCATTTGTTGACCTGTTTCGGCCTCAAGAGAAACACCATCCAAAAGTCTTTTGAGTGGACGTCCTGGTCTTCTTCTTCCTGCAGGTTGATAAAAGAAAAATTATGTTTTTTAAATGTATAGTACATAGATTTGGAGAACGTACTGCTATCCTTGCCCCTCCACCCTCCCTAAACAAACAAATACCGTTATTATGAGTTTGGCAACATCTACCCTCTGGACGCAGGGGGACACTGGCTTAGCCCGTAAGGTCTGTAGTAACTTCCTGGGTTGAATTAGAGTGTAAATAACCACGCGCTGGAATGTGTTAGGAAGTTGGGGGGACGGATAAAACACCAAGTATTTCGAAAAGAAATGAGACAAAAATCATGTTGACCAGTGTAATTAATTGAAAGTTTAAACGATTGAAAATAAATGTATTAATAAATGTTATGTAATTGGTTATTGCATAATCAGTGGGTTTAGTAGTTCAGGTATTCTTTTAATAGTCCAACAAGAAGTTATGCAATAATGAATTAAACCGAGCGAGTCGCCTTAGATGATAAGCGTTTGAAGTTTATTTGTGACGTATAGATTCATTAGAATGTCGGCCGTCGTGGACTAGTGCCTCTGTTCCCGAAGGTCGCGGATTCAAACCCGACCGAGGTATTTCCTTAGCATGGAAAAATTCAAGAAGCAAGTCCTCCGGGAGGGGCTGTTGCATGCCAACACGGTCCAATTTTGAATCCCTTTCCTAATATTCCTCTGGTGTGCTGGATTTTTATAAAGGTAAATTTAGTTATTACAACACATGTAATCGGTGATGAGAAAGGTCAAGTTTATTTTTGCGCTAACTTACTCCGTAGATACAATTAAAACAGTATCAAATGTTTGAATCGAAGTCCGTTCCTAGGACTAGAGGGGTCTCGAAGTGTATTAACTTCGGAACAGGCAGCACGTGGTCCTCAATAACCACATAAGTTTGAAGAATTCCAAAACTCACAACGTTCCTAGGACTAGAGGGGTCTCGAAGTGTATTAACTTCGGAACAGGCAGCACGTGGTCCTCAATAACCACATAAGTTTGAAGAATTCCAAAACTCACAACGTTCCTAGGACTAGAGGGGTCTCGAAGTGTATTAACTTCGGAACAGGCAGCACGTGGTCCTCAATAACCACATAAGTTTGAAGAATTCCAAAACTCACAACGTTCCTAGGACTAGAGGGGTCTCGAAGTGTATTAACTTCGGAACAGGCAGCACGTGGTCCTCAATAACCACATAAGTTTGAAGAATTCCAAAACTCACAACGTTCCTAGGACTAGAGGGGTCTCGAAGTGTATTAACTTCGGAACAGGCAGCACGTGGTCCTCAATAACCACATAAGTTTGAAGAATTCCAAAACTCACAACGTTCCTAGGACTAGAGGGGTCTCGAAGTGTATTAACTTCGGAACAGGCAGCACGTGGTCCTCATAACCACATAAGTTTGAAGAATTCCAAAACTCACAACGTTCCTAGGACTAGAGGGGTCTCGAAGTGTATTAATTTCGGAACAGGCAGCACGTGGTCCTCAATAACCACATAAGTTTGAAGAATTCCAAAACTCACAACGTTCCTAGGACTAGAGGGGTCTCGAAGTGTATTAACTTCGGAACAGGCAGCACGTGGTCCTCAATAACCACATAAGTTTGAAGAATTCCAAAACTCACAACGTTCAATTATCACCTTCGATGGCGATAAACCAAAGGTGAAGATGGAGGATTCGTGAACAGCCAGTTGTAAGCTGGGGAAGATCCATCTCCCACGAATCTCTATATACAATTACTTCGTAAGGACTATCGTCCCTGATGAGTGCGCCCAACGCACACGGCGATAGCCTAAAGGTACGTACACATATGCGCGCCGCGAACACGAACGGCGCGCGTGTTATGTTCGTCGAAATGATTAATTTCAACGAACCTCCTGCCATTCCTAGGGAAACCCACAAACCTTCAGTAGACATTTTGCAGAGCAGGTGTAACCAACCATGTCTATTCCCTTTCCGTTCTCCCGCTTGTCTTGCATTCTTTCCCAAAAATAGGGACTTTTTTTAAAATGCCGCGAGACGCGGGACAAATTTGTTAAAAATCGGGACTGTCCCGCCAAAATCGGGACGTCTGGTCACGCTTATTACTTATTACATCTTATAACTTTATTTATACTTTTCAAATATTATAGCATTAAAGGAATTTTAAAAAAATATATGATTTGTATATATATGTTTAAAATTATTAATAATCTATCTCACCATAACATGGCCTTAATTTTTAATAAAGATGTACATGATTATTATACTAGAGGTTTACTTTATTGCACAAAGATACTAGTTTCTCAAAAAAAAAAAAACAAAGGTATAAAAGGGATTCGTTATGCATTAATCAACCATTACAATAACTTACCTATTGAATATCAACATTTCACGAATGTTAAACATTTTTCTAATTGTATTAAAAAATATTTTTTCTCATTGCTTTCTTAGTTAATTTGTTAATTTTATTATTATTAATATTATCCTGTTTAAATATTGTATTTATATGTGTATATATATTGTGCATCTATAGTAGTTTGTATTATTTAAACTTATGCCTGAATTTGTTTTCTTGTTTTTATTGTTAATTGTTTTATGGCTATTATTTTTTGTATATTGCCCCTTAACATGAGCAATCTTGCTCTTTGGAGTCTTTGAAGAAATAAATAAATAATTAGTAATACATGTGTTTATATATTGTATTGTTTTGTGATACTTCATGCATAATATTATGAAATGAACGTCTTAAATAAATAATGTTTTCTAAATAATTCTAATTTATTCATACAATTACAGTACACATGAAAAAAAAACACATAACATTGAAAAAAAAACAGGCATCTCCTTTCAATGATTTTTAAAAATGATCCTCCATACTGACCACTCCATACTCAAATAATAGGTGCGCACCGAAAACAACGAACCTCTCAGGTACCCGTCCAAATCTAAACAGCGAACCATCAAAGTGTTTGTGGAAAAAACCGACAATGAGTGGATCGTGGTGAGAGACGCGCGCGCACCTTAAAACCCCGTCCAAATCTGACGAACATGGTGCGCGCGCGAGCGGCGCGCAAGTGTGTACGTACCTTTACACACACTGAGAGAGAGAGAGAGAGAGTATTGTAGTCATCTACAGACCCGAGCAATACGCAGAAGTTGGCAACAGTATACAACAAAATGCTACCAACACAATTCAGCGTTACTGTATTCAGGTGCTTACTAGCGGAAGTCAGATGAACTACATCATTAGCGTAATAACCGACGGCAGGTGTCTGCTATTACCGACAGAGAGAGCGACTCTTGTCGCAACAGGGACTTTAAGCCAAGTCTGAAGATTTTCATGCCCGTAAAAGATCCTTAAACCTGAATAAAAAGGCCTCTAAACAAAATTTACCGATCTCAAGATCCTTTTAACCCTTAAATTCGTAATGTATCTTTTTGGATACATCAGTCGGTTTAATTAATTTTATATTTTAAATAAATCAGATGAAAACGAACAAAAAGAAACCACTTAAATGTGTGTCTAATTATACAATATACCTAATAATATACAGTTATACAAGATTCCGTTTTCACTACGGTCCGCCACTAATAAATAACAGACACAAGAAATCTGAGTTTTGCCAATTTAAGGATTAATACTTTAATTACCTGCTAGATGTCTCAGTGAGTGGATTGCACAGCTGAAGTCTAAATCAGAACTGATAATAAATTAAACAATTTAATAAACAACAATATAGAAGAAATACATTAATTCAACAATAAAGGCATCTACAAATTAACATGTACAGACTGCAATGAATTCTATATTGGGAAAACTAACAGAAGCTTCAACATTAGATTCAAGGAACATTTCAGAGATTTCATTTATAATGGAGGAAAATTAAGTTACGCAAAACATGTAATTCAGGCCGGACACCATAACATCGATAACACACTCACAGTAGTAGATAGAGAAAACTTTCCAACGAGGATAAATATATTGGAGGAAATCGCAATCCTAAGAGAAATCGACAACAACCTTTAAACTTTAAATTGGAACTTTCTCACTTGGTTATAGCATTCGCCCAGAGTGCGAAAGGTCCTGGGTTCAAACCCCAGTCTGAGGGTACAATTTTTCTTTTCAAATATGATTTATCCATCATAGATATGTAAGAAATTAATAATAAAAAAACATCGAAAGATGCCGTACTGGCTTTATAATGTAATGTAAAATTCCCAAATAAATGTCTTCTTAATAAAGAAGTCGCCATTTGCAAGATAGAAGAAAAGGTTTCATAGCATTTGGTGCGCAGGAATTATCAGCATATATAAGAGGAAAATTTGCGTTTAGATTGGAACTTGCTAAGGTAGCTCACTTGATTAGAGCATTCGCCTAGAGTGCGAAAGGTCCTGGGTTCAAGCCCCTGTCTGAGCGTATAATTTTTATCTTCAAATATGATTTATCCATTATTGAGATGTATGAAATCTAATATATGCAAATGCATATAATCCGGCCTCTAATTCACAATATTGCCAACCTAAAATGTACTTTAAATCACAAGAATAGACATGGATCAGTGCTATCCGTTCATATGGAATTGCTCCGCACATGAACTATAGAAACTGGAGCTCCATCCCTCTTGTAGGAGGTCCTAGACCATCAAGGGACACACTGGCTTATTCATTCATTCATTCAATTAGATGTGTATGAGCCGCCACTGCATGTGGGTTCCCGTTATCATGCGTCTGCGCGCTACATAACCGGTTTTATTGTTAGTGGCTTGGGATGTATCTCTTTGCTTTTTTTATTTAATTTTTCCGGTTTACTGGAGCTAAAAGAAAAGAAACACATAGCATGCAGTATGTAAGCCTATATAAATACCATTTATAAAAGCTGATTACTAGATGGGTGTTTTTTGTGTTAATAAACAAAAATAAAGAATGTATTTGTTTTATTGTCGGCCACTGTGGTCTAGTGGTTATGTTCCTGAGGGTCACGGGTTCAAACTGGTCGAGGTCAATTGATTTTTAGATAGATCATCGGTTGATTGATGTCTTTGACATCGTCCTTTTCCTAATAGCCATTTTTGTCGGTCCATCCAATCTCCTGGTTGTAGATGTTTCTCCTTCATGTATAAATATATTCCCTGACTCCAGGAGGTTTTAGGTCTTCCTCTGCCTCGTCTTCCCTTAGGTTTCCATTCCAAAACAGATTTTGGTAGCCGATCCTCTTCCATTCGCTGGACATGTTCATACCATCAAAATTGCTGAGTTTTAATATAATCGAAAATAAACTAATTCACTGGCACTATCGAACCCGTAGGTTCATGGCCGCGCGGACATAAACTCTCCATAGATCCCTATCCTGAGCTAATGTCCGAAACTCCAAGAGCGACAGGCCTAGAAGGCCCTTGCCCTACTAGCCGGCTACTGGCCTCACATCCACATGTGTAGATGATCATCTAGCCAGTGTAGGAGTGACATGTGGCCAGCATGTCGAGTCCCCCAGCCGTTATAGCTGGTCTTCTCAACCTGGAGTCGCTACTCATTGTAGCTGCCCAAATGCCTCACGATGCTGGGTGTGCACCGGTCCCATACTGGCCGAAATTCCATGAAATAATTTCTTCTCCCATGGAGACTCGAACCAGCGCAAGTCCTCAGGGGGTTCGCAAAATATTTCAAGAGATTCGCCAAAACTTTTTCGTAATGGCGGGTTTCGAGGTTAGGCCTATTATTATTTCCTTCATTTCTGTGTCATTGTAGTAATAATAATAATAATTATTATTATTATAATTATTATTATTATAATTATTATTATTATTATTTTAAGATTAAATTAACCTTGTAATGCCCCTTGTTACATGTGCATACCCCTATTTGTGCGAAGAGTCGGTTTCTTCATATGGCTATTTAAAAAATAAATACTGAAACTCACAGAAAGTGTGTTGAAAGTAATTTCAGACTTTATTTAACTTATGTGGTTCCTTACTTCAATGCTCTGTGACTTTGAAAAGCAGACACAACCTTCTCACTGAATTCCAAGGAAGAGGTGAGCAATTACAATGACTATTTAACTCATGCCCCAAATGGGAGTCAATGACCAATCACATTTCAATGATTTTTTATTTATACCCAATCACAGTCGTGTTTTCGCCTAGAATTTACAAACGAAAGTTTATCATAAGTAATGACACGAGTGATTTCCAAATTACCGATAAATTCACGACTCACGAAGTGAGGAGTGAATTTATCTAGAGAATTTGGAAATCAAGAGTGGCATTTTTTAGGACTATTTAACGAATAAAATTAAGCTGTTTACTCACAAATCATTGTTTAACTATAGTTATTTTAAAATAGTTATATATTTAATGTAAATGGCGATGTTTGAAAACAAATCAGAAATGTGAGGTTATGTTCATTCACTGCTGCTTGATCATATATTTATTGCCAAATAAGATCACAATATTGTAAGAGTGCACCCAAGTGGAGAAATAATGAAACACATCAAACCATATATCATTATCAACATTACGGGTTATTCATTTATTTTTTTAGTAAACAACTCAGTAAAATCAAGGAATCTTTTCATTATTTGCTATATTCAATGTATTTGTTGGAGAAAAATAATGCTTTGACGTGTTCAGAACATTAAAAAAGAGGAGCTTTCTTTATCACAAAAGCAGGAGCTGATAAAGTGAAATCGATAAAGAGCGAGGTGAAACACGACTGTCATTGGTTGTAAAACAACATTCATTGAAACTTGATTGGTCATTGATAAGCATTTGTGGCATGAGTTAATAAACAAAGCACTTCCTTTTTAACATTCTGAATAGGTCATAGCATTATTTTGCAGTGACTGACTCTCTAAGAAATACGGCTACCAGAGTGTATATATAGTGCATGAATGTCAACACGTAGAGCATGAGGGAGTTAATATAAAAACATTTGTAACAATTGATTATACCACCAAAAAAAGAAACCACTGTTTGCACTTTCTTAAATGTATTTTTTCCCAGGTAATAACATTCCAGAAAAAATATAATTGTCATATTTACATCATACGACATCAGAAATTAATTAATATACAGTTTGATGTGTTTCATTTTTTCTCCACTAGAGAGCATTCTTACAATATTGCGTTCCTTTGGCAATAAATAGTATGATCTGGTTGCAGTGATAAACAAAAGAAGCGTACCTATCGCTTCTCATTTGTTTTCAAACATCGCCTTTTACATTAAATATATAAATATTTTTAAATAACTATAGTTAAATAATGATTTGTGAGTAAACAGCTTAATTTTATTCATTAAATAGCCCTAACAAATGCCACTCTTGATTTCCAAATTCTCTAGATAAATTCGAAAACACTCGTGGCATTACTTATGATAAATAATAATTGGAGAAGACAGGAATTGAGTCATGTCAAGATGTAGATATAGTAATACAGCGCTACTAATTAAGACAACGATGTTAAATTGGGTTGGCCATGAAAGTGAAATGAATATTGAAACAAATATTTACTGGCCTATTTACCTACAAGAACTAGAGGTACATCCAAAAGTAGATGTTGGGATTGTGTTTCAGGATTTGTTGAATTCAGAATATAGTTTTAAGTTGATCCTTCCGGGAAATTCTCGTGTAAGACTTGAAAACATAATAATAGTCCCTTCGATTTGTTGCTGGCCAAAGGAAGGCAAGACCAGTGATGGGACTGCAATCTTATAGCCTCTGGCCAGGCTTTTCTGGAGAAGAAAATAAAATAAAGGAAAGAAGAAATGGAAGGAAGGAAAGACTCCCTAGCCCTCGGATGCCTAATAGCGTCGAGGTCGAAAAAAAGAAGAGTTAACCAAGAGAAGTTAGATAGTAAAGTTAAAAGAGTGCAAAACACAAGTAAGTGGAAGAAATGTTTTGCACAGCTTGGGCACCTTGTGGTCGCCATCCACATATCCCCTAGATGATGACAACATCAAAGCAGAATAACGGCTTGTGAAATGAGATGGGATCGGAAAAGGAACACCGATATCTTAAAAGAATTGAAGACTACGCCAATTTTGGAATGTATTAAACAGTACTAACTAAATTGGAAAAACCATCTTGAAAGAATGAGTTCAAATCGGATCCCCAAAGCTGTTTATAATTATATACCAAGAGGACGAAGATCTCTGGGCCGTCCTATGAAACGCTGGAAGGAAAATTTTCTATAGGACCGTAACAGGCCTTGGCCTAATACTTGGAAAGAAGAAGAATAAGTTTGAAGTTGAATTATTGAATTATTCAGAGATTACCATTTTTTATTATACAGGGTGAACAGTAATTACACCGACAAACATCAGGGACTGATTCCTGACTGGAAATGAAGGAAAAAAGGTCCTATAAACATGTGTCCGGAAATGAATGATGTGCGTGCAGCGACAAAAAATCGTCCCGGCACAGGGTACATAGCATAATTGCATCCACGTCACAACAGGTGTTCAAAGTGCCCTCAATTGGATACAATGCTCAATCATGGATTGCCTCACTATTTCGCATGTTCCGGCCTCTCTCCCAATAGCGTCACAGACGTGGACACGCTGTTGAAGAGTAGATCCCGCGCCATAGCCGAGCGGTTAAGGCAATAAGCCTTGGCGCAGATCTACGGGTTCGTGAGTTGGTTCGTGTCACCATGGGGGAAGAAACTTTCTCATGGAATTTCGATCAATATGGGACCGGTGCCCACCCAGCATCGTGAGACATTTGGGTAGCTACTTGGACCAAAGAGAGATGAACAGACAGGTGAATGGAGAAGACTTCATAACAATGAACTACATGGTCTTTATAGGAAGCCAGATATAATAAGAACAGTTAAGTCTCGTAGACTGCGATGGGCAGGACATGTTGCGCGTATGGGGAATGAAAAACCTGCATGGAAGCTTCATGTAGGAAAGCCAGAGGGAAAACGTCCAGTTGGTAGACCGAGAATGAGGTGGGAGAATAACTAACTATGATTTGAGGGAAGTAGATTATACAGGGAATAATTGGAAAGCATTAGCTCAGGATAGGGATGTATGGAGAGCTTATGTCCGCGCGGCCATGAACCTACGGATTCGATAGTGCCAGTGAGTAAAGTAAGTACAATAAGTAACGGCTTTAGGTTGAGAAAATCAGCTATAACGGTTGGAGACTCGATATGCTGACCACATGTCACCCCTACACTGGCTGGATGTTCATCTAGCTCTTTGATTAACACATGTGGATGTGAGGCCAGCAGCCAGCTGGCTTAAATACCAAAATTAATATTAAAAACACAAAAGGCTTGTAATTTGAAAATTTAATTGGAAACTTTACTCCACTTTTCAATAATAAAAGTAAGGGAAGACATGAATGAGTTTAAAAAAACTGTGAATTTATAGACAAGAAAGTTGTGCAACTGAAACTAAGTTAGACAGCGCCGTCTGCAAACAAAAACAAAAACTACAAGTTTCAAACGTTTGCGCAAAGTTGCAATAACTCAAGACTTTCACGTAGCAAACTTATCGATTAAACTTGTATACCGCGTGTTCCATAAACTCCAACTCGTTTAATTTACGTCCAAAATACTTTGGCGTTCCAAACTCTTTGTCTTCCAGTCGACTGCTGTCTTCTCATCGAGATGTGTCATTTACAGAGGTGATCATACAGCCAGTATAGAGGTGACATTTGGTCAGCATATCGAATCTCTCAGCCGTTATACCACTTTCTACTCTACGCGGATTCTCTACTTATTGCATGATATTCCATGAGAAAAGTTCTTCCCCATGGTGACTTAGTCCACCGCTGTGGTCTCTAGATAGCGTGCTACCTTGTCGCGCAGTGCGCGCGGGTTCGATTCCCGGTCGGGTCAGGCTCGTGGGTGAGCTTTTCCGGGGTTTTTCCTCCCCTGTAAGACAAATGTCAGGAAGTTTAGGGCCCAACGGTCCCTGAAAATCATCCGGCCATCATCGTCCTTATCATTATCATCATCACCCTTCACCGGTGTGGAAAGCAACGGGAAGCTACCACACCTATAATTCCCTAGAAAAGCTGCAAAGCATAGCATGAAAGTACTATGTTTGCAGTGAAAGATCTGCCCTCGGACAGAATTACTATGAATGGATGGAGATATGTTTCATAAATGTTTATAAATTTATTTTATGTTATAAAGGTGAATTATGTAACAAACAGAAATTAAATTAAGTCCACTTGCTTTGTTAATACTGTTTTGTTATTAAAATTAAAATTTAAGTACTTAGTTTAAAAAAAAACATGTATTGAAATAGTTCAATAGAACTAGATTCTTGTTGTTTATGTTTGGATATTAAGTAAGTAAGTTATTAATATTTAATTTTAGGAAGTTATATTTTGAGGTTATTTTAATTATATTAATTTTAGTCTGGAAATCTTTCCTCAATATTAATCTTGATTTGTTCTTGGACATGTTTCAAAACAATTCTGTTTTTTCGTCAGCTTTCCCAGACTGGTTTTATTTATGTTGCATTATGTTGCACAACCTGGATGTCGATGTCAGCTCCATCCTGTGGTTGGCCAAAGAACCTCCAAACAAGGTCACGTTCCATCAGTATATCAAAATTCATAACTCATATACCGACGGTGCGTGACCTTGTTTGGAGGTTCTTTGGCCAACCACAGGATGGAGCTGACATCGACATCCAGGTTGTGCAACATAATGCAACATAAATAAAACCAGTCTGGGAAAGCTGACGATAAAACAGAATTGTTTTTGAAACATGTCCAAGAACAAATCAACATTAATATTGAGGTGAGATGTCCAGACTAAAAATAATATAATTAAGTAAGTTATGTTTGGATATTTCTTTAATATCGGGTGTAATATTGGTATATGAAGACTCATATCTGGTTCTGCATCCAGTCTGTTTCAGTAATTTGTTTTGTTAGATGTATTCACAGAAAGCCTAGCTTTACATACGTAAATACAACAGGAAGTAGATGAATAATAGCTTTCTTAGTTAACACTGGGTACTCTATTCACAGGTTGTGCCAAAAGTCCATTACAGAGAAATTCTTAAAATAAGGTTGCAGGGATGCATGAGACGTCAATTCCTGTAGTGTTTCATTTTCTTCAGAAGTGAGGGAAGGTTTTTATTTGATGTTAAATTGAGTTATGATCCACAAGTTTTGAGAATTGTCTTCACGTTCCTGTTCTGAAAAATACAGCTCTACGGTGTGGCGGCAATTCCACCAAATGCCTTACAAATTCTTCAGTGATTTCATTAAATTCTCAGAGTATTTTTTCGTTATCGTCAAGGAAATCTTTCAAATGAAGGTAGCTCTCAAATTCACGGCCAGTTGGACTTCTCATCCAGAGCTGCAATTTTCTCTTGAAAGTGCTGATTTTATCTTATACTGTGATATATTAACGTTTCCCCCCCTTGCAGTTACATATTTAGACCTACTTCGTTCATTTTGACAAAAAATGTCAGCAAAGTAGGCAAGATTCAGAAATATGTCTATACGGTTAATCGCATTTTGTGACGAAAATATTATTGTTAAAGGAAATATGATGTTATCATTGGAAAGGGAATCCTTAAAATTACAACAATAGAACAAGACAAAACAAATCACTGCTCACGTGCAGCTTGGCGGGTTGATTTTTGTGGGCTAGCGTCGAACACCTCCACATTTATCTTCGTTGTTTCTGCATCCGTGCTAATGCGAGGCTTTCCAGGAGGTTTGATTTTCTGCATCCTTCCCGTTTCCAGCAGTCGTTTTCTCCACTTCCCCACAGTCGACGGCTGCAATGCTACGTTAAACTCACGTCTTGCAGCCTCACGATCATTAGCATACGTTATTGCCCATGCAGCAATTGTAATTTTCTGTTGCATATTCAACGCCGTTTTGACTAATGATGTAAGTTCTACACTGTTTTGTTTTATTCCATTTTTGTAATTTGAATAATTACCTTTTCAACGGTAATTTCATATTTTCTGTAATGGTAATATTTTCATTGCACAACGCGATCAAACGTATAGCCATATTTATGATTCACCCCGTACAGTGATATATTAGCGTTTTTCCCCCTTGCAGTTATACATTAAGGGCCGCATCAAATACATTAGTCTCTACTCAAATTACTTCCAATCACTGGTGAGCTGACTTTCCGTGAGCAAGTGCAAAGATCGAATTAGCGACCCACTAACTGGTCATGCATGAAAGTCGTCGTTTTCGTAATATTGGCAAGAAATTACCCAGAATTCTCAGCGATAAAACCACTTCCGTTATTTTCGTCTGCTAGAGGAACGCATTTACGCTTGCGTCCCGCAAATAATACCGTATACGACGACGTCTGCGTCGCGAAATATTACACCGATTCTCCTGTTCTTCCAGTTGAATTTTGGTAGACTCTATCAAATCTCCTCTCTTCTCCGCGTATACCGAAAACATGATCGAAGCCTTCAAGGTCCGACATCTTGGATGAAGCAGCAAGGTACGCGGCAAGGTTTCAAACTGCATCGGTCACCATCGGTTCCCTTCGGGATTCTCACGATTCGTTTCTCTACTAAGTCACCTCGCCAGGTAGCTTAGGAATTTCAACAATTATTATCGCATGAACAGATTTTTGAGTACGCAAAAACGTATTTGGATGCAACTTTCTCAGCAGAGTACAGGCAGATAACGACTTTTACGGTCTAATGCGTTCATAGATTCGAGCCTTAGACCTACTTCGTTCATTTTGAGAGAAATGTCAGCTAAGTAGGCAAATCTCAAGAGCTATTTTTGTGACTCAAACGATCGTCCAATTCGAAGTGGTGATTACTGAAGAAACCATTACCTCAGCCTAAGTGTGAAGAGTCTGTTTAAAGGTTTCCCCCCCCCCCCCCCCGTAAGAAAATCATGTCACTTCTTTATGGAGAAGCAGACATTTATGAAGGCTTCGCATGTCCTCACAAAATATTTTGAAGAATCTTGAATTTAGTGGTCTGAAATTGATAAAATGAATATTTTTTACTGCTTAATTCAACATTTTTGAGCGATAGTGTCATTTTTTCGTGTGGCTAAAGCTTGACGGTGCAATACAATGATTGCTTTTGCTATTTTTTGTAACTTTTTGCAACTGACTTTATGTCCGAGTGACAGTACTTACTAACAAGTCTGAAATGTTTAGATTCTGTTGGATAAGCTGGCAGTGGTTTACATAATAGCATAATCTTCTTCAATAGCATCTACATGATGGTAACGGATAAACATTGTTACTGTCAAATCTGCAATATCACTGGTGTTTTCCATATGTAGTGCATATCGACATGGTCTGAGCCGACGCGACGGTTTAATTCTTCCTTGATGTAAGCTGGCATGATACGAGCCACTGTGCCATTTGAAAGCGGTATGGTAGACAATTGTTTAGCTGCTTTCTTATTGATCATGCAGTTAATCATGTCAACCGCTCTGGGGTTTATTAATATGTCGGCTTCATTGTGGGATTCACCTGACTGAACCCCTCTGTAGCTTACACCAAGGAAGCCTTTGTTGCTTTTTAATTGTACTATAACTTGTTCTTCTTGTAAGCCCATTTTTTTTTATTAAGAGTCTTCATATGACAGCATGCTCCGCTACAGTTTTCTGCAGTACTACATGCTTTGGTTTAGCAATATTAAAATATCTCTATCATTTTATGTGTGTTGATGTTCCTGACTATGCGTTTATAGTGTTATTTACTAGTTCTAATGTGTGAAATAATTTTTCTATTTTCGATTCCTTAAAATATAATTTTGAGTTATTGTGACGCTAAATTGTTCTATTTCGTTGTGGTTGTTATTTGCATTTTAAACAATGCTCTCTGTTAATTATACTTAAGCAAGTTATGGTTCCTCTTGGCACTAACAAGTTATGATTAATATTTACAGTTGCTTGATATTGTTCCTATTAGCACTTACTTAACCCTTAAATTGGCGAAACAATACTTTCTAGTGCCCGTCATTCAAGTGTTTCGGACCGCAAAGAAAATAAAATCATGTAAAAGTAAGTTATTACTGTATTTTAACGTAATTTGACACAATCTTAGGTAATTTATGATAATTTGTTTTATTTTAACTGTTTAATAAACTATAACAAATAAATTAAATCAATGTTTCTTATAAGATACATTGTAAGTTAAGGGTTAAATTAGTGCATTCTTCATTACTATTCCTAACAAAATATGGTTCCTGTTTACATTTAAATTGACTAATACTATCAAGCTATAATCTATATTTACACGCTAAGTTAATATTCTATCCATTACTAATCTAAGAAGATATAGCTCCTATTTACACCTAAGTTACGGACTAATTCTAACATTTTATGAGTAATCTACTATTGAAAAATATTTTACTGTTTCCCTAAATCTCTGTTAAGGACAGCTGTACGTTCTCCAAATCTATGTACTATACATTTAAAAAACATAGTTTTTTTACGGCATGCAAACTAGTTTTATAGTAAATATGAGAGTCGACACTTTCACACAGAATAGTACAGATCCGCAAGAGCTCAGTGACAAGTGGCAACTGTTTTTTTCTTTAAGAGGGGGTGGCTTGGACGGCTACAACTTACAACTATGTATACCTGCTGTGTTGCAATCTTCAGTTTAATATAAGGATTTTTCTCAAGTAACCACTGTTAAAATGGCAACTCAGTTCCCTATTCCAAACACACAGTAACTTCCTGGGTTGAATCTGAGTGTTGTTAATCACGGGATTCAACTGTTTTTGGTCTTCCTTCAGGCATAGGCTATTATGGCGACGGAGGGAAGATGACCAGACTACTTTTCTCTCTTAAAATGACAGACTACTTTTCTCTCTTAAAATGAACGGACAACTAAATTCTAACAGACTATAAGTAAAAAATTGTATGCTGCACTCTTTCAGGAAGAGGTAAAAGCGTGATGTATGTACTACTCCACCAAGTAATCTGCGCAGGCGGAAAATATGTTAACTAACATGCTATCTTCCTCTTTCTCTTCCTTACCATGTTGCCACTTCCTGTCCTCTGTATATGTTCTTTGTCTGGCAGGTACAGAGCTGACAAATACTATGGATTTTAATGGTCCGTCCTTCTACGCAAAATGACTAATTTGACAACCCTGTTACTATTGGGGTTACGTGTAGGAATGGGCTGTCCCATCTCATTACATGTTGCCACTTGTGATTTATTGTAAGGCTGGTAATGGAGAGATGACAAATACTGTGATTTTAAATGATTCGATCGCTTGAGCGTTCCGTTCTTAAATGACTAATTTGACAACCATGTTAAGATCTTTCACACGTGTTTAGGGATTCTCCGCCCACACTTAAAGTTGAACTATTTTAGTACGTGATCGGATGTACAGTCTTCTCCTACATCCCTTCCACAGATTCAGTAGTTCGGCGATACTACAGTCTGATTCAACCCAGGAAATTACTGTGTATTTAGAATATGGAACTGGGTTGCTATTTTAACACTATTTTCTTGAGAGAAATCCTTATATAAAACTGAAGATTGCAACACAGCAGGTACATAGTTGTAAGTTGTAGCCGTCCAAGCCACCCCTTCGTAAAAAAAAAACAGTTACCACTTGTCACTGAGCACTTGCTGATCTGTACTATCCTGTGTGAAAGTGTGACTCTCATTTGATGCGTTTCATTTTTTCTCCACTAGAGTGCATCCTTACAATATTGCGTTCCTTTGGCAATAAATAATACGATCTGGTTGCAGTGACGAACAAAAGAAGCAGATGAAGCGTAACAATCGTTTCTCATTTGTTTTCAAACATCGCCGTTTACATTAAATATATACATATTTTAAAATAACTATATTTAAATAATGATTTGTGAGTAAACAGCTTAATTTTATTCGTTAAATAGTCCTAACAAATGCAACTCTTGATTTCCAAATTCTCTAGATAAATTCACGACTGAGAAGAGTGGCATTTGTTAGGACAATTTAACGAATAAAATTAAGCTGTTTACTCACAAATCATTATTTAACTATAGTTATTTTAAAATATTTATATATTTAATGTAAACGGCTATGTTTGAAAACAAATGAGAAATGTGAGGTTATGTTCATTCACCCTCAAACTATATATCATAATCAACATAACGGGTTATTCATTTATTTTTTTAGTAAACAACTCAGTAAAATCAAGGAATATTTTCATTATTTGCTATATTCAATGTATTTGTTAGAGAAAAATAATGCTTTGACCTGTTCAGAACATTAAAAAGGAGGAGCTTTCTTTATCACTAAAGCAGGAGCTGATAAAGAGAAATAGATAAAGAGCGAGGTGAAACACGACTCTGATTGGTTGTAAAACAGAAATCATTGAAACGTGATTGGTGTTTGACTCCCATTTGGGGCATGAGTTAAATAGTCATAAGTACTGCCACGAGTGATTTCCAAATTATCGATAAATATAATTGTTCATATTTACATCATACGACATCAGAAATTAATTAATGTACAGTTTGATGTGTTTCATTTTTTCTCCACTAGAGAGCATTCTTACAATATTGCGTTCCTTTGGCAATAAATAGTATGATCTGGTTGCAGTGATATACAAAAGAAGCAGATGAAGCGTGCCTATCGTTTCTCATTTGTTTTCAAACATCGCCATTTACATTAAATATATAAATATTTTAAAATAACTATAGTTAAATAATGATTTGTGAGTAAAGAGCTTAATTTTATTCGTTAAATAGTCCTAACAAATGCCACTCTTGATTTCCAAATTCTCTAGATAAATTCACTCCTCACTTCGTGAGTGGTGAATTTATCGATAATTTGGAAATCACTCGTGGCATTACTTATGATAACACTACTCTAAACAAGGACTACCTTTCGAAAGGACAGAGAGAGGTAGTCCACTCGGTGTAAGATCACAAAGATCAGGAAGAAGATAGGCTTATGGAATTAGAGATATACGCGGTATAAGCACTGTCTTTTGACAAGAGAGAGTTGGTACACCCTGTTTAAGAAACATCCTTTACAAATTACGGCTAGAAATGTAGTACATTCTATATGAGGACTGGCTTTTATAAAGGTCAGGCGCTTGCTTGTATTGATTGCAGGAATGGGACCCCAAGTTGCCCGGGCTGCGGGACTACCCGGAGCTGAGAGCCGCGGTTCGAGGCTGGTTCGAGATGCAGGATGGACAGAGGATCCTGGTGACCACGCCCAGCGTTCTGGTTGGGTACCGTGTGGAAGTTTACCGAGCGGAAGGTACAACACAGTGGTACACAGCTGTCATTGTCAGTTACAACGAAGCTACAAGGGTACGTAACCCCTTCCCAAACGCTGTTACAATAAAACTTGCTCAAAGCGGAATCGCATGGGATCATTTTTTTTCCCACATTAGACAAAATGCCGCATTATAAAAAAAACTAAGATTTATTAGTAATATTAGATTATAGAGTACCGTATATGTATTTTTATGTACCTTGGATTAATTGTAGTTCCGCAGCCTTTGAAAAGTGAGATATAGTATGTAAGAGCGACCTCGGCGGTAACGCGCGAGAAAACAGTCCCGTTACATTAGCGTTAGGAATGTCTCTCAGGCGCGTCTCCTGAAATTAAATTATGCAGTTTCGGTTTCCGATCACTAACTACAGTTTCATCCACATCCTTTGATTCCCCGAAAATTTTATTCCACCCTTCATTGTATCGACTTTTAAAACTGTCCAGCCAACCTGAAGATGCCTTGAAATCGTTATTCCCTAAGGATTTAGCAACAGCTAGAGCTTGACTTTGGAGCATCGGTCCGGCAATTTGGAGATTTATCTTCAATCACTTTCACTTTTTCGTTAATGAGAATGATACATACGTTTTAGCCATCTTTATTCCGTAAATTCAGATCGTTACCTGTGAAAGATCGGTCTCAGAACTTGTACTAATTTAAGATTTTACAGTGCAATGGTTATTTGCAAGACAGGTATATATATATATATTTCGCTTAACTGGTGTGCAGTGAGGCCGAAATAAAATTTCAGGTACAGATAGAATCTCTACTTCATCCGGCGCGGCGGCAAGAATAATCTCTTACTGCTTTTATTTGGCCTAACGGGAATTCAATGAAGTGGAAATTAATTGATTTCTCTGTCTTTGCGCTTTATACAACTTTTTTCCATGAATTGTATAGAAATGTCCTTCCGCTTCCAAGTTGGACAGATTCCGTTTTATGCAAAATAAATACACGTAGAAATTACTATTATTTCGCCGGGACCAATACATTTGTTCACATTGGACAGATTTTCGCAAGTTTGCTGTTGGTGAAGGAATCTCCACCTATCCTTGTCATATGTAATTCATTTCATGTCTGAAGTCGAGGCCCAACTTAATGTGTATATATATATATATATATATATATATATATATATGTGTATATGGTATGATAAGAAAAATAAATGCCTGGACGGGATTCGAACCCGGATCTCTGAGTCTGTACCTCAGCGTGATATCCATTACACTACCAGGCGAATCCAATTCAAACACTTATTTTTCTTATATATGTATTATATTCTCCATAATTACTAGATGTCGCGAGAACTCGGTCTTCACTGCCATCTAGTAGCTGACTATAACAAGTAAGCAAATTAAAGAGAATATGATTGAATTGGATTCGCCTGGTAGTGTAATGGATATCACGCTGAGGTACAGACTCAAGAGATCCGGGTTCGAATCCCGTCCAGGCATTTATTTTTCTTATCATACCATATTAAGCTTGCATTGCTCAATGTTGAACATTTAATTATAACATATATATCCTGGTATATACATGGTGTTGTAAAAACACCGACAACGAAGATGAGCTAGTATATTGAGATATGCTGATCATTTTTTAATAAGGTACCAATATCCGGAAGTGATGCGTTTTCACACTATGACTAGTTAATTATGTCTCAAGATCAGTGTTAGTTCCAAGGATTTGAAGACTCATTACTTGACAACAACTCACAGGTACGGAACCTATGATACGTGGCTTCGCAACGGAATGTGGCTGCAACGTGACGGAGCTCCAGCTCACTTCGATGTCAATGTGAGGAGACGTTTGGATACCACGTATCCAGGACGATGAATTGGCAGAGGAGAGACCAGTCCCATGGCCTCAGAGATCATCTGATCTTAACCCTCTCGACTAGTTTTTGTGGGGCGACATGAAACAGTGTGTTTATCACACTCCAGTATAGTCACATATGTATCTTATAGCCCGAATCCACGCTGCTACAAAAATAATTCAAACGCGGCAAAACCTATTTGAACGGGTGCGCCAATCACTACACCGCCGATGGTCGCTCTGCAATGAGATGGGAGGTGGATATTTTGAAAACTTGATGTGACTGTGACAGTATTGTCAAGTATTGAGTCTTGAAATCCAACTAACGGAACTCTTGAGATGTTAGCTACTTATAGTGTGAAAGCGCATCATTATTAAAAAATTATCACCATTATACCACGACCGGGAATCGAACCCGGGCTCGCTGCGTGGCAGGGCAGCACGCTACCTCGAGACCACAGCGGTGGACTATATATTATTGGTCATTGTAGGCCAGAAATTTCTCTTTTTGGCGTTTATTGGCTTTTTGGTCCTTTTTAGCTCTTTTTTTAGTTCTTAACGGCTTTTTTGTAACTTTACGTTATTTTGACTACATTTACACCATTTGTATAATTCAAGAATCCGCAGAGTCTGGTCTCAATTCTAACCTCTTTTAAAAACACTATCTAGTTTTACTTCCAAAGACTTTTGACATTGCAAACACATTGGTTACGCGATAAACCATTGAACCCTCACAAAATATCCTGTTATTTTTAACCAGCCTAGTGACCGCCTGATATCCATTGCGGGTTCACTGAATTCATTCTAGGTGGGAAAAAAATCTTTAATTCTAAATTCTCCAAGAATTTGCCTTTAATGAACACAGAATTCCTTTTTCAAACTATGTTGAATTAAAAAGTATGGAAGAAGAAGCGTTTTCAATCATTTTTTTTTCGTAATGTATGTTGCATTTCACTAGAATTTTGAACTTTTGAAACATTTTTTATTATATTCATTAAACTGCAGTTGAAACTAAAATTATCATCTAATATGAATTCCCCTTCTATGTCCTTTTTTTAGTTTTTAGGTATTTTTAAGGATATTTTAGTATTTTAAATGTGTTTTATGGACATTTTATTGGTCCTCAACTTCCGAGTCTTGGTTATATGTATTGAAAGTCTTTTATCACATACTATCGGTCTTCCCCTATACTGCAGCCACTGATGCTCCGGCCCTGACGTTTTCACGACAGTTGCCGACGTGGATATTCAATGTCAGTGGCCGCTTTATGTATGCGGTTAGCAGACATACAGCTGACAACATCTCAACAATTTCAAACCTTACTCGCGCATTATAGTTGCGCGAAGAGCATTGATTGGTTGTGGCAGACATCTACTCTCACTACAACTATTTCCTTATTGGCAGTAGAGGGCGAATTCTCCCTTTACCCCTCGTATAATCTAAACTTCAGAGCCGGAGATATGGCGGCTGGGGTATATGTCCTTGTTATGTTAACTCGGACAAAGAACATTCAACAGTATTCTTCTTTCTTATTACACGCTTTATATTAGCTTGACCTGTATCTATCTATCTATGTAACGGAATTTTTCAACGCGATTTTCACCCTCTTAAAATCATTGGATCGACTTGAAACTTTGTATACTTGTAGAGGACCCGTGGCAATACAATAATTTCATATTTATTTTCTAAAATCCTGGCCATAATCATGAGAAAATGAAAAAAAGTGTTTTGTATCAATGTAACGGAATCTTTCAACGCGATTTTCACCCACTTAGAACCATTGGATCGACTTGAAACTTTGTATACTTATAGAGGACCCGTGGCAATACAATACTTTCATATTTATTTTCTAAAATCCTGGCCATAATCATGAGAAAATGAAAAAAGTGTTTTTGTATCAATGTAACGGAATCTTACAACGCGATTTTCACCCACTTAGAACCATTGGATCGGCTTGAAACTTTGTATACTTGTAAAGGACCCGTGACAATACAATAATTTCATATTTATTTTTCGTTAATTTCAGCCCATATTAAACCGAAGCGAGGACACAGACATCTTACAAGTGGTCATTTTTTCAAAAAAGTTTTCTTCGAAAAAAAAGTTTGGAACGATTGGAATCGAACTAATACTACTAGGGCATTCTATAAGTAAAGGCAGCACTGCTATAATATAACAAAAATCATTTAGATTACTAATACTACTAGGGCATTCTATAAGTAAAGGCAGCACTGCTATAATATAACAAAAATCATTTAGATTACTAATACTACTAGGGCATTCTATAAGTAAAGGCAGCACTGCTATAATATAACAAAAATTAAATTACTAATAATACTACATATACTAGGGCATTCTATAAGTAAAGGCAGCACTGCTATAATATAACAAAAATCATTTAGATTACTAATACTACTAGGGCATTCTATAAGTAAAGGCAGCACTGCTATAATATAACAAAAATCATTTAGATTACTAATACTACTAGGGCATTCTATAAGTAAAGGCAGCACTGCTATAATATAACAAAATCATTTAGATTACTAATACTACTAGGGCATTCTATAAGTAAAGGCAGCACTGCTATAATATAACAAAAATCATTTAGATTACTAATACTACTAGGGCATTCTATAAGTAAAGGCAGCACTGCTATAATATAACAAAAATCATTTAGATTACTAATACTACTAGGGCATTCTATAAGTAAAGGCAGCACTGCTATAATATAACAAAAATCATTTAGATTACTAATACTACTAGGGCATTCTATAAGTAAAGGCAGCACTGCTATAATATAACAAAAATCATTTAGATTACTAATACTACTAGGGCATTCTATAAGTAAAGGCAGCACTGCTATAATATAACAAAAATCATTTAGATTACTAATACTACTAGGGCATTCTATAAGTAAAGGCAGCACTGCTATAATATAACAAAAATCATTTAGATTACTAATACTACTAGGGCATTCTATAAGTAAAGGCAGCACTGCTATAATATAACAAAAATCATTTAGATTACTAATACTACTAGGGCATTCTATAAGTAAAGGCAGCACTGCTATAATATAACAAAAATCATTTAGATTACTAATACTACTAGGGCATTCTATAAGTAAAGGCAGCACTGCTATAATATAACAAAAATCATTTAGATTACTAATACTACTAGGGCATTCTATAAGTAAAGGCAGCACTGCTATAATATAACAAAAATCATTTAGATTACTAATACTACTAGGGCATTCTATAAGTAAAGGCAGCACTGCTATAATATAACAAAAATCATTTAGATTACTAATACTACTAGGGCATTCTATAAGTAAAGGCAGCACTGCTATAATATAACAAAAATCATTTAGATTACTAATACTACTAGGGCATTCTATAAGTAAAGGCAGCACTGCTATAATATAACAAAAATCATTTAGATTACTAATACTACTAGGGCATTCTATAAGTAAAGGCAGCACTGCTATAATATAACAAAAATCATTTAGATTACTAATACTACTAGGGCATTCTATAAGTAAAGGGCAGCACTGCTATAATATAACAAAAATCATTTAGATTACTAATACTACTAGGGCATTCTATAAGTAAAGGCAGCACTGCTATAATATAACAAAAATCATTTAGATTACTAATACTACTAGGGCATTCTATAAGTAAAGGCAGCACTGCTATAATATAACAAAAATCATTTAGATTACTAATACTACTAGGGCATTCTATAAGTAAAGGCAGCACTGCTATAAATATAACAAAAATCATTTAGATTACTAATACTACTAGGGCATTCTATAAGTAAAGGCAGCACTGCTATAATATAACAAAAATCATTTAGATTACTAATACTACTAGGGCATTCTATAAGTAAAGGCAGCACTGCTATAATATAACAAAAATCATTTAGATTACTAATACTACTAGGGCATTCTATAAGTAAAGGCAAGCACTGCTATAATATAACAAAAATCTTTAGATTACTAATACTACTAGGGCATTCTATAAGTAAAGGCAGCACTGCTATAATATAACAAAAATCATTTAGATTACTAATACTACTAGGGCATTCTATAAGTAAAGGCAGCACTGCTATAATATAACAAAAATCATTTAGATTACTAATACTACTAGGGCATTCTATAAGTAAAGGCAGCACTGCTATAATATAACAAAAATCATTTAGATTACTAATACTACTAGGGCATTCTATAAGTAAAGGCAGCACTGCTATAATATAACAAAAATCATTTAGATTACTAATACTACTAGGGCATTCTATAAGTAAAGGCAGCACTGCTATAATATAACAAAAATCATTTAGATTACTAATACTACTAGGGCATTCTATAAGTAAAGGCAGCACTGCTATAATATAACAAAAATCATTTAGATTACTAATACTACTAGGGCATTCTATAAGTAAAAGGCAGCACTGCTATAATATAACAAAAATCATTTAGATTACTAATACTACTAGGGCATTCTATAAGTAAAGGCAGCACTGCTATAATATAACAAAAATCATTTAGATTACTAATACTACTAGGGCATTCTATAAGTAAAGGCAGCACTGCTATAATATAACAAAAATCATTTAGATTACTAATACTACTAGGGCATTCTATAAGTAAAGGCAGCACTGCTATAATATAACAAAAATCATTTAGATTACTAATACTACTAGGGCATTCTATAAGTAAAGGCAGCACTGCTATAATATAACAAAAATCATTTAGATTACTAATACTACTAGGGCATTCTATAAGTAAAGGCAGCACTGCTATAATATAACAAAAATCATTTAGATTACTAATATACTAGGGCATTCTATAAGTAAAGGCAGCACTGCTATAATATAACAAAAATCATTTAGATTACTAATACTACTAGGGCATTCTATAAGTAAAGGCAGCACTGCTATAATATAACAAAAATCATTTAGATTACTAATACTACTAGGGCATTCTATAAGTAAAGGCAGCACTGCTATAATATAACAAAAATCATTTAGATTACTAATACTACTAGGGCATTCTATAAGTAAGGCAGCACTGCTATAATATAACAAAAATCATTTAGATTACTAATACTACTAGGGCATTCTATAAGTAAAGGCAGCACTGCTATAATATAACAAAAATCATTTAGATTACTAATACTACTAGGGCATTCTATAAGTAAAGGCAGCACTGCTATAATATAACAAAAATCATTAGATTACTAATACTACTAGGGCATTCTATAAGTAAAGGCAGCACTGCTATAATATAACAAAAATCATTTAGATTACTAATACTACTAGGGCATTCTATAAGTAAAGGCAGCACTGCTATAATATAACAAAAATCATTTAGATTACTAATACTACTAGGGCATTCTATAAGTAAAGGCAGCACTGCTATAATATAACAAAAATCATTTAGATTACTAATACTACTAGGGCATTCTATAAGTAAAGGCAGCACTGCTATAATATAACAAAAATCATTTAGATTACTAATACTACTAGGGCATTCTATAAGTAAAGGCAGCACTGCTATAATATAACAAAAATCATTTAGATTACTAATACTACTAGGGCATTCTATAAGTAAAGGCAGCACTGCTATAATATAACAAAAAATCATTTAGATTACTAATACTACTAGGGCATTCTATAAGTAAAGGCAGCACTGCTATAATATAACAAAAATCATTTAGATTACTAATACTACTAGGGCATTCTATAAGTAAAGGCAGCACTGCTATAATATAACAAAAATCATTTAGATTACTAATACTACTAGGGCATTCTATAAGTAAAGGCAGCACTGCTATAATATAACAAAATCATTTAGATTACTAATACTACTAGGGCATTCTATAAGTAAAGGCAGCACTGCTATAATATAACAAAAATCATTTAGATTACTAATACTACTAGGGCATTCTATAAGTAAAGGCAGCACTGCTATAATATAACAAAAATCATTTAGATTACTAATACTACTAGGGCATTCTATAAGTAAAGGCAGCACTGCTATAATATACAAAAAATCATTTAGATTACTAATACTACTAGGGCATTCTATAAGTAAAGGCAGCACTGCTATAATATAACAAAAATCATTTAGATTACTAATACTACTAGGGCATTCTATAAGTAAAGGCAGCACTGCTATAATATAACAAAAATCATTTAGATTACTAATACTACTAGGGCATTCTATAAGTAAAGGCAGCACTGCTATAATATAACAAAAATCATTTAGATTACTAATACTACTAGGGCATTCTATAAGTAAAGGCAGCACTGCTATAATATAACAAAAATCATTTAGATTACTAATACTACTAGGGCATTCTATAAGTAAAGGCAGCACTGCTATAATATAACAAAAATCATTTAGATTACTAATACTACTAGGGCATTCTATAAGTAAAGGCAGCACTGCTATAATATAACAAAAATCATTTAGATTACTAATACTACTAGGGCATTCTATAAGTAAAGGCAGCACTGCTATAATATAACAAAAATCATTTAGATTACTAATACTACTAGGGCATTCTATAAGTAAAGGCAGCACTGCTATAATATAACAAAAATCATTTAGATTACTAATACTACTAGGGCATTCTATAAGTAAAGGCAGCACTGCTATAATATAACAAAAATCATTTAGATTACTAATACTACTAGGGCATTCTATAAGTAAAGGCAGCACTGCTATAATATAACAAAAATCATTTAGATTACTATATACTACTAGGGCATTCTATAAGTAAAGGCAGCACTGCTATAATATAACAAAAATCATTTAGATTACTAATACTACTAGGGCATTCTATAAGTAAAGGCAGCACTGCTATAATATAACAAAAATCATTTAGATTACTAATACTACTAGGGCATTCTATAAGTAAAGGCAGCACTGCTATAATATAACAAAAATCATTTAGATTACTAATACTACTAGGGCATTCTATAAGTAAAGGCAGCACATGCTATAATATAACCAAAATCATTTAGATTACTAATACTACTAGGGCATTCTATAAGTAAAGGCAGCACTGCTATAATATAACAAAAATCATTTAGATTACTAATACTACTAGGGCATTCTATAAGTAAAGGCAGCACTGCTATAATATAACAAAAATCATTTAGATTACTAATACTACTAGGGCATTCTATAAGTAAAGGCAGCACTGCTATAATATAACAAAAATCATTTAGATTACTAATACTACTAGGGCATTCTATAAGTAAAGGCAGCACTGCTATAATATAACAAAAATCATTTAGATTACTAATACTACTAGGGCATTCTATAAGTAAAGGCAGCACTGCTAAATATAAACAAAAATCATTTAGATTACTAATACTACTAGGCATTCTATAAGTAAAGGCAGCACTGCTATAATATAACAAAAATCATTTAGATTACTAATACTACTAAGGGCATTCTATAAGTAAAGGCAGCACTGCTATAATATAAAACAAAATCATTTAGATTACTAATACTACTAGGGCATTCTATAAGTAAAGGCAGCACTGCTATAATATAACAAAAATCATTTAGATTACTAATACTACTAAGGGCATTCTATAAGTAAAGGCAGCACTGCTATAATATAACAAAAATCATTTAGATTACTAAACTACTAGGGCATTCTATAAGTAAAGGCAGCACTGCTATAATATAACAAAAATCATTTAGATTACTAATACTACTAGGGCATTCTATAAGTAAAGGCAGCACTGCTATAATATAACAAAAATCATTTAGATTACTAATACTACTAGGGGCATTCTATAAGTAAAGGCAGCACTGCTATAATATAACAAAAATCATTTGATTACTAATACTACTAGGGCATTCTATAAGTAAGCAGCACTGCTATAATATAACACAAAATCATTTAGATTACTAATACTACTAGGGCATTCTATAAGTAAAGGCAGCACTGCTATAATATAACAAAAATCATTTAGATTACTAATACTACTAGGCATTCTATAAGTAAAGGCAGCACTGCTATAATATAACAAAAATCATTTAGATTACTAATACTACTAGGGCATTCTATAAGTAAGGCAGCACTGCTATAATATAACAAAAATCATTTAGATTACTAATACTACTAGGGCATTCTATAAGTAAAGGCAGCACTGCTATAATATAACAAAAATCATTTAGATTACTAATACTACTAGGGCATTCTATAAGTAAAGGCAGCACTGCTATAATAAACAAAAAAATTTAGATTACTAATACTACTAGGGCATTCTATAAGTAAAGGCAGCACTGCTATAATATAACAAAAATCATTTAGATTACTAATACTACTAGGGCATTCTATAAGTAAAGGCAGCACTGCTATAATATAACAAAAATCATTTAGATTACTAATACTACTAGGGGCATTCTATAAGTAAAGGCAGCACTGCTATAATATAAACAAAAATCATTTAGATTACTAATACTACTAGGGCATTCTATAAGTAAAGGCAGCACTGCTATATATAACAAAAATCATTTAGATTACTAATACTACTAGGGCATTCTATAAGTAAAGGCAGCACTTGCTATAATATAACAAAAATCATTTAGATTACTAATACTACTAGGGCATTCTATAAGTAAAGGCAGCACTGCTATAATATAACAAAAATCATTTAGATTACTAATACTACTAGGGCATTCATATAAGTAAAGGCAGCACTGCTATAATATAACAAAAATCATTTAGATTACTAATACTACTAGGGCATTCTATAAGTAAAGGCAGCACTGCTATAATATAACAAAAATCATTTAGATTACTAATACTACTAGGGCATTCTATAAGTAAAGGCAGCACTGCTATAATATAACAAAAATCATTTAGATTACTAATACTACAAGGGCATTCTATAAGTAAAGGCAGCACTGCTATAATATAACAAAAATCATTTAGATTACTATACTACTAGGGCATTCTATAAGTAAAGGCAGCACTGCTATATATAACAAAAATCATTTAGATTACTAATACTACTAGGGCATTCTATAAGTAAAGGCAGCCACTGCTATAATATAACAAAAATCATTTAGATTACTAATACTACTAGGGCATTCTATAAGTAAAGGCAGCACTGCTATAATATAAACAAAAATCATTTAGATTACTAATACTACTAGGGCATTCTATAAGTAAAGGCAGCACTGCTATAATATAACAAAAATCATTAGATTACTAATACTACTAGGGCATTCTATAAGTAAAGGCAGCACTGCTATAATAATAACAAAAATCATTTAGATTACAATACTACTAGGGCATTCTATAAGTAAAGGCAGCACTGCTATAATATAACAAAAATCATTTAGATTACTAATACTACTAGGGCATTCTATAAGTAAAGGCAGCACTGCTATAAATATAACAAAAATCTTTATAGTACTAATACTACTAGGGCATTCTATAAGTTAAAGGCACACTGCTATAATATAACAAAAATCATTAGATTACTAATACTACTAGGGCATTCTATAAGTAAAGGCAGCACTGCTATAATATAACAAAAATCATTTAGATTACTAATACTACTAGGGGCATTCTATAAGTAAAGGCAGCACTGCTATAATATAACAAAAATCATTTAGATTACTAATACTACTAGGGCATTCTATAAGTAAAGGCAGCACTGCTATAATATAACAAAAAAAAATTTAGATTACTAATACTACTACTAGGGCATTCTATAAGTAAAGGCAGCACTGCTATAATATAACAAAAATCATTTAGATTACTAATACTACTAGGGCATTCTATAAGTAAGGCAGCACTGCTATAATATAACAAAAATCATTTAGATTACTAATACTACTAGGGCATTCTATAAGTAAAGGCAGCACTGCATATATATAACAAAAATCATTTAGATTACTAATACTACTAGGGCATTCTATAAGTAAAGCAAGCACTGCTATAATATAAACAAAAATCATTTAGATTTACTAATACTACTAGGGCATTCTATAAGTAAAGGCAGCACTGCTATAATATAACAAAATCATTTAGATTACAATACTACTAGGGCATTCTATAAGTAAAGGCAGCACTGCTATAATATAACAAAAATCATTTAGATTACTAATACTACTAGGGCATTCTATAAGTAAAGGCAGCACTGCTATAATATAACAAAAATCATTTAGATTACTAATACTACTAGGGCATTCTATAAGTAAAGGCAGCACTGCTATAATATAACAAAAATCATTTAGATTACTAATACTACTAGGGCATTCTATAAGTAAAGGCAGCACTGCTATAATATAACAAAATCATTTAGATTACTAATACTACTAGGGCATTCTATAAGTAAAGGCAGCACTGCTAAAATAAAACAAAAATCATTTAGATTACTAATACACTAGGGCATTCTATAAGTAAAGGCAGCACTGCTATAATATAACAAAAATCATTTAGATTACTAATACTACTAGGGCATTCTATAAGTAAAGGCAGCACTGCTATAATATAACAAAAATCATTTAGATTACTAATACTACTAGGGCATTCTATAAGTAAAGGCAGCACTGCTATAATATAACAAAAATCATTTAGATTACTAATACTACTAGGGCATTCTATAAGTAAAGGCAGCACTGCTATAATATAACAAAAATCATTTAGATTACTAATACTACTAGGGCATTCTATAAGTAAAGGCAGCACTGCTATAATATAACAAAAATCATTTAGATTACTAATACTACTAGGGCATTCTATAAGTAAAGGCAGCACTGCTATAATATAACAAAAATCATTTAGATTACTTTTGACATTACGAATTTCATTTGTAATCCCATGCCAAGTCAACTATTCGTTGCCAAATCCTGAAATACGGAGCACTCCACCTGCAGCACCACTTCTCGATATCTCTCTCATCTCATAGATCTACAGCTTTGTGGATATCAACTCTTGATTTATGTTTTACCCGCGAATATTGAGCTTTTACTTTACTAAAATCGAATGCTCTAGTATTTTCATTTATAGAATATCAGAAAATAGAAAATTAAACACCCTATTGTTTGCAGATGACCAAATAATAATAGCAAATTCCGAAGATAATCTACAGAAAGGTCTGTATGAACTTAACAAAATTACAGAAGAATATGGTTTGAAGATATCTCACAGAAAAAAACAAAATTTATGGCATTTCAAGGTGTAGATCCTGTCAGAAGTAAAATTGTACTGGACAATAACATTTTGGAGCAGGTGAATAATTTTACATATCTAGGATGCAATATCTGAATGAAGAAGAAAAGGATTGTAAATGCAAAATATCTATTTTTTTAAGAATTTTAGGGTTAATAAATTCTATCTTCAAGCCACAGTTAGTCCAAAAGCATTCAAGACTGAAAGTGTATAAAACACTGGCTCTTCCAACTCTTTTGTATGGTAGCGAAGTATGGACGTTGAACAGAAGGATATACAGAGACTTAGATCTGCTGAAATGAGATATCTTCGGAGGACTGCAGGATACACACTACTAGATCACAAAAAAATGAAGACATCTTAGAAGAATTACACATGGAATCTTTAGAAAACAAAATTTCTGATTATAAGTCAAGATGGATGCAACATGTTCATCGAATGGAAGATCACAGAATACCCAAACGAATGTTAAGATATCATCCTGCAGGAAGAAGAAGGCCAGGACGTCTACTCAAAAGACTTCTGGATGGTGTTTCTCTTGAGGCCGAAACAGGTCAACAAATGGCCTAAATTCGTGAATGTACTATAATGATGTTGATATTTTCTATCCAAGGTCAGATCGTTCGCTGCAAACCCAAAATATTATTTAAAACTTTGCGACACAATTCCTGTATTCGCGGCTAAAAATTCCTTTATTCGCGGATCCAGTCGGTATATTAGAAAGATTAGTGCAGTTTTTTTATTTTTATTTATTTTTTACTGCAGGCCACTGCCAAGGCGGCTTTTACAAATGGACAAATAAATATCAAAACAAAACAAACCTTATTGTCACTAATCCTAAAGTTTCTGTATTCTCGGCTTATTTGCGGAACTAATCCCCTGCGAATAAGATGTTACTGTACTTCTAATTTTCTCTTCTTTAATTTCTAGAAGCCCTCCTCCAAAAATCCATCTCTGTCACCAATAGTTCTTGTGCTTGCTCTCTGATAAATGTTCACTTTTCCGCACCATACAATAGTCATCATCATCACTCCAGGGATTAGGCAATTGCCCGTTCCGACTTCATAATGCATCAGCCCAACGTCTTCTAGGTCTTCCAATATCACGTCTTCCTCTTGCTTGATAATTTCATTCCATCCATGTGATCAATCCATTTCTGTCTGTAATTCGTGACTGTACTTTCAATTCTTCTCTTATATCCCTCATTTCTTATTCTATCAATACCATACAATAGTACAATAAATAAATAAATAAGCCTGGTGTAGTTGGACCAAAGGATCTGTGCCCCCGTAAGAAATGCGAACTAAACACTAATTCAGTTTCTCCCTCGGTAAATCATTTCCCTCCCTGTATTCTTGCCTGTCTCTATTTTCTATCTCTCTCTTTCTCCCCTCCCATTACTCACAGTTTTGAGCTTTCTTGCGGGATATTATTTGCACCCACAGTCCAGCGTTGTCAACTCAGTATCAGTATGTTATGTTATATAGTTTGTAAATTGTAAATTATTATCATTAGCTTAATTCATAAGCATAAATTAGAATTCCTGTATAGTATCAGTATGTAAGTAAAATCGTAGCATGTAGTAACTTCGCCATAGCCGGTCCCTAGCCCGGATGAGAAAGAAGGAGGGCACATGATTGTGTATTCATACCTAAAATTTTATAATTTTGTTAGGACTTCAAGATTACGTTCCAAATCTAACCAAATAAGACAACGAGGTGAAGGAGAAATATTTATGACGAAACATTCATCTTTAAAAACAACATATGTAGATTCCCTTCACGTAATTTCCATTTAGCCAACAAATATCCACTATTATAATTATATCCATTAATCGTAGAAATCAATCAGTGTCATTAGACCTACTTAAATTAAATATGAAGAAGTAATAATTAACCTTACAATATTCAAGAGCCTGACACCGGGGGAAGTTTGGCAACGTCTCTACTCGGTCAGTTACAGTGGCTTCTATTTGACGTAGTGGGAGGGGAGCGCGGTGGAATGGTGTGACAACTGACGTGTACTTTTCGAAGAACGATGCCAGCGCTACAGGGGCACAGATCCGTTGGTCCGACTATGTGTCCCTTTAGGGCAAAGGCCTCCCTGTACAAGGGTTAAGCTCTATTGTGAATGTCACCCGGTGAGCTACTCCGTGGTGAGAAGTTGACTTGGATGTAGCACTTGGTTTGTATACACTGTCTGTTCTGTGATTAGTTAATACACAGTTGGCTCTCCATCGTTCTCCAGCTTTTCCTGCATCTAGCGACTCTGGACCATTGCGCCCCTGCTCGTTCTTTGAAGAGGTCAGCCCATCTTCGTCTTGGTCTTCCGTGCTGTCTCTTGCCTGTGTACGGGTCCCACATGCTTGTTTTTATTGTCCACCTGTCGTCATGTATTCTTGCGACGTGGCCTCCACACTTCCATTTTTTCCTGATGGCTTGTTGTGCGGGATCAGTTGTTGAGGACATCGCTTGAAGTGTTGTATTTGAGATTCTGTCCTTCAGAGTTATGCCTAAGTTTTTCCTCTCCATATGTAGTACAATATCTACAATAAATTATATATATATATATATATATATATATATATTTTGTTCAGAATGTTTATACTTTACAGAGCCGAATTTAACATTCCAATTGTTTTCCTTCCTTGACTTACTCTTTTGTTTGTCTCAGATGTGCTTGATCCTTCTGACCCTAACATTGATCCCAAATATTTGAATTTATTAACTGTGTCAATTTTCACATTTTCAATCTCCAAACTTTCGTCCATTTGCGAAAATCTTAATTACGCACATAAGACTCTTTATTAAAACATAATTTGAGGATCCTATACAAATATTTCATGAACGTTTCCTTTCTGAATGATAATGAAATGCATTTAAAACTGGGTAAATTTATCGTTGAGATTAAATTATTTGTGTATCCTGCTGCGGTATTTTTATTTTAAAAAATTGCCCGTCCTATGTGTCAGGACAGTTCATATCTGTATCTGACATTTCAATTACAATGTTTACTTTTTTTCCACGAAATTTGCACACAATGTTTGAACGGTTTTTGCATATTTCAACTCCCTATACTATACTTTGTCTAAAACCAAAAGCATCTTCCCCCCCCATTTTGTTGGATTTCTGAAAATGTTAATGCAAGAAACATGTGTACATTGTGAGACAGAACTTACAGAGTGATTCAGAAATATGGCTATACGTTTGATCGCATTTTGTGACGAAAATATTATTATTAAAGGAAATATGATGTTATCATTGGAAAGGGAATCCTTCAAATTACAACAATAGAACAAAACAAAACAAATCACTGCTCACTAGCAGCTTGGCGGGTTGATTGTTGTTGGCTAGCGTCGAAGGCCTCCACAATTCTCTTCGTTGTTTCTGCATCCGTGCTAATGCGAGGCCTTCCAGGAGGTTTGATTTTCTGCATCCTTCCCGTTTCCAGCAGTCGTTTTCTCCACTTCCCCACAGTCGACGGATGCAATGCTACGTTAAACTCACGTCTTGCGGCCTCACGATCATTAGCATACGTTATTGCCCATGCAGCAATTGTAATTTGCTGTTGCATATTCAACGCCATTTTGACTAATGACGTAAGTTCTACTGTTTTCATTATTACATTTTTTATTTGAATAATTGCCTTTCTAACGGTAATTTCATATTTCCTGTAATGATAATATTTTCATCACACAACGCGATCAAACATGCAGCCATATTTATGATTCACCCCGTAAGTATAATCAAATTCAGACAAGTGAGTTTTGGCATTTATTGTAGGACCTGACTGTCACAGACGACACAGTGCTGGAGGAACACAACGAAGACCCATGCATCGTGCAGATGAGGCTCATCGGAGACGGAGGTGAGAATACATAATATACATAATTTTGAGCTATTCTATGCCGCTGTGCCATCTGTCAATATTCGAT
This sequence comes from Diploptera punctata, assembly GCA_030220185.1. NCBI lineage: Eukaryota > Metazoa > Arthropoda > Insecta > Blattodea > Blaberidae > Diploptera > Diploptera punctata. The sequence continues at coordinate 1,260,151 of JASPKZ010004590.1, read as the reverse complement.
CGGTGAACAAGAGACTGCTAACGTCATATTTGGTCTATGCGATAACATATATTCCCGTCAGAGTCATTTGCCAACATGTTACTAGTGGTTTACGGGATTGTTGATTCAAGTCATTTTTCCCAAGCTTGCCAATAAAGAAGTTTCAAGTTACCAATTTGGCAAGACTGTCACATCCTCTTTGCATTATCCCGGTGCACCAATTGCAACATGTTTATTTACATATCCATCCATCCAATGACTGATTGGGTCAAATTCGAGCTTTGGCCTCCCTTAACTTCTGCCTCCAATCATTTCTATTTTGTGCAGCAAACCTCCAGTTACGACACTTAAGTAGGTTTGCAACATCTTCCTTAATCCGATTCCTATTGAGGGTCTTTCCACTTTTCAGCGGTTGCCCTTTTACCAGCCGGCTGCTGGTCCTTCACATCCACATGTGTCAATCACAGAGGTAGATGATCAACAGCCAGTGTAACATCTTCCTTAATACCATCTTCCCATCGTTTTTTAGGTCTTCCAACCCGTCTATTCCCCATAAAATTGCTGTAAGCACCTTTTTTGGTGCTCGGGCTGTTGACAGCCTTTGTACATGACCAGCCCACTCTAATTTCTTTAACTTGATAAAATTAACAAGGTCAGGTTCATTGTATTTGTCATACAGTTCTTTGTTATATCGTATTCTCCACTGACCATTAATATTTATTGGTCCAAATATTTTTTGGTCCAAATATTTTCCTGAGTACTTTTTTTCAAAATTATTTAGGGCTACCTCTGATCTTTTAGTGGGGCTCCATGTCTCACTACCATAGGTCAAAACTGGTCTTATTAAAACTTTATATAGCCTTATTTTAGTTGCTGAGTGTTTGTTATTACTCTTCATTATTTTATAAAGTGAGTAATAAGCTTTGTTGGCCAGTTTCAGTCTTGTTTGTACTGCAAAGTTATTCACATATATAGGGATTATATCTCAAGAGTCCACCTACATTAGTGTTCAAGTAAGGTTTAGAAAATGGGCAATTAGTATTAGATTAGTAAGTTAGTGTCAGTTTGGGCAAGTTAGGGTGAGAAAATTGGCGAATTAGTACACCAGATTGGTTTAGCGTCCACTCGTTTGTTACTGGATTTTTTTTGTGTAAAGTTGGCTAAATTGTGTGAACAATGACTAATATCATAATTAAAATAAACTAAATATGAATATAAAATTAAGTACAATAAATTCTAATCTACATATTTTACATTACTATTACCTTTTTTTCAAAGTGCTCTCCCTGAGCATCGTCGCATCCTCAAGAATCACGACTGGAAGCACCTGGCGCTAGTCACTTTCATCCAGTGCACTGAGCCCCCCTTGGTATGCTACAATCGCATCTTCAGGTGTTGAAAACCGCTTCCCATGCATTTAGGCCTTCACCGTAGGGAACAAAAACAAGTCACAGGGTGTCAGGTCCGGACTGTTAGGAGGATAGAAAATCCATTATCAAATGGGCGGTGTAGGCAGAGACATTGTCATGGTGCAACAGGATGCCCCTGAGTCCAGCTCTTGGGCGGTTTTCTCGCATTTTTTGAAATACCTATGGGTGGGCAATTGTGGTCACTGTCATCCAGTGCACTGAGCCCCCCTTGGTATGCTGCAACCGCATCTTCAGGTGTTGAAAAACGCTTCCCATGCATTTAGGCCTTCACCGTAGGGAACAAAACAAGTCACAGGGTGTCAGGTCCGGACTGTTAGGAGGATAGAAAATCCATTATCAAATGGGCGGTGTAGGCAGAGACATTGTCATGGTGCAACAGGATGCCCCTGAGTCCAGCTCTTGGGCGGTTTTCTCGCATTTTTTGAAATACCTATGGGTGGGCAATTGTGGTCACTGTCATCCAGTGCACTGAGCCCCCTTGGTATGCTGCAACCGCATCTTCAGGTGTTGAAAACCGCTTCCCATGCATTTAGGCCTTCACCGTAGGGAACAAAAACAAGTCACAGGGTGTCAGGTCCGGACTGTTAGGAGGATAGAAAATCCATTATCAAATGGGCGGTGTAGGCAGAGACATTGTCATGGTGCAACAGGATGCCCCTGAGTCCAGCTCTTGGGCGGTTTTTCTCGCAATTTTTGAAGTACCTATGAGTGGGCAATTGTGGTCACTTTCATCCAGTGCACTGACTCCCCCTTGGTATGCTACAACCGCATTTTCAGTGTTGAAAACCGCTTCCCATGCATTTAGGCCTTCACCGTAGGGAACAAAAACAAGTCACGGGGTGCCAGGTCCGGACTGTTAGGAGGATAGAAAATCCATTATCAAATGGTAGATACATTGTCATGGTGCAACAGGATGCCCCTGAGTCCAGCTCTTGGGCGGTTTTCTCGCAATTTTTGAAATACCTATGGGTGGGCAATTGTGGTCACTTTCATCCAGTCCCCTTGGTATGCTGCAACTGCATCACCAGGTGTTGAAAACCGCTTCTCATGGATTTAGGCATTTACCGTAGGGAACAAAAACAAGTCACAGGGTGCCAGGTCCGGACTGTTAGGAGGATAGAAAATCCATTGTCAAATGGGCGGTATGGGCAGAGACATTGTCGTGGTGCAACAGGATGCCCCTCAGTCCAGCTCTTGGGCGGTTTTCTCGCAATTTTTGAAGTATCTATGAGTGGGCAATTGTGGTGACTTTCATCCAGTGCACTGAGCTCCCCTTGGTATGCTGCAACCGCATCTTCAGGTGTTGAAAACAGCTTCTCATGGATTTAGGCCTTCACCGTAGGGAACAAAAACAAGTCACGGGGTGCCAGGTCCGGACTGTTAGGAGGATAGAAAATCCATTATCAAATGGGCGGTGTAGGCAGAGACATTGTCATGGTGCAACAGGATGCCCCTGAGTCCAGCTCTTGGGCGGTTTTCTCGCAATTTTTGAAGTACCTATGAGTGGGCAATTGTGGTCACTTTCATCCAGTGCACTGAGCTCCCCTTGGTATGCTGCAACCGCATCTTCAGGTGTTGAAAACCGCTTCTCATGGATTTAGGCCTTCACCGTAGGGAACAAAAACAAGTCACGGGGTGCCAGGTCCGGACTGTTAGGAGGATAGAAAATCCATTATCAAATGGGCGGTGTAGGCAGATACATTGTCATGGTGCAACAGGATGCCCCTGAGTCCAGCTCTTGGGCGGTTTTCTCGCAATTTTTGAAATACCTATGGGTGGGCAATTGTGGTCACTTTCATCCAGTCCCCTTGGTATGCTGCAACTGCATCACCAGGTGTTGAAAACCGCTTCTCATGGATTTAGGCCTTTACCGTAGGGAACAAAAAGTCACAGGGTGCCAGGTCCGGACTGTTAGGAGGATAGAAAATCCATTGTCAAATGGGCGGTATGGGCAGAGACATTGTCGTGGTGCAACAGGATGCCCCTCAGTCCAGCTCTTGGGCGTTTTTTTCGCAATTTTTGAAATACCTGTGGGTGGGCAACTGTGATGTACAACTGTGCAGTCACTGTCCTTTGATGCGCAAGTGGTATTGTTGCCACAAAAAAGTGAACACCATTTTCTTCCCAACACTCTTTGCCCTTTTCACTTTGACGGGTCGATCATCATCAGGAAAAACCCACACCGACGACTAACACTTTGTTTCTGAGTCATACTGGTAAATCCAGGTCTCGTCACCTGTAATGATCTCAGAAATGTGGCGAGAGTTCCCATCGTTGAATCTCCGAAGCATTTCGCGGCACCATTCCACTCGGGCAATTTTTGACCTTCTGTGAGTCTGTGTGGCACCCAACGAGATGGCACCTTGCTGACCCTAAGGTAGCTGTGCAGAATTTTCGTAACACTCGCCGATCCAATCCTTGGGGATATTTACCTACCTACCTACCTAATACAGGCTTTCCACTTTACAGCAGTTCGCCCTTGATTCCTGCTTTCCGGAGATTCCTATCTTCCCATTGTCCCTCTTCTATACTCCTCTTCATCATGGCATCACATATTCCCTCATACCATGTTCTTCTACTTCTCCATCTCTTCTTTCTGCCTGGTACCATCCACTCTAACACGTGTTTAGGCCACTGGTCTTCCGACATCCGTTGTACATGTCCATACCACTATAAAGCTCTCTTTGTTATCCTTTCGATAACAGTGTCTTGTACATTCATTTCTTGTCTGATATATGTATTTCGAATATGCTGTAGCCCGGATATTCTCATACTTCTCCGTAATCCATCCATTTCTGTCGCCAAGATTCTTTTCTGCATCCTTTCATTTATTGCCCAGCTTTCTGATCCATATGTAAGTATACTTTCCATTATTGTTTGTATAATCTCTTTTTTGTTTTTGTTTTTCTGATCAAATTTCTATTCCATAAAAGACCATTCTGGGATCTAATCGCCTTCCTTGCACAATTTACTCTGTTAATAATATATTTTTCACAAGTACCAGATTTATCTATTATAGATCCAAGATATTTAAACTCTTCAACACGTTTAATTATCATATTATTTATTTGTATCTCAATGTCTTATTAAGTCACACAGGCGTCTTCTCCACAACATTGATGTTTTCCTCAGCCACTGCCATCCTCTCTTCATCTTCAAGCGAGGTTCTATCCCTCTTAAACTCCGCAAACCAATTGTGCACGGGAAGAAGCAAGATCCCCAAAAACCCGTGCAAGTTTTTCATGTGATTACGCCTGGTTTAAGACACTTGTAAAATCGTAGAAAATGATTGCTCGATAATGTACTCGCTGCAGTTCCATGCTGTAAACTGAAAGTTACTTTCACCCCCTACCATTTGACTCACGGCTGCTAAGGAATGAGGGGTGCGGGAGGGAGGAAACTATGTCAGTTGACTAACAAAGGGCCTCGGAACACGTTGCTGGCACTGTTATATTTCTGTCATAAACAGTACCGTCAGTTCTAAAAACTTTCTGAGTGACTCTCGTATGGTGATTTTAGATTACTTTGAGCTCAACTTCTGACCTCATTTCTCACATTTTTTCTGGGAAAAAATCAACATATATATATTTCTTTCAGGTACTTATTCACAGACTGCTACAATAAATTGTGCATTTTTTTTTTTCGTTCTTTATTTAAATTTATTTAGGAAGGATGGTGGCATAGAATCCTACATTTTTGTATTAATTGGCTGTTCAAAATCATTGTATGTTTTATTATCATGTAAGAGAACCTCAAAAATGCCTAATTAATTGGCTTTAAATTACAATTAACATTTGCAGCAATTAACACGCACCCACTACTGAGTAATGCTAAGAAATTGGGACTGGAAGTAAATATCAATAAAACTATATACATGATCACACATAAAAATACATTATAATTATAATGGAAATGGATAGCTAATGACAAATGAAGGACATTTTGAGGAAGTGGCTGACTTCAAAAACTTAGAAACAATAATCACAAACTGGAATGAGATGCACAAGGAAATTAAACATAGGCTCAATTCTGGAAATGCGTGCTATTATGTATTACAGGGACTTTTGATGTCCCAACTCCTTTCAAAAAATGTTAAACTGAAAATATATAAAACTATTATTCTACCAGTTATATTATATGGATGCGAAGCATGGACTCTTACTTTAAGAGAGGAAAGGAGTATTTGAGAATAAATGTCTTAGAAAAATGTTTGGACCAAAGAGAGATGAACAGACAGGTGAATGGAGAAGACTACTTTACAATGAATTACATGGTATTTATAGGAAGCCAGATATAATGAGAACAGTTAAGTCTCGTAGACTGAGATGGGCAGGACATGTGGCACGAATGGGAAATGAAAGAGATGCATGGAAGCTTCTTGTAGGAAAACCAGAGGTAAAACGCCCAGTTGGTAGACCAAGAATGAGGTGGGAGAATACTATTAACTATGATTTGAGGGAAGTAGATTATACTGGGAATGATTGGAAAACATTAGCTCAAGATAGGGATGTATGGAGAGCTTATGTCCGCGTGGCCATGAACCTACAGATTCGATAGTGCCAGTTAGTTACTTAGTGGTTGAGAAACGTGTAGTATCGCACGCTTGGAAGATATGGTGTAATATCGACAATCCACGTTTGTTACAGGGTGTGATATATATAGTTTCGCATATAATTGAATTTATATTTTATGGTAAATTATTTCACTTTCCATTTCTTTGATATTGGGCCGCACGTATAACCGGAGGATGGGACAGAGCTGCAGGTCCTTAATTTGCCTTCTTTTCCTCTCTTGACAGTGGGATGTGTTTCTCTACTTGTGTTGTAGTTGTGGAGTCCATCATGAAGGGCGAAAACGTGGGCATCACTCCGCGGAGGTCAAGGTCATCGGCAGTGCTGACACAACAACAGCAGCAACAACAACCGGTAAGTAGACTTTCTTTTATAGACCGTAGTCGTCACTCCAAATGGATGTTAATGCTTTCTATTTCACACTAGAAAAGCTGGGGTTCATGTCCTACCTATAAACACTGAGAGCTCTTTTTGAACCCTATAAGAAATAACTCCCCTCCATCTCCATGGTATCTTTACCTTGCCGTGGTCTAACTGGCCCACTCTATTCAACACCATGTGCTGACAAATATTTATTAAAAAAGTTTCCGGGAACAATCGAATTATTTTAATTGATTCTCTTTGTTTTGCTTTGTTTTATTTACAGCATTTTCCGCACTACTTGTTTACGCGATAGTATATTACGATACGAGGTTGGGAAGTGGTTTTTACAGAATCGAGGAAAATGTTTAAAATCCGAGCGATAGCGAGGTTTTTAATTTTCGAGATTCTATAAAACACTTCACAAACGTGCGTTGTACATTATTTTTTGCGCGATAGCGTATTCAAAATAATAAATAATAGTAAAATAATAACCCTCCATGGTGTCTTTACCTTGTCGTGGTGGAGTGGCTTTCGTGCTTAAATGATCCCGAGAGCTATGCCGGCGGTAGCATTGCTGCCGATAGGGTTACCCATGCCGGACTGGTCGAAGGTGATAAGCCAGACGAAAAAAGTACCTTGGTCGAAAGATTGACGATCTTTCGCCGTAAAAATACAACCGTCAAGAAATGCGGACATGGGTTCAACTGGGGTAAAATTTTCCGGAGATCAAATAGTCTCCCATTCGGTTCTCCGGGCGGAGACTACTTCAGGGAACCCATGCCAAAGGCTCAAACATTGGGACACGTTCATAGGAACATGGAATGTTAGGACTTTATACAATAGCGGGGCGCTAGAGGTATTAACCTGTGAATTAGAGATTATACAGTTTTTATTGGAAAACATTAGCTCAGGATAGGGATGTGTGTCCGCGCGGCCATGAACCTGCGGGTTCGATAGTGCCAGTGAGTAAGTTAGTTAATAAGAAATAACTCTGTTTAAACTGCAATTGCAGCCTCTATTTCATAGGAAATAGATTTAGGCGTACATCAATTGAAGTGAGACCTGGGCCCTGAAGGAAAAAAGAAAAAGTAAAATGCAGACAGCGGAAATGAGCTTCCTAGGGGCTGTGAAAGGTTATACAAGAGAAGAACATATTAGAAATGAGAATATTTTAGAGGAACTAAAAGTACAACCACTTCTTCAACAAATAGAAGAACACAGGAACAATTGGATAAAACGGCTGCAAAGTATGACAGAGGATAGGATTGCAAAGATGGCACTGATGTGTAATCATGGAGGATGAAGATCGGTAGGAAGAGAGAACGGATGTGAAATCAGAACAGGCAAAGTCCTAATCCGTGAAGAATTAATTATAATAATAATTTCAAATTTTATCTTCAAGTCACAGTTAGTCCAAAAACATTCAAGACTAAAAGTGTATAAAACACTGGCTCTTCCAACTCTTTTGTATGGTAGCGAAGTATGGACGTTGAAACAGAAGGACATACAGAGACTTAGATCTGCTGAAATGAGATACCTTCGGAGGACTGCAGGATACACACTACTAGATCACAAAAAAAAAATCAAGACATCTTAGATGAATTACACATGGAATCTTTAGAAAACAAAATTTTTGATTATAAGTCAAGATGGATACAACATGTTCATCGAATTGAAGATGACAGGATACTCAAACAAATGTTAAGATATCAACCTGCAGGAAGAAGACCAGGACGTCCACTCAAAAGACTTCTCTTGAGGCCTAAACAGGTCAACAAATGGCCTAAATTCGTGAATGTACTATGATGAAGTTAACTTCAAACTTTTCTCTTTCCAGAAATGTTGGAATTGTGTTTTTATTTTTTTGTAGTTTGGAAGAAATAAATGTTTGAAGTTTGTTCCTTCTTTCTGAATAGCCCTGTATATCTAGAACAGAGTTCAGTCAACCTCATAGCAACGAGTAGCTGGTTTAAAACGAAAAGTAACGAATTACCGTTAATAGCAAAGCTAATGTTGAGGGAACGTTGATCCCTTGCGATTAAACTGTCCATCGCCGTGGCGTAGACGATGGAGTCCCTACCTTCCACTCCGGCGACCCGGATTCGATTCCCGGCGGGGTAGGGAATTTTAAATCTCCATCTTGGGTCTGGGTAGGTTTCCTGTCCTTGTGTTTATATGTAAGAATAAAATAAAATTAAGAAAAAGGTAAAACGTAAAAAGGTAAAAACAGAAGAGAAAAAACTGTAGGTATATACGGTATGTTTTGTCCGACGCCGTGGCGTAGTCGGTAGAGTCCCTACCTTCCATTCCGGCGACACGGGTTCGATTCCCGGCGGGGTAGGGGATTTTAAAATCCCCACCTTGGGTCTGGGTGTGTGTCCTGTCTTGTGTTTGTATGTGCGAATAAGATAAAAAAAAAGGTTTTAACAAAGATAAAACAAAAAGGAGCAATAGTGTAAACGAAAGAAAGCGACAAAGAAAGAAATTAAAAAAAAAACTAATAGCAAAAACAGGCGACATAAAACAACAAATAAACAAACTTCAAGAAGTCGACTACGCCACGGCGACGGACAAAAATTGAGGAAGGATTCGAACCCTGGCTTTCACATACATTCCATCTTGTTGTAAGTAGTTTAACGATCTACGCCACTCGAACATCATAAATATAGAATTCGGCTACTCGCCTCTGTTTTCTCTCTCTCTCTCTCTCTCTCTCTTCTCTCTCTCTTCTCTTCTCTCTCTCTCTCTCTCTCTCTCTCTATCCTCTCTTCTCTTGCTTTCTTTCTCTTTATCTTTCTCTCTCTCTCTCTTTATCTTTCTCTCTCTCTCTCTTTTTTTTTCGTTTACACTATTTTCCTTCTGGTTTTACCTTTTTGTTAACTTTCTGTTATTCTCACACATAGACACAAGGACAAGACACACCCAGACCCAAGGTGGAGATTAAAAATCCCCTACCCCGCCGAGAATCGAGCCGGGTCGCCGGAGTGGAAGGTAGGGGCTCTACCGACTACGCCACGGCGACGGACAATTTGTTTTACCCTATTGTTTAACCTTATTGTTTCGCCTTTTTGTTAAGTTTATTTCATTCTCACATATAAACACAGGACAGGACACACACCCAGACCCAAAGTGGAGAATTAAAATCCCCTACTCCGCCGAGAATCGAACTCGGGTCGCCGGAGTGGAAGGTAGGGACTCTGCCGTCTACGTCACGGCGACGGACATATCATTGAAATGCAGATGTCTGATCAAGAACTCAGGATCATAAGGACATGAAGAGGGCATTAAATTTTGCCTTACGATACCATCATTTTTATATTCCCTTAGTAAAGTTGCTAGCGATTATTTAAAAGGAGGTAGTAGGTGGTTGGTAGGCGTATCTCGGTCCGGTTTGAATCCTGATCATGCGTATTGTGGATGAGAGAGCTTAACAAAGGGTAACATTCGCAACCCCCAGTTGCGTGCGAGGGTGTACAGCTATTCATCATTCATCCCTTTCCCACAGCGAGCGCAGCACAATCAATATCGCGCCGTAGCAGGTGGTTAGCTTGTTGGCACTCTGTGGCCCGCAACACAGCTGTTGTAGCTATTCTCTAGATTAAAGGGTGATTTCTCAACCGAAATCTAAACTACGACCCAGTTTTTTGATAACAACCATAAAATCCGAAAATCTACGGTTGTTAACCCTTAAATAAAAATGTATCCTATAAGATATATCACTTGGTTCAATTTATTTAATGATTTTAATAAAAGCAGATAGTAAACAAAACATAGAAATAAACCAGGGAGTAAGACAAGGGTGTCCATTGTCACCAGTATTATTTAATTTATACTTGGACCATGTCATAAATGAATGGCAAGAACAAATTAATATAAATAGTGTATTGACAACTCTGCTTTTTTGCAGACGATCAAGTAATAATGAAAGCATCAGAAAATGCTCTTCAACAATTCCTTTATACTTTAAATAATATCTCTCTAAAATACAATTTAAGAATATCTACATCTAAAACAAAAATATTAGCTCTGAAAGGAAAATGTGCAATAAGAACAAAAATAATGATAAACAATGTAATTATAGACCAAGTTCAGAATTTTAATTATTTGGGATGTCATTTAAGTAATGGCAGAAATTTAGATAAACACACTAAAATACAACGATTCAATTATCTATGTGGCATAATTAAACGCACTTTATTGAATAAGACTAGAAAAGAAACTATTTTGAAGTTTTACAAAGTATTGGACGTTCCATCTCTTATCTAAGGGTGTGAAACATGGATATTAACAAAGGCAGATTGTAAACAAATAGAGGCTGCTGAAATGAAGATGTTGAGAGCAATAGCAGGATACCAAAGGACCGATAAAAAGAAAAACGAAGATATAAGAACAGAACTTAATACATTTAATCTCTGTGAAAGAATAAAATACTATCAAAATACTTATCTTCAGCATGTATTACGAATGAATGAACAGCGCATAATAAGAAGAATGTATAATTATAAACCAAAAGGAAGAAGAATGTTGGGAAGACCATTGAAGAGATTGAAGGACCATTTCGACCTATAATGAGATCAGAACAGGTCATTGAGCTTAATCCTTGTTGTTGTTGATGATGATGTTGATGATGATGATGATGATGATGATGATGAAAAAAAACAGATAGGAGTTAGACAAGGTTGTCCACTATCAACCACTCTTTTTAACATTTATTTCGACGACATGATAAGATCATGGAAGCAAACGACGACTGGAGGGATTAACTTAGGAAATATAGTAATAAAAACAGTAGCCTTTGCAGACGACCAGATTTTAATAGCAAAAACAGAGGACGAACTACAAAGAATGTCATATAAACTAAATAATATAAAAAATACAACATGGAAATATCCTCACAAAAATAAAAAACCAATGGCCTTCAAGGGCGCTCATCCAGTTCGGACAAAGATAATATTAGAAAACAAACCAATAGAACAAGTGGTAAGACATAACTTCCCAGGTTGCGACATATCATACACAGCGGAAACAGATATAAATAACAAACTAAATAAGTTTAATTATATAACAGGTACACTAAAAAGAACTTTGAAAAATAAACCCAGGAAAGACTCTATAATGAAATTTTACAAGACAATGGCAGTGCCTATTATTACTTATGGATCCGAAACATGGACAGTGACAACACAACAATCAGCCAGAATACAAGCTGCTGAAATGAGATTCCTCAGACCAATAGCAGGATATCAAAGAACAGACAAAAAACATAACACACAAATAAGACAACAACTAAAAGTAGAGGAATTAAACACAATAGAGAAATACAGAACAAACTGGAAAGAACACTTGACAGGGAAGACTGAGAATAGAATACCAAAAGCAGCATACAGCTATTCACCACGAGGAAGAAGAAGTATGGGAAGACCAAAGAAAAGATGGAAAGAGCAGCAATTTGGAGCCGGAACAGGCTAGTAAATAAGCCTAAACCGTGAAGAAGAAGAAGAAGAAGATAAGCCCAGAAGGAATTCGGTAACGTTTTTACTGCACGGAGGATACGAGTGCCTATCAAAACATCTCCGTAGGTTTTGAATAGCAGCAACGCCTGTGTTATGGACAAGTTTTCTGTCTTAATTAGTTCATGAGTCTGCCAATGCATATACGATAATCGCCGAAAATAATTTAGTTGAGACTACAGCAGGCCGTGACACCAGACATACCGGTAAAATGGCGGCAAGTACGAATCTATTGTTTTGTATTATTTCAAATAAAGTTCAATTCATTTAAAATGCAGTGATTTGTTTTGTATAATGTATGTTAACACTACCTTTTGGATATTTTTTGTATATACATTGTATGTAGTATACATAGAGGGCAGTGATTTTACTTCCCGCCCTAGGTGGGTAATTTGTAATATTACAGTATCGTTATTTAGTTAGTTAAATACCTTACCCGCTCTTAGAGTGATGCTAACGTAAACAAACGTCAATTGTATCCTTCCGCCATTCGCGCCACAATTACTGTCACTTTGACAGAGAGCATGTGTGAAATATATAGTACATGAGATGATTGAATTAGGTAGATTACAAAAAAGCTGGTGAAAATTTTCACTTAACTTGTGAAATACATTTAAAATGTCTGCTTTTTTTATCACTAATCAAAGGGTTGCCTGACTTGTGTTTTAAAAATTTAGATAACGACACATCAACAGAAGACTCGACATATTCAACCATTTTGTTGCATCAGAATCGACTGAAGCTTGACTCAAATGCACCATCATCCATATGTAATAAACTATTTTAAGTTGTAATTATTGATTAGGTATATTTTAGAATATTTTCTATGTTTTGAATGCCATTATTTTCATTCACGAAGAATAACAAGTATATTCAAAGGACATATTTTTAATGTAATGAAGGAACTACTTTTTCTTCGCGTACTTATTGCTTCTACATCCTTCGTCGGTGTCTATAACCAATGAAAAGCCAGTAGGTCACATGGTTTTGTTTTGACGAGGATCACTCTAAAAGCGGACAGACTTTAGGTTGGCAACACCGAAATTTAGGAAATTGAACAGTCAACCAGGATATACTCGCTGGATAAGAAAATAAATGAAGATATAAGAAAGGAACTAAATATTTTCAAACTTACAGACTGAATAATTAAATATAGGAACGCCTGGAAATTGCATATTGATAGAATGCCAGAAGAAAGATTTCCAAAATTATTGCTAAATTATAAACCGCACGGAAGGAGAAATGTTGGTCACCCACACAGAAGATGGTCTGAACAATTTTAACAATTCTAGCTTTCATGAAACCGGAACGAGCCAACAGGCTTAATCCCTGGATGATGATGATGATGATGATGATGATGATAAAGGTGGGTTGTTGGAGATGTCCCGCGTTGTAGATATATGATTGTAATAATTTAGATCACTGATGACTCCCGTCAGGGGAATGAGGGAAAGTTTCTTACATAAACAAATAACGACACTTTGTTAACAGTTAAATTAAATGTTATTTTATTAGAGTTTTCACTTCTGTTTAGATGAATCTTGTAAATGATCAATAATTTAAAAGATTCCGGCTTAAATTAATAAATTTCACTTATAGAAGATTATTACTTCATACTTGTAATGGATGACTATTTCCAACGGTCAATTTTTCACTAACACTTTATTTTCACTTTATGGATTATTTATACTCCATAGGTATTAAATTTATTCCACAATATTATTTTCCGTAACTTCGACACCATTTTGTCAACTACTATCAAGAGATGAACAATAATTATCTTATTTCTTGATGAGCCGTTGTTTAACATGTCTGACTTCTTTCAAGTATTGTAGCCATCTTGTTGTTCTGGGAAAAATCCCATTTCATTTCTGTTCTAACCTGGAAGTTCTGATTGGTCCGACTGAAAAGGAAGGAGTACTACTGGCTGACTCCCATCCAATTCGTCCAATCCCATTTATTTGTTTATAAAAAATACAAATTCAAATATTTCAAGTATTTTTAGACATTTTAAATCAGTTAGAAATACATCTAACTGTATTAACAATTTATATTGACTTGAATTTTTATATATACTTACTAGAAGTCCCGGCTACGCGTTGCTGTGGCTAAGGTATACGTTAAAAATCTAAATTAAGTTGCTGTCTTTCAGCCAGATTACTTAAAACTTATACTTACACACGAAATTAATAATATTGAAAATAAAATAAACACTGAACACACTTAAATTATGAAATAATCAATATTTGTAATTCAATTGAAATTCGTGGTTGCAACAAAAAGCACACCAATCTGGATCTCCCTTTGTTAAATAATAAACCAATTACCTTACCAAATTACCTTACACCGCCATCTGTTAGAATCGTATGGAACTCAGAGATAATTATAACTCTTTGTTAAATAATAAACAAATAATTTACAATAAAAAAATAATGCGATTATAAATTTAGTTATAAACTACCCTAAGTCTCAAGTTGGACCAAACTGCTCACAGTGTGCAAAATTTTATTAAAATGGGTTCAGTAGTTTAGGATTCCATCGCGGACAAACAACGTGACACGAAATGTATATATATTTAGATAAAAAAAATTGAACTCTCTAAATCAATCTTATTTCCATTCTTACTAGAAATAAATATAATTATATTTAAATATTAAATAAAATACCTTTATTATTATTATATGGGGATAAATATACGGTTTTAATGTTGAACTTTCAATCATGGTCGCCATTGCTGTAAGTACGACAGAACGCATTATCGTCCAAAAAAATGGTCTTTAATAAAAATGCAAGCTGACGGCAACTTACTTAGAAATGTAACGTTTGCTTTGGAATTAGAAACAATGAAAATGAAACGGATGTTATTGAAACAAGCGTAGTAAATAAAATAAAATTGTAATAAACAAACTTGTCAGCAACATGTAGTACATTCCTCATGCACAAGTAATTGACTAATGTTATCAGCGATGATAAAGGAACTTGTTTTAGTATTTCACTTTTATCTTGATTTATTTCTATGACACAAATAAAGCTGTCGGCCGTTTCCCCCTCCATAGAACTTGATGTTAATAGCCAGCTACTCGTGGCTGAAACTTTCATTATTTAGCGATAAGTTTCTAAGATGTTCTTAGAAGTCACTATGAGGTCATTTTCATTTTGGCACCAAATATTCGTCTACTATAAATACTGGGCAAATTTCTTAACCGAAGTCTTAACTAAGACCCTGGTTTTCCCATTTTTTATTGTTTCCATAACAACCATAACAATTGAAAATCTACGATTAATTACAAAAACAAATGTCTGAATCATGACCATGGCTTTATAACAATTTCTGTGATTTTTCAATTATTTTTATAGTTGTTATAAAAACAAGTTAAACTGAAAATATATAAAACTATTATTCTACCAGTTACATTATATGGTTGCGAAACATGGACTCTTACTTTAAGGGAGGAAAGGACATTACGAGTATTTGAGAATAAAGTTCTCAGGAAAATGTTTGGACCAAAGAGAGATGAACAGACAGGTGAATGGAGAAGACTGCTTAACAATAAACTACATGGTATTTATAGGAAGCCAGATATGAGAACAGTTAAGTCTCGTAGACTGCGACGGGCAGGACAAGTGGCACGTATGAGGAATGAAAGACGTGCAAGGAATCTTCTTGTAGGAAAACAAGTGGGAAAACGTCTAGTTGGTAGACCAAGAATGAGGTGGGAGAATAACATTAACTATGATTTGAGGGAAGTAGATTATACAGGGGATGATTGGAAAACATTAGCTCAGGATAGGGATGTATGGAGAGCTTGTGTGTGCGCGGCCATGAACCTACGGGTTCGATAGTGCCAATGAGTTAGTTAGTTCTGAAAACAGTGTCCACCGCTGTGGTCTCGAGGTAGCGTGCAGCTTTGTCACGCAGGATGCCCTGGTTCGATTCCCGTTCGGGACAGGCTTCTGGGTGACGTTTTTTCGGGGTTTTTCCTCACCTGTAAGACAAATGTCAGGAAGCTTAGGGCTCAAGAGTCCTCGAAAATCATCCGGCCATCACCATCATCCTTCACCGGTGTGGAAAGCAACGGGAAGTTACCACACCTATAATTCCCTAGAAAAGCTGCAAAGCATGGCATGAAAATGCTATGATTGCAGTGAAAGACCTGCCCTCAGGCAGAATTACTATGGATGGATGGAAGCAATAAAAAATTGTAAAACCGGGGCCGTGGTTTTGACTTCCGTTGAGAAATCCACCCACTAACTCTAACTACCCACTGGATGTATCTAATCCATGGCTGCGCGGACATAAGCTCTCCATATATCTCGATCCTGACCTAACGTTTTCCAATCATCCCCTGTAAAATCTAGTAGTCTAATATTTTTAGGGAAAATTAATAATTTAATTTTTTTTTTTTTATTTTAACTTTTTTTTATGGAATCAGCAGGGGATTTAGTTAGAATTTTTTTTATTTAAGAAGAATTCTGGCATTCCTGGTAAAAATACCTATATTTTCTGTTCATTTATGACTCCCCGAGGCCCACTTCCCTCAAGTTATTGTTAGTGTTATTCTCCCACCTCATTCTTGGTCTACCAACTGAGCGTTTGCCCCTTGTTTTTCCTATAAGAAGCTTCCATGCCAGTCTTTCATTTCCCATTCGTGCCACATGCCCTGTCATTTGCAGTCCACGAAACTGTTCTTGTTATATCTGATTTCCTATAAAGATCATGTAGTCTTCTCCATTCACCTGTCTGCTCATCTCTCTTTGGTCCAAAAATTTTCTTAAGAACTGTATTATCAAATACTCGTAATCTCCTTTCCTCCCTTAAAGTAAGAGTCCATGTTTCGCAATTCATATAATATCTCTGGGAGAATAACAGATTTATATATTTTCAGTTTAACGTTTTTGTGAGAAGTTGGGACAAGTGTCCCTGTAATGGATAACAGCATGCATTATCAGAATTGGTAAATTATAGCCTATAAATTATATAGTTCTTATAGGATAACAAGCAGCATGAAATTTCTTTATTGTAAGGTTTTATACCTTTGGTAATTTCGCATCCAACACTTATTAATTATAGGTATATTCAGTATACATTTTAATATGATTTTATCTTTAACCCTTAAATTGACAAAACCACCACCACCACCTTGTATTTGGAAATTGTGCCATTTCACAAATATCTATTCACCCCCATATTCGCCGGGGAAACATCCAGTTTCCTGGAAGCGTCCCCGACAACTAAGAAGGGAATCATTCGATCATGAATTTTTGCAGAAATTCTTCTGTTAGTTATTTAAATGTGGCGGACCGCAGTGAAAACGGAATCTTGTGTAACTGTTATTAATTGATATATTATATAATTAGACACACATTTAAGTGGTTTATTTTTGTTCGTTTTCTTCTGATTTATTTAAAATATTAATTTAATTGAACCAACTGATGTATCCGAAAGGTTACATTACTAATTTAAGGGTTAAAATCAGTAAGTACATAATAATGTTCCTGTGATAAAATAGGATTAGCAGTGTTGAAGAAATGAAAATGATTTTGAAAGAAAATACAAAAAAAAAAAGTTTGCTGTTACAAAGGTATCATGAGAAAAATCTGTGTTTGAAGATCTCTACGTTTTCATTTTAAATTGTACAAACTGTTATTTGTCTTCGAGTAACGAAATCAAAAGTAATAGAAAGAAAAATATAAGTTTTCATGTATCTTTAGATGTCATATGTGCAGTCTTTCCGTTACGCCACACACGGCGAAAAATGCATCTCTTCCCATATGTCACAGCAGGTTTTTGTAAACTGATAGAGACGCTATGATCCTGTTTCGAGCTGGTATATCGGGTGCAATGAGAGGTACACAAACCAGATTCTCATGTACTCCTGTAGAAAAAAGTGTCGGATCAGGAGATTACTCTTCGTGTTGAGATGGTGGAGTAGCACATAATAATAATAATAATAATAATAATAATAATAATAATAATAATAATAATAATAATATGACATTCTAGGAGATCATCAATGTGCATTTAGAAGAAACAGGTCTACAACAGATCAGATTTTTAGTATAAGACAGATTTTAGAAAAGAAATGGGAATATAATGGTACTGTACATCAACTATACGTAGACTTCAAAAAAGCATATGATTCAATTAAGAGGGAGAAGTTATATAGTATCCTGCTGGAGTTCGGAATTCCTAAAAAGTTAGTTAGACTTATACGAATTTGTCTAAATGGTACAAAGAGTAGGGTGCGTGTAGGCAAACAGTTTTCGGACACTTTTGAAATCCAGAATGGGTTGAAGCAAGGAGATGCACTATCTCCTCTACTATTTAATGTTGTATAGAGCAAGCCATTAAATCTTTAAAGAATGAGAAAGGCTTACAACTCAATGGTATTAATAAGCTGTTAGTTTATGCTGATGATGTAGTACTATTGGCCGATAGCGAGGAGATACTAAAGCGCAACACGTACTGAACTGTGATGGGCAGGACATGTTGCACGTATGGGGAATGAAAGACTTGCATGGAAGCTTCTTGTAGGAAAACCAGAAGTAAAAAGCCCAGTTTGTAGACCAAGAATGAGGTGGGAGAATAACATTAACTATGATTTGAGGGAAGTAGATTATGCAGGGAATGATTGGAAAACATTAGTTCAGGATAGGGATGTATGGAGAGCTTGTGTCCGCGCGGCCATGAACCTACGGGTTCGATAGTGCCAGTGAGTAAGTAGGTATAATAATAATAATGTATGTATATATGTATGTTTGCAATTATGCGAGCAAAGCTCTATACACCACACAAATAAGTAAATCCATTGAATTCAAATTATGTATAGCTGTTTTTTTCTATTACTGTAAGCGTTTTACATACTTCCGGTAACACTGGTCAACATGATTTTTGTCTCATGAGTACCAATAGTTGTACCTAATGCAGTTTTTTATCGTGTTTTCAAATATCTATTCGGAATTTCTCCATCATCCACAGTTTTTTTATTTGAATTTCAATTAATGGATTTAAATAATTGTTTTTTAATAAACGTCTTTTCGTCCGTTTGTCCATTGTAAAATAAAACCAAATGAGCTACCTCAGGAGATTTAAGCTATGGAAAAGAGATATCCAGGCAAATGGAACCCTAATATGCTGGCCCGATTATGTTTGGACCATTCAAGAGGGATGCTCCACAGGCGAAATATAGCAGAAAATCGTCATTTCTTACTTTGTGAGTCCGAATGTTCGAATATTGTGTAGTTACAAATGTATAAAATATTAAAGTGTTTGAAATTATAACTGTCTGTCTCTCGGAAACCTTGCGTGATGGAGAAAAACCGATAACATATTTGACTTCAGGAGAAAAAATACTTTTGGAATCACATATTTTTCTTTCTGAGACAAAAAGTTTCTTTTTTGTTGCTCAGGGTAATCTAGTGGTCCATCTGGATCCGACTATAGCGTATGCAAACTCGGTCGGAGTAGATGGATTTTTTCAGGGCGTGAATGAAATTTGAGTACGACTTTGTGTCTGATGGGAAAAAGTGAACTTCTTGACCCGTTTGTCGTTTATTTACACGCAAGTTAAACAACTTCAATCTCGAAATAAGGCGACCTCCTAATAAAAATTATCGATCATTTACTCCCTATTTTGAATGACAGCACCATATAATCTGGATTGTTAAGAGCTTAATTAAATATTATTCCAGAAGAGATATGTTCATGAAAATATCATAGAATGTTGTTTTACTTAAAAGTGTCATTGGTTTGAAGTAAATTAATTTCCATTTTATATGTTTCTGTAATCAATAGAACAAGTAGTAACATATAACTTCCTAGGTTGCGAAATATCATATACAGCAGAAACAGATATAAATAACAAAATAAATAAGTTTAATTATATAACAGGAACACTAAAAAGAACTTTGAAAAATAAACCCAGGAAAGACTCTATAATGAAATTTTACAAGACAATGGCAGTGCCTATTATTACTTATGGAACCGAAACATGGACAGTGACAACACAACAATCTGCCAGAATACAAGCTGCTGAAATGAGATTCCTCAGACCAATAGCAGGATATGAAAGAACAGACAAAAAACATAACACAGAAATAAGACAACTAAAAATAGAGGAATTAAACTCAACAATAGAGAAATACAGAACAAACTGGAAAGAACACTTGGCAAGGATGACTGAGAATAGAATACCAAAAGCAGCATACAACTATTCACCATGAGGAAGAAGAAGTTTGGAAAGACCAAGGAAAAGATGGAAAGAGCAGCAATTTGGAGCCGGAACAGGCTAGTAAATAAGCCTAAACCGTGAAGAAGAAGAATAAGATCTTTTTCTGCTTTCTATTTCATTATTTTGCACATCTAAAATAAATTATATGAGGTATTTAAATTTGTAACGAGCCTGCCTTTGGATCGATACCTGTCATGGTCAACAGGCGATTAAAATTGGAGAATGTGGCTTCCCTCGGAGGAGTTAGGGTTTATTATGACATCTTGGATAACAATCTGATTCGAAATACGTATTCTTGGCATATTTCCAGTTGTTGATGCATACACCTCATGAAGTCGCGATTACCTAAGAAAACCCACGAAACAATAAAGTATCGTAGCTCAACAAATTCGCCTTTTTTACTATGTCGAGCTCCTTGGAATAGACATGTGCGAATATATTCATAGATGTATGCAGTTTATTCAAGATACTGTTAGCTGCGCTTTTTGTTCACTGTCGAACGTGTAATTAATGCTAATTTAATGATTAAGATTAAGTTATTTTTGAGGCAGGATGTAATAAGGTAATTATTGTTACGTATTATCTAACTGCCGCATGACCCGAGCCCAACCCAAACGGACGGAAACATCCGAACATATCCGAAAGTGAACCAGACGAGTGGAGACGTGTCGAACAGTTAGAAGCCATTTTCAATTGTTCTCAATTTCTTTGTGTTCGTGAGTGTTTAATCGTGTTGTGAAAGTGTTTTATTGCCACGAAAAGTTATATACACTACCCCTGTGCATTCTGTAAGTAAAATGGTTCATTATTTCAATCCTATATACACAAGGCGTCATGAAAAATACAGAAACCTATGTCCATAGCTTCACAGTTTTGTTCGCTATCGTGTGTTTCACTCTCTCTCCCTCTCTCTCTCTCTGGTTAAATATAGTTCACACAAGTTTTGTATAGAATTCTTAGTAAATAATTGCTTTACCTCTAAATTCATCCCATTTCTTTTGAGTAGCAACATTCAATATTTATACTGTACACCTTAAGATAAAAAAAAAACAAAAAAGACTTACATAAACATTTATCTCCTGGTGTTTTCCCATTTTTAGCTGTATAGTTATACAGTAGATCTATCAATAAAAATGCATGGTTATTCATTGTTGTTTTAAAACTATTACGTTTTTGGACATTTTTTCTACGAATAAAATTGTCACTTATTTGAATATTTGCTTATGAAAATATATCAAATTGACATGTCATATAAATAATAATATATTTGTTTATCTAGCAGACTTAAGGCTTTAAGGGCTATTCCGTTAAGCAACCAGGTTATACAATTTTACAATAATAATAATAATAATAATAATAATAATAATAATATTTTTTTTATTGCGGAAAGTACTTAGAGGTGTTTCCTTTGAGCCCAAATTTCTTTCATTCCTTTGCTATGAGCTTGTTTTCTATCATCTGTCCAAGTTGTTCCAGTTTTTTTCTTCGGTTTGTCCTCTTGGTCAACTTGTCCCACTTATTCACCTTAATTCTAACTATATCTCTGTTTGGGATATCTTCTTTAGTAATTCCTGCCAATTTAGAGTCCTTTTTGACTTCATCGATCCAGTTCATAGTATCCACTGGAGCTTTACTTCTGT
Organism: Diploptera punctata; assembly: GCA_030220185.1. Classification (NCBI taxonomy): domain Eukaryota; kingdom Metazoa; phylum Arthropoda; class Insecta; order Blattodea; family Blaberidae; genus Diploptera; species Diploptera punctata. The sequence continues at coordinate 1,238,427 of JASPKZ010004590.1, read as the reverse complement.
TTTCGTAGAATTCTATTATCTGTTTTGTAAGCCTATTTGAGTTCATTCGTTTAATATGGCCATACAATTTTAACCTTCGTTTTCTAATATCACTATGAATGTCTGTATATATTATTATTATTATTATTATTATTATTATTATTATTATTATTATTGTAATTAACTTACATATTTAAGTGAAAAGAATTCTCACATAATAAGTCTAAAATGCAATTAAATGTATAAAATATGTGTTAATTTATTTTTATTTAAAGAATACAAGGGACAAAGTAGAAAAGAGAATGAATAAAACTATTAATGGCAGCGTAAATTTAATTTCAAATACATAAACTAAAAGAACGAAAGAAATTTAAGAAACGTTCCTGTTCTTTACGTAGATAATCGCGCAGCTTTACCAAATAATCATATACAGTACACAGTATACATTTCTACTTGAAATGTTACTTGGAATTTGAAGCCTGATAGGTCCCAGTAAGCATTAACTCTTTCGTATGCAGATGACCTTTGATGCTGTCACTCCACTGATAACATTCTGCAACTACGAGATTCAGAGCAGCGATATATGTAGCCTCGCAGCTTTTTTTTTTCACAACTTGTTATGAATAAAAAACAAAACAAAAGCAGCCTTCCTGCGTTAGAAGTTTCCTTGTTGAGCGTACGTTTATGATATCTGTGTTTTTACTAGTTTATTTTTTGTATGTGTAATCTGATGTCTTGTACAAATTCAGTGATAACATAAGATGATATTAACGATGTTTGGATGACGGTATATAAATTCCAACCCAGCATTTGTTTTCACGATATGAATGTAAAAATGTGTATCTTTCCGATTACGGGTTTGGAAACCAATTCGCATCTTAACCCTTAAATTGGCAAAGCACTAAATTCTCGTGTCAGTTGTTTGAATATTGCGGACTGCAGTGAAAACAATATCATATGTAACTATTATTTGGTATATTGTGTAATTCTACACACATTTAAGCAATTTCTACTTACTTTTCTTCTGTTTTAATAAGGGGACCGAATGGTGAAAATGTTGAAAAAAAATGGTAAAAAGTGAATTTTTTGTTTATTTGCTTTTTAATGACTCTGATTCTTTAGGATCATTTTCATGTAAACATTTTTATTGTAGGAGCAAAATTGAGTCCGTGACGTAAGAGTTTAATATCCTTGCACGTATGGTTACGTTACTACTTAAAATTTTAAATGCATTTTTTTTCGGTTTCCATTTTTTCGACATTTTCCAAAACTTACGATGCAATTCTTTTGCTATCAAAGTGAAATTTTGTGGTTAGGCTCACCAATATATGCTAATTCAAATTTGCTATGCAGTTACTAGTCTAAGACACATGTGTTCTTTTAAATTGAGATGGAAAACATAGTAACTGTGATAATTTTTTTCAAAAAATGCAAAATAAGCAGTAGGCTCCCTTTATGAATATTTTTTGCATAGCAAATGTGTTTAGTGGAATAATAAAGACACTGAATCTCAAATTTCGACAGAGAATATTTAAAAATGCATCATAAGGAGCATGTTTTAGGAAATATAGAAAAAATAATTTAAAAAAATCATAATTCTGAAACTATTCTACTTATAAACACCAAACTTCACAGAAACGCTTCTATAAGCACATAATGAACGTGATAAAAATTTCAAAACAATCAGATGAAAACTAAAAGAAATTTTAAATTCACCATTCGGTCCCCTTAAAAATATTAAGTAAAACAAATTGTTGTAGCCTGTAGGATACATTGCGAATTTAAGGGTTAACAATTTCTCACTTTCTTACTGAGTCATGACAACTTCTATAAGAAGAGGTGAAAGTTCGGAATGATGGCAGCTTATTTTAACACTTAGGGTCGGCTTCACCAACATAGGTAACTGTATTACGCCAGTTTAAGCTATGTATTATATATGGGGAAAACTGGCATAATACAGTTACCTCTGTTGGTGAAATTGACCCTTAATGACACGAATTTTACATGCATTGTGCACAGCTTCTATATAGAATTAAGCTACTCTTAAACTTATTTTTGTTTTTCTCTATTATAGTCCAATCTCTCATCTTACATGTCCCACGTTGCTCTGGGTACCAACTGTGGGAAAAAAATTTTAAACCTTTGGATTAAGCATACGTTTTTGACCACACAAGGACATGAAGGGTCCCCGAATGTCTGATAACCTTAATCGAGGGTATTCTCCTAGACAACACTTTTTTTTCTTTCTCGTTTTCTTTCGTTTACACTGTTCTTCCTTTTTGTTTTACCTTTGTTAACCTTTTTATCTTATTCACACATACAAACACAAGACAGGACACACACCCAGAACCAAGGTAGAGATTTAAAATCCCCTACCCCGCCGGAAATCGAACCCGGGTCGCCGGAGTGGAAGGTAGGGAATCTACCGACTACGCCACGCCTACGGACTAAATTAACCTCACCGGGAATCGAAACTGCGATCTCTTGTATACGAATCAAGCCACTAAGCATTAAGCTACGCTTTCGCTAAAAATTGCCTCACCGGGAATCGAACCTGTAATCTCTTGTATACGGATCAAGCCACTAAGCACTGAGCTAAGCTTTCGCTAAAAATTTAACATCATCGGGAATCGAACCTGTAATCCCTTGTATACGGATCAAGCCACTAAGCACTGAGCTAAGCTTTCGCTAAAAATTTAACATCATCGGGAATCGAACCTATGACCTTTTGCATACGAATCAAGCCACTAAGCACTGAGCTAAGCTTTCGCTAAAAATTTAACATCATCGGGAATCGAACCTGTAATCTCTTGTATACGGATCAAGCCACTAAGCACTGAGCTAAGCTTTCGCTAAAAATTTAACATCATCGGGAATCGAACCTATGACCTTTTGCATACGAATCAAGCCACTAAGCACTGAGCTAAGCGTACGCTAAAAATTTAACATAATCGGGAATCGAACCTGTAATCCCTTGTATACGGATCAAGCCACTAAGCACTGAGCTAAGCTTTCGCTAAAAATTTAACATCATCGGGAATCGAACCTATGACCTTTTGCATACGGATCAAGCCACTAAGCACTGAGCTAAGCTTTCGCTAAAAATTTAGCATCATCGGTAATCGAACCTATGACCTTTTGCATACGAATCAAGCCACTAAGCACTGAGCTAAGCGTATGCTAAAAATTTAACATAATCGGGAATCGAACCTGTAATCTCTTGTATACGGATCAAGCCACTAAGCACTGAGCTAAGCTTTCGCTAAAAATTTAACATCATCGGTAATCGAACTTATGACCTTTTGCATACGAATCAAGCCACTAAGTACTGAGCTAAGCGTATGCTAAAAATTTAACATCATCGTGAATCGAACCTGTAATCTCTTGTATACGGATCAAGCCACTAAGCACTGAGCTAAGCTTTCGCTAAAAATTTAGCATCATCGGTAATCGAACTTATGACCTTTTGCATACGAATCAAGCCACTAAGCACTGAGCTAAGCGTACGCTAAAAATTTAACATCATCGGGAATCGAACCTGTAATCTCTTGTATACGGATCAAGCCACTAAGCACTGAGCTAAGCTTTCGCTAAAAATTTAACATCATCGGGAATCGAACCTATGACCTTTTGCATACGAATCAAGCCACTAAGCACTGAGCTAAGCGTACGCTAAAAATTTAACATCATCGGGAATCGAACCTGTAATCTCTTGTATACGGATCAAGCCACTAAGCACTGAGCTAAGCTTTCGCTAAAAATTTAGCATCATCGGTAATCGAACTTATGACCTTTTGCATACGAATCAAGCCACTAAGCACTGAGCTAAGCGTACGCTAAAAATTTAACATCATCGGGAATCGAACCTGTGATCTCTTGTATACGGATCAAGCCACTAAGCACTGAGCTAAGCTTTCGCTAAAAATTTAGCATCATCGGTAATCGAACTTATGACCTTTTGCATACGAATCAAGCCACTAAGCACTGAACTAAGCGTACGCTAAAAATTTAACATCATCGGGAATCGAACCTGTAATCTCTTGTATATGGATCAAGCCACTAAGCACTGAGCTAAGCTTTCGCTAAAAATTTAGCATCATCGGTAATCGAACTTATGACCTTTTGCATACGAATCAAGCCACTAAGCACTGAGCTAAGCGTATGCTAAAAATTTAACCTAATCGGTAATCGAACCTGTGACCGTTTGCACTAAACACTGAGCTAACATTATGACGCAAACAAACCACTCACAGATTCATGGTGAATATGAATGATGATGATTATGATGGCCAGATGAGGTTCGGGGGCGTTTGGATCTTAAAGTTCCCAGACATTTGCCTTACAAGTGATTGAAAAAAAAAATATGCTGGTCCGCTACCCGCAGACCAAAATGGTGGACACACTCATATGACGAAGAAGTAGCAATAGTTCCTGTCATTCCTCTTGGAAGCACAGATACTTTGTGAAATCACGCATCCAATTCTTGCCAAATTCCTGACATCATTCCAACTTTTTCCTTGTTGTTCAAATTCTGTTGCTACAATGCTGGGCTATGTAATTCTTCTACTTAAAGAAATTAGGTCTTTTGACCTATTTTCACATCAAGTGGGATTTAATTAATCCTCCCATCTAGTAAATGGGCGTCCAACATTTCTATGTCCTATTGGTTTGTACTTTAGTAACAGCTGAGGGATTCTATCTGTAGGCATTCTTTTAACATGTTCATACCAGTTGTTTCTCATATTGTCAATTCTGTTTGCTAAATTAAAAATATGTAAGTCTTTTCTAATAGGCCTATCTTCATTTCTTTTTCTGTCCAAAATTGTCACACCTGCTACTGTAAGTAAGAACTTCATTTCTGCAGTTTCTATTTGTCTTCTGTCTGAACGGTTAAGAGTCCAATTTTCACTTGCATATGTTAAGACAGACACTGTCATAATTTTGTAAAATTTTAATTGTGTGCTCCTCAATGTTTTACTTTCAATGTTCGTTTTATATTTTTATTCTACCTCTTTTTGTAGGCTATCCCTGTGGATTCCATTCCTGTGCACTCTTTGTCACACTGTCTAGTTCTCTTTCGAGAGTGTGTTCCATGCACTCACGAAATTTAATCTCCCCAAAGACTAAGCTATTATATTATTATTGAAGTTATAGATACAATTTCACCATCTTTATATTGAATAAATTCATTTTATTGCCATTTAGTTCCTAAACTAACTCATTGGCACTATCGAACCCATAGGTTCATGGCCGCGCGGACACAAGCTCTCCATATATCCCTATCCCGAGCTAACGTTTTTCAATAATCTCAATCCACCCAGCATCGTGAGGTATTTGGGTAGCTAATAAGTAGCGACTCCAGGTTGAGAAACCAGCTATAACGGCTGGGAGACCCGATGTGCTGACCACATGTCACCCCTCCACTGGCTCGATGATAGTCTACCTCTGTGATTAATACATGTGGTTGTGAGGCCAGCAGCCGGAAGGTAGGCCTTCTAGGCCTGTCGCGCTTGGAAAAAAAAATTCTATGATTATAGGCTATATTTTTCCTCTTCTATACTGTCATCATTATCATCAACAATAAGAATTAAGCCCAATGGCCTGTTACGATATCATTATAGGTCGAATTGGTCCTTCCATCTCTTCAATGGTCTTCCCAATATTCTTCTCCCTTTTGGTTTATAATTATACATTCTTCTTGGTATGCGCTGTTCATTCATTCGTAATACGTGCTGAAGATAAGCATTTTGATAATATTTTATTCTTTTATAGATATTAAATATATTAAGTTCTGTTCTTATATCTTCGTTTTTCTTTTTATCGGTCCTTTGGTACCCTGCTATTGCTCTCAACATCTATTATATACTGTCAAAGATTAAATTCTCCTCCTACCAAGTGACTAGCTTGGTAACCAGGACACAAACCCAGATCGCTAGGTGTGAGATGTCGTTATAACAAGATAGATATGTGAGGAATTTTAAATTGGCTGTTCCCCTCTATTTCAAGGTCTTGTCTGTGGTAGGGGAGGCAGTAAATTAAAATAACTTCTCTTTCTCTCCCACTGAGAAGTCTGTTTCCTTTACTTAAATAAAAGCTCAATTCCATCAACATCTGAATACGGACTGGTACTTGCTTATAAATTATAACCTTAGGCGTGCCTCAAAGTACATGGATTTTAAAAAAAAAACTGTGATTTAATCCCAATACGTTCCACTGAGAAACATTCGGCACCACAGTATTCGAAATATGATGGCAGAAGTCTTGCGAGATTATGGACACACAGTTTATGAGGAAGTTCATGGTGTGGCCACTAATGGGAGTAACAGACGAATAGATATTATTGCATTTAGACCATCTTATAAAATTGGTATGGTATTAGATCCCACAATTCGTTTTGTCATAGTGGCCAACCTGAGGAAGTTGACTCTGAAAAGAAAGCCATATATGAGCCAACAATTGACTATTACAAGGACTATTTAACTCATGCCACAAATGCTAGTCAATGACCAATCACGTTTCAATGAATGTTTTACAACCAATGACAGTCGTGTTTCACCTCGCTCTTTATCGATTTCCCTTTTATCAGCTCCTGCTTTTGCGATAAAGAAAACTCCTCCTTTTTAATGTTCTGAACAGGTCAAAGCATTATTTCTCTCCAACAAATACATTGAATATAGCAAATAATGAAAAGATTCCTTGATTTTACTGAGTTGTTTACTAAAAAAATAAATGAATAGCCCGTAATGTTGATTATGATATATAGTTTGATGTGTTTCATTATTTCTCCACTTGGGTGCACTCTTACAATATTGCGATCTTATTTGGCAATAAATAATACGATCAAGCAGCAGTGAATGAACATAACCTCACATTTCTGATTTGTTTTCAAACATCGCCGTTTATATTAAATATATAAATATTTTAAAATAACTATAGTTAAGCAATGATTTGTGACTAAACAGCTTAATTTTATTCCTTAAATAGTCCTAACAAATGCCACTCTTGATTTCCAAATTCTCTAGATGAATTCACTCGTGGCATTACTTATGATAAATACCAACTAGATAGTATAACTGCCACAGGATTGATGATCGGGACAAGAGGTACTGTACCAGGATTCTTAGCCAAATTTTTGAAATCCTTATATTTGGACAAGGTGTATCTTTCTAAAATTGCCATCGCTGCCATTAGAGGATCAATTTCAATTTTAAGAAACCATATTAACAAAATTTCTACTTTATAGTATGTATACTTCAATTAGGCCTACAATTTGAATTTTTTAAAATGTATTTACAAAATGTATTTCATAAATTCCAAAAATTAATTGTCTGTATCACTTTGTCCTTGAGGCAATCCTCTAATGAGGAAAGTTGTATATAATAAAATATTTCTACATAATCTCAATTAAAAGGTAAAGTGATCCCACTACAGACCTCAGGAGGCCCTTGAGGTAGTGGGAGGTTAAGGTTCCCACTTTTTTTTAGACAATCGACACTTGATGTCAGCCGGGTTGTTAGCCCTGCGTGACGGCCGCCTTTACCCCCAGAACACATTTTAGTTAGAAGCTGAGTTAACCTCATGGTCATAGAGCTGACAGAAGGTTTGGGTCAGTTTAAAAATCCTGGCCTCATCGGACTCGAATCCTCGACCTTCAGGCTTGTAGTGCAATGCCTTAACCACTACGCTATGGCGTGCCCCCATATTGGAGATTATTATATTTGCATCTCTGTCAGTCAGTCTGCGGCGTTAAGTGGCAACAGCGTTGTCATAAGAGCAATACTATTTTCTACACATGAAAAACCCTATAGTTGAATTCAAGTTTTTCTCCTATCAGAGATTCTATGTTTTTGAAAGGACGGGTATGAAACCAGATCTTCATAAATGCTAATCTAATTTTGCATCATGCATCTAAGCGCCAAATGTTCCCGCTCTTAGATTGTTGATGCATAACTGTCAAACAAGGAAAACAACTTGCAATATCCAGTATTGTTTGTTTGGCGCTACAATAAATAGTGAATATTGACTTAAACTTTAAACGTATTTTCTCGAAACTTACATAATGGCGCATAGCCGGCTGATGCATAACGCCGTCCAATTATTATTGATATAAATGTTTATAGTATATATAAATAATCATATTATTTATTATATGTTTTAAATAAAAATGGAGTTATGATGTGGAAAATAACAGGGGTAGATGAAATTCGCGATAATATTAATTAAATTTGTTACTATCGAACCCGTAGGTTCATGTCCGCGCGAACATAAGCTCTCCATACATCCCTCTTCTGTGCTAATGTTTTTCAACCATCCCCTGTATAATCTACTTCCTTCAAATCATGGTTAATGTATTTCTCCCACTTCATTCTTGGCTTACCTGCTTGGTGCTTTCCTGCTGGTTTTCTTAAAAGTAGTTTCCAAGCCCCTATTCCATTTTCCACTCGTGCTACATGTCCTGCCTATCGCAAACTACCACCAGAGGTCAAAGTTCGATCTACATAGAGGGCAATGTTTTTATAGAAGAGACATGTGCCCATTGTTGAGCAATAAGGCACTATAGTTAAGTTGCGTATCGAGTTCAAATCTCTGTGTCTATCGATTATGGCGTAGGAGCTGTTGTCATGGCAGCCAACCCCCGCAGAATAGAATTACTCCACATTTTTTAAATGAAGTTACATGACCTGACCTCTGCCGTGCTAGTTTTAGAACCCGCTTCATTTTATTAAGCGCTGATTCTTATACAGGGTGTCCCTATCCGAGGCGATCTCCAACACAACATTTAAAAACTGAAAATGTGAGTTTAATACAATGACAAGTATATATCACGTTTATACCGAGTGTTCAGTGGATCCTACTATTTTTAAATATTTTCGTAATTCATTTTCATATTGAGCATTTCCTATCCTAGCTAAGATTTGACCTATTAACTATATTTACCTAAGATTAGACTTCTTCTTCTTCCTCTACGCATGAAAGCTGGCAGCTTGTTGCGTGTTCATTCACATTAGGTCCGGGGTATTGTGACGTCCTTCCATCGTAGTTGTGATCTTCCTAAAGGCTTTTCTGCTGAGGTGTCCAGTCACGTACTTTCTACTGTTCTCCATTCTATCTATGTGATCGTTCCAATTTAGTCTTCTATCATTTATCCAAAGGTTTATAGGTTCGATTTCACATTCTTCTCTAATAACAGAGCTGCGAATTTTCTCTTTCAGCGATTTTCCTACGATTTTCTAAGTTTAAACGAATATTATAATTTAAATATTAGAATTTTTTCGTAATTAATGCAAATTCAATACCGTAACAACGATAATTTGTTTAAATAAATGACAATGTATACAAACTTTTAATTTAACCCTTAAATTCGCAATGCATCTTTTATCAATTGTTTTAATTTACGTAATAGTTTTAATAAAACAGAAGAAAGATAATGATAATAAGTTACTGAAATGTGTGTTGAATTACATAATATACGTAACAATACAAGTTATGCACTATTTCGTTTACAGTGCGGTCCGCCACATTAAAATAACTGATACCACAAATTACTGTTTTGCCAATTTAATGGTTAAATTCTATGCCACCTGTGAATATTCGTTCTATGAATAACTGACTGCTAGCGACATGATTGCCAATGTGATAACACATGTTCCGCTAGAGTCAGTTACCGACATGCTTATTCACATATAAGGGGATTTTATCCAGGAGTCCACCTACATTAGTGGGTAAGTTTGGGTGAGAAAATTGACAAGTTAGTATTATTAGTTTGGGCAAGTTAGGGTTATAAAATGGGCAAGTTAGGGTGATAAAATGGGCAAGTTAGTGTTAGTTTGGGCAAGTTAGTATTAGTTTGGGTAAGTTCGGGTGATAAAATGGACTAGTTGGTATTAGTTTGGGCAAGTTAGGGTTATAAAATGACAAGTTAGTGTTAGTTTGGGCAACTTAGGGTGATAAAATGGTTAAGTTAATATTAGTTAATATGGTTAGGGTGATAAAATGGACAAGTTTGTGTTAGTTTGGGCAAATTAGGGTTATAAAATAGGCAAAAATTATAGAGCAAGTGTCAGATTTCTCTTACTTAGGAAGTGTATTTGCAGAGTATAAGAGTGACATTGATTCAAAATTACAAAAATATAATAAAATGAATGGGTTAATACGAAGACATTTTGGTAAACAGATGAGGACAGAGACAAAACTAAGATTACATAACATCACATCAAAAGCTGCCCTAAAATATGGAAGTGAAATTTGGATTTTAAATAAAAGAAACTCTCATAAACTTCAAGTAAGCCAAATGCGCTTCTTACGATTATTGTTAGGAGTTAATAGACTGGATCACCAAAGGAACACTACTATCAGAGGAAAACTTGGAGTAACAAGTTTAAATGAAGATATACAAAGATACCAACAAGAATGGAAAAATCATCTGAGAAGAATGGCAAGAAATATACTTCCAAAATTGGCATTCCAATATACCCCAACTGGGCATAGGGACCAAGGAAGACCAAAACATCGGTGGAAAGATCAAGACCATCTTCGCTAGGTTTACCGTACAGGCCACACGGCCTAAAACGAATTTGTTCATGATGATGATGAAATAGGCAAGTTAGTGTTGTTTGGGCAAGTCAGGGTGACTATTTAACTCATGCCCCAACTGGGAGTCAATGATCAATCACATTAATGATTTTTTATTTACAACCAATCACAGTTGTATTTCGCCTAAAATTTACCAACTAAAGTTTATCATAATAAAGAAATACCTTCTTTTTTAACATTCTGAATAGGTCATAGCATATTTGCAGTAACTGACTCTCTAAGAAACTCTCTAAGAAATACGGCTACCAGATTGTATGTATAGTGCATGAATGTCAACACGTAGCGCATGCGATAGATAATATAAACACATTTGTAACAATTGATTATACCACAAAAAAAAAAGCACTGTTTGCACTTTCTTAAACGAATTATTTTCCAGGAAATGACGTTGCAGAAAAATATAATTGACATATTTACATCATAGGACATCAGAAATTAATTAATACCTATAACGTTGGTTATAAATTTCTCCACTAGGGTGCATTCTTACAACATTGCGATCCTTTGGCAATAAATAATATTATGATCTGAAGATCATAATAAGCAAAAGAAGCAAATGAAGCGTACCAATCGTTTCTCATTTGTTTTCAAACATCGCCGTTTACATTAAATATATAAATATTTTAAGATAACTATATTTAAATAATGATTTGTGAGTAAACAGCTTAATTTTATTCGTTAAATAGTCCTAACAAATGCCACTCTTGATTTCCAAATTCTCTAGATAAATTCACTCCTCAGTTAGTGAATTTATGGATAATTTGGCATTACTAATGATAAAGTGGGCAAATTAATGGTAGCTTGGGCAAGTTTGAGTAATAAAATGGACGAGTTAGTACACCAGATTAATTTAGTGTTCACTTGTTTGTTAGCGGTTTTTTAGCGATTATTTGGCTACACTGTCTGAAAAATGTCCAATGCATATTTTACATATAAATATGCTGATTTTTAGGTTACTTTGAACTCAACTCCTCACTTTATTTTAAGGCATTTCTCAATTTTTTTTGGGAAAAATAAACAGTTAATTATTCAAATTCTAAATGAAAATATAAAATTATGGAATATTCACCTGCAAGGTCCGCCTCCTCATTCCATAATTTTATATTTTAATTTTGAATAATACCTCAAAGCAACACATCATGAATCTTATAACAGTTGATTCTTCACATTCTCCAACAATATATATTTTCATTGTTGTATTTGCATTTATGTAGGTGGCGTAGAAAACCCTAAATGCTTTCTAAATAAATAATAGTTTTAAAAAACTAAAAGAACACGCTTTATTAGAAAACTAAAAATGAAAAATATTTTAATTTCCAATACGCTTGGGATAAAATAAAGTGGTCAACAAAAAAATCGTCTCCAACACATATAGAATAAAATTAGAGATATCAACAAAAAGAAAATAATTTACCATCAAAAGCGTGGGGTGCTCTATATCAATTATATATTTGATAATAAACAGATATTGGTAAAAGTAAGCTTTCTAAGAAGAAAATGTAAAAATCATAAAAAGCACCCCACGCTTTTGATGGTAAAATTATTTCTTTTTGTTGATAACTCTAATTTTATTCTATATGTGTTGGAGATGATTTTTTTGTTGACCACTTTATTTTATCCCAAGCGTATTGGAAATTAAAATTATTTTTCATTTTTTAGTTTTCTAATAAAGCGTGTTCTTTTAGTTTTTTTAAACTATTATTTTTTTTTATTCTTTAGTTTTAATATTTTACAGAATAAGATAAAAAATGTAAATATCTTTAAATTAGATACTATTGTAGTATAAGCGAAAAGTAACACTCTTCTATAAAAAACCCTCCCAGCCGGATTTGAACCAGCGACGTATGGATTACTGAAATTATATACCACTAAGAGTTTACTACTCTACCAACTGAGCTCTTACAACGATTGACTAAAAACTCGACAAGTCCGCAACCTATTATACCAGTTTTCATTTTTTTTGATTTTCGGATGATTCTGGCCAGGATTTTAGAAACAAAATATGAAATTATTGTATTGTCACGGGTCCTCTACACGTATACAAAGTTTCAAGTCGATCCAATGTTTCTAAGTGGGTGAAAATCGCGTTGAAAGATTCCGTTACATTGATACAAAAACACTTTTTTTGATTTTCTGATGATTATGGCCAGGATTTTAGAAAATAAATATGAAATTATTGTATTGTCACGGATCCTCTACAAGTATACAAAGTTTCAAGTCGATCCAATGATTTTAAGTGGGTGAAAATCGCGTTGAAAGATTCCGTTACATAGATAGATAGATACAGGTCAAGCTAATATAAAGCGTGTAAAATGTCTTCCGATCTCATTTTTTTAAATTACATGTCTATACGAAATTTGTAATACTGAAAATAAAAACAATAGAAAGAAAAGTTTTTATCTTTACGTTTCCTATGTTTTCACAAAACATTTCTTATAAAAGTAAAATTAAATTTGTTTATTTTGGTTATGATTTAATATTATTTAATAACTATTGTCAAAATTCTATGTTTATTATTGCTGAATTATAAACCGCACGGAAGGAGAAATGTTGGACGCCCACACAGAAGACAGTCTGAACAATTTTAACAATTCTAGCTTTCATGAAACCGGAACGAGCCAACAGGCTTAATCCCTGGATGAAGAATAAGAAGAGAATTCTATGCAATTTATTTATTGATTATACCTCACATGCAATGAAAATAAACTGTCATAAGTAATGCCACGAGTGATTTCCAATTTATCTAGAGAATTTGGAAATCAAGAGTGGCATTTTTGTTAGGACTATTTAACGAATAAAATTAAGCTGTTTACTCACAAATCATTATTTAACTATAGTTATTTTAAAATATTTATATATTTAATGTAAACGGCGATGTTTGAAAACAAATGAGAAACGATAGGTACGCTTCTACTGCTTCTTTTGTTTATCACTGCAACCAGATCATACTATTTATTGCCAAAGGAACGCAATATTGTAAGGAGGAGCTTTCTTTAATATGGTAATTATAACACTGATAAATATTTGGTGAAACACGACTCTGATTGGTTGTAAAACAGAAATCATTGAAACGTGATTGGTCATTGACTCCCATTTGGGGCATGAGTTAAATAGTCCATTCAAATACATTTCTTGAAAAGTGTTGGAGAAAATGTTGTCCATTTCTAAGAGTTGGAAACTGGGCGCTACATAATACTGATCATTAATTTTCTCGCAAAGAAAAAGTCATAGAACGTCAGGTCAGGAGATTTGCTTGCCATAGGCAATTAGGATGCTGCATTCTAGCAACCGTTATTAAACCAGATAGCAGGCGATGACTAGAATATTTCATCAGATAGCGAAAAAAAAAAGTCTTATGACGCATGTACATTTATCTAAATAGGCCTATGTAATAATAATAATAATAATAATAATAATAATAATAATAATAATAATAATAATAATAATAATAATAATAATAATAATAATAATAATAATAATAATGTTCAACTTATTCTGGCAGAGTTAAGGCCATAAGACCTTGTTTTCCACTCAACCAACACTTCAAGGGCCATGCTTCCTCCCGGATACAGAACTACCTACTTGTTTTGGCTAATCATCATAAAAAATGTGTAGGCCCTATAATTTTGACTGTTAACTTTTGTCTGACGGTTTATCAGTATTTCTACCTAATGTCTTATATAGGCCTATATATAGTCCACTGCTGTGGTCTCGAGGTAGCGTGCTGCCTTGTCACGCAGCGGGCCCGGGTTCGATTCCCGGTCGGCTCCTGGGTGAGGCTTTTTTCGGGGTTTTTCCTCACCTGTAAGATAAATGTCAGGATCATCATCATCCTTCACCGGCGTGGAAAGCAACGGGAAGCTACCACGCCTATGATTCCCTATTAAACCTGCAAAGCATAGCATGAAAATGCTATGATTGCAGTAAAAGTCCTGCCATCGGGCAAAATTACTATGGATGGATGGATGCCTTATGGTTAATTCATTACACTTTATTACTTTCTGTTTTTTTTAATCTGTAGTAGATTGGAGTTGTTCTTACTTTGTGTTTCTTTTTTCTTTTTAGTTTTAATTATAATTATCTTTAACTTTATTGTATTATTAGATAAGCTTATTATCATTATTATTATTATTATTATTATTATTATCATTATTATTATTATTATTATTATTATTAAAACTAAATATATGGTCACACGTAGAAATTCAGTATATAATGGAAATGGACAGCTAATGACAAATGAGGGAAATTTTGAGGAAGTGGCTGAATTCAAATACCTAGGAACAATAATCACAAATAGGAATGAGATGCACAAAGAAATTAAACATAGGCTCAATTCTGGAAATGCATGCTATTATGCATTGCAGAGACTTTTGATGTCCCAACTCCTTTCAAAAAACGTTAAGCTGAAGATATATAAAACTATTATTCTACCAGTTATATTATATGGGTGCGAAACATGGACTCTTACTTTAAGGGAGGAAAGGAGATTACGAGTATTTGAGAATAAAGTTCTTAGGAAAATTTTGGACCAAAGAGAGATGAACAGACAGGTGAATGGAGAAGACTACATAACAATGAACTACATGGTCTTTATAGGAAGCCAGATATAATAAGAACAGTTAAGTCTCGTAGACTGCGATGGGCAGGACATGTTGCACGTATGGGGAATGAAAGACGTGCATGGAAGCTTCTTGTAGGAAAGCCAGAGGGAAAACGCCCAGTTGGTAGGCCAAGAATGAGGTGGGAGAACAACATTAACTATGATTTGAGGGAAGTAGATTATACAGGGAATGATTGGAAAGCATTAGCTCAGGATAGGGATGTATGGAGAGCTTATGTCCGCGCGGCCATGAACCTTCGGGTTCGATAGTGCCAGTGAGTAAGTAAGTAAGTATTATTATTATTATTATTATTCAATTTGGTCAGATAATAGTTTAGGATCTAATAATATTGTTATGTTTTGTTTTTGAATATAACATATATTTGTTCTGGTGAGTGGAAGAGGAGTCCACATTGCCTTAACTCCACCAGGCTAAATAAACGTGAAAGAAAATTTCTTGTGCGCCGTAGCCGAGTGGCTATATCCCTAAAATACAAAATTGGGGTAATAGAGACTTGAAAGAAATTTTGGTTCACCCTTGGAGAGAGATTCGGAAAGTCACTCTAAGCCTATGACTGGATAATGGAACATGCAATTTCGGAGACTACCTTGCGACAATTTTTATTAAAAAAATAGCCTGAGATAAAATTTACAATATCTCTCTTTCTCTCTCTGAAACATGGGGTATGAATTTTGAATTAGCATTTTGGAGGAACCCATTTCTTTACTGTCATGCACCCTCTGGGTTTCGCGGACCACAAGTTGGGAAGTCATGGCCTATGTGAGTCTCATCTACTGTCCTGGTTTGCGTTATATTGATTTTATCACTCTGACAATAAGTTACATTGCTTACGAACACTTAAGTTTGCGGCTAATCAGCATAGCCTATATCCGGCAGCTCCCCTGCAAAGACAGGATAGAAATCGGGAAATCAGATCCACAGAGAAATTGCTCAGTACTGAAAACACATACTACAGTGTGATTATAAAGTCCCAGTACATTTTGTGAATAACGTAGCGCAAATAAAACAAAAATTATAAGCTAGTTGTACTATCAAGTTAGTGTTCAACATGACCTCCATCAATCTCAAAACATGTTTCCCAACGACTCACCGTCGCCCGGAAAACATGCACCAACATATCCTCTGTAATCACTTCACTCGCTTGGCGTATGCGTTCTTTCAGCACTTGCAGATTAGGAAACTCGGTTCTGTACACCTGTTGCTTGATGAACCCCCAAACAAAAAAGTCTAGGGGTGCGAGGTCTGGCGAACGATGTGCCCAGATACGAGGAGATGCCCTTCCAATGCACCTTTTGGGAAACCTGTCATTGAGATACCCGCGTATAGCCAGAGCAAAGTGTGGTGGTGCTCCATCTTGTTGTAACACCACTGTATCAATGATACCATCTTGCTGTAACTGTGGCTGTAAGAAAATATGCAACATATCAAGATACACATCTTCCGTGAGGGCTTCCTTTGGAAACAGTCTCTAACTTCTTCGTACGACTGACCTCTTAAAAGTACAGCAACAATCTCTATCCGCTCTTCAATGGTGAACATATTTGTATCTTTCGAATGGCTGTAACAGAAATACGATATGTAAGCGATTTCTTTAAAATGTACTGGGACTTTATAATCACATACTATTATGCGTTATAGGTGCTCTTATCATTCCAACTTCTCTAAGAAAAACTTTAAACTAAAAATATAGAACTGTTATTCTCACAATTATATTAGGTCTATACGAATGCGAAACATGGACTCTTACTTTAAGGGAGGGGAAAATATTTGAGAATAAATTCTTAGGAATATTATTTTTAGGTCAAAGAGACAGTTCAATGGAGAAAACTACATAACAGGAGTTACATGACATATGCTATATAACTAACTAACCAACTCACTGCCACTATCGAACCCGCAGGTTCATGGCCGCGCGGACATAAGCTCTCCATACATCCCTATTCTGAGCTAATGTTTTCCAATAATTTACTGTATAATCCACTTCCCTCAAATCATAGTTAATGTTATTCTCCCACCTCATTATTGGCCTACCAACTGGGCGTTTTCCCTCTGGTTTTCCTACAAGAAGCTTCCATGCACGTTCTTTCATTCCTCATTCTTGCCACATGTCCTGTCCCTCGAAGTCTAAGAGACTTACTGTTGTTATATCTAGCTTCCTATAAAGACCATGTAGTTCACTGTTATGTAGTCTCCTCCATTCACCTGTCTGTTCATCTCTCTTTGGTCCAAAAATTGTCCTAAGAACTTTATTCTCAGATACTCGTATTCTCCTTTCCTCTCTTAAAGTAAGAGTCCATATTTCGCATCCATATAATATAACTGGTGGAATAATAGTTTTATATATTTTCAGTTTAAAGTTTTTTGAAAGGAGTTTGCAATGTGTAGAAGAATTACTAGATATAGAATCGAAGAAAATATAGTGCGTACATATGTTACTTTCTTCAGTAGAAAACAGGAGTTACATGACATAGGCTATATACGTAACCAAATGCTAATTACCTTTAAAAACACGGTAGTTTCGTAAACAGCAATGGAGAGGACATGTGGCATGAATGGTGACTGAAGGAGGGACATGGAAGATTCTTGTAGGAAAACCGGAGGGGAAGTGTGCAATAGGTAGGTCAAGAATTCTATGGGAGAATAACATCCATAATTTCAGAATGTTAATTATACAGCGGATGATTTGAAAAACATTAGCTCAGGATAGGGATGTATGGAGAGCTTATGCCCGTGCGGAGTTGTGTTACCCTGACTATTTAACTCATGCCCCAAATGGGAGTCAATGACCAATCACGTTTCAATGATTTCTGTTTTACAACCAATCACAGTCGTGTTTCATCAAATATTTATCAATATTAAATTTACCGTATTAAAGAAAGCTCCTCCTTTTTAATATTCTGAACAAGTCTGAACACGGCTACCAGATTGTATATATAGTGCATGGATGTCAACACATAGCGCTTGCAGGAGTTAATATAAAAACATTTGTAGCAATTGATTATGCCACCAAAAAAAGAAACCACTGTTTGCACTTTCTTAAATGTATTTTTTCCCAGGTAATAATCCAGAAAAATATAATTGTCATATTTACATCATACGACATCAGAAATGAATTAATATACAGTTTGCTGTGTTTCATTTTTCTCCACTAGAGAGCATTCTTACATTGTTGCGTTCCTTTGGCAATAAATAGTATGATCTGGTTGCAGTGAAACAAAAGAAGCAGATGAAGCGTACCAATCGTTTCTCATTTGTTTTCAAACATAGCCGTTTACTTTAAATATATAAATATTTTAAAATAACTATAGTTAAATAATGATTTGTGAGTAAACAGCTTAATTTTATTCGTTAAATAGTCCTAACAAATGCCACTCTTGATTTCCAAATTCTCTAAATAAATTCACTCCTCACTTCGTGAGTTGTGAATTTATCGATAATTTGGAAATCACTCGTGGCATTACTTATGATAATATGATGGGTTAAACATAACGAAGAAGGAGGAGAGTCCTTAAACCTAATTTTTTTGCGGTATGACCGGAAATTGAACCCGGGACCTCACGAAGCTCTGATCACAAGACCATGAGGTGATCCGATATTGCTGAAGCGTCTATAAATACTATTGAAAACGACCATATAAAGAAGAAAATCACAACACGAATGGTTTTGTTGAATTTATTGGGAATCTGCGGGTGTAAATCCCAGCTACTTGTGGATTCATAACAGAGTCAAGGTTTTGTTTTATCATCTGCAAGCAAAACATAATTACTATGTATATAAATAACAGCGACCTCGAGCTCAAGACACGCATGCGCCATCACGCATTAATAATTATCTTATTATTGCAGCTTTATACACAGTAACTTTTAGCCTGCAAAATATTTTTTTATGTGATATGTTCCCCTTGAATTAAAGATAATAAATAAATGAAAGATTGTCTCATTATCTGTCCAACATAAGAAGAACACTTTGACATTTAACTTCCGAATGTATTACTCCGCGCAGCACGTGTAAGAGTGCAGGTGAACTGTCAGCTGTTTGTTACAAGCCGATAAATTAATGCACAACAATCGTTTTAAATTTTAATGTTGCAGGTTGTAACAATGGTATGTCGAAAACTAATACATTTAACACCGTTTTTCGCCACTTTTTAACATTTCCCTTTACGCTTCTAATAATTTTGATCACACATTTTATCACCGAGTTAAGTTAACATAAACTACCCGACAGCCGCCATATTTGTAACTGGCATTCAACTTCCTCTCAAGTATCGTTCAGTTTCAAACAAATGCGAATTTTTAGTTACTCTCCGACCATCAAAGGAAAAATCCAAGGAGCAAGTCCTCCGGGAGGGACTTTTCTGAAGATTTTCAGGCTCGTAACAAATCCTTAAGCCTGAATGAAAAGGCATCAAAGCAAAATTTACCGAATTTTCCCGTCCTAGCACTACCTTGGTTTCCTAGATGTCAGTATGAGGCGGAACGCTGACCACGGACCACTCAAAAAATGACATCTATACGAAAACAAGTGTAACTAAATTAATATGGTTCAAATTCTTGCCTGTAGGGGGAGAGCGCCTAAATCTCTGTAAAGGGAAAAAGATGGGCTTAGTAGTAGTAGTAGTAGTAGTATTAATCGAGTACATGATCTATTTTTTTCGCTTCCGCTGAACTGTGCTTTGGTCGTGAACGAATCGCAGTAACCGCAGCAGTCATGTGGTTCGTGGATTACCCACCCATTTATTTTCCTCAAGTGTCTTTCTTAGGCTGGACAGAAAATAGAATCATGTTTGACAGCGATACAGTTGTCCAGATGACCTTCGTCCATTTCTTCATCTGGGTGATTGTATAAAATGCATTTCGGTGAAGGAAGAACATTGATTTTGTAAAGGTATTTTAAAATTAAAATATAAAATTGTGGAATATTCACCTGATAGGTTCGTCTCCTCAACTTAATTAATTATTTAACTGTATCGCTTTCGGGACTTGTCCCATCATCGGCAGGATTCAGAACTGGTGTTTCACTGATGATCTGCTAGAGGGGGTTGCATGTATTGGGTTCGTTTTCGTTTATCAGATTGTCGTTGTTGTGAGCTGCCTTCATGATTTCCATCTCTTCGAGTACGTTTATCTTCGCTGGATTATTTTCTCCTGTGCATTACTATTAGGGTGTCTTCAATATTTAACATGCGATATCCTTCATGGATAACGTGTTTTGCATAGCTTTATTTTCCTTCTGCGTGAATAAAGTTTCGAAAATGTTCTTTAAATCTGATGTTAAAACTTCTGTTTGTTCTTCCTATATAACATTTGTTGCAGTCCTTACATGTCAATTTATATACTCCTTTGCTGTTGAAAATGCTATTTTCTTAAATGTTATTGTTTATTATGTTGTTTAATTTGTTATTAGTTGTGTATGCTATTTTTACGTTTTTACGGCTTTCTTTAGTGCATTGGCTAATTTTGTCGTTTCTTTTCCTGTGTATGTAAGTGTATCCATGTTTTCTTGTTGTTATCAGATTATTTTCTTAGTTTAGTTATGTTGGATATATTGTTCTTTCTTTTTTGTTTATCTATGTTTTTCTTCATTATAGCCATTGGTTTTTGCCACATATTTAATGTAGTTGAGTTCTTGAATATAATTGTCCATAATTTTATATTTTAATTTTGAATAATACCTCTACGGAACACGTCATGAATCTTATAAAAGTTGATAAAGGTATTTTGCCATACAGTCGTGGCGTGGCGCATTGTCATCCTAAAATGTGCTACTTCTTTTTTTCTTGGTATGTCTGGTATATCAATATTTTTAATTAGGCATTCCCATTTTTTGTTTCCTGGCTATTGTTTGAAGTCTATTGTCATTCGTAATTTTGGATTTTAACTTTATGTGGCTTTTCAAAACGAGTTAAGGTGTTGGTTTTTACTCCAAGCACGACAGGCATAGAAGGCCCTTGGCCTACCCCCGGGTGCTGGCCTCACATCCACATGTGTCATTGACAGAGGTAGATGATCATCAGCCAGTGTAGGGGTGACATGTGGTCAGCATGTCGGGTCGCCCAGCTATTATAGCTGGTCTTCTCAACCTTGAGTTGCTACTTATTGTAGCTACCCAAATACCTCACGCTGCTGCGTGGACACCGGTCCCATACTGGCCGAAATTCCATGAGAAAATTTCTTGTCCAATGGAAAAAAAGGTGAGGTTGTACAAGACCAGCTTTTTACTTACGCGACTTATGCCATTTTTGATGTAATTTAAAGTATTACGAAGTGTTGATGATACCATTTACCTCTGGGATTTAACCATCGTCAAAATATTGAAACCTATCATGAAATGAAGTAGTTGAAATATGATTTTACATTGTAACCGTCAGACATGTTGAATGTTCCATAGAATAACAGATATGAAGACGTCATTTATGTTACATATTATGGCCCTGGGGTCGACTCAGCCTCTAACGGAAATGAGTACCAGGCGCTTGTTCTGGGGTAAAGGCGGCCGTCACGCAGGGCTGACAACCCGGCTGACATAAAAGTGCCGATTGTCTAGAAAAAGTGGGAGCCTTAACCTCCTACTACCCCAAGGGCCCCTCCGGGTCTGTTGTGGGATCACTTTAATAGTATTTGATTAATATGTATGCCAATTATGTACTGTTAAAGTGCGTAAATAAAAAGGCACTGTTCTCCCACCCGGCCGGAAAAAAATTGGTCCCACACGATTCCGCTTTGAGTAAGTTTTACTGTTTATACATTATATTCGTTTTCAAAAAGTAACGGACACGACGGGAGAGGATCATGCTGGCCACATGTCATGCTGTAGCATGAATTAATGAGGCGTGGTAGGAACTTTCTCTAATTGAGTGGAGCGGAAACTATTTGAGGATGTTTAAAACTTGGCGATGAATATTTAATGTCAACTAGAATAGCTTTGTTATGTAATTCAATCGATACTGCCATCTGTAGGTCATTGCTTTTAACACACGTCAGTGGCGTAATTCTAGTAGTTTTATGAGGTCAAACTCGTGCTCAAATTATAATCTACAATTCCTAGTAGAATGTTCTTCTGTATTCTTTAAACCCGTTAATATCAAAGTTAATCTAATTTGCATAAGTCACTACAAAAAAAAACATTGACTATTTCTAGAAGTTTACGATCTCTTCTTCTTCTTCACTTCACGGGCTAGGCAAATTGCCTGTTCCGCCTCACAGTTGTTCTGTCCATCTTTTCACTCGGCTATAAGTTTTGTATGTATCTGGTCTCTTATTTTTAAAAACATTTATAATTATTTCCAGCTTGTTTTCCATGTTTATTATCCATATAACAGTATTATTTTAACATCGGCATTAAGAATGTTGAATTTGGTGTGTAAAAAATATGAAGCCCATGTATATATATATATATATATATATATATATATATATATATACACACACACACACACACACAAAGAATTTGGATCAAGAAGTAATAAAAAAGGCGATCATGTAGTACTTTCTGAAAACTCTAATTTCTCTATAAAAACAATTTATTTCTTTCAAAGAAACTCCTTTATAAAAGATACAAAGTCCGCCTCTAGTTTGTGCTAGAAATGTTCACCCCTTTATGAGTAGGAAGTGAGGGGTGGGGGATGTTATAAACTGTGACGTACAAAGTTAGCGAAGGGAAAGTTTGTCAATTTGTAGGAAAAGTTTTAATGCAGGGGTTGGCAGTAACCGCAACTTGACGGAATGTAATTAATTACAAAGTCAGAATAAATTACAACGTATTGACGTCTGACAGTCACAGTGCGTTCACTTCCATATATTAACATTGTCCGGTTTGTTATAAACACAGTCGGGCCTAGCTTCGATCCCTGTCAAACAAACATTCATTTTTAGTCATATTTTGTATAGCGTGAAGCGAAAACTATCGACTATACTAATTCCGAGGAAAGCTCTCTAAATCTTTCATTTTGAGGGATTTTAAGTTCAGTTGTTGGAGGGTGTAAACAAACACCGTCTATTGGGGTAACCGTGGAACTATTTTTAAACGTCATATGACTGATTTATGTACGATGGAAACATTGCTTTTAAGCAACACCGCATTTTATGGGAAATAAGACTGAATACAACGTAAGATGGTACCAATAGTTAGGAACTTTTTACATTTGTTATTTATTTATGACAAAAAAAAATATGTGGGCTACTTAATTAGACGTTTACGCTTTTTTCATGATGCCAATAGATAACCTTTATTTACCGGCACAATTTCATTATCATCAGATTTATGTTGCATGCTGACTCACCTGTAGATTCTCTTATTTCACCATATCCTCATGATAAATGTGGGATATTTTTCGCTAAACTGATTAAAAATATTCATAAGTAATGCCACTAGTGATTTCCAATTTATCTAGACTATTTAACTCATGCCCCAAATCTGAGTCAGGCAGAGGGCTCTGGTCGATCCCCGGTCGGGACAGGCTCCTGGGTTAGGTTTATTTGGAGTTTTTCCTCACCTTTAAGACAAACGTCAGGAAGCTTAGGGCCCAACTGTCCCCGAAAATCATCCGGTCATCATCATCGTCATCATCATCCTTCACCGGTGTGGAAAGCAACGGGAAGCTACCACACCTACAATTCCCTAGTAAAGCTGCAAGCATAGCATGAAAATGCTATGATTGCAGTGAAAGACCTGCCTTCGGGCAGAATTACTATGGATGGATGATTATTTTAACGAACTCATATATGTAACAACACTTTTTTATTCAATATTTTATTTATTTATTTTGTCACCCTTTTCAGAACATTAGAAAGCTATAAAAGCCTCTCCTCCCATATTTTACAAAATTCTTGTAAAGGGCGTTAATGTTATATCGTCATTACTACACATGTGATGTCACTTATTACCTGTCGCTTACGTCATCCAGTAACAAATGCGTAACTAATTTGATAACATAATCCAGAGATGGCTCTGTTGTGTCGGCTCTATATTATGAGAGATATAAAAACGGTGGTTGAATTGTTTAAAGGGATTTATTGCTGTTCGTAAACTACATTTTTTTTGCATTAAGATTAAATGTACATAATACATGGATTACATTTAATTCCATATTATGCAAATCGAGTTTATGATATTTACTTTTATTTTATTAAATTCTTTAATCTGAGACTTCTAAGTGTTAAATGTAGCATTTATAGGAATGTTGTACTAAAATAAAATATATTGGCTGGCAATAGGATTGTGTGGAATCCCTATCTTGGTTTATTTTTGTGTATGCAGATGACCTTCGATGACATTTTCGCTGCAGTCAAAGTCTCCAGAACTGTAGTCCATTTAACCTAAATTGATTGCTAACATGAAATATATGCAAGTTTGTTTCATCCAATAAAAGGATATCAAAGAACAGACAAAAAACATAACACAGAAATAAGACAACTAAAAATAGAGGAATTAAACACAACAATAGAGAAATACAGAACAAACTGGAAAGAACTCTTGGCAAGGATGACTGAGAATAGAATACCAAAAGCAGCATACAACTATTCACCACGAGGAAGAAGAAGTTTGGGAAGATCAAGGAAAAGATGGAAAGAGCAGCAATTTGGAACCGGAACAGGCTAGTAAATAAGCCTAAACCGTGTGAAGAAGAAGAAGAAGAAGAAGTTTTTTCATAGTAACATTTAGTATTTTTTGCTAATTGTATATCTTCTACTTCTTTTCATGTGATAGACCTAGTGGTCTGTTACGGTCTCAATCCAACGTTTGAAGGGTCTGCCCAAAGATCTCTTGCCTGGTGGCTGGTAATTTAAGATCTGACGTGGTATTCTTGTTCTGCTTATTCTTTTTACGTGAGATTTCCAGTTGTTTATGTATTTTTGTACATTTTATTCCTAAATGTGGGATTTTCACCAAACGGCAATAAACTACAACATGGAAATCTCAACAGAAAAATCTAAAGTCATGGTTTTCGCAGTAAAATTGTTATTAATAATAAAATATTAGAACAAACCAACACATTTAACTATCTCGGATACCAAGTTACATACGAAGAAGAAAAAGATTTTAGTCAAAAAATTATAAAATTTAACAGAGTAACAGGAATTATAAATAATATTTTCAAGCCAAACACAGTACAGCAACACACACGAACTAGAATTTATAAAACACTGGCCAGACCCATATTATGTTACGGCAGTGAGGCCTGGACAATTCGCAGTGTAGATGAACAAAGACTAACTGCGGCAGAAATGAAATTTATGAGACGTACTGCGGGCTATTCAAGGGCAGACCATAAAAGGAATTCTAAGATTCTCAAAGAATTACAAACAGAATCAATCATGGAATATGTACAAAAATACAGAAACAACTGGAAATCTCACGTAAGAAGAATGAGCAGAACAAGAATACCACGTCAGATCTTATATTACCATCCACCAGGCAAGAGATCTCTGGGCAGACCCTTCAAACGTTGGATTGAGTCCGTAACAGACCACTAGGTCTATCACATGAAAGGAAGAAGAAGAAGAAGAAGAATGTGGTATTAAATTATAATGTTCCCTTCAGCTAATTACTAATAATTTTTAAATTACTTATTTTTTTAAAATTAATTAAGTCTGCAATCAATTGGATATAAGTGTAACGTATATATTTACATACCCGTGGGCCTTGAGAAATAGCATTACGGTATTGCTAAAATCGCATTTGATAAGCTTACTGAAGTAAATTAAATAAAACCCCTGCTACAATAGAATTTGTCAAATTAGCAAAATGCTCTCTGCTGATAATGAAAAAGTATAAGCGAAGAGGAATTCACTGGAGAAAGAACTGTGGTGTTTTTCACATCCACCTGTAACATCATGTGATGTAGAAAAGACATTTTCATTGTATAAACCCTTCTTCATTGACAGACGAAGGAGCTTCACACAAGAAAACCTCATGAAAATCTTCCTTATCTGCTGTGAAAGCTAGGTGTAAGATAAGATTACCCACAAAGCAAATAATTTATTTTATTACAGTATGTTTGGTTTTTCCTCACCTGTAAGACAAATGTCTGGAAGCTTTCCTCTCTGTCCATCCATTGATCTTCCTCCATTCCTCTGATAATCATAGCTGCTTGTACCCCTTCTATCCAAGTTTTCTTCGGTCTTCCTCTCTTCCTCCTTTCCATTGGGATCCATTCCATAACAATTTTTATAGGTGTACAAGAGGAGTCGGACATCATAGACATTATAGAAAATAAAAGATGACAGTGGTATGGCCATGTTAAAAGAATGCCAGAGCAAAGATTACCAAAAATTGTTATGGAATGGATCCCAGTGGAAAGGAGGAAGAAAAGAAGACCGAGGAAAACTTGGATAGAAGGGGTACAAGCAGCTATGAATATCAGAGGCATGGAGGAATATCAATGGATGGACAGAAAGGAATGGCGTTTGGTTTCTGGAAGACGGCAGCAGCTGCCATGATACCGGATAATGATGATGATACAGTATGTAGGACAAATGTCAGGAAGCTTAGAGCCCAACTGTCCCCGAAAATCATCCGGCCATCATCATGATCATCCTTCACCGGTGTGGAAGTTACCACACCTATGAGTCCATAGTAAAGCTGCAAAGCATAGCATGAAAATGCTATGTTTGCAGTGAAAGACTGTCCTCGGGCAGAATTACTATGGTTGGATGGATAGTATGTTTTTGCATATTTAGGAAGCATATTTTCTATATTTCCATGCTATTTAGTACTTTATTTTGCATAGAAATTCGGGCTCTAGTGATAATTGTTCATCATCATCATCATCCAGTATCATGGCAGCTGCCGCCGTCTTCCGGAAACCAAACGCCATTCCTCTCTGTCCACCCATTGATCTTCCTCCATTCCTCTGATATTCATAGCTGCTTGTACCCCTTCTCGTCCTAGAGTGTTTTTCCGAGGCATATTGTTTGGTTTTTTAGCTTTTTTTTTTCTTTTTATGATGAACGAGGAGCTGGCCCGATGCATCAACCCCCAACCTGGGGGACGGGTAATTTTTGTTCAAGGTTTTCTTCCTCTTGCCTTTGATAGTCCAGTATCTTACTGCAAGGCACCAGCGCTAGTTTTGGTCCGCCCTGGGTATTTTATTTCGCCAGTACCCGCCATATCTGGTGAGCATTCCCCCATCCGCCACCTGGGGAGGCTACCGATGGAAGCTGGCAACTCCACACGGATGATAATTGATAAGTATTCAATTTAACATTAAAGGAAACCGACAAATTAAAAATTTTAGGAATTAAAAAAAGAAAGTTTTAAGCGAATAAAAAATATGGAATAGTTATACTCATTATATATATAATTTTGCTCATCAAGATATCTTTGAAACTAATAGATCGTATATAGGCCAATTATGATACATGAAGTCCATGACTTTCACAAAGAATGTGCTGACGTTAAAAATATAGTCCGTAACGTACTCCACTTCGGTATCTTTAACCTTTTAAGGTCACGAGACTTACTGTAGCAATTATGT
This sequence comes from Diploptera punctata, assembly GCA_030220185.1. Classification (NCBI taxonomy): domain Eukaryota; kingdom Metazoa; phylum Arthropoda; class Insecta; order Blattodea; family Blaberidae; genus Diploptera; species Diploptera punctata. The sequence goes on along the minus strand of JASPKZ010004590.1, from coordinate 1,210,752 downwards.
CTAATTACATTGCATCAGTTTTCTTCAATACAAATTTTAATCGTTTCAGCATCAGAAATACTATCCATTTACATTGAAAGTAGCTGACCATAAGTAATGCCACGAGTGATTTCCAAATTATCGATAAATTCACGACTCACGAAGTGAGGAGTGAATTTATCTAGAGAATTTGGAAATCAAGAGTGGCATTTGTTAGGACTATTTAACGAATAAAATTAAGCTGTTTACACACAAATCATTATTTAACTATAGTTATTTTAAAATATTTATATATTTAATGTAAACGGCGATGTTTGAAACAAATGAGAAACGATAGGTACACTTCATCTGCTTCTTTTGTTTATCACTGCAACCAGATCATACTATTTATTGCCAAATGAACGCAATATTGTAAGAATGCTCTCTAGTGGAGAAAAAATGAAACACATCAAACTGTATATTAATTCATTTCTGATGTCGTATGATGTAAATATGACAATTATATTTTTCTGGATTGTTACCTGGGAAAAAATACATTTAAGAAAGTACAAACAGTGGTTTCTTTTTTTGGTGTTATAATCAATTGCTACAAATGTTTTTATATTAACTCCCGCATGCCGCATATGTTGACACTCACGCACTATATATACAATCTGGTAGCTGTATTTCTTATAGAATGTCAGTGCAAAATAATGGTCAGACCAGTTCAGAATGTTAGAAAGGAGGAGCCTTCTTTAATATGGTAATTATAACACTGATAAATATTTCGTGAAACACGACTCTGATTGGTTGTAAAACAGAAATCATTGAAACGTGGAGTATTGAGTAATATGTGATTTATATGGATATTTTTGCCAAGGCGAATAATCTCGCTTGATTGGGGCATCGGATACCGTGGCGCTGAAGAGCTCGGCTCGATTAGGACTGGAATGAGCCACGCTACTCTGCGCTGATCTTTCTGTCCTTGGTTGCTTCGTGCTGAGTACTATGGATGATTTATTTCGTCGAATATGTTTCTTTGTGTAGTACGCCATTGTGGAACGTGTCCTATATTGGGTTCCCATGGTCAATTATGTTTTGAAACATGGTGGTCACCCTTTCCGTTCTGATAGTATCAATATATGGTACCTTCGTGGCCTCATGCATCTCTGTTAGGTTACAACCCACTTCAAGGTGTATCTTATACATTGCTCGCAGTCCCAAGGATCAAATATAAAATAATGACTATTTAACTCATGCCCCAAATGGGAGTCAATGACCAATCACGTTTCAATGATTTCTGTTTTACAACCAATCAAAGTCGTGTTTCACGAAATATTTATCAGTGTTATATTTACCATATTAAAGAAAGCTCCTCCTTTTTAATATTCTGAACAGGTCTGACCATTATTTTGCAGTGACTGAGCCCACAAGGAATACGGCTACCAGATTGTGTATATAGTGCATAGATGTCAACACATAGCGCTTGCAGGAGTTAATATAAAAATATATGTAGCAATTTATTATACCACCAAGAAACGAAACCACTGTTTACACTTTCTTAAATGTATGTAATAATCCAGAAAAATATAATTGTCATATTTACATCATACGACATCAGAAACGAATTAATATACAGTTTGATGTGTTTAATTTTTTCTCCACTAGAGAGCATTCTTACAATATTGCGTTTCTTTAGCAATAAATAGTATGATCTGGTTGCAGTGATAAACAAAAGAAGCAGATGAAGTGTGCCTATCGTTTCTCATTTGTTTTCAAACATCGCCGTTTACATTAAATATATAAATATTTTAAAATAACTATAGTTAAACAATGATTTGTGAGTAAAGAGCTTAATTGTATTGGTTAAATAGTCCTAACAAATGCCACTCTTGATTTCCAAATTCTCTAGATAAATTGGAAATCACTCGTGGCTTTACTTATGACTATACTAATTACCCAAGCAGTGCTGGGGTTGAATGCACGCCACTGAATTCGATACATACAGCAAAAAGCTTAATTGTGCGTGTATGATGATAATGTTGCGTATTGTGTGTTTCAGTCGCGCATCGCCAAAGGGTGCAGCGGTAGTGGCACCAGCAGCGGATCCGTGACTAGGAAATTGCGCGCAGGAAAACTTGTGGCATCTGGTGAGCAACCCGTAGAACAACCTAGTGCGCAGACTCCGGTACAAAACAACGAAAAGGGTGAGTTCACACTAATATTAACTTACCCATCAATTAGATTCATAATTGTATTATTATGCATCAACCGATTAAGCGCCATATTAAAAAAATCGAGATTTTGATGCCATCTGTTGCACTATCTCATAAAGTAAATGTACGCACACTTTTAGCGCCAAATCTTTAAATATAGCCTTGTTATTAAAGAAAAATGTAAACGCCATCAGTCATATTAGATAATCAGTTGAGTTGGCGTTTACTTGATGAAAATCCATATTTATTAATAAAATAAAAATAAAACTTAGTTTTATTTGATTTTCATGTGTATTAAGATATATTCAGTGACAGCTGTTTCGGTACACTGTACCTTCTTCAGACATGTTAAATCGAAACAGCTGTCACTGAATATATCTTAATAAATATGAAAATCGAATAAAATTAAGTTTTATTTTTATTTTATTCAGTCATATTAGGGTTGTGTTTTGCAACAAACAGCTATGAAACCAGATCTTTATAAATGCTATTCAAACTTTTCCACAATTCAGCTAAGCGCCAAATGTTCCCGCTCTTAGACGGTTGATGCATAATAAATTCTCAAACAAAGAAAATAACTGCAATATCCAGTATTGTTAGTTTGGCGCTACAATAAATAGTGAAGATTGACTTAAACTTTATAAATGCATTTTGTCGAAAACTTAAATAATGGCGCAAGACCGGCTGATGCATAACGCCGTCCAATTAAATTTTACAGCTATTTTTAGTATTTAAACACGCAAGTAGATGGAATTCTGATGCTTCCAAGTTTTCATCAAATTATGTCAATGCTCTTTGAAGTTGACCAATGGATTATGTGTTTAGATATGTAATTTGATTTCAAAACATACTGATCTGGAAAGTATGTAATGCCTATGATCTTTATGCAGTGGGAAACACAATAAATTGGGGCAGATCCCGGATTGTAAAGCACATACTTAATACAGATATTTCGATTGTAAAAACTAAGTTTGAATCACGACCATGATTTCAAGTTTTTTTTTATATTTATTTGCATATTATCAGATTCTGAAGACGCTTACAAATAGCAGCATTTTTTTTTTCAAATGCCCCACGTTGTCTTTCGACATTTTAAATTTTAAAATCATTAATAAGTTACATTATGAGGTTTAATTTAATATTTAAATAATGCAAACAAAATATCGGGATGTTTAAACAATACTGTTTGGAAAAATAAAAATTTAAGAATACATATAAAAGTAATAATTTACAAATCTGTCATAAGCCCAGTTCTAACATATGGTTGTGAATGCCGAACAGAAACTCAAAAAACAAAACAAATCAATGAAACAACCGAAATGAAAGTTTTAAAGAAAATCGTAGGAAAATCCCTGAGAGAGAAAATTCGCAGCTCTGTTATTAGAGAAGAATGTGAAATTGAACCTATAAACCTCTGGATAAATGATAGAAGACTAAACTGTAACGATCACATAGATAGAATGGAGAACAGTAGAAAGTACGTGACTGGACACCTCAGCAGAAAAGGCCTTTAGGAAGACCACAACTACGATGGAAGGACGTCACCACACCCCGGACCTGTAGTGAATGAACACGCAACAAGCTGCCAGCTTTCATGCGTAGAGGAAGAAGAACAAGAAGAATTTAATATTTGAGTTTGTATTTTTTAACATTCTTACTTCATATGTTTATTTTGTTGGACGATCTATTGCTCCATCTTCAGCTTGTCTTTCGACATTCCTGGTGTTCTCTCCTGGCATGGCGTACTTGTAACCCACTTCTGAGGTTGGTGCGCCTGGAAGGCGGGGTTACGTTGCCCCGATGATATGATGGGCGATGATGATGATAGTGGTGCGCCAGGAGAGTCCCTAATCCTAAGCTTAATCTAAGATGAATATGAATGATGATGATTACGATGGCCATATGATTTCGGGGACCGTTTGGGCCTTAAAGTTTTCCTGACATTTGTCTTACAAGTCAGTAAAAACCCCGATAAAAACCTCTCATTGTAAATTACCAGCAAATATAATATGACATTTTGAACCTCAAAATCTGAAGCAATGGCAATGTGTGAAAAAAAAACATAGAACAGGTGAAAATTGAGATGATGGAAAAGTTATAGAACAAGTGTTTGATTTCTCATACTTAGGAAGTTTTTCTGGAGAACCTAAGAGTGACACTGTTCAGCGTCGTAGCCGAGTGGTTAAGGCAAAGATGCCTTGGTGCAGAACTACGGGAGTTCAGCTGGTTCGAGTCTGCACGTTGGAAGACGTTTTCTCATGAAAAATTTGGGCCACTATGCGACTGGTGCCCACCCAGCATCGTGATGCATTTGGGTAGCTACAATAAGTAGCGACTCCAGGTTGAGAAAACCAGCTTAACGGCTGGGGGATCCGACATGCTGGGCACATGTCACCCCTACATTGGCTGGATGATCGGCTATCTCTGTGATTAACACATGTGGGCGTGTGATGCCAGCAGCCGGTTGGTAGGCCAAGGGCCTTCTAGGCCTGTCGCGCCATGGAAAGAAAAAAAATGTGACACTGATTCAAAATTCAAAAGATATATATAATAAAATGAATGGATGATAAGAAGACATTTTGGTAAACAGATGAAGAGACATACAAAACTTAGATGACAAAAAATCTCATCAGAAGCTGTATTTTAAATAAACGAAATTCTCATAATCTTAGAGTAAGACAAATGCGCTTCTTAAGATCACTGTTAGAAGTTAAATGAGAAACTATTATCAGAAAAAAGCTTGGAGTACCAAGTTAGAATGAAGATATAGAAAGATACCAACAATAATGGAAAAATCATCTGAGAAGAATGGAAAGAAATAGACTTCCAAAATTGGCGTTCCAATACACTCCAACTGGACATTGGGACCAAAAAGGATAAAAACACCGGTGGAAAGATCAAGACCATTTTTATTAGGTTTACCGTCTCAGGTTACGTGGCCTAAAACGGATTTATTCATGAAAATATGTATTTATGTATTTTTTACTGAACTATAAAAATAGCAGGATATCAAAGAACAGACAAAAAACACAACACAGAAATAAGACAACAACTAAAAGTGGAAGAATTAAACACAACAATAGAGAAATACAGAACAAACTGGAAAGAACACTTGAGAATAGAATACCAAAAGCAGCTTACAACTATTCACCACGAGGAAGAAGTAGTTTGGGAAGACCAAGGAAAAGATGGAAACAACAGCAATTTGGAGCCGGAACAGGCTAGTAAATAAGCCTGAAGAAGAAGAAGAAGACTGAACTATAAAACCATTGAAAATCCTTGCAGTGTTTATAAAATCATTATTATGGTTAGACTTCGTTTTGCATTCGATTGTGTTTGTGGCGCCAGGAATTTCGGCAGATAAACTACAGTAAAAACCTGTCTATGAAGGAACATAACGGTTAATTAAATATATTTCCGTCTTGGCAGTTTTCCTTCTTATAAAGGGTTCCCAAAATACAAACTTGAATTTTCTCACGCAGTGTAAGGGTTTTACATGTACGCTTTAACCTTTTCACTGCTGAGATATTTCCAGCCTTTAAACCCCTCCTTGCTCAATGCAGGTAGAAATATGGAAAAAGTTTATTTAGGTTCCTAGGAGATGGCAGTATATGCCTGCTTGGTTTGAAAACAATGCAATATGTATTATATAACTAGCAGGCGTTTGGAGTTGAGAATGGATATAGACACCCATAGCACAGCAAGCATTTTCTTTGCCAACGGATATACCCGTTCGTAGCAGTGTAAATGTTAAAGACATAACGTATTGAACTGAAATACAGACAAAATAGTGTATGTAACACAGCACAGTTTGCACGACAATACAAAAACAACTCTATTACACAAAAGCGAGAAGGCACTCAACTACAGGAAGACTGAAGAGTTTCCCAACTCCCTCGCAGGTAACGTAAGCAGGCAAGGAAAAGCGAGAGATTCCCTGCTGTCACACATAAACAAGGGTATCCCCGCAATACAATGGCAACACAAGAAGGTAAAACGATATAATGCAAAAAGCGTCATGTGCAGAATTTTCACATGTGGTCATTAATACTGTAATTGGAACGTGCTTAAGAATAATTTTCCATTTTACAGAGGTAACTATTGGTACTTGAAAAACCATTCCGTTTCCGCGTTATGAAGGTTTCCAGCTTATACAGGACGATTTTACAAATAAAATCGTACCGTTCTGGAGATTTTTTTTTTTTTTCGTCTATACAGGTTTTCTTCTTATAAAGGTTCCGGCTAAGGCAGGTTTTACTGTAGTAGCGGTCCCGTAACGTAGTTTATTTCCGCATGTGCATGAACCTACGGGTTGGATAGTGGCAGTGATGTGGGGATAGTCGCAAGTTTGTTGTGTAGTACGAAGTGATGCGAGGAACCAATTTAAACACAAACGATATAAACTGGCGAACATCCAAATTGCATCAAATGGGCTGCGGGCCAGACTGCAGTATGTACCTCCCGCAATTTTATTGTTCGATAAAGTATTTCAGACGTTACTCCAAATGCCGCTTCTGTCTCCACACGCCACATATCCCCTACTGACAAGGAAAACAATCAGCCCCGGGAAGGTCCACAGATTGAAATGTATTTATAACAGATATTATTCCTAAATAAAAATACAAATATCTCTAAAGCAGTGAAGTAATGTAGTCCTGATCATCCTGTTTTGTTTGCCCTTAACATAAACGTTGAAAATGTTCCACCATTACGCGATTTTCTTTTAGCGAATTCAGAAGGTATTAAGAAGCAATTCAGGTCGTTCCATGAATAGACTTTTGAAAAAAAATATATCTTCACAAATTCTATTCTAGTAGACACCAAAAAGATCATGGCCAAAAGTTGTGTGCGTGTATATATCTCCACCCATCCATAGTAATTCTGCCCGAAGGCTGGTCTTTCACTGCATTCATAGCATTTTTATGCTATGCTTTGCAGCTTTACTAGGGAATTTTAGGTGTGGTAGCTTCCCGTTGCTTTCCACACCGATGAAGGATGATGATGATGATAAGATGAATATGAATGATGATGATTGCGATGGCCATGTGATTTCGGGGACCGTTTGGGCCTTAAAGTTTTCCTGACATTTGTCTTACAGGTGAGGAAAATCCCCGATAAAAACCTAACCCAGAAAAACTGCCCCGAGCGGGGATCGAAATCGGGCCCGCTGCGTGACAAGGCAGTACGCTACCTCGAGACCACAGCGGTGGACTACATATATATTAAGATATGAAAATAAAAATGAATGCTTGAGTCGGGATTTGAACCCGAGTCTCTAAACTCTGTACGTTTAGCGCCGTAACGACCTGAGCTACTCAAGTATTCCAAATCAAACATACATTTTTCTTATATATGTAGTATTATCAATTCACACAAGAGATAACGGAAAATCGTTCCGGCTGACATCTAGTGGCCAACATAACAGTTTGGCAAAATTTATCATCATCATCATCCGGTATCATGGCAGCTGCCGCCGTCTTCCGGAAACAAAACGCCATTCCTCTCTATCCATCCATTGATCTTCCTCCATTCCTCTGATATTCATAGCTGCTTGTACCCCTTCTATCAAAGTTTTCTTCGGTCTTCCTCCTTTCCATTAGGATCCATTCCATAACAATTTTTGGCAATCTTTGCTCTGGCATTCGTTTGACATGACCATACCACTGCAATCTTTTCTTTTCTATAATGTATATGATGTCCGGCTCCTCTTGTACACCCATAATTGCCCTTATTTCTTTATTTCGTATTCTATCCATTCTAGATTTTCCAGCTGATATATATATATATATATATATATATATATATATATATATATATAATCCTGCACCCTACCCGAGTAATTAAGGCAGGATGCCTTAACGAATAGCTACGGAATTTCCGATATTTTGAGTCTTCATGAATGAAGATAGTTTCTTATTGAATTTCGGCCAGTATGGGACCGGCGTGCACCCAGCATCGTGAAGCATATGGGCAGCTACAATAAGTAGCAGCTCCAGGTTGAGAAAACCAGCTGAAACGGCTAGGGGACCTGACACGCTGACCACATGTCACCCCTACATTCGCTCGATGATCGTCTACCTCTGTGATTAACGCATGTGGATGTGAGGTCAGCAGCCGGCTGGTAGGCCAAAGGCCTTTTAGGCCTGTCGCGCTTGAAGTGTATATATATATATATATATATATATATATATATATATATATATATACAGGGTGGACCGCTCGAATGGACCTAATTTCAATTGCTTGTTACTGGCAAACGGTTGAAGATAGAAACTTAAAACAACGTTCATAGTACAGAAAAACTCACCAAGTTTCGAATCCTGTCGGTAGATGGCACAAAGATACGTTTCTCGTTCTTAGATTTAATTGTTTGTGAAAATGGCGACTCCGCAGATGAAAGCGCAAGCTGTTTTGTGGTATGCGGAGTTTAAATCAATCATTAGAGTTCAAAGGGAGTTCCGGCGTGTGTTTAACCGTGATGCTCCAACTGCTAGAAGCATAAAGAAGTGGCGTGATACATTATTAGCTACAGGATCTGTGTTGAAGAAGCATGGTGGTGGTCGCAGAGCATCCGATGAAATGGTAGCAAATGTTCAAGCCGCATTTGAGCGAAGCCCCCGGAAGTCATTAAGAAGAGCTTCGCGGGAACTTCAAATACCAAAATCGACATTACAACGGATTGTCCACAAACGCCTCAAACTGCACGCATATAAAGTGCAGTTAGTGCAACGTCTGGAGCCGAATGACATGCCGAAACGAGTGGAATTCGCCAATACGATGCTGGACCGTCTCGGCGCTGATCCTGACTTCATGACCAAGATTTTCTTCTCGGACGAAGCCACTTTCCATTTGTCAGGCAAGGTAAACCGGCATAATGTGCGGATCTGGGGATCGGAGAATCCTCACGCTATTCAAGAGCATGTTCGTGATAGTCCGAAGATGAATGTTTGGTGCAGTTTGTCACATAATAAGGTCATTGGACCGTTTTTCTTCGCCGAGGAAAACTGTTCGTGGTACCACATATCTTGACATGCTGGAGCAGTTTCTTCTTTCCACAAATTGAACAACTGCAGCCTAACATCGTTTTCCAGCAAGATGGTGCTCCTCCCCAACTGGTCCAATGAAGTTCGTACGACTTTGGACAACATTTTCCCTGGCCGTTGGATTGGTAGGGGAGGACCAATCGCGTGGCCCCCGAGATCTCCCGATTTAAACACCACTGGATTTCTTTCTCTGGGGCTATGTCAAAGATAAAGTTTACACCACCCCAGTCAAAGACCTTCGTGATCTTCGTGAGCGCATCATAGAGGCTATTGAGAACATTCCAGAAGACACTACTCCAACGTACTTGGCAAGAAATTGTTCATCGCTTTGATATCGTCACAGTGACTGCTGGGGCTCATATAGAGATGTGGTGATCTGGATATCAAAACTTGGTGAGTTTTTCTGTAATATGAACGTTGTTTTAAGTTTCTATCTTCAACCGTTTGCCAGTAACAAGCAATTGAAATTAGGTCCATTCGAGCGGTCCACCCTGTATATATATATATATATATATATATATATATATATATCCAAAGTAATTCTGCCCGAAGGCAGGTCCTTCACTGCAATTATAGCATTTTCATGCTATGCTTGCAGCTTTACTAGGGAGTTGTGTAGGTGTGGTAGCTTCCCGTTGCTTTCCACACCGGTGAAGGATAATGGTGATGATGATAATGGTAAGGAGGATGATGATGATGATGGCCATATGATTTCGGGGACCGTTTGGGCCTTAAAGTTTTCCTGACATTTGTCTTACAGGTGAGGAAAAACCCCGATAAAAACCTCACCCAGAAAAACTGCCCCGACCGGGGATCGAACCCGGGCCCGCTGCGTGACAAGGCAGCATGCTACCTCGAGACCACAGCGGTGGACATATATATATATATATATATATATATATATATATATATATATAATTATTATTCACCATCATCATCAACAACAACTTTGCCTGAATCATATTTTTTTTTCTTATTTATATACAGAATTTTAATGTTTACACATCTTTCTGTGCCTAAAGTTTTAATTTCCTTCTCCACTCATCTCTCTCCATCGAATGCATGTCCTCCAGTCCTCTTGCTCTCATTCCAGTTCTTATTTCCTGCATCCACGAGTTTGGAGGTCTTCCTCTCCTCCTTCTTCCAGGTGGACACCATTCCAATGTTTTCCTGGGTAATCTTTCTTCTTGCATTCGTCGTACGTGCCCATACCAATTTGATTGCTTATACCGTATATAATCTATAACCAAATTCATTTTTTCTCTTATGAATCATAATTACGAATGATTAAAACCAGATATGCTGATAAAAATAAACCACTTTTAAGCTGGTATGCTAAACAGTAAGGTGCAGTTTTGTAACCTTATCTAGTATCGCATCTTATGTACCTCCATAAATTTGCTTACAAGGCGACATGCAATAACTGTTTTCTCTAACTGTAACTGATGATCGATTGTTCAGTTAGAGAATGGCATAAGACATGGACTAAATATTTTAGGCACAGTTTATTATTAGGTATTTTCTTATTAAGAATGTAAATGTCCAAATAGCTCATTAATGCAATGGACTTTATGTTTACATTAGGCCTGTGTTCTGATAACACTGGTCAACATGATTTTTGTCTCATGAGTACCAATAGTTGTACTTAATGCAGTTTTTTATCATGTTTTCAAATATGTATTCGGAATTTCTCCATCACCCACAGTTTTTTTTATTTCAAGTTCAATTAATGGATTTAAATATTTTTTTAATAAACTTTTTTCGTCCATTTGTCCATTGTAAAATAAAACCAAATGAGCTAACTCAGGAGATTTCAGCTACGGAAAAGAGATATCAAGGCAAATGGAATCCTAATATGCTGCCCGATTATTATTGGACCATCAAGAGGGATGCTCCACAGGCGAAATATAGCAGAAAATCGTCATTTCTTACTTTCTAGGTGAGTCCGAATGTTCGAATATTGTGTAGTTACGAATGTAGAAAAAAATTAAAGAGTTTGAAATTATAAACTCCTGTCTCTCGGAAACCTTGCGTGAAGGAGAGAACCGATATCATATTTGAATTCAGGAGAAAAAATACTATCAGAATCACATATTTTTATTTTTGAGACAAAAGTTTCTTTTTTGTTGCCAGTGTTGTGTAAAATAATTTTAAAACGATTTAGTTAATAGTTAAAATGTGATGCCTTCTTTTAAATATCTGATAACTAATTAACTAACTAACGAACCTGTAGGTTCATGGCCACGCGGATATAAGCTCTCCATACATCCCTATAGTGAGCTAATGTCTTCCAATCATAGACAAAATTATGTCCTATACAGCTCCGAAATTCAATGTTGCATTCTTCTCTCGAATTTTTATTATTTTGTTCTAACTGAATCAAGTCCGTACTATTTCCGTATTTCAGTATTTCCCTCACATGTCTTCATAATGGGTTCTTCCTCAAGCGTTTGTCAATGAAAATGTTCTAAGTATTTCTGTTAAAGTCTTGACCTGGAATTTTATTACCAGAATTTATTTCATTACATTTATCTTAATAACACAAGTATTAATAACTTACTTTTCGCCGATGATTTAGTCTTACTACACCATGATGAAGATCTGTTACAAACTAAATGCAATATGTAGCGATTATAATTTTAAAATTTCAATAAGTAAAACAAAAGTAATGGTATTTTGTGGAAGAAATACTCTGCGTGCAAAAATAGTAATTAGAGACGAAATTATTGAACAAGTATCCCACTTTAAATATTTAGGATGTGACGTCAGCTATGGATATGATAAAGATATTGAACACAAAACACATCAGTTTCAAGCTATTTGTGGTACAATAAATAGAACATCGAATAATAAAGCCCATAAGCAAACAAAATTAAAATTTTATAAAACAATGGCTGTCTCTCTCCTTTTGTATGGGAGTGAATCTTGGATTACCACTACCAAACAAGAAAGTAAAATCCAAGCAGCCGACATGAAATTTTTTAGAAGAGTAAAAGGCTGCACTAGAATGGACCAGATAAGAAACGAGGATATCCGTGAAGAACTGGAGATCTACTCCATAAAAGAAAAGATATTTAACAACAAGATACAGTGGAAAGAACATGTAGATAGAATGGAAGAAAGTAGATTACCAAATAAAATCTTCCATTATTTTCCAAGAGGAAGAAGAGATGTCGGATGTCCTCGGAAGAGATGGTCTTAGATCTATTAGTGAGGACGGAACAGGCAACTCTTGCCTAAACCAGGAAGTGAAGAAGATATTTATCATATCCACCGCTGTGGTCTCGAGGTGCCTTGTCACGTAGCGGGCCCAGGTTCGATTCCAGATCGGGACAAGATTCCTGGGCGATGTTTTTCTTGTGGGGTTTTTCCTCACCTGTAAGACATGTCAGGTAGCTCTTAGGCCCAAAAGGTTCCCGAACATCATCTGGCCATCATCATTCTCATCCCTCGGTGAGGAAAGCATCGGGAAGCTACCACACATATAATTCCCTAGTAATGCTATGATTACAGTGACTATTTAACTCATGCCCCAAATGGGAGTCAATGACCAATCACATTTCAATGATTTTTTATTTTACAACCAATCAGAGTCGTGTTTCACCAAATATTTATCAGTGTTATAATTACCATATTAAAGAAAGCTCCTCCTTACAATATTGCGTTCCTTTGGCAATAAATAGTATGATCTGGTTGCAGTGATAAACAAAAGAAGCAGTAGAAGCGTACCTATAGTTTCTCATTTGTTTTCAAACATCGCCGTTTACATTAAATATATAAATATTTTAAAATAACTATAGTTAAATAATGATTTGTGAGTAAACAGCTTAATTTTATTCGTTAAATAGTCCTAACAAATGCCACTCTTGATTTCCAAATTCTCTAGATAAATTCACTCCTCACTTCGTGAGTCGTGAATTTATCGATAATTTGGAAATCACTCGTGGCATTACTTATGACTATTTAACTCATGCCCCAAATGGGAGTCAATGACCAATCACATTTCAATGATTTTTTATTTACAACCAATCACAGTCGTGTTTCGCCTAAAATTTACCAACTAAAGTTTATCATAATAAAGAAAGCACCTCCTTTTTAACATTCTAATAGGTCACAGCATTAGTTTGCAGTGACTGGCCCTCCAAGAAATACGGCTACCAGATTGTATATATAGTGCATGAATGTCAACACTTAGCACATGCGATAAATAATATAAAAACAGTTGTAACAATTGATTATACCACAAGAAAGAGAAACCACTGTTTGCATTTTCTTAAACGAATTATTTTCCAGGAAATGACGTTGCAGACAAATATAATTGACATATGGTTGGTTGGTTGATACCAACCATAATTGACATATTTACATCATACGACATCATAAATTAATTAATACCTATAATGTTGGTTATAAATTTCTCCACTAGGGTACATTCTTACAATATTTCGATCCTTTGGCAATATAAAATATTATGATCTGGTTGCAGTGATGAACAAACGAAGCAGTTCGCCGTTTACATTAAATATATGAATATTTTAAAATAACTATGGTTAAATAATGAATTGTGAGTAAACAGCTTAATTTTATTCGTTAAATAGTCGTAACAAATGCCACTCTTGATTTTCAAATTCTCTATATAAATTCACTCCTCACTTCGTGAGTCGTGAATTTATCGATAATTTGGAATCACTCGTGGCATCACTTATGAAAAACCAGCCCTAGGGCAGAACACTGTAAATAAAAATAATATTAAACTTGTTTTTAAAGGAAAATCAGTTCCTGTAGTTGTATTTAAAAACAACTCCCTTATAAAGAAAATATTAAATTCCTCCAAAATGAGCAATAATCTTGCAAGTTGTTCTGTTTTAGCGGGCAGCCTTTTCGAAAGCTAATATCAAGCCGTCTGTGATGTTAATTCTTCTATGTAAAGATTTTCCAAGGCTGCTTAACGTACATTTTATTTCGTTGTGGTTACTCGGGTTCAATAAGTAAGGCCATAGTTTGTTATCAGAGTGTTGGCGCGAGTCACGTGACCTAGAAGCACGAATAAAAATAACAAAAAAGGATTTTACGTTACATTTTTTCCTCGAGAGTTATCAAAGCTGCAAACAAAGCTTTGAAAGTTTGCTTCACCAGCTCTTGTTGAGCTTGTGTATTGTCCAAGTTTAACTGTGGCCTCACTTATTGACCCTTAGTAACCAAAACGAAATAAAATGTAAGTTAAAAAAGTCTTGGAAAAAACCGTCTATACACAGAAGAATTACACTGAGCAACAAAAAATATTGTTTTTTTTTGTCTGAGAAAGAAAAATATGTGATTCTGATATAGTATTTTTTCTCCTGAATTCAAATATGATATCGGTTTTTCTCCATCACGCCTGCTCTAAACTCGACTTCATTATTATCCAGTGTAAGATATATATATTAATTGGTGTTTCCCGTATAATGTATCATATTTATATTATTATTATTATTATTATTATTATTATTATCGTATTATTATTGTTATTACCCTATAAAATGTTGTTTGTACATGACATTTACTTTGCTACATTTATTGTATCTTTAACTGTTTATAATTAGTATAGTGTATATCTATATTTGTCAAATATTTATTTGTATTTGTGCTGGTTGAGTGGAAGAGAGGGCCTTACGGCCTTAACTCTGCCAGAATAAATAAAGTATTATTATTATTATTATTATTATTTATATTATTATTATTATTATTATTATTAGTTTTCGAGAGACAGGCATTTATAATTTCGAACACTTTAATATTTTCTACATTCGTAACTACACAATATTCGAACATTCGGACTCACCTAGAAGGTAAGAAATGACGATTTTCTGCTATATTTCGTCTATGGAGCATCCCTCTTGATGGTCCAACAATAATCGGCCAGCATATTAGGATTCCATTTGCCTTGATATCTCTTCCATAGTTGAAATCTCCTGGTTAGATCATTTGAGTTTATTTTACAATGGACAAATGGACGAAAAAACGTTTATTAAAAAATACTTAAATCCATTAATTGAAATTGAAATAAAAGAACTGTGGGCGATTGAGAAATTCCGAATACATATTTGAAAACACGGTAAAAAAAACTACATTAAGTACAACTATTGGTACTCATGAGACGAAAATCATGTTGACCAGTGTAATTAACATCACTAAATAACATATCGCTAATGTTTGTCACATGTAACAGCTAAGTCTCGTAGACTGCGATGAACAGGACAAGTGTTGCGAATGGGAAATAAAAGAGGGGCATGGAAACTTCATGTAGGAAAAGCGGAGGGAAAGCATCCAGTAGGCAGAAGAAATAAAATATTCATGATTTGAGATAAATGGATTATACAGGGTCCCGCACCGTAGCCGTGTGGTTAAGACAAGATCCCTTGGCGCAGAGCTACGGGACTTGCGCTGGTTCGAGTCTCCATGGCGGAAAAATTTTCATAAGTAATGCCACGAGTGATTTCCAAATTATCGATAAATTCACAACTCACGAAGTGAGGAGTGAATTTATCTAGAGAATTTGGAAATCAAGAGTGGCATTTGTTAGGACTATTTAACGAATAAAATTAAGCTGTTTACTCACAAATGATTATTTAACTATAGTTATTTTAAAATATTTATATATTTAATGTAAACGGCGATGTTTGAAAACAAATGAGAAACGATAGGTACGCTTCATCTGCTTCTTTTGTTTATCACTGCAACCAGATCATACTATTTATTGCCAAAGGAACGCAATATTGTAAGAATGCTCTCTAGTGGAGAAAAAATGAAACACATCAAACTGTATATTAATTCATTTATGATGTCGTATGATGTAAATATGACTATTTAACTCATGCCCCAAATGGGAGTCAATGACCAATCACGTTTCAATGATTTCTGTTTTACAACCAATCAGAGTCGTGTTTCACGAAATATTTATCAGTGTTAGGATTATCATATATTAAACAAAGCTCCTCCTTTTTAATATTCTGAACAGGTCTGACCGTTATTTTGCAGTGACTGAGCCTATAACAAATACGGCTACCAGATTGTATATAATAGTGCTTACATGTCAACATTTGTAGCAATTGATTATACCACCAAAAAAAGAAACCACTGTTTGCACTTTCTTAATGTATTTTTTCCCAGGTAATAATCGAGAAAAATATAATTGTCATATTTACATCATACGACATCAAAAATGAATTAATATACAGATTGATGTGTTTCATTTTTCTCCACTAGAGAGCATTCTTACAATATTGCGTTCCTTTGGCAATAAATAGTATGATCTGGTTGCAGTGATAAACAAAAGAAGCAGTAGAAGCGTACCTATCGTTTCTCATTTGTTTTCAAACATCGCCGTTTACATTAAATATATAAATATTTAAAATAACTATAGTTAAATAATGATTTGTGAGTAAACAGCTTAATTTTATTCGTTAAATAGTCCTAACAAATGCCACTCTTGATTTCCAAATTCTCTAGATAAATTCACTCCTCACTTCGTGAGTCGTGAATTTATCGATAATTTGGAAATCACTCGTGGCATTACTTATGACAATTATATTTTTCTGGATTGTTACCTGGGAAAAAATACATTTAAGAAAGTGCAAACAGTGGTTTCTTTTTTTGGTGGTATAATCAATTGCTACAAATGTTTTTATATTAACTCCCGCATTCGGCATGTGTTGACATTCATGCACTATATATACAATCTGGTAGCCGTATTTCTCACGGGCTCAGTCACTGCAAAATAATGGTCAGACCTGTTCAGAATATTAAAAAGGAGGAGCCTTCTTTAATATGGTAATTATAACACTGATAAATATTTCGTGAAACACGACTCTGATTGGTTGTAAAACAGAAATCATTGAAACGTGATTGGCCATTGAGTCCCATTTGGGGCATGAGTTAAATAGTCTCTTAGAATTTCGGCCAGTATGGGACCGGTGCCCACCTAGCATCGTGAGGCATATGGGTCGCTATAATAAGTAGCGGCTCCAGGTTGAGAAAACCAGCTATAACGGCTGCTGGACCCGACATGCTGATCAAATGTCACCCCTACACTGGCTGGATGATCATCTACCTCTGTCATTAATACATATAAATGTGATGCCAGCAGCCTGCTTGTAGGCCAAGTGCTTTCTAGGCCGTCGGACCATGGAGCTAAGCTTCCTGACATTTGTCTTACAGGTGAGGAAAACCTCGAAAAAATCTTAGCCAGGAGCTTGTCCCGACCGGAAGTCGAATCCGGGCCCGCTGCGTGACAAGGCAGCACCGCTATCTCTAGACTACAACAGTGGGAATAATAATAATAATAATCCATCCATAGTAATTCTGCCCGAGGGCAGGTCCTTGACTGCAATCATAGCATTTTCATGTTATGCTTTGCAGCTTTACTAGGGAATTGTAGGTGTGGTAGCTTCCCGTTGCTTTCCACACCGGTGAAGGATAATGATGATGATAATAAGGATGTTGATGATGACCATATGATTTCGGGGACCGTTTGGGCCTTAGAGTTTTCCTGATATTTGTCTTACAGGTAAGGAAAAACCCCGATAAGAACCTCATCCAGAAAAAAACTGCCCCGACCGATCGAACCCGGGCCCGCCGCGTGACAAGGCAGCACGCTACCTCGAGACCACAGTGGTGGGCAATAATAATAATTATTATTATATATTTTTTTAAACTGAAAGTGTTAGGGCCACTGGGCCTTCTCTTCCACTCAACCAGTAAAATCAGATATACAAAAGATCCCTTTATGCAATGTAATTACAACTCAAACTAGTAAAATAAATTTACTCTTGTCATATACACCCCTGACATCCTGCTCTCTCACCAATGAAGTACTTACAGTAAGTACCGGATACCGTAAGAAATTTGATAACACTCTTGGAGAGTCTTGCCCGCAGAATCTTGTTTTCATTCTGTATAATGTTGTGGAGTAGTTTATTTGAGAACAGGGTGTAGCGAATATAGTTTGGAGATAGCTTGTAGCACAGAGATGTTTTCTTCTCCTACAATTAGTGGCTAGCATGACTCAACAGTGCAACATTATCAGTGTGGCTCCGCCCACTAGAGACCCGGGAAAGGGGGTCGTTGCCATGACAACCTTCCCTCTCCTGCAGCAATTCACACAGTACTCTGCTACCTAGCAAGTGAGTGTGTGTGTGTTTTCCACCATATGGACTGGATATTATACCCATCAATGTATGTATTTATATATTATTTCAATTAAGAATCTCATTTTTGGCGATGTTTATTAAATAATCAATAGCAAGTTTTTCGTTAAATGTCCTAAAACACGGCATAAACATTTAACAAAATGCCATTTTGAAATACCTGCGTCGAAAACAAATGACTTTTAACGCATATTATGCGTGACAAAGCTTTTGTATTTATTGTTCGTGCCATTGTAAGGCCTTCGTGGCGTTGGGGCATGTAAAAGGTGAGAGGTGAAACTAAAAAGGTGAAAATGAGAAGTTTTCTCTTATGAGTCTTGTTCAGTGCTATTGGATTTCTATTACACTCTTAACCCTTAAATTGTCAATACAATATTTTCTCATGACAGTTATTTTAATGTTCCGGACCTCAAGGAAAATAAATTCATGTTAAACATTGTTATTATTATACATTATTGCGTAAGTTGACATAAATATAAGTAATTTTTACTCGTTTGTTTTTTCTATTGATCTAAAAACAAAATTAAATAAATGAAATCAATGTATTCAATAAGATACATTTATAATTTAAGGGTTAACTATGGTTATTGATGAAATGAAGATCAAATTTAGCATTTTTCTCGTTATCTCTTTGCTATTTAGTGCTTTATCTATATATTTATCTTACTGAGGAGCGATTTGTTACAAAAAAAGTTTAAGAAAGTTGTAGATTTACAACTGTTGATGCTGTTGGAGGAAGCCATGTTTAGAACAAAAATATATTTCAGTTTAAAGACGTGACAGCTCGCGTTGCACGTATGTTTTGAAATATTCTTACTCGTGCCGATTACTTTACATTGATTTTGTATAAATGACATTAATAACAATTCCAGATATAATTATGACACTAAGATAGGCTAAAATATCATGTTTTGAAGAGATTTGTGAAACTAGAGATGGAATCTCACGGAGGGTTCCAAACGTCGCGTCGAATTGGAACTGATACGTATATGAGGAGAAAATTTCTTTCTTTCTTCTTCTTCTTCTTCCTTTCGTGATAGACCTAGTGGTCTGTTATGGTCTCAATCCAACGTTTGAAGGGTCTGCCCAAAGATCTCTTGCCTGGTAATTTAAGATCTGACGTGGTATTCTTGTTCTGCTCATTCTTCTTACGTGAGATTTCCAGTTGTTTCTGTATTTTTGTACATGTTCCATGACTGATTCTGTTTGTAATTCTTTGAGAATCTCAGAATTTCTTTTACGGTCTGTTCTTGAGTAACCTGCAGTACGTCTCATAAATTTCATTTCTGCCGCAGTTAGTCTTTGTTCATGTACACTGCGAATTGTCCAGGCCTCACTGCCGTAACATAATATGGGTCTGGCCAGTGTTTTATAAATTCTAGTTCGTGTGTGTTGCTGTACTGTGTTTGGCTTGAAAATATTATTTATAATTCCTGTTACTCTGTTAAATTTTATAATTTTTTGACTAAAATCTTTTTCCTCTAAGTGTGTAACTTGGTATCCGAGATAGTTAACTGTGTTGGTTTGAGGAGAAAATTTTGGAAACTGAAAAAACACGCCATATGAAATTTAAGATAGTAATTTTTTCAATAATTGTTTTATTAATTAGCACACAGTATCAGCCTGTAAAAGTAGATTTTTTTTGAGAAAATTAGTTTTTTTTTTAATTTTATGATGGATTAATACTTTTAAAATTGATGACGAAACACCGTTGAGGTCACTTCGTAAAGTTTAAAACAGAAAATAGATACCTGAGATGTCAGTCTTCCACAACTTTGGATGTAACATGTGTACTACTTTCGGAGCATATGCGCTATCTTCAGCTTGTAAATTGGTGCTAGTTCTTGAGATTCTTGTGAAGATGGAGCATATACTCCGAAAGTAGTCCACATCTTACATCCAAAGTTGAGGTAGACAGAAATCCAGCTTTCTATTTTTTTATATTTTAAACTTTAGGATGGATTACTAGAACAGCGTTTCTACTACTACTACTACTTCTAAATAATAATAATAATTTAAAAGTTTATTTGGTGTGGCTTTAAACGTTGATTTAATGTTAACTATAATTCTTAAGTAGCCATGTCTGTTTAAAGTGATAATCAATAACAAAATTATCGATCGAGTGATTGTCATTTAAGTCTCTCGATCGGAGGTTCGCGGATTAATGCTTAAATTCCTAATGTATTCTTTTGCAAACATCAGTTTGTTCAATTAATTCGATAGTTTAAATAAATCAGAAGGAAACGAACAAAAAGAAACCACTTAAATGGGTATATAATAATACAATATACCTAATAATAACAGTTACAGAAGATTCCGTTTTCACTGCGGTCCGCCACATTCAAATAACTAATAAAAATTGCAATCACAATAGCACGGATACATTTATATGAGAAAAATATACCTCTGATATACATTAAATCAAACCATTTAATTTTTTGCTTCCAAAGCTAGAGAGGGTGTGTCATGTCCTGTCGCATGTCTCAGTGTGCTGAAGAATATTAAGAATAACACAGAAAATTAAATACACCTAGAAACTGAAAGCAGGATTGGTGTGTACAACCACTGGACCTTTGATACTGGACTACGGCTAGTTATCGTGGGCAGAGGATATATTATTAAATAACAACGACGAAATAATTAAATCACAAGGGCTAAAGAGGGTTGGAAATCCCTAGAGATAGCCGGAAGTTGTTGTTCGCCATCGAACAATTCCCATATAGTCGGCCAGGGACGCTTCCATAAAAAATGGATGTTTCCCTGACGGACATAGAGGGGAAATGAATGTTTGAGAAGTGACACAATTTCCAGTACATAGTGGTGATGGTGGTGTTCAACAAGGATCTGATGAAAGGCTTTCTAATGTCGAACCATTGGGCCTTTGCTTGTCGATCTACGGCTGGTTATTATAAGCACTGGATAAATCACTCGCTATTATGGACGAACATATATATATATATATATATATCAAAAGGGCTAAAGAGGGTATATGTAAATCCCTAAAGTAGCCGGAGGTTGGTTTCATGAACCACTGATTCCCTTCTCAGCTGTCGAGGATGCATCCAGGAAACTGGATGTTTCCTTGACGGGCCAGGGGAAGGGGATGTATATTGGAGAGGGAATTCAACTTCCAACACATAGTAAGTAAGTAAGTTTTGCCAATTTAAAGGGTTAAAACTTTGTACGGATTGATTTTCTCAGGGCAAACTTCCTTCGGTAGGGAAGTAATTCTGTAGGTCTTGTCATAGTTTTATAAACTACTGAAGTAAGAGGAATCTAGCAAAATCTGTGAACCCTTTTCATTAACCTTACATATTATAGAACATAATTAGGTAACGTAATAAAGCTGCTTTTTGTTAACAACTAGTTGTTTATAAATTGTTGAAATGTTTATTTTCGAGTTAAATATTTTTCTTTTTGATGTTTTAGATTTAATACTGTTCAGTTTTTTAATGTTGTTTTTAGAAAGAAACGCGTAATACTTTCTCCAAGAGTTTTTTCCGGTTTAACTCCGCTTTCCATCACAAAATGGCCGTGCATTGCCTTCTTATTTTGTTAATGTACAGGACCATCAGATAGCATTCTCACGAGAGAAATCTGTGAAACAGTGTAATTGATTACGGTGAGCCCTGTAGTTTAGAGGAGACTCAAGGACAAACTGGCAGTACAGTTAGATACAAAAGTATGTTAAACACGAGCCCGTTTAATCCGGATGTCATTTGTGCATATCAACGACATCAGTTAGTTACAGAAAATTCCTAAACAAATAAACCAGTTCAGCTACTTCATCCTCCTACATACATTGATTAAGTTTGTATGGGTACAGAAGCATCAGGATGAGTTCTCTTCTATTCATTTTCCTTGTCCACGAATTTTATAGTCGAAAAAAATAATAATATATTTTAATGAACAGTATACAATATTAATTTATATAATATATTTGTTGATTACTCCCAAGCTTTTGACACTGTACATCGAAACAAAATAATTGAAAGTCTAAGTGGCCGGGTGGGAGAACAGTGCCTTTTTATTTACGCACTTTAACAGTACATAATTAGCATAAATATTAATCAAATAATATATTTAACGTATTTCAATCTGGGAAAGTTATGATCATTTCTTTATTTTCTCGTAAATATGAAAATAAAGTGGGACTATTTCCTGTCATGACCACGAAGGTTACAACAGTTCTTTACTTCTAACCAGCGATAAACCACCGATTATCACACCAATGAGCACCGATGACCACAGATATACCACCGATGAACAGCGATAAAACACATAGGATCACAATGTGTAAACCACATTGTGTATATTTAATCATGGGATTCAACATATCTGTGGCTTCAACAAATTATGTCCGAATTTGTCTTTTACATATATAACCGCGTAAAATAATGAAAAGGACGTTCACCTACGTTAGAGTAATTGATTTAGTTTCCATTCAATGATTTAGGTTTGGTTAGATTTTAGTTTCCTTGCGTTTTAAATCTAATTCAATACGTAACATAAATGACCTCTTCATATCTGTTATTCTATGGAACATTCAACATGTCTGACGGTCACAACGTGAAATCATATTTCCACTACTTCATTTCATGACAGGTTTCAATATTTTGTCGACGGTAAAATCCCGCAGCTAAATGGTATCATTAACACTTCGTAATACTTTAAATTACATCAAAAATGGCATAAGTCGCAATCTTCCTTTTGGCATTCGTAGTGTATGTCCAAACCATTGTAATATTTTATTCTTGAGGTATAATTAATTCATTATTCCTTCTTAACCTCCAAATTCCATTTTCCTTTACTGGACCTAACACTCTTCTAAATATTTTCCTCTCAAACCTTAATAGTCTTGAATTTATCTGCTTCTTTTAGTACCCAGGTTTCAGCTCCATAACATATGATTGGTATCCATCTTGACTTATAATCAGAAATTTTGTTTTCTAAAGGTTCATCATCATCATCATCATCATAGTACATTCACGAATTTAGGCCATTTGTTGACCTGTTTCGGCCTCAAGAGAAACACCATCCAGAAGTCTTTTGAGTGGACGTCCTGATCTTCTTCTTCCTGCAGGTTGATATCTTAACATTAGTTTGGGTATTCTGTGATCTTCCATTCGATGAACATGTTGCATCCATCTTGACTTATAATCAGAAATTTTGTTTTCTAAAGATTCCATGTGTAATTCTTCTAAGATGTCTTCATTTTTTTTTGTGATCTAGTAGTGTGTATCCTGCAGTCCTCCGAAGATATCTCATATCAGCAGATCTAAGTATCTGTATATCCTTCTGTTTCAACGTCCATACTTCACTACCATACAAAAGAGTTGGAAGAGCCAGTGTTTTATACACTTTCAGTCTTGAATGCTTTTGGACTAACTGTGGCTTGAAGATAGAATTTATTAACCCTAAAATTCTTAAAAATTTAGATATTTTTGCATTTACATCCTTTTCTTCTTCATATGATATATTGCATCCTAGATATGTAAAATTCTTCACCTGCTCCAAAATTTTATTGTCCAGTACAATTTTACTTCTGACAGGATCTACACCTTGAAATGCCATAATTTTTGTTTTTTTTTTTTTTCTGTAGATATCTTTAATCCATATTCTTCTGTAATTTTGTTAAGTTCATACAGACCTTTCTGTAGATTATCTTCGGAATTTGCTATTATTATTTGGTCATCTGCAAACAATAGGGTGTTTAATTTTCTATTTTCTGATATTCTTATTCCAAATTTATATGTTTTGTTCCAGCAACATATTACTTCATTGATATAAATTGCAAAGAGTGTTGGGGATAGGTTCCATGTGTAATTCTTCTAAGATGTCTTCATTTTTTGTGATCTAGTATTGTGTATCCTGCAGTCCTCCGAAGGTATCTCATTTCAGCAGATCTAAGTCTCTGTATATCCTTCTGTTTTATACGTTCATTATAATATTATACAATTAACTTACTTACCTTTAGATAAAAGCTATGAATGAAGAAGAAATCCTTTATCTTTGCAAGGATCGAACACACAAAACTAATATAGAGGTGGATAGTGAATTATTGTGCCATCGAACTCTGAAATAACAATATAGTTAGTTTGACCTTGAGACGCAGTACGTGTGAACTGTATTGAATTCGCTTTGTGACAGTAATTCATTGGTAACGTCCATCCATCCAGAATGTTGTTGGCTTTTACAGAGGGTGATGAGGGTCTGAAAGCGTGCACAAGGACAAGGTGGGGGTGACTGCCATTCCACAGCCTCCCTCTTCAACTAACAATAGACAAAAAAAAAAATACAATCAGCCTCGCTTTGTTCCCATCTTTTAAATTTCTAACCATATCGCTGGCATTGTCTAGAATTTCATTTACATACATTATGGTACATCTTAGGAAATCCTCTTTAGCGCCTTTGACAGGTATAAAATATTTTATTATCCGTGCATGGGAATTAAAGATGTGCATGGAGGCTTCTTGTAGGAAAACCAGAGGAAAAAAGCCCAGTTGGTAGACCAAGAATGAGCTGCTGCAATAACATTACCATGATTTGAGGGAAATAGATTATACAGGATGATTGAAAAACATTAGCTCAGCATGGGGATGTATGGAGAGCTTATGCCATGAACCTACGAGTTCCATAGAGCCAGTGAATGAGTTAGTTAATATATATTCTTCTTCTTCCTTCGAAGTATTAGGCCAAGGCCTGTTACGATCCTATAGAAATTTTCCCTCCAGCGTTTCATAGGACGGCCCAGTGATCTTCGTCCTCTTGGTATATAATTATAAACAGCTTTGGGGATCCGATTTGAACTCATTCTTTCAAGATGGTGTTTCCAATTTAGTAGGTACTATTTAATATATTCCAAAATTGGCGTAGTCTTCAGTTCTTTTAAGATAATATATATAGCAAGGGGACTGGAGGACATGGATTGGATGGAGAGACGAGTGGAGAAGAAAAATAAAACTTTAGGCACAGAAAGATGTGTAAACATTAAAATTTTGTATATAAATAAAAAAATTATAAATTATATATATATATATATATATATATATATATAACTCATTGGCACTACCGAACCCGCAGGTTCATGGCCGCACGGACATAAGCTCTCTCCATACATCCCTGTCCTGAGCAAATGTTTTCCAATCATCCCCTGTATAATCTACTTCCCTCAAATCATAATACCTCTAGCGCCCCACTATTGTATAAAGTTCTAACATTCCATGTTCCTAGGAACATGTCCCTGTGTTAGAGCCTTTGGCATGGGTTCCCTGAAGTAGTCCCGCCCGGGAGAACAGTTATATATATATATATATATATATATATACATCCATAGTAATTCTGCTTGCAGCTTTACTAGGGAATTGTGTAGGTGTGGTAGCTTCCCGTTGCTTTCCACACAGGTGAAAGATGATGAAGATGATAATAATGATGATGATGGCCATATGATTTCAGGGACCGTTTGGGCCTTAAAGTTTTCCTGAAATTTGTCTTACAGGTGAGGAAAAACCCCGATAAAAGCCTTACCCAGAAAAACTGCCCCAACCGGGGATCGAACCCGGGCCCGCTGCGTGACAAGGCAGCACGCTACCTCGAGACCACAGCGGTGGACAAGTTGCATATATTATAATTAAATGGGTTCCACAATGTTTTCGTAAAATGTCTGGTTTTTTACAAGACCCCTCAAATATTTAGAAAAACATGATGCATTAGAATTCTTATAATGTGAATACAAAGGGAGAAAAAATAATATAACTCCTCATGCATGAAATTAGAAAAAAAAATTGCAAGCATTTTATTTTTTATTTCGTAAAATACTACTTCAATCATGAAACCCACGCACTACTTTGTTACTTATTGTTTTTAGGACATGCAGTAAAATTTTGAACCTTCTAGGACAAAATTTGTGAATTCCATTCAGTTTTGAATGTACGAAAATGCAGTGAAAATAAAAGTGTGGAAAAACAAGTTTAAAGATTTGCATGACAAATGTGGGAAATTTTGAGGAAGTGGCTGAATTCAAATACCTAGGAACAATAATCACAAATAGGAATGAGATGCACAAAGAAATTAAACATAGGCTCAATTCTGGAAATGCATGCTATTATGCATTACAACTCCTTTCAAAAAACGTTAAACTGAAAATATATAGAACTTTTATTCTACCAGTTATATTATATGGGTGCGAAACATGGACTCTTACTTTAAGAGAGGAAAGGAGATTACAAGTATTTGAGAATAAAGTACTTAGGCAAATTTTTGGACCAACGAGAGATGAACAGACAGGTGAATGGAGAAGACTACATAACAATGAACTACATGGTCATTATAGGAAGCCAGATATAATAAGAACAGTTAAGTCTCGTAGACTGCGATGGGCAGGACATGTTGCACGTATGGGGAGTGAAAGACGTGCATGGAAGCTTCTTGTAGGAAAGCCAGAGGGAAAACGCCCAGTTGGTAGACCAAGAATGAGGTGGGAGAATAACATTAACTATGATTTGAGGGAAGTAGATTATACAGGGAATGATTGGAAAGCATTAGCTCAGGATAGGGATGTATGGAGAGCTTATGTCCGTGCGGCCATGAACCTACGGGTTTATAGTGCCAGTGAGTAAGTAAGTAAGCATGCAGTTTAAATACAATATGTAACATACAGGCCTAATCAGCACTTTAGGGCGCTTAGGAGCGTCATAGGCCTCTGAAACTGTGCCAAATTATACATTAGAGTATAGGCTATTTTTTAGTACAAAAAACAAAAAATGCCAATTTTGATCTCAAATGGCCAATTTTTCACCCATCACCCCCCTTAAGATGAATAGTAGATATAATGTTGGTGACACTGGCTAACAGCTTCTTAAATATTTACAGAATTGAGTAGGAATTACAAATATTCACCTTGGTTACTTATAAAATCAACATCCGTAACTGAAAATGATTGCTTTATTACGCGTGTTGCGTGTAAAATACCTACAACGCGAGAGATTAAATTAAGATAAAAGAGGGTTCATTGTCATCGAATTAGAGAGTGTATTTATAATCCAGGAACAAAGTTAGGTTGGCCGCACTTAACAGCTGTAGGGTTTTGTTAGAATTACCATGTTTGTCATAAGCAAACGGCTTATGTTGTTATCACCAAGATAAAGAAGGTCACTGCACTCTAACTTATAAAAAAATGGGTTAGTTATTTTCCTTTTTAAAACTCGTGTAGATAAACAAACCCGGATAGCGCCTCTTAATCAGCGGTACGAGAACCTATTGTCTAGATTAAAGGTTTCCCTTTTATCAATCAAGTAATTCTGTGAGTCATTTTCAAAAATATGTTAACCATACAAGTGTAAGTAGGTCTCGTAGAAGAAACAAAATCCCACTTTTATGGGTTTGAATGATTCCAAGACAGTTCAACAAATCTCACGACGTGACCCTTTTATTTTTAACGAATTTGTTTTAAATTGTAGCGAAGAGTGACCTGCTGAAGATGGAACGGATGTTCTGAAAGCCTACAGGCATAAAGATTACATATTTTATAAGTTGAAAACGACGGATTTTACCTAAGAAGATATATTTTAACTTATTTTATCTTATATCACATACATTTTAATCTCTCATGCTATTGGAATCATATACAATTTGAATGCAATATAACATGTTACTAACTAAATGTTAACAATTTAATAACGGATTGAGTGCAAAAGTGATCTAACACATATTTAACTAAACATGCTATAATAAGAAATAGAAAATACATATTGAACACTGATTCAGTTAGAAAAAATTCTAACTTAATCAGTTTACAGTATTTATTTTCTCTATCTATCTTCGGGTTTTTACAGCTGCTGCCGTCTTCCCGTGCCAAACCTCCAAAGCCTACGGTCTTGGGCATCTTCGATGCTTAGCCCTCTAGCTTGCATTACTGTCTTCATGTTTTCCTTCCATGTTAACCTTGGTCTTCCTCTTTCTTTCTGTTAGGATGCCATTCATATAGTTGCTTCGGCCATCGCTCATCTTCCATTCTTAAAACATGTCCTAACCACTTTAATTCCTTTTCCTCAATTCTTTCAATTATGCTTTCTTCTGCTTCCATTTTGTTTCTAATTTCCTTATTTGTGACACGTTCTAATTTAGACTTCTGGCACTTCTTCGTAAATAATCCATTTCTAGAGCTATTAGTCTATTCTTGTAGTACTTATTGATTGTCCATACCTCATTCCGTACATTGCAACAGATTCCACCAATGTTTTACCAATATATTTTTTTGTGTCTTTCCAAATATGCTTATCCCACCATATGGAATTTAATGATGATATTATTTTGCTACTCAATTCAATTCTATGTTTTATGTTCTCTTTGCCTATACCTTCGATGTTATCCATAATCATTCCCAAATATTTAGTTTGTTTCACTTGCTTTATTTGGATTCCATCTTCCAATACTAAGTTTTCTCTTTCATTGCTATTTATTGCCAGATATTCTGTTTTTTGTATTTATTTTCCATTTAATATTATTTGGTTACATTCTTTGCGTCTTTCTTATTTCACTCAATTTATCTAAGATTCTGATCAGAATTCACGGAACTGTGGTGGAATGAATTTGCATATGTGCAATAATTGTTTTTCTGCACTGCTATTAATGACTTGACTAACTGCTTCCGCCATTTTGTTACATATAGAACACTATTCACTTGAAAGCCAACTTTTAAAAATAAATAAACTGGTCTGGAATAGTATATGGACAATTTTACATGCAACATGTCGTGATACTATCGGATAGATCACTTATCCACTGAAAACTCAACTTTCGAATTTTTGTGGGTTAAATCTCTTTCGGGACAACTAGACTAGACTATGTGTTGGAAGTTAAATTTCTTTTCCAACATACATCCCCTCCCCTAGCCCGTAAAGGAAACATCCAGTTTCCTGGATGCGTCCCCGACCGCCGAGAATGGAATCAGTGGTCATGAAACCAACCTCCGGCTACTTTAGGGATTTATGTACTCTCTTTACCCCTTTGGTATATCGTCAGTGTTGATAGCGAGCGAATATGCCAGTACCGACCGCGGGCAGCCGCAGATCGAGAGACAAAAAATCCAGTGGTCAGACATTAACAAGCCTTGCAGACGCTGCACATCTCTGATGTTCTCGCCGATACTCCAAGGCGCCAACAGGAAGACCGCCAACCCCAAAAAGGGCAAGGGCGGGAAGTCAAGTCGACACTCCAACTTGAAACGGCTCTTTTCGGATTTAAGCTGATCTGTTGAATATTTTAGAATTTTGAAAATTTGTGGACAGTTATATATTTACTGATGGACTCTTGGGAACCACTCCGACATTTGTCTTAACACCAAGGGAAACCACCGAAAACCTTGGTAGAGTGGCTTGAATGTAATAATAAATTAAAGCCAAACTGATCAGCGATTGTCTCCAATGCTAATTAACTTTAGGAGTCACAATTTAAGATGTGTCAGGGCACTTCCTATTTTCATTATATGTACTCATACACTCTACTATGAAAGTGTGTTTTTTGTGATCTAGTTCGATAGATATAATTATCGAATCTGGATCACCTACTAGTTCCTTAACTAGTTTGTCTATTACTTCATTAATAATTGGAGAATTTATTTATTCAATTTCTCGCGCCAGTTATTTAAACGTGGCGGACCGCAGTGAAAACGGGATCATAGATAACTGTTGCTATCAGGTATAATGTGTAATTTTATGCATATTTAAGTAATTTCTTCTAGTTTATTTTCATCAGTTTCATTAAAATATTAAATAAATCAAACCAATGTATGTAGGGCCTATACTATTTAGGATACATGACTAATACAAGGATTAACCTTTGTATACCAGTGTAGAACTTAATGTATCTCAAATCTATAATATATAAAAATGTTTGTTTGTTTGTTTGTTTGTTTGTACTTTATGCGCGGCCATACCGTTGATCCAATTGTGATGGGGCTTTTTGCAAAATGTTCAGGAGATTCCCGGGATGAACATAGGCTATAAGACAGTTGAGATACTCATCTCCTACACCCTTACAAATCGCCCTTTGTAGTGGAAAAAGTAAAAAATGTAGCTCTTTGGGCGCTTAAATGGCTTACGCTGCCTGAACCATAACAAATACACAAAATTGATGTACACAGAATTGAACATCTCAAAAAGGTTCTACAAAAAGGTCCGCGACAGCATATGTTTATCTCTTACGGATAATTCACAATAACCATTTTCGTCTTTCATTGATGCCAAGAAGATCGAGACAAGTACGTAGATTCCTGTGCAAGCATAGCAGCACATGGCGGGTATTCTTTTACGGATAACTCACAATAACGATTTTTTTCTTTTAGCTCATTTATGCCGGGCAACACCGGGTAATCTTAAAATAATTACGATATACATTTATAATTATTTTTAATTTAACTTATTCAACTAATCACAAGAAGTACTTTAATTTATGTCTTTCAACTCATTTATGCGAAGAAGATCGGGACTACGCCGGGTAAACAGCACGAGATATCTAAAAATAATTACGATATAATTTTTTCCTCTTACTTATTTATTGTATTGTATTGTAAGCCTATGTTTTCCCTTTACAGAGATTTAGGCGCTCTCCCCCTACAGGGAAGAATTTGAACCATACCAATTTCGTTATACTTGTTTTCGTATAGATGTCACATTGAGTGGTCAGCGTTCCGCCTCATACTGACATCTAGGAAACCAAGGTAGTACTAGGACTTATTTAACTAAACATAAAACACATTAATTTTTGTATTTCAGCTCATTTATGTCAAGAAAATCGGATAAGTAGATTCCCGGGCAACGCCGAGTAATCAGCACGGGGTATCTAAAAAATATAAATTTATAATTATTTTTCCTTTTACTTATTCAACTACACATAAAAATTAATATAAAATTATAGAATATTCACCTGAAAGGTCCGTCTCCTCAACTTATCATTTATCTGTAGCGCTTTCGGGACTTGTCCCATCATCGGCAGAATCCTGCCGATGATGGGACAAGTCCCGAAAGCGCTACAGTTAAATGATAAGTTGAGGAGACGGACCTTTCAGGTGAATATTCTATAATTTTATATTAATTTTGAATAAACCTCAACGGAACACATCATGAATCTTATAAAAGTTGATTACACATAAAAACACATTGATTTTCATTTATTTGGGCGTAGCAGCGCACACCGGGTATTAAGCTAGTATTTTTTATAAAAAATACATACATCTATGTTGTTACTTTACTCACTAGCCAAGGTATTCAAGAAAAGCCCTTTTAATACTCTTGATCACTTTAATGATCTCGGGGGGAAAAAATTAATGTCAACTCAACTTTCAAGGCCATTAACATTACTGTCCAACACACTGTTCACAAATTAATTAAACATTTTGATAAAATATCACAAAATAACTACCTACTTACTTACTCACTGGCACTATCGAACCCGCAGGATCATGGCCGCGCGGACATAAGCTCTCCATACATCCCTATCCTGAGCCAATGCTTTCCAATCATTGCCTGTATAATCTACTTCCCTCAAATCATAGTTAATGTTGTTCTCCCACCTCATTCTTGGTCTACCAACTGGGCGTTTTCCCTCTGGCTTTCCTACAAGAAGCTTCCATGCAAGTCTTTCATTCCCCATACGTGCAACATGTCCTACCCATCGCAGTCTACGAGACTTAACTGTTCTTATTATATCTGACTTCCTATAAAGACCACGTAGTTCACTGTTTAGTAGTCTTCTCCATTCACCTGTCTGTTCATCTCTCTTTGGTCCAAAAATTTTCCTAAGAACTTTATTCTCAAATACTTGTAATCTCCTTTTCTCCCTTAAAGTAAGAGTTCATGTTTCGCATCCATATAATATAACTGGTAGAATAATAGTTTTATGTATTTTCAGTTTAACGTTTTTTGAAAGGAGTTGGGACGTCAAGAGTCTCTGCAATGCATAATAGCACGCATTTCCAGAATTGAGCCTATGTTTAATTCCTGTTCCTAGGTTACAATTAACTGCAATTTACAAAATAAATACTATATACTTTTAAAGAATAAAATATCTTACTTTGCACTAACTTGGTAAAACATTCTATACACTGATGTTTGACACCCGCTTGAGTAAGGTAATGAATGCATCTGTGACAAATGGGATATTTATTTTTATGCAGGTCCACAGACCTTCAACACATGACAAAAGAGTATCATTTCCATTTGAAAATCTGTACGTCATTTATTTATATTGTAACATATTTTAACAAAATTCCAGTTAAATAGAAAATAAATCAAATTATTGCTTTCTGATACATAACAAGATGGCGCGTGGCCTTGACTAAACAATGGACACATAGCTTGACCCGGATCGCCAAGGTTCACGCCGACAAATTACCATATTTTATGTAAATGTATATTTTTATAACTTATTACACCCGAGTTTAAACAACTGGTCGGGTTAGTAATTTCCGACGCTCAGCTTAAATTAGATGTCGGTAGGGAGGCAAATAGCGTTTTAATTAAGGACGCATTTTGTCATTCAATTTGCGAACCAAAACAAGGCGGGGGAGTGCTTGTTTCAGGCCGAGATTCTCTTATGTTCAATAAATTTACCTCCCCTCCAAAGGAAGCCATTTTCCGTAACTTTCATCTTTTTTTATTTATATACAGGATTTTAATGTTTACACATCTTTCTGTGCCTAAAGTTTTATTTTTCTTCTCCACTCGTCTATCTCCATCCAATCCATGTCCTCCAGTCCCCTTGCTCTCATTCCAGTTCTTATTTTCTGCATCCACGAGTTTCGAGGTCTTCCTCTCCTCCTCCTTCCAGGTGGACACCATTCCAATGTTTTCTTGGGTAATCTTTCTTCTTGCATTCGTCGTACGTGCCCATACCAATTTAATTGCTTATACTGTATATAATCTACTATTGAATAACCAATATTCATTTTTTTCTCTTAATAATAATAATAATAATAATAATAATAATAATAATAATAATAATAATAATAATAATAATAATAATAATATATTTATTTATTTATTTTACCTGGCAGGACTCTTGAAGTCCCAACTCCTTTCAAAAAAACGTTAAACTGAAGATATATATATATATATATATATATATATATATACAACTATTATTCTACCAGTTATATTACATGGATGCGAAACATGGACTCTTACTTTAAGGGAGAAAAGGAGATTACAAGTATTTGAGAATAAAGTTCTTAGGAACATTTTTGGACCAATGAGAGATGAACAGACAGGTGAATGGAGAAGGCTGCATAACAATGTATTACGTGGTCTCTATAGGAAGCCAGATTTAATAACAGTCAAGTATCGTAGACTGCGATGGGCAGGACATGTGGTACGAATGGGGGAATGAAAGACGTGCATGGAACCTTCTTGTAGGAAAACCCGCGGGAAAACGCCCAAGAATGAGGTGGGAGAATAACATTAACTATGATTTGAGGGAAGTAGATTATACAGGGAATGATTGGAAAACATTGGCTTAGGATAGGGATGTATGGAGAGCTTATGTCCGTGCGGCCATGAACCTATGTATGAAAACATGAGTCGCAGGTACAGCTCGAGACCAAGCTCTGTGTGTTTGCGGGGAGAAGTGTGGGGAGTGTGAGGAGGTACACTTCTATGCTTCTCATATACTAACAGCTGAGTCAGCAAATTCCTTTCAGACACACGGAGCTGGGTCTACTTTGTGCAACTAACAAGAGGGTCGCTACGTGGAACCACACTTGTAGTACAACTCGTAAAAGCCTGTAATACTTATTCTAAAACACAAGACACGCGATATCAGCCCATTGTGTTTCGATCTTCAAACCTATTTTACATCGAAGTTGTACGTTTGCGGACATGGGCTCCTTATCAAAACTCATCTACAACCCCCTAGAAGTCTGTAAATACTTCTTGTGAATCAGCCTGTATGTGGACATATGTTTAAGAACAGGCTGTGACTGTCAGCAGGTGTTGTATCTCATCCTCCTTACAACAAAGAAAGTTGTCGCCGGTTTTTCTTGTTTCAGCAGTTTGTGGGAAACGTTAGCCTTGAAGTGATGCAGTGGCGGCTAGTTCTTTGTATATCAGATCAAATGTGCATTTTAAAGGGATTTTTTTTCTTTCTCAAACCGACAAATTCTTTTCAAAACAAGTTACCTCCTGAAATTTTAAACACTTTTTTTTCTTCATCCTACGTATATGTTACAAAACATTAATATCATGTACCTAGCTCACAGTTGTCTTCTCCATTCTAATTAACTAACTCACTGCCACTACCGAACTCGTAGGTTCGTGGACATAAGCTCTCCATACATCCCTATCCTGAGCTAATGTTTTCCAACCATCCCCTGTATAATCTACTTCCCTCAAATCATAGTTCATGTCATTCTCCCACCTCATTCTTCGTCTACCAACTGGGCGTTTTCTCTCTGGTTTTCCTACAAGAAGCTTCCATGCACGTCATTCATTCCCCATTCTTGCCACATGTCCTGCCCATCGCAGTCTACGAGACTTAACTGTTCTCATATCTGGTTTCCTATAAAGACCATGTAGTTCACTGTTAAGCAGTCTTCTCCATTCACCTGTCTAGTCATCTCTCTTTGGTCCAAAAATTTTTCCTAAGAACTTTATTCTCAAATACTTGTAGTCTCATTTCCTTCCTTAAAGTAAAGAGTCCCATGTTTCACATCCATATAATCTAACTGGTAGAATAATAGTTTTATATATTTTCAGTTTAACGTTTTTTGAAAGGAGTTGGGACGTCAAGAGTCTCTGTAATGCATAATAGCACGCATTTCCAGAATTGAGCCTATGTTTAAATTCTTTGTGCATCTCATTCCTGTTTGTGTCTTCTCCATTCACCTGTCTGATTCGTCTCTCTTTGATCCAAAAATGTTCCTAAAAACTTTATTTTAAAAAACTCGTAATCTTTTCTCGTCCCTTAAAGAAGAGCCTATATTTCACATAGGCCTACATATGATTTAACTGGAAGGATAATAGTTTTATATATTTTCACTGTAACTTGTTTTTTGAAAGAGAAGTTGGGATGACAAGAGTATCTGCAATGCATAATAGCATGTACATCCAGAATTAAGCTTATGTTTTAATTTCTTTTTGCATTTAATTTCTTTTTGTAATTGTTATTCCTAGGTATTTGGATTCACCCACTTCTTCAAAAATTTCCCTCATTTGTCATTACATATCCATTTTCATTGTATAATGTATTTCTGTGTGTGGCCATACATCTATTTTATTGATGTTTATTTCCGGCCCAAATTCCATCATGTGATTCAATTAAATGTGCCTGTTGGTCCTTAGTATCTTCCCTCAAATCTCTAGCTTCCATACTTCTCCTCACTTCATTTATCCATCGTTCTCTAGGTCTGCCTGTTCCACTTCTTCCAATAGCTTTCCAATCAATGATCTTCTTTGGCATTCTATCTTATTCCATTCTTATGAGGTGTCCATACCATTTCCACGCTTTTCTTCTATTTTCTGTAATACATATATGTCAATTAAGATAATTTCCCTTATCGTACTCTTTTTGACTTTATCCCGGCGAACCAAAACTATAGCTACTGCCTTGTAGCCCAGTGTTGAATCACTAAACGCTAAAGGAAGATAACCTTGACCACAAATTACCTGGTCCTCCAGGTTAGGGGTTGTAGCAATGGACAAGCTCCTCATTCTACTGAAAAATAAAAATAATAATAATAATAATAATAATAATAATAATAATAATAATACTTTATTTATTCTGGCAGAGTTAAGGCCGTAAGGCCCTCTCTTCCACTCAACCAGCACAAATACAAATAAATATTTGACAAAATATACAATGCTGAAAATTTTAAACAGAAAATGCTGAAATAATAATATTTTTATTTATACAGTGTACAGTACCGAAACAGCTGTCACTGAATTATATTTTAATAAATATGAAAATCATATCAAACTTACGTTTTATTTTTATTTAATTGATTTTTATTTATATACAGATTTTCAATGTTTCTGTGCCTAAAGTTTTATTTTCCTTCTCCACTCGTCTCTGTCCATCCACTCCGTGTCCTCCATTTATCTTTATTCTCATTCCAGTTCTTATTTCTTGCATCCACGAGTTTTGAGGTTTCTTCCAGGTGGACATCATTGCAATGTTCTTCGGAGTTACCTTTCTTCTTGCATGCTCCTACTAATTTATTTGCCTGTATCTTATATAATCTACTATTGAATATTTAACATTAATTTTTTCTCGTGTGACATAATTTCTTTTTCCAATTTTGAACATCTTGCTGCTCTCCTCAAGAAATCCATTTCCATCGAGATAAGTTTTGTTTCTTTGTTGAATTTCCATATTTCAACTGTATATGTGACAGTACAATGGTAAAAATTAATAATAATAATAATAATAATAATAATAATAATAATTCCGATTCCGATTGAGGGTCTTTCCACTTTTCAGCGGTTGCCCTTTTACCAGCCGGCTGCTGGCCCTTCACATCCACATGTGTCAATCACAGAGGTAGATGATCAACAGCCAGTGTAGGGGTGACATGTGGTTAGCATGTCGAGTCCCCCAGCCGTTATAGCTGGTTCCTCAACCTGGAGCCGCTACTTATTGTAGCTACCCAATTGCCTCACGATGCTGGGTGGGCACCGGTCCCATACTGGCCGAAATACCATGAGAAAATTTCTTCCCCCATGGAGACTCGAACCAGCGCAAGTCCCGTAGCTCTACGCCAAGGCTTCCTACCTTAACCGCTCGGCTACGGCGCGGGACATAATAATAATAATAATAATAATAATAATAATCTTGTAATCCCATGTTTCCCTTAACAGAGATTTTAGGCGCTCTCCCCCTACAGGGAAGAATTTGAACCATACTAATTTAGTTACACTTCTTTTCGTATAGATGTCATTTGAGTGGTCCGTGGTCAGCGTTCTGGTTCATACTGGCATCTAGGAAACCAAGGTAGTACTAGGACGAGAAAATTCCGTAAATTTTGCTTAGAGGCCTATTCATTCAGGCTTAAGGATCTTTTACGAGCCTGAAAAATCTTCAGACTCGGGACCTACGGCTTAAACTCCCCCCTGAGGACTCGCTCCTTAGGTTTTTCCATAATAATAATAATAATAATAATAATAATAATAATAATAATAATAATAGAGATTTGGGAGTTCCGATTCCGTTCCTGATTATAAACCGATAACTTCCTTGTCAACCGATCATCATAATGGTTCTGAAATTATTAATTTTATAGAATTTATTTACCTTGCGGGTTGTTTTCGACTGTTTTGATAGCATCTTGAAAGAACCTACAGTAGCCATACACAATCTTGAGTGTTAATTTATATCCTATAGGAACAAAATGGAATCTGTAGATAAGTGAGTATGGTTAGGAAACAGCTTGTAGTGAGTGCAGCGCACTCAAGCGTGAAAACAAGAAAACGCTGAGTTCATTATAAGTTACATGTTTATTAATTATCATGTACACGACAGAAGTCTGTTCCAGTATTTTGTGTAAAACCAACTTTCTTTGCACAGTGTACCTACACCACATCTGTAAATCAAACTTACGTTTATGCCCCAAATGGGTGTCAATGGCCAATCACGTTTCAATGATTTCTGTTTTACAACCAATTAGAGTCGTGTTTCACGAAATATTTATCAAGTGTTATAATTACCATACTAAAGAAGGCTCCTCCTTTTTAATATTCTGAACAGGTCTGACCATTATTTTGCAGTGACTGAGCCTGTAAGAAATACGGCTACCAGATTGTATATATAGTGCATGAATGTCAACACATGCCGCATGCGGGAGTTAATATAAAAACATTTGTAGCAATTGATTATACCACCAAAAAAAGAAACCACTGTTTGCACTTTCTTAAATGTATTTTTTTCCCAGGTAACAATCCACAAAAATATAATTGTCATATTTACATCATAGTAAAGTAAAGTAAAGTGATCCCACAACAGACTCGGAGGTCCTTGGAGTAGTAGGAGGTTAGGGCTCCCACTTTTTCTAGACAATCGGCACTTTATGTCAGCCGGGTTGTCAGCCCTGCGTGACGGCCGCCTTTACCCCCAGAACAAGCGTCTGGTACTCATTTAAGTTAGAGGCTGAGTCGACCCCAGGGCCATAGTGCCGCCAGAGGGTTTGTGTCAGTTTAAAAATCCTGACCCCAACGGGACTTGAACCCTCGACCCTCTGGCTTGTAGCTCAGTGCCTTAACCACTACGCTACGGCGTGCCCCCATTATACGACATCAGAAATGAATTAATATACAATTTGATGTGTTTCATTTTTTCTCCACTAGAGAGCATTCTTACAATATTGCGTTCCTTTGGCAATAAATAGTATGATCTGGTTGCAGTGATAAACAAAAGAAGCAGATGAAGCGTACCTATCGCTTCTCATTTGTTTTCAAACATCGCCGTTTACATTAAATATATAAATATTTTAAAATAACTATAGTTAAATAATGATTTGTGAGTAAAGAGCTTAATTTTATTCGTTAAATAGTCCTGACAAATGCCACTCTTGATTTCCAAATTCTCTAAATAAATTCACTCCTCACTTCGTAAGTCGTGAATTTATCGATAATTTGGAAATCACTCGTGGCATTACTTGTGATAACGTGATAGGTATACATTATATATCCGAGCCATTTGTTTTGGAGGATTACGTGTGTTAGGTTACACCATGTTTCACATTTGTGAACCAGTATTTGCCTACATTTTCATACTTTATTTAGGTGTTAAAGGCAATTATGCCAATTAATGCTGCTACCGAATACAAACTAATGATGTTTAAAACTCCAAGCGCGACAGGCCTAGTATGTCCTTGGCCTACCAGCCGGCTGCTGGCCGCACCACAGAGGTAGACGATCATCTAGCCAATGTAGGTGTGACATGTGGTCAGCATGTCGGGTCCCCCAGCCGTTATAGTTGGTCTTCTCAACCTGGAATCGCTACTTATTGTAGCTACCCGAATGTCTCACGAAGCTGGGTGGACAACGGTCCCATACTGGCCGAAATTCCATGAGAAAATTTCTTTCCCTATGGTGACCCGAACCAGCGCAACAGTATTCAAATATCTTAGGGCGGAATTCATGAAACCATCTTTAAGCTAAGAGCGACTCTTTCCCCCTTTCTATGACGTAGAGAGTGTTCATAAAACCAATGACAGTCGTGTTTCACCTCGCTCTTTATCGATTTATCTTTATCAGCTCCTGCTTTTGTGATAAAGAAAGCTTCTCCTTTTTAATGTTCTGAACAGGTCAAAGCATTATTTTTCTCCAACAAGTACATTGAATATAGCAAATAATGAAAAGATTCCTTGATTTTACTGAGTTGTTTACTAAAAAAATAAATGAATAACCCGTAATGTTGATTATGATATATAGTTTGATGTGTTTAATTATTTCTCCACTTGGGTGCACTCTTACAATATTGCGATCTTATTTGGCAATAAATAATATGATCAAGCAGCAGTGAATGAACATAACCTCACATTTGTGATTTGTTTTCAAACATCGCCGTTTACATTAAATATATAAACATTTTAAAATAACTATAGTTAAACAATGATTTGTGAGTAAACAGCTTAATTTTATTCGTTAAATAGTCCTAACAAATGCCACTCTTGATTTCCAAATTCTCTAGATAAATTCACTCCTCACTTCGTGAGTCGTGAATTGATCGATAATTTGGAAATCGCTCGTGGCATTACTTATGACTAATTCTTTCTTTATTTGTTTTTTTGATTAGTTTGTCAATTATTTCTTCATTAGTGCCGTTTTTGGATGCCTAGAAGTTTGTTGTATTTCAGTTCTTTATTGTAATTTTCTTGGTTAAGTGGTAGTTTTCTCATTCTGTTGATGAGGCTGGTAAAGGTACTGATTTTTTTCTCAACAATGCTTTGTTAAACAATAATTTGATATGGAATTAAAACAGTTGTATAGCCTATATATACAGTAGTTATTAAAACACTGTAGGCTTGCCGTATATGGAGTATTTCTCACCAGATGGTAGTAGTTTTTCTTTACACATTTCACCACTGCTTTCACTGGTTTCCACTCGAGTGAAAACGTTACGTCATCAAATGACACAACATTTATCGATAAGCTTTAACAACTTGTTTATTTTTCTTCTTATCTTTTTAAATTCAAAACTGAATGTTCATGTTATGTATTATTTATCTGTTTTAACCAGTTTCTCTTCTAAAATGATATTCTTTGTGCAGTGTCCATTTTATTTCTACTATTTTTATTACTGTACTTGAATGTGTTAGGTCAAATAAGTTTTAGGAAGTTTGTGTGCACACAAAGAGAGATTTATTTTTACTGTTGTCTACATTCTTGTGTTTTAAATGGAATTTTATAGATGTTTCTGATGTTTTAAGTTGTTATAATTGGTAGTTGCTTCAATCCATTATGCACTGCAGAGACTCTTGATGTCCCAACTCCTTTCAAAAAACGTTAAACTGAAAATATATAAAACTATTATTCTACCAGTTATATTATATGGGTGCGAAACATGGACTCTTACTTTAAGAGAGGAAAGGAGATTACAAGTATTTGAGAATAAAGCACTTAGAAAAAAATTTTGGACCAAAGAGAGATGAACAGACAGGTGAATGGAGAAGACTACATAACAACGAACTACGTGGTCTTGATAGGAAGCCAGATATAATAAGAACAGTTAAGTCTCGTAGACTGCGATGGGCAGGACATGTTGCACGTATGGGGAATGAAAGACTTGCATGGAAGCTTCTTGTAGGAAAGCCAGAGGGAAAACGCCCAGTTGGTAGACCAAGAATGAGGTGGGAGAATAACTAACTATGATTTGAGGGAAGTAAATTATACAGGGAATGATTGGAAAGCATTAGCTCAGCATAGGGATGTATGGGGAGCTTATGTCCGTGCGGTCATGAACCTACGGGTTCGATAGTGCCAGTGAGTAAGTAAGTAAGTTGCTTCAATCGTAATATTTAGAATTTTAATTCTCGAGCAGTATCAGAATTTAATTATTTAGGTGTGTTAATAACAAACACTAAAAATTTAATAAAAGGAATAAAGAAACAAGCTGATAAAGCAGCACAAATATCAGGGTTTTTTAAAGATTTAATTTGGCGCAACAAACACATGTCAATAGAAAGCAAAACCCGCATATACAAAACGATAGTTCGATCTGTTATCGTATATGGAGTAGAAACTAGGGCAGATACAACAAAAACCAAACAAATAATAAGCACATGCGAAATGAAAATCTTAAGAACTATTCAGGGGAAAATATTATTTGATAAAATACACAACACAGAAATTAGGGACAAATGCCATATTCAAGACATAACCAAATTTATTATAGATAGACGAAAATATTGGAAGTGTCATGTAGAAAGAATGGAAGAAAACCGACTTGCAAAAAGAGCTAAAGAAGATAGACCAATGGGCGGGAGAAGAACAAGAGGAAGACCAGCCAAGAGATGGATAGACAGTGAATGCACATCCAATACGTCTTCTTCCGAGGAGTGATTTTGGAAATAAACAGGATGAAAATCCAACAAATTAAGTTTAAGAAGAAGAAAAGGTCAGATTCATTGTATTTGTCATTCAGTTCTTTGTTGTATCGTACTCTCCACTGGCCATTAAAATTCCGATGGAAATACTCAAGGATATGGCCCTGGGGTCGACTCAGCCTCTAACGGAAATGAGTACCAGACGCTTGTTCTATGGTAAAGGCGGCCGTCACGCAGGGCTGACAACCCGGCTCGCATAAAGTGCCGATTGTCTAGAAAAAGTGGGAGCCTTAACCTCCTACTACCCCAAGGGCCTCCGGGCCTGTTGTGGGATCACTTTACTTTACTATTATTATTATTATTATTATTGGCAGAATGTATAGTTGCTGGTATAACGTCACGCACTGTTAATTATGTTAACCACTATAAATTGTGTTAACTGACGTAGAAGCGAAACCCTGTATTTAACCGCACAATGACCTAAGACAAAGTTGAGATCGTGTATGTCTTTGTAGGTACAAACATTGTCCCCCAAATTCACAAAAGGAAGTTCCGGTGACTAGCGTTATCCGCTAAAGGAAGATTCCGTCCCTTAACCCTTAAATTGGCAAAACACAAATTTCGTCTGTTAGTTATTTGAATGTGGCGGACCGCAGTGAAAACGGAATCTTGTATAACTGTTATTATTAGGTATATTGTATAATTAGACACACATTTAAGTGATTTATTTTTGTTCGTTTTCCTTTGATTTATTTAAAATATTAAATTAATTGAACCAACTGTTGTATCCAAAAGGATACATTACGAATTTAAGGGTTAAACTAGTCAGGATTTGAATGTACCTTAAGAGAAAAATTATCTCACCGTCGCAGATAATATCGAGCAGTTTTATATCTCTTTATAATATATGATGCAGTTAGAAGCAAAGGGGCATAAGTGCAAGTTTTGCAGTATTGAGAAAAGCAGGTTTAGAGTTGTAGCTGTGTATGAAAATCGTAAGTAATTGAAAATTATAACAATTCTTTCTCTACTCCTAACAGATGCACTTATATGCATTTGCCAATAAATAAAACTACTTTTCCGATTGAGGGTCTTTCCACTTGTGTCAATCACAGAGGTAGATGATCACAGCCAGTGTAGGGGTGACATGTGGTTAGCATGTCGAGTCCCCCAGCCGTTATAGCTGGTTCCTCGACCTGGAGCCGCTACTTATTGTAGCTACCCAATTGCCTCACGATGCTGGGTGGGCACCGGTCCCATACTGGCCGAAATACCATGAGAAAATTTCTTCCCCCATGGAGACTCGAACCAGCGCAAGTCCCGTAGCTCTGCGCCAAGGCTTCCTACCTTAACCGCTCGGCTATGAGAATGTAAATATGCACCAGACTCGTTTTAATGCGAAAAAATCGCATCGGTTTATTTTTAACCGCCTGTTTTAAGTGCAAGACTCTAACAGCGTGTGTGTGGGTTGTTAGGGTGTATGCAGTACAGTGTTTAACTATTGTTCTGTTTGTTGGAGCCACGAAATGAAGGTTAATGTGATTAAATAGTTTGGTGCGATGACGTAATTCAATCCAAGCATTTACTCTGCTGAGTGAGGAAAAACTTATGTAAAATTAATATAAAATTATAGAATATTCACCTGAAAGGTCCGTCTCCTCAACTTAATTATCATTTAACTGTAGCGCTTTCGGGACTTGTCCCATCATCGGCAGGATTCAAAACTGGTGTTTAACTGAAGATCTGGTAGAGGGGGTTGCATGTATTTGGTTCGTTTTCGTTTATCAGGCTGTCGTTGTGAGCTGCTTTCATGATTTCCATCTCTTCGAGTACGTTTATCTTCGCTGGATTATTTTCTCTGTGCATTACTGTTAGGGTGTTTTCAATATTTAACATGCGATGTCCTTCATGGATGACGTCATCCATGAAGGACATCGCATGTTAAATATTGAAAACACCCTAACAGTAATGCACAGAGAAAATAATCCAGCGAAGATAAACGTACTCGAAGAGATGGAAATCATGAAAGCAGCTCACAACGACAGCCTGATAAACGAAAACGAACC
The DNA here is from genome assembly GCA_030220185.1 of Diploptera punctata. Taxonomy (NCBI): domain Eukaryota; kingdom Metazoa; phylum Arthropoda; class Insecta; order Blattodea; family Blaberidae; genus Diploptera; species Diploptera punctata. The sequence goes on along the minus strand of JASPKZ010004590.1, from coordinate 1,166,751 downwards.
AAATACATGCAACCCCCTCTACCAGATCTTCAGTGAAACACCAGTTTTGAATCCTGCCGATGATGGGACAAGTCCCGAAAGCGCTACAGTTAAATGATAATTAAGTTGAGGAGACGGACCTTTCAGGTGAATATTCTATAATTTTATATTAATTTTGAATAAACCTCAACGGAACACATCATGAATCTTATAAAACTTATGTAGTTTGTAAAATTGAAGAGTTTATTTCCAAAGTGTCTTAAATCCAAAATTAGTGATTTTCGATATTTTTATGTGACAAAAGTCAGGTATCATGTTAACATGTTGTTATGTTCCTAACTGTCTTATATCCCAGCTGTTAAAACGGTTTGAAAATCGTGTTTATTTTCCAAAGTGTGTTATATCCCAGTTGTTTTTATTTCCAATATATCTTATAACAAACTAACTTATACACCTCACTGATAATATTATTTTAGCAATATTAATATATGTAATTATTTATGAAAATAATATTAAGAATAACAAATATTTTATTTGTTTTGTTTTAAATATTGTATAATCGTAAAATTAGTTTTCTATATCTCATTATTTCCCTTTGTTTTTTATATACACTAGATAGGGACAATTTAATATGCCTTGCTTGCATACATTTTATTATTAGTTTTAGTCTTAATTTTAACTAATATTAACTGGTTGTATTATAGATCGTAATATATTAGATATTACCTTTTGATCAAATTTTTACTTAGTGTTTAATATTACGAGTTAATTAAGATTGTTATATTCTGATGTAATATATGTTTGTCCTGGTGAGTGGAAGAGAAGGCCACATGGCCTTAACTCCACCAGGCTAAATAAATCTAATCTAATCTAAATCTAATCTATATCCAAATGACCAATCTGCTGATTCGGTACAAAGCACGTAACTCATCATGGGGGCTGCTATGGCACTCCTTTGTTACATGACGATGGACAACAGTCAGCTGTGATTTTCTGTGTTTTTTTTTTTGTTTTGTTTATTTGTCAGTGAAAAACAAATGGCTAGTTGTGAAGAAGACCTAGTAAGTCATTTAAGACGGACAGCGAGAAAAAGAGCACTAGTACCTTCAGAGAGGGCTAAAAACAAAGATACACACACCTCAGTGATGGTAGTATACCGAAAGTGGCATGCAATCACAATGGTGGATTTTATAAAACTTCTGAGCTTTCTACCGCCGACTGTTTCCAATAATTATTTTATAACAACAAAACTAAGGTAGCACCATCATGCAATGCCATTCAGGTTTTGTTTGTGTCTCCACAAGACACGTTCTGAGTTTGACATATTCATGAGGTTTTATTTGTGTCCCCTCAAGACACGTTCTGTGGGTGATATCTTCAGGAGGTTTTCTTGCGTCTCCTCAAGATACCTTCTGTGGGTGACACCTTCAGGAGGTTTTGTTTGTGTCTCCTCAAGACACGTTCTGTGGTTGACATCTTCATGAGGTTTTGTTTATGTCTCCTCAAGACACGTTCTGAGTGTGACATCTTCATGAGGTATTGTGTGTGTCTCAAGACACGTTCTGTGGTTGACATATTCATGAGGTTTTGTTTGTGCCTCCTCAAGACACGTTCTGAGTGTGACATCTTCATGAGGTTTTGTTTGTGTCTCCTCAAGACACGTTCTGAGTGTGACATCTTCAGGAGGTTTTGTTTGTGTCTCCTCAAGACACCTTCTGTGGGTGACATCTTCAGGAGGTTTGTTTGTGTCTCAGGACTCGTTCTGTGGTTGACATCTTCATGAGGTTTTGTTTGTGTCTCCTCAAGATATGTTCTGAGTGTGAAATCTTCATGAGGTTTTGTTTGTATCCCCTGAAGATACGTTCTGAGTGTGACATCTTCATGAGGTTTTGTTTGTGTCTCCTCAAGGCACCCTCTGTGGGTGACATCTTCAGGAGGTTTTGTTTGTGTCTCAAGATTCGTTCTGTGGTTGATATCTTCATGAGGTTTTGTTTGTATCCCCTGAAGATACGTTCTGAGTGTGACATCTTCATGAGGTTTTGTTTGTGTCTCCTCAAGGCACCCTCTGTGGGTGACATCTTCAGGAGGTTTTGTTTGTGTCTCAAGATTCGTTCTGTGGTTGATATCTTCATGAGGTTTTGTTTGTGTCTCCTCAAGACACGTTCTGAGTGCAACATCTTCAGGAGGTTTTGTTTGTGTCTCCTCAAGACACGTTCTGAGTGTAACATCTTCAGGAGGTTTTGTTTGTGTCTCCTCAAGACGCGATCTGAGTGTAACATCTTCAGGAGGTTTTGTTTGTGTCTCCTCAAGACACGTTCTGAGTGTAACATCTTCAGGAAGTTTTGTCGCACGTTCTGAGTGTAACATCTTCAGGAGGTTTTGTTTGTGTCTCCTCAAGACACGTTCTGTGGTTGACATCTTCATGAGGTTTTGTTTATGTCTTCTCAAGACACGTTCTGAGTGTGACATCTTCATGAGGTATTGTGTGTGTCTCAAGACACGTTCTGTGGTTGACATATTCATGAGGTTTTGTTTGTGCCTCCTCAAGACACGTTCTGAGTGTGACATCTTCATGAGGTTTTGTTTGTGTCTCCTCAAGACACGTTCTGAGTGTTACATCTTCAGGAGGTTTTGTTTGTCTCCTCAAGACACCTTCTGTGGGTGACATCTTCAGGAGGTTTTGTTTGTTTCAGGACTCGTTCTGTGGTTGACATCTTCATGAGGTTTTGTTTGTGTCTCCTCAAGACATGTTCTGAGTGTGAAATCTTCATGAGGATTTGTTTGTATCCCCTGAAGATACGTTCTGAGTGTGACATCTTCATGAGGTTTTGTTTGTGTCTCCTCAATGCACCTTCTGTGGGTGACATCTTCAGGAGGTTTTGTTTGTGTCTCAAGATTCGTTCTGTGGTTGATATCTTCATGAGGTTTTGTTTGTGTCTCCTCAAGACACGTTCTGAGTGTAACATCTTCAGGAGGTTTTGTTTATGTCTCCTCAAGACGCGATCTGAGTGTAACATCTTCAGGAGGTTTAGTTTGTGTCTCCTCAAGACACGTTCTGAGTGTAACATCTTCAGGAGGTTTTTTTGCGTCTCCTCAAGATACCTTCTGTGGGTGATATGTTCAGGTTTTGTTTGTGTCTCCTCAACACACGTTCTGTGATTGAAATCTTCATGAGGTTTTTTGTGTCTCCTCAAGACACGTTCTGAGTGTGACATCTTCATGAGGTTTTGTTTGTGTCTCAATGCACGTTCTGTGGTTGACATCTTCAAGACGGTTTGTTGTGACTCCTCAAGACACGTTCTGAGTGTGACCTCTTCATGAGGTTTTGTTTGTGTCTCCTCAAGACACGTTCTGAGTGTGATATCTTCAGGAGGTTTTGTCTGTGTCTCCTCAAGACACATTCTGGGGGTGACATCGTAAGGACGGGGGGGGGGTCTCCGCCAACGAGACCCTCTGTGGGTGACAATCTTCAAGAGGTGTTGTTGGTCTCCGCAAGACACCATTCTGTGGGGGACATCATTCACGAGGTTTTGTGATGGTCTCCTCATACCCCCATTCGGGGGGTGACATCTTCACGAGGTTTTGATTGTGTCTCTTCAAGACACCTTCTGTGTGTGACAGATTCAGGAGGTTTTTTTGTGTCTCCACAAGACACCTTCTGTGGGTGACATCATCAGAAGGGTTTTTGTGTCTCCTCAAGATACCTTCTGTGAGTGAAATCTTCAGGTGGTTTTGTTTGTGTCTCCTCAAGACACCTTCTGTGGGTGACATCTTCACGAAGTTTTGTTTGTGTCTCCTCAAGACACCTTCTGTGGGTGACATCTTCACGAAGTTTTGTTTGTGTCTCCTCAAGACACCTTCTGTGGGTGACATCTTCACGAGGTTTTGTTTGTGTCTCCTCAAGACACCTTCTGTGGGTGACATCTTCACGAAGTTTTTTTTGTGTCTCCTTAAGACACCTTCTGTGTGTAACAGATTCAGGAGGTTTTGTTTGTGTTTCCTCAAAACACCATCTGTGGTGACATCTTCGCGAGGTTTTGTTTGTGTCTCCTCAAGACACCTTCTGTGGGTGACATCTTCACGAGGTTTTGTTTGTGTCTCCTCAAAACACCATCTGTGGTGACATCTTCACGAGGTTTTGTTTGTGTCTCCTCAAGACACCTTCTGTGGGTGACATCTTCACGAGGTTTTGTTTGTGTCTCCTCAAGACACCTTCTGTGGGTGACATCTTCAGGAGGCTTTGCTTGTGTCTCCTCAAGACACCTTTTGTGGGTGATATCTTCAGGTTTTTTTTGTGTATCCCCAAGACACCTTTTCTGGGTGACATTTTCAGGAGGTTTTATTTTTATCTCCTCAAGACTCCTTCTGTGGGTGACATCTTGAGGAGGTTTTTTATATCTCCTGAAGATACCTTCTGTGGGTAACATCTTCACGAGGTTTTGTCTCCTCAGGCATCTTCTGTGGGTGACATCATCACGAGGTTTTGTTTGTGTCTCCTCAAGACACCTTCTGTGGGTGACATCTTCAGGAGGCTTTGCTTGTGTCTCCTCAAGACACCTTCTGTGTGTGACAGATTCAGGAGGTTTTGTTTGTGTCTCCTCAAGACACCTTCTGTGGGTGACATCTTCAGGAGGCTTTGCTTGTGTCTCCTCAAGACACCTTCTGTGGGTGACATCTTCAGGAGGCTTTGCTTGTGTCTCCTCAAGACACCTTTTGTGGGTGACATCTTCCGGAGGTTTTTTTTGTGTATCCCCAAGACACCTTTTCTGGGTGACATTTTCAGGAGGTTTTATTTTTATCTCCTCAAGACTCCTTCTGTGGGTGACATCTTGAGGAGGTTTTTTTATGTCTCCTGAAGATACCTTCTGTGGGTAACATCTTCACGAGGTTTTGTCTCCTCAAGGCATCTTCTGTGGGTGACATCATCACGAGGTTTTGTTTATGTCTCCTCAAGACTCCTTCTTTGGGTGACATCTTCAGGAGGTTTTCTTGTGTCTCCTGAAGACACCTGTGGGTGATGAAATTGTAGAAGACAAGGCTACAAGACACGGCCAAGAATCCCGAAAAGTATTTTAAAACATGATAGTCGTTACCCGGGTCAAAAAATGCATGAAAATTTATTCCCAAATAGGTGGTCATATATTATGTCCTTTTAATGATATCACACTGAAAATTTTTATGGAAGCAGGGGGGGGGGTGAAAGTTGTGGTGCTGGAAAATTCTAAATGTGAATTTTTAAGGTTAGATAGAGCATGTAATTAATTTTCTTTTCTTTTTCTCCGAAATTTACATGTTCATTGCATTGGTACATTTTTCTCAAAAACCATTTAATCTAGGGTCACGAAATTTTCAGAGCATGTTAACAGGTGTATGTTGTTTGTATGAACCATGCAAGATTGTAAATAAATTTTGGACAATATTCACATTATTTATTTTTTACATATATATATAAGTCATTAATTTATTGACGCATACTAACTAGAGCCATACGACCATAAAAATGCACATATTAAAGTAATACTGCTTGGTTACATTTTCAAATACAGTGATGATTAGCAGTTAAAATTTTATTGCCATCAGAATTGCAGGATATGAGCAAAGTGTACCAATATAACGTCACATTTTAAAAAATCTTTAAATTAAAAAATATATAATTGCTTTTTCATAACAAAGTGTATGCTAACCATTCTAGGCTAAATCCAAAGCAGGAAGTTCCCAGATATACCATAAACATTTTCATAAGTAATGTCGCGAGTGATTTCCAATTTATCGATAAATTCACGACTCACGAAGCGAGGAGTGAATTTATCTAGAGAATTTGTAAATCAAGAGTGGCATTTGTTAGGACTATTTAACGAATAAAATTGAGCTGTTTACTCACAAATCATTATTTAACTATAGTTATTTTTAAATATTTATACATTTAATGTAAACGGCGATGTTTGAAAACAAATGAGAAACGATTGGTACGCTTCATCTGCTTCTTTTGTTCATCACTGCAACCAGATCATATTATTTATTGCCAAGGATCGCAGTATTGTAAGAATGCAACCTAGTGGAGAAATTTATTACTAACATTATAGGTATTAACAAGCGAATGATAAGTCAAGAGCTTCAGAACATTTGAATACTACTACTACCTGTAGGTCCTATGATGTAAATATGTAAATTATATTTTTCTGCAACGTTATTTCCTGGAAAATAGTTCGTTTAAGAAAGTGCAAACAGTGGTTTATTTTATTTGAGGTATAATCAATTGCTTCAAATGTTTTTATATTATCTCCCGCATGCGCTATGTGTTGACATTCATGCACTATACAATCTGGTAGCCGTATTTCTTGGAGAGTCAGTCACTGCAAATAATGCTATGACCTATTCAGAATGTTAAAAAGGAGGTGCTCTCTTTATTATGATAAACTTTACTCGATAAATTCGAGGCGAAACACAACTGTAATTGTTTGTAGCTAAAAAATCATTGAAATGTGATTGGCCATTGACTGTCATTTGGGGCATGAGTTAAATGGTCAGTGTGATATCATTAAAAGGACATAATATATGACCACCTATTTGGGAGCAAGTTTTCATGCATTTTTTGACCCGGATAACGACTATTTTGCCTTAATAAACATAACGATAGCTGTGAAAGACTTAACCAATTATTAAATAGTTTGGTCAACCCCGGATCTGAACTAGAATCTGAGCCAGTTTGTTTAATTGGTTGATTTGTAACGACCATGTTAATGAGAAATCACCTAGCATTTGATTTGAATTTTAAAAATGCATGATATTTACAGTCCAGTGGTTTCAATTGAGACTTTATAAATGCAAATCTCAACTCTATCACGTGAATTAATTAGTTATTAAATTCTTTAATCGTCAAGAAAGAGGAGAAGTAGGCCTGGAAGAAGAAAACTCAGTGTAAACCGAAGATCACGCGAAGTTGTAACCAAACAAAGTTTTTAAGTGAGAAAGTTTGGAGGCCGCTGAAGCCATTAAAAACAAGAGAAGGTGGAGTTTGTGTTGTTGCCATGACGACATTGGCCGGTAAATTCCGGGGCTCCGGGAGTTTGTAACAAGACCCGGAGCCAGCCCGGCTTCAGCCACCGCCCAACCCATTCACGTCCCCTCGCTCCAGCATTGCCAACTCTACCCCCTATATTATGTATTTAATAACATTTTTTTTCAAGTTATTTCCAAGAAACTTTACATTAGATTTTGTAATGCAAAACATTCATTTTATAATTGTATGGGTTTATCGCTGCGATCTCGGGGTAGGATCGCTGTCTCGTATTCAGAACGCCCGGGTTCGATCCTCAGTCGGGACACTGTTGCTGGGTCAGTTTTTCTCGGGATTTTTCCTTACCTGCAAGACAAACGCCTTTTTTTGGGCTAAGGAAATTGTTTAGATGTTAGTTTATATATAGAAAGACAAAAATACTCATGTATAAGGGTCTCCTTGTTAACATATCCATCAGAAACTTGTGCCATGTTGAAATCTGATGAGGAATTATTAGGGTGGTTTGAAAGGAAGATATTCAGACCCATTTTTGGTGCCGTGAAAGAAAATAGTGTTTGGAGAAAGAGATGCAATAATGAATTGTATAAACTATACAATCAGCCGGATATTCTGAATTTTGTTAAAATTGAAGAGGTAATTCTTTACCCACGTTGTGATGACATTTTGAAGAAGGATTTATGTCCCAAAAAAATTACTGGTTCAGGTAGGGTTTGATTTTCGATAGAGCTGGATTCTCTTCTCAAGGTCGGAAGTTGGTACACTGGATAGGAAAACACTTTATAAAAATCACTGAAAACTGTTTCTTGTAGAAATAATTTCACATTTATTCACTTTGTAGGTTCCCAGCAGATTAAGTAAATGTAAGTGGTATTATTCTTCACTATCAATTAAAATAAATACTTTTCTTTTCTGGAATCAATTCTTCTTGTATTAAATATTACATTTTATCTTGAGAACTCTTCTTGCTTCTATCTTTGTGGAAAGTTGTATGCAGAATGACTAGTGTAATTCTTTTATAATTTTAAAGAACATTATTACATCACATGATAGTAATTTTAATTTATAATTCTGACAACAATGACTTAAAACAATTTTAAAAGCATTGTTTAAAAAAACTCTTATGTAGTACAATTTCTTTAATTGTTACTGAGACGTTTTTATTCAACAATGAAATATTTAGATGTTTTTCTTTATTTAAGTTATACTTAAATATTAAAAGAATTTTAAAATACAAAATTATTAACTTTAACTTTCATATTTATTATGATTAAAATCCTGCTTTAAAATTAATAGATTGCCTGGGCTGGGTACATTATTCGTATGGACAGCAAAATGATTTCAAAAATAATTTACAATGAGAAACCTATATTGGCCAGAAAAGTTGGAAGACCTAAATTAAGATGGGATGATGGTATAATTCAAAACATTAAGATTTTAAAAATAAAAAAACTGGAAGAATGAAGCTCAGAACAGGGAAGTCTGGCCCAAGCTTCTGAAGGCGGCCAAGGCCCACATGGGGCTGTCGAGCCATTGATAATGATGATGCAAGACAAATGTTAGGAAACTTTAAGGCCCAAACGGTCCCCAAGCATCATGTGACCATTATTATCACATTCGCCAATCTGTGTTTCATCTTAGTGTTGTGTTGTCTCGGAGATGGCCTTAACATTGAACTATCATTCATTCGGGGGAGCGTATGTCCGCGCGGTCATGAACCTACGGGTTCGATAGTGCCAGTGAGTTGTAAATAAACATTAATGCTATCGAACCAAAAATAATTGTATAAACTAGAAATTTTAGTGTCTACTTTGATAGACACAGCTGCACAAAATCAATAAAACGTCAGAACTAAAAAGTTGGTTATATTAGGCCCTATCGTCGCCGTTACCAGCTTATCACTTCGGCGAGGTGTTTGTATGTGTGAAAAAGAAACGGTAAATAAAAAATGAATTAAAAAGCATAAAAAATTACTTGTTATGTAAACAGTTTAAAACAAGAGGAACGTTTGATGCAAACAAAACAATAACGTGAACAGAATGCGTTGAGACAGGTGCACGCGAGTTTTATTTAGGGTTTCTTTATATTTACTAAATGCTTGGCCATGCGCCCATATGATACTTTTCTTTTTCGAAATAAGGCAAATTATCTTCCAAATACTTGAACAATTACAAAAGTAGACTTAAAAATTCTGACGATCTTATAATTGTTCATCACCTACGTTCCTATACGGTTTTGATCCGTTATTTTCAGGGCCTCGGGTTAATGAAATTTATTAGGCAAGTAAAATTCGAATTTTTAATATATAATTTAAATTTTTTCTTTAATTAATTTTATCACTAGCCGAACCTATGTTACAAGAGTCAGTAATTCTTTCAATTGCAACCACTTTCAGTAAGATTCAATACAAGGTATGAACGTACCAATAAATTAGGAACTTCCTCCTTTACTTATTTACTTATGACAAAATTGGGGCACGCCGTAGCGTAGTGGTTAAGGCACTGCGCTACAAGCCGGAAGGTCGAGGGTTCGAGTCCCGGTGGGTCAGGATTTTTAATATGATCCAAACCTTTTGGCGGCACTATGACGCTGGAGTCGACTCTGCCTCTAATGGAAATGAGTACCAGACGCTTGTTCTGGGAGTAAAGACGGCCGTCACGCAGGGCTGACATCAAGTGCCGATTGTCCAGGAAAGTGGGAGCCTTAACCTCCTACTACCCCAAGGACCTCTTGACGCTTGTAGTGGGATACATTTACCTTTTTTTATGTCAAAATTATATATATATATATATATATATATATATATATATATATATGACATGATAAGAAAAATAAATGCTCGGACGGGGCTTGAACCCAGGCCTCTGGATTGATACCCTAGTGCGCTACCGATTACGCAACCGAGCAAGTCTAGTACAAACATTAATTTTTCTTGTATATATACTCTCTTATTATTACGAGATGTATCGGGAACTCGGTGTCCACTGCCATCTAGTAGCTCCTATACCAAGTAAGCAAATTAAAGAGAATATTTTTACTTTATAGCAGTGACGCTTTATCGACGTTATAATGTTATAATAATATATATGGGCCACCTAATTAGATGTTTGCCCTTTTTCCGTGATGTCGATAGATATCCTTCATTTGAAATTTCATTACGAGCAGAATGTATGATCTATGCTGACTCACCTATAAAGTCTGCTGTTATTTTCATATCCTCAATGGCTAATGTGGGATATTTTTCACTAAACTATTTAAAAACATGAATAATTATTTCTCTCCGCTTTTCAAATGGTTACCTTTCCTATGTATTAAGAAAGCGGCCATTGTGAAACAATTGAAATTCAACCGTATTCTGCAATGCGCGTGCGTAAAATAAAACAATGGCTATTTAGATTATTAAAATTATAATTTTATATTTTAAGATTCTTCCAACTAAATTGGAAACACCATATTGAAAGAATGAGTTCAAATCGGATCCCCAAAGCTGTTTATAATTATGTACCAAGAGGATGAAGATCTCTGGGCCGTCCTATGAAACGCTGGAGGGAAAATTTTCTATAGGATCGTAACAGGCCTTGGCCTAATACTTGGAAGGAAGAAGAAGAATATTCATAAGTAATGTCACGAGTGATTTCGAAATTATCGATATATTCACGACTCACGAAGTGAGGAGTGAATTTATCTAGAGAATTTGGAAATCAAGAGTGGCATTTGTTAGGACTATTTAACAAATAAAATTATGCTGTTTACTCACAAATCATTATTTAAATATAGTTATTTTAAAATATTTATACTTATAGTTAATGTAAACGGCGATGTTTGAAAACAAATGAGAAACTATTGGGACGCTTCATTTGTTTCTTTTGTTTATCACTGCAACCAGATCATTATTTATTGCCAAAGGAACGCAATATTGTAAGAATGCTCTCTAGTGGAGAAATAAATGAAACACATCAAACTGTATATTAATTCATTTCTGATGTCGTATGATGTAAATATGACAATTATATTTTTCTGGATTGTTATTACCTGGAAAATAATGCATTTAAGAAAGAGCAAACAGTGGTTTCTTTTTTTTTGGTGGTATAATCAATTGCTACTAATGTTTTTATATTAACTCCCGCATGCGGAATGTGTTGACATTCATGCAGTATATATACAATCTGGTAGCCGTATTTCTTGCAGGGTCAATCACTGCAAAATAATGGTCAGTCCTGTTCAGAATATTAAAAAGGAGGAGCTTTCTTTAATATGGCAATTATAACACTGATAAATATTTCGTGAAACACGACTCTGATTGGTTGTAAAACAGAAATCATTGAAACGTGATTGGTCATTGACTCCCATTTGGGGCATGAGTTAAATAGTCTTAATTAAGCAAGTTTTATTAAGACCTCGCTTTATGCAACCAGAGGCACAAATGCCAATCACACTAAACTTCCACTTCCTCACTACCAATTTCCTTGTAATACCTTCTTCTTCTTCTTCCTTTGGCTCTACGGTCCTCTACACTCTAATTCAACCCCAGGAAGTTACTACAGACCTTATGGGCTATTACCAGTGTCCCCCTACATACAGAGGGTAGATGTTGCCAAACTCATAATAACGGTATTTGTTTGTTTATGGAGGGGCGGAGGGGCAAGGTTAGCAGTACTTTTTCCAAATATATGTACTATTCATTAAAAAAAACATAGTTTTTCTTCTACGGCATGCTATCTAGTTTTATAGTAAATTTGAAAGTCGACACTTTCACACAGGATAGTACAGATCCGCAAGAGCTCAATGACAATTGGTAACTGTTTTTTTCTTTAAGAAGAGGTGGCTTGGACGGCTACAACTTACAACTATATACCTGCTGTGTTGCAATCTTCAGTTTTATATAAGGATATCTCTCATAGACACGTCCTAGATGATATGTATTTTTATTGTTTTTATTTCCTTAATTTCGAGAGTTAAAGAGCGAACTGTATTTTCTTACACGCTTAAAGGTAAAACAAATTTATTTGACGAATGAAAATGGAGCCATACTACCGGTTTGTTTACATTACAACTGGAATGTATAGTAAATATTTTTATTCATTTCAATATATCTGTGTCACTTCGCAACTCCCCCTGTTTGAGCTGGAAATTTACAAGTTTAATGTAACAAAAGCAGCTAATTAAATTACATTTATCGTAGCTTCATCGGTTTATAGCGTCCTGACATAACCACGGAATGTCCGATGTTGTTATTCCTGCTTCAGAAATTGTTTTCTCAATAACCACACGATTTGTTTTTTGTATGTAACCATGGCAACCATCCATCTCCTACTGAATAACATTTATCTACTATTATAACAATCACGTCCACCGCTGTGGTCTCGAGGTAGTATGCTGCCTTGTCACGCAGCGGGCCCGGGTTCGATCCCCGGTCGGGACAGTTTTTCTGGGTGAGGTTTTTATCGGGGTTTTTCCTCACCTGTAAGACAAATGTCAGGAAAACTTTAAGACCCAAACGGTCCCCAAAATCATATGGCCATCATCATCATTATCATCATCCTTCACCGGTGTGGAAAGCAACGGGAAGCTACCACACCTAAAATTCCCTAGTAAAGCTGCAAGCATAGCATGAAAATGCTATGATTGCAGTGAAGGACCTGCCTTTGGGCAGAATTACTATGGATGGATGGATATTAGGATTCCATTTGCCTTGATATCTCTTTTCCATAGCTGAAATCTTCTGATGAAAGTGTTCCCCGTGCTCATCGCTCACTGCGCCAAGATAATAAATCGACGAAAAGATGTTTATTAAAAAAATAATTATTTAAAACATTAATTGCAATTGAAATAAAAAAAACTGTAGGTGATGGAGAAATTCCGAATACATATTTAAAACACGATAAAAAAAACTGCATTAACTACAACTATTGGTACTCATGAGACAAAAATCATGTTAACCAGTGTAATCTCTATATTACAGTTATTATATGAAGTGGTGGTACTGATAGTGTGTTGTAGCTACTATGTTAATGTATAGAGACCGGAGTTATGCGAAAGAGACTGTACCGTGTTACAGTATTTCAATTCCACCCCAAAAAGAATAAAACACAAAACTCGTGCCAAGTTGACGGCATGCTGGCGAGACTGTTGCTGGTGCTCATTTGGCAGGAGGCCCAGTTGGCAGCAATCACTCGGTCTCTCATTAAATGTTAATCGTGTATCGGTTAACCTCTCCCATTCACTCTCATCTATGTCCATGGTTATCGTGAGTCCTTATCTGCCAGGTATTTTAATGGGTCTTCAACGTGCCACAAATATCTGATGAATTTTTAACTTCTCCGAAGGGATCACGGTCCACAAATTACCTCATATGTAAATTTTCATCGAATTAACGAATCTTTGAGTTCGGGGCAGACGCACTAACATGGTCATCATGACCGACATGTGTATATATATTAATTGTCCACCGCTGTGTCCAGGTGGATTTTCGGCCAGTATGGGACCGGTTCCCACCCAGCATCGTGAGGCATTTGGGTAGCTACAATAAGTAGCGACTCCAGGTTGATAAAACCAGCTATAACGGCTGGGGAACCAACATGTTGAGTACAAGTCCACCGCTGTGATCTCCAAGTAGCGTGCTGCTTTGTCACGCAGCGGGCCCGGGTTCGATCCCCGGTCGGGACAGTTTTTCTGGGTGAAGTTTTTATCGGGGTTTTTCGTCACCTGTAAGACAAATGTCAGGAAAACGTTAAGGCCCAAACGGTCCCCGAAATCATATGGCCATCGCAATCATCATCATTCATATTCATCTTAGATTAAGCTTAGGATTAGGGACTCTCCTGACGTACCACTATCATCATCATCACCCGTCAAATCATCGGGGCAATGTAACCCCGGCCTCCAGGCGTCCCAACCTCAGAAGTGGGTTACAAGTACGCCATGCCAGGAGAGAACACCAGGAATGTCGAAAGACAACCTGGGGCATTTGAAAAAAAAAATGTTGAGTACATGCCATCCCTACACTCTCTGTATGATCGTCTACCTCTGTGATTAACACATGTGGATGTGAGACCAGTAGCTGGCTAGTAGGCCAGTCGCGCCATAAAGAGAGGAGGGGCTCATCTGAGTCGCATCTATACCTAATCCGCTCTTACAGTGATCCTAGCATAAACAAACGCCAATTGTATCCTCCCGCCATTCGTGCCACAATTAGGCTTACTACACATTGACCAGGGAGCACGTGTGAAATATAAAAGACATATGATCGTTGAATGGAGTAGATTACAAGAAAGCTGGTGAAATTTTTCGCTGAACTTGTACAATACATTTAAAATAACTGTTTTTTTTACCACTAATTATATATTTGCCAGACTTATTTTTTAAAAACTTACATGGCGACACAGCAACAGAAGACTCTCTACACCTTCAGCCATTTTGTTGTATCAAAATCGACTGAATCATGTATGTAATAAACTATTTTAAGTTGTAATTATTGATTAGATATGTTTTAGAATATTCTCTGTTTTGAACATTATTAATTTTATTCACGAAGAATTACAAGTATATTTAATTAAAGGAACTGCATTTTCGCGTACTTATTGCTTCCACATAGTTTTGTTTTGATGAGGATCGCTTTAAGAGAGGATAGCCTTTAGCTTCATTGCGTAAATAAGCGATTAAATAAATACATATCCATTTCTTTATTAAATAAAATATAGTATAACTAACCCAATGGCAATATCGAACCCGTAGTTCATGGCCGCGCAGAAATAAGCTCTCCATACATCTCTATCCTGAGCTAATGTTTTCCAGTCATCCCTTATAAAATTTACTTCCCTCAAATCATAGTTAATCTTATTCTTCCATCACTTCTACTGTGCGCTTAATCTCTGGTTTTCTGCAAGGAATTTCTATGACTATTTAACTCATGCCCCAAATGGGAGTCGATGACCAATCACATTTCAATGATTTTTTATTTACAACCAATCATAGTCGTGTTTCACCTAGAATTTACCAACTAAAGTTTATCATGATAAAGAAAGCACCTCCTTTTTAACATTCTGAATAGGTCATAGCATTATTTTGCAGTGACTGACTCTCTAAGAAATACGGCTACCAGATTGTATATACAGTGCCTGAATATCAACAAATAGCGCATGCGGGAGTTAATATAAAAACATTTGTAGCAATTGATTATACCACCAAAAAAAAAAAAAGAAACCACTGTTTGCACTTTCTTAAATGCACATCCCAGAAAAATATAATTGTCATATTTACATCATAGGACATCAGAAATGAATTAATATACAGTTTGATGTGTTTACTTTTTTTTCCCCCCCCCACTAGAGTGCATTCTTACAATATTGCGTTCCTTTGGCAATTAATACAATATGATCTGGTTGTAGTGATGAACAAAAGAAGCAAATGAAACGTACCAATCGTTTCTCATTTGTTTTCAAACATCGCCGTTTACATTAAATATATAAATATTTTAAAATAACTATAGTTAAATAATGATTTGTGAGTAAACAGCTTAATTTTATTCGTAAAATAGTCCTAACAAATGCCACTCTTGATTTCCAAATTATCTAGATAAATTGGAAATCACTCGTGGCATTACTTATGACTATTTAACTCATGCCCCAAATGGGAGTCAATGACCAATCACGTTTCAATGATTTCTGTCTTACAACCAATCAGAGTCGTGTTTCACGAAATATTTATCAGTGTTATAATTACCATATTAAAGAAAGCTCCTCATTTTTAATATTCTGAACAGGTCTGACCATTATTTTGCAGTGACTGATTCGATAAGAAATACGGCTACCAGATTGTATATATAGTGCATGAATGTCAACACATGCCGCATGCGGGAGTTAATATAAAAACATTTGTAGCACTTGATTATACCACCAAAAAAAGAAACCACTGTTTGCACTTTCTTAAATGTATTTTTTCCCAGGTAACAATCCAGAAAAATATAATTGTCATATTTACATCATAGGACATCAGAAATGAATTAATATACAGTTTGATGTGTTTCATTTTTTCTCCACTAGAGAGCATTCTTACAATATTGCGTTCCTTTGGCAATAAATAGTATGATCTGGTTGCAGTGATAAACAAAAGAAGCAGATGAAGCGTACCTATCGCTTCTCATTTGTTTTCAAACATCGCCGTTTACATTAAATATATAAATATTTTAAAATAACTATAGTTAAATAATGATTTGTGAGTAAACAGCTTAATTTTATTCGTTAAATAGTCCTAACAAATGCCACTCTTGATTTCCAAATTCTCTAGATAAATTGGAAATCACTCGTGGCATTACTTATGACAATCTTTCATTCCCTATTAGTGCCACATGTCCTGCCTATCGCAATCTATGAGACGTAACTGTTGTTTCACATGTGATTTTCCATAAACATCGTGTATCACACTGTTACGTAATTACCTGTTATCGCACATGGTCTGGATTTACACTGAGTTTAGATTTAAGGGTCCCGCGCCGTAGCCGAGTGGTTAAGGCAGGAAGCCTTGGCGCAGAGCTACGGGACTTGCGCTGGTTCGAGTCTCCATGGGGGAAGAAATTTTCTCATGGTATTTCGGCCAGTATGGGACCGGTGCCCACCCAGCATCGTGATGCATTTGGGTAGCTACAATAAGTAGCGGCTCCAGGTTGAGAAAACCAGCTATAACGGCTTGGGACTCGACATGCTTACCATATGTCACCCCTACACTGGCTGATTATCATCTACCTCTGTCATTGACACATGTGGATGTGAGGCCAGCAGCCGGCTGGTAGGCTAAGGGCCTTGTAGGCCTGTCGCGCCGGGAGTTTCTTTTTTTTTAGATTTAAGGACTCACCTTGTCCGTCATTATCACTCATCACTTATGGTATTGTGGTAGCATAACTCCACCTTCCAGGCGCCCCAACCTCAGAAGTGGGCTACAATTCCTCCATGCCAAGAGAGAATACCAGAAATGTCATAGAGACAACCTGGTGGAATTAGTACAAAAAAGTTGTATTCCCATTGTGTGGAACTGTTCTGAAGTAAGCAATTTTAAAAGCCATGTCAGTCAAGGAAGTTGGCAACGAAAACTATAAAAAAAATAATTTATTGCATGCAGATGGTAATTGTGTGTCTGTTGCCATGGCGACGGGGATGGGTTTGAGGGGTGTTTTCCTCGTCCAATATAACAGGGTCGCTTTACGTAAGCTTTCCCTGTGTTGCTTAGCAACCAATCACGTTTGAAACCATTATTCATTTTTTTCTTATGATCTGAAAAGAAAAAAGCAAACAGTGACCTTGAATGACCTTGTACATTTTTCCCAAACAACTTTTTCCTCATGGATGAGGTGTTTCCATAATAAATAATTATCCTTCAGTGATAGATTAAAGAATTATATATGTCCATCCATAGTAATTCTGCCCGAGGGCAGGTCTTTCACAGCAATCCTAGCATTCTCATGCTATGCTTTGCAGCTTTACTAGGGAATTATATATTATATATATATAATATATATATATATATATATATATATATATATATATATATATATTCCGGGTTCGAATCCCGTCCAGGCATTTCATTTTCTTATCATGTCATATATATATATATATATATATATATATATATATATCCACTGCTGTGGTTTCCAGGTAGCGTGCTGCCTTGTCACACAGCGGGCCCGGGTTCGATCCCCGGTCGGGACAGTTTTTTCGGGTGAGGTTTTTATCGGGGTTTTTCCTCACCTGTATACACGTAAAGATCTTGCAATAGGAAGGCCTGTATTCAAATATATTCAACCTCTTAAATGAATTCGATTTATTAAAGCTCTAACTCTAACTCACTGGCACTATCGAACCCATAGGTTCATGGCCGCGCGGACATAAGCTCTCCATATATCCCTATCCTGAGCCAATGTTTTCCAATCATCCCCTGTATAATCTACTTCCCTCAAATCATAGTTAATGTTATTCTCCCACCTCATTCTTGGTCTACCAACTGGGCGTTTTCCCTCAGGTTTTCCTACAAGAAGCTTCCATGCACGTCTTTCATTCCCCATACGTGTCACATGTCCTGCCCATCGCAGTCCACGAGACTTAACTGTTCTCTTATATCTGGCTTCCTATAAAGACCATGTAGTTAATTGTTTTGTAGTCTTCTCCATTCACCTGTCTGTTCATCTCCCTTTGGTCCAAAAATTTTCCTAAGTACTTTATTCGCAAATACTTGTAATCTTCTTTCCTCCCTTAAAGTAAGAGTCCATGTTTCGCATCCATATAATATAACTGGTAGAATAATAGTTTTATATATTTTCAGTTTAACGTTTTTTGAAAGGAGTTGGGGCATCAAGAGTCTCTGCAATGCATAATAGCACGCATTTCCAGAATTGAGCCTATGTTTAATTTCTTTGTGCATCTCATTCCTGTTTGTGATTATTGTTCCTAGGTATTTGAATTCAGCCACTTCCTCAAAATTTCCCTCATTTGTCATTAGCTCTCGATTTCCATTATATAATGAATTTCTGTAGTTTATTAAAGCACTATTAAAAATGTGTCCACCGCTGTGGTCTCGAGGTAGCGTGCTGCCTTGTCACGCAGCGGGCCCGGGTTCGATTTCCGGTCGGGGCAGTTTTTCTGGGTGAGGTTTTTATCGGGGTTTTTCCTCACCTGTAAGACAAATGTCGGGAAAACTTTAAGGCCCAAACGGTCCCCGAAATCATATGGCCATCATCCTTGCTATTATCATTATCATCATCATCCTTCACCTGTGTGGAAAGCAACGGGAAGCTAACACACCTACACAATTCCCAAGTAAAGCTGCAAGCATAGCATGAAAATGCTATGATTGCAGTGAAGGACCTGCCTTCGGGCAGAATTACTATGGATGGATTAAAAATGTAAGTGTAGTTAATCATTGCATGTTTAATATCTGGGGAGTGAAGATAGTTTGAGGATATGTTACGTGTTTATACATATCCAACCCTAAGTGGGCTGGCACCCATTTTACAGGATGCGTTTAATGCGGTACTTTGACCCCGCGGATGAAGGTGAGGGAGCGAGTCGTGATGTGCTCGGAGCGCAGACCACATCCTCTTGTTGTACAACCTTTCTCCAGTCTCTTCCACCTGCCTTATTTCAATGTTTTCTCCTCAATTTCCTAATTTTATTAAGTGGTTTTCTTCCTCTTGCATTAACAACAAATATTGTATGAGTTATACTCTTTCTCAATTGAATATTTCGTGAACTATGTTGATAATTGATTGAAGAAAAAAATGCAGCTTATAAAAAATATTTGAACACAAAGAAAGTAGAAAATGAAATAGAATTCAAACACTGTAGAGCTATTGTTAAGAGGGAAATAAGAAAGAGACATAGGAAAACATGGTTAAATTTTGTTACACATTTAGAATCAGATTTGCATAAGCTCCAACCTAATGTCTTCAAAATATTAAAACATTTGAATAAGATATTAAAGAATCTACCAAAATTAATTGCGGAGTAACAAAAGAAGATTTTTTCAATTATTATAAAAGTCTTTGGACTGACAATAGCTATGAAGATACAATTTTCCGAAATAATAATGAGACAGTTTCCATATCATTGGAAGAATTGAACAATAGTTTAAAGAAATTAAAAAGTGGGAAGGCAACTGGCACAGATGGCTTGAATTTTGAATTGTACAAATATGCAGACCCAAACAAATGTTAAGATATCAAGCTATAGGAAGAGGAAGACCAGGACGTCCACTCAAAAGACTTCTGGATGGTGTTTGTCTTGAGGCCGAAACAGGTCAACAAATGGCCTAAATTGGTGAATGTACTATGATGATGATGATGATGATGATAAAAGTGATAAGTCGAAGATGTCACACGGAAGTTAACCTACATTACTTATTTTAAAAAATATTTTCAGCTGAAAGTTCTAGAAAAGATTAATTAACTTTTATAAGATTCATTATACGTTCCGTTGAGGTATTATTCAAAATGAAAGTATACAATTATGGAATATTTACCTCAACTTGAGGAGACGGACCTTTAGGTAAATATTCCATAATTTTATACTTTAATTAAGATTCAATAAGAGACAAAATATGAATGTTCAAACTTCAATTCTGAATTATTTTAAAAAAACTATTACAATTGCATGGTTATATAAACATAATGACAGAATATAAATTCCCAAAAAGAATACTAGATTGGGATTACACCTGCAAGAAGAAGAGGACGGCCAAATAATAACGTAGATTGGTGATGTTTTGAGAATAAAGAGGGAACAAGGATTGGACGATGGGGATTGGAACGACAGAGAAATGTAAAAAAGAATATCAAAAGATTAATTGGACGCAGAAGATGATGTCAAGCATTCTGAAACCTGATAATTAATAAATATAAAAAATGTTGGTTGTTGTTATATTTAAATAATAATTTGTGAGTAAATAACTTAATTTTATTCGTTAAATAATCCTAACAAATGCCACTCTTGATTTCCAAATTCTCATAAGTAATGCCACGAGTGATTTCCAAATTATCGATAAATTCACGACTCATGAAGTGAGGAGTGAATTTATCTAGAGAATTTGGAAATCAAGAGTGGCATTTGTTAGGACTATTTAACGAATAAAATTAAGCTGTTTACTCACAAATCATTGTTTAACTATAGTTATTTTAAAATATTTATATATTTAATGTAAACGGCGATGTTTGAAAAAATCAGAAATGTGAGGTTATGTTCATTCACTGCTGCTTGATCATATTATTTATTGCCAAATAAGATCGCAATATTGTAAGAGTGCACCCAAGTGGAGAAATAATGAAACACATCAAACTATATATCATAATCAACATTACGGGTTATTCATTTATTTTTTTAGTAAACAACTCAGTAAAATCAAGGAATCGTTTCATTACTTGCTATATTCAATGTATTTGTTGGAGAAAAATAATGCTTTGACTCGTTCAGAACATTAAAAAGGAGGAGCTTTCTTTATCACAAAAGCAGGAGCTGATAAAGTGAAATCGATAAAGAGCGAGGTGAAACACGACTGTCATTGGTTGTAAAACAACATTCATCGAAACGTGATTGGTCATTGACTAGCATTTGTGGCATGAGTTAAATAGTCTAAATAAATTCTCTCCTCACTTCGTGAGTCGTGAATTTATCGATAATTTGGAAATCACTCGTGGCATTACTTATGACTGTGGTCGTGAAAAAAAAAAAACGTATGTTCTGTTCTGAGGCGTAACATTTTTACTTGAATGCAAATTTATGCAATTAGAATGGTTTAACTTTTGTTGTATGATTTGAACTGTAGCATTCTGGTTTGTCAGCGGAACATAAATTAGAAAGAAATTCCAAGAAGTTACTCGAATGATTTATTAATAAAAAACATAGTTTACAGTAGCGTGCACAACACACAGAGAAAGTTACTGCACAGTTTCGCATCAGTTCAGGTACAGTACACTGCATAAGTAATTACAAAATCTTAATGTATAAAAATTTTGTGTCACGTTGTTTGTCCGCGATGGAATCCTAAACTACTGAACCGATTTTAATAAAATTTTGCACACTGTGTGCAGTTTGATCCAACTTCAGACATAGGGTAGTTCATAACTAAATTTATAGTTGCATTATTTTTTATTGCAAATTATTTGTTTATTATTTAACAAAGACTTATAATTATCTGTGAGTTCCATACGATTCTAACAGATGGCGGTGTAAGGTAATTTGATAAGGTAATTGAGAATAAAGTACTTAGGAAAATTTTTGGACCAAAGAGAGATGAACAGACAGGTGAATGGAGAAGACTACATAGCAATGAACTACATGGTCTTTATAGGAATCCAGATATAATAAGAACAATTAAGTCTCGTAGACTGCGATGGGCAGGACATGTTGTACGTATGGGGAATGAAAGACTTGCATGGAAGCTTGTTGTAGGAAAGCCAGAAGGAAAACGCCCAATTGGTAGACCAAGAATGAGCTGGGAGAAAGCCAGAAATGTCATAAAAGATAGCCTGGTGGCATTATATGATCGGTAGAACACACTAAGAAATTGGGACTGGAAGTAAATATCAATAAAACTAAATATATGGTCACACATAGAAATACATTATATAATGGAAATGGACAGCTAGTGACAAATGAGGGAAATTTTGAGGAAGTGGTTGAATTCAAATAGGCCTACCTAGGAAAAATAATCACAAATAATAATGAGATACAGAAAGAAATTAAATATAATCGCAATTCTGGAAATGTGTGCTATTATGCATTACATGGACTCTTGACGTCCAAACTCATTTCAAAAAAAGGTTAAACTGAAAATATATAAAACTATTATTCTACCAGTTATATTACATGGATGTGAAACATGGACTCTTACTTTAAGAGAGGAAAGGAGATTATGAGTATTTGAGAATAAAGTTCTTAGGAAAATTTTTGGACCAAAGAGAAATGAATAGACAGGTGAATGGTGAAGACTTCATAACAGTGAACTATATGGTATTCATAGGAACTCAGATATAATTAGAACAGTTAGGTCTCGTAGACTGCGATGGGCAGGACATATGGCACGAATGAGGAATGAAAGACATGCATGGAAGCTTCTTGTAGGAAAACCAGAGAGTAAACGCCCAATTGGTAGATCAAGAATGAGGTGGGAGAATAACATTAACTATGATTTGAGGGATGTAGGTTATACAGGGAATGATTGAAAAACATTAACTAAGGATAAGGATGTATGGAGAGCTTATGTCCGCGCGGCCATGAAGCTACGTGTTCGATAGTGCCAGTGAGTAAGTACACACAAGCCACCTGCTAAAGAAAATAATAAATAAGATCTTCAGGTAGGTTTAATCTGGTGTTTGCCTTAAAAACTATGGAAAATTGTATTAAAAAAGTTGTATTGATGGGAATCGGGGTTTGAACTGGATGCTAGTGTTGGAGCCATTAAACAAGTAGCCGTGGAGCATCAAACGAGGGACGTGGAGTTTCGCAATTACGAGCGCCTACAGACTGTGAAAAAAATTGAAACTGGTTTTAAACAAGATTCCTTTCAAATAATGACTTTCCTATAAACATGATAATATATCAACCAGGGCTGCCCAACGCTATTACTGTAACGGTAGCGTGTATTACAGATATCTTATACAGCTTGGATTCAATTAATGCTCAACTATGGAAGTTATAAATTTAATTAAAATATTAGGAATTTGATAAACATTCTATGAAATTCATAAGACACATTCATAAAAATTTGAAATACTTTGCCAACACTTACAGACAACACCAAGCAACAAAAAATGAACTCTTTTTTTTTGTCTCAGAAAGAAAATATGTGATTCTGATAGTATTTTTTCTCCTAAATTCAAATATATCGGCTTTTCTCCATCACGCAAGGTTTCCGAGAGACAGACATTTATAATTTCAAACACTTCAATATTTTCTACATTCGTAAGTACACAATATTCGAACATTCGGACTCACCTAGAAATGACGATTTTCTGCTATATTTCGCTTGATCCTTCTTGATGATCCAACAATAATCGGCCAGCATATTACTGCCCTTTCCGACACTGATTATAGTTATTCCGCGATTATTGAGGCTTGCAAAAACGTAATTTTGTGGTGTCAAAGTGTGGAATTAGCTCAGTGCTTAATAAAAAGGGACAGGGTCGCTTGGGATTAATTCCAAAAGGAAAAAAACGAGCAAATCAACGACCTGCTACTACCCGCACCCCAGATGTAATCAGAAAAGGTCAAGGTCCTTATAGCCTCTGTTGGTAACCCTCCAACACAAAGAGTGATTGCGAACAGATTGGGAATATTCATTAAAACTGTAAAACACCATAATAAACAAAGATTTTAAAATGGAGAGAAGAAGAAGCGCACAAACGCCGGGCCATAAATTGTTGCCACGTCACATTGCCGGAATTGCCTATGCACCAACAGCAGAAAACTATGAAAAGCACCTGGCACGAGAAAAATGGAAATTTTTGGTCACACTTGATGAAGCATATGTTTATATAGGAGACTGCAACAAACCCCGGCAATTTACTATAGAGAAAGGGGTGAAAAAAAATTTCAAAAGTGGTATGCCGAATACAGAGAAAGTTTCTCCAAGGGATTTATGGCCATCGCGGGATATTGGTACAATGAAAAACTGACCATTGGTAGAGTATCTAAAAAAGGCCAAAATCAACTCCCAGTACTACCAGGAAGAAGTTCTCACCCAAATTTACCGGACCGAAATCCCAGCTCTATGATACAGACAAAAAGCAAGTCTGGGTGCACCAAGACAAGGCCTCCAGTCACACTTCGGGTTCAACCCTGACATTCCTGGAGAAATGGAGCAGCAAACTGGAATACATGCTATTCCATTCAGCAACATCCCAGTGAAGTCTCCTGATGCGTCACCGATGGACTTTGTGTCTTTGAACTCTTCAAAAGGGCACTGGGAATCAGGCGTCCTCGAACAATAGACGGTCTCTGGAAAGCATATAAAGAGGGTGGGAACTTCTAGACGTGGCTGTGCTGCGTAAGAGTCTTCTGCAGTGGAAACTCCGATGCCGAGTCATAGCTCGGGTGAAGGGCCATCAAATAGAGCATGCTCGATGGTGGAGACACGGCTTTTCTTAAGGTAAAACTTAAAAATCATTTGTTATCAGAGATCAGAAACAACCGTCAATAGAATACGCTGAAATTCGTTGTGAGACATCGAAAATTATGTCGCTAGATATAGCAGGTTTTTTAATATCATAATAAATATGGAAGTTAAAGTTAATAATTTTGCACTTCAAAATTCTTTTAATATTTAAATATAACTTAAATAAAGAAAATCATCTAAATAATTAATTGTTGTTCATTGTTGAAGAAAAATGTCTCGGTAACAATTGAAAACATTGTATTATATAAGTCTTTCTAAATAATGCTTTTAAAATTGTGTTTTAAGTAATTGTTGTCTGAAATATAAAGCTTTCCGTTATAAATGTAATAAGAACACCTGCTTAACTTAATATTTTTAAATAAAAGTATACTAAATTCTGATTGGGTGTTAAAACAATTAACTTTTTGATTTAACAAATCAAATTTAAACCTGGTATTTAATGGACCATTAACCAATAGAATTTAAATATAAAATCATGTGATGTAATAATGTTCTTTAAAATTATAACAGAATTAATGTAGTCAGTCAGCATATAACTTTCATCAAGGATAGAAGCAATAACAGCTCTCCTGATAAAATGTGATATTTGATTCAAGAAAAGAAAATAATTTAATTTTAATTGACGGTGAAGAATAATACCACCTATATTTACTTGATCTGCTGGGAAATTAAATAGTAAATAAATTTACAACTATTTCTACAAGAATCAGTTATTAGTGATTTTTAAAGAGTTTTCCTATCTTGTGTACCAACTTCGACCTTGAGAAGAGAATCCAGCTCTACCGAAAATCAAACCCAACCTGAACCAGTAATTATTTTTGGGACACCAATCCTTCAAAATGTTACAACAACATCGGGCATAAAGAGAGTTAGCTGCTTCAAAACATTGTCATAACATGGGAAAAGAATTACTTCTTCAAAATTGCGCCCACAACGTGGAAAATAATGAAGAACTGACTAAAATACTTCTTCATAGAGTAATTTTTAAATTTTCGTTTAAAGTGAACTCCTACACCTAATGGTTAATATGTAGCGACAAACACGCGCGCATTTGAATGCAACGTTGTGTCAACATTTTAAGTCAATCGACCGAATACTTTTTGAGTTTTGCAGCATAGACTGGATCTTTATATGCACAAATGTAATGGATAGTAGATACCCTCTGCAGTGCTTAATGTGTACACATATGCATTCAAAAAGTAGAACTCGAGTTTAAATAAAATTGTTAGAGTTATGTAATGAAATTAACAAAGGAGTGGAAAAGCATAGAAGTCGAGATGTGACATTTAGCAGATGTTTCCACCCTGAGCGCTCGGGTCGATATGGAACCGTGCAAAGGCGGAGGGGGTAGCTTGGAATGTGAATGACCCCAACTGGTGGATTTTTCATTGAACGCTTCCCCCTTTACAATATCGTGCGGGGGTTAATCGTGACAGATGGCGTCTCCCCTCTGCATATTTGTGGATCATCGCACGTGTCTGCGTTCTCTAATTATTATTATTTCTTCTGCAAAACAAACTCACAATACACGTGAAATGTTACCAAACGCTCTATGAGGTTAAACGCGTCGCCAGCAGACGAGGTCCTTTTTAACATGTCACATATATCTGCGAAATGGGACCAAGGGACTTCCTTTTTAAATAAAGCTTCACCCACGACAGTATTCTGTAGTTATGGGGAACATAAAAACAGATAGTGCAGAATTTATACAAGCTTAAAATAACTCCATGTCGCGACAGGCCTAGAAGGCCCTTGCCTTTACCAGCCGCCCCTGTCCTCACACTAACTCACTGGCACTATCGAAACCGTAGGTTCATGACCGCGCGGACACAAACTCTCCATACATCCCTATCCTGAGCTAGTGATTTCCAAACGTCCCCTGTATATTCTATTTCCCTCAAATCATGGATGTTATTCTCCCACCTCATTCTGGTCTACCAACTGGGCGTTTTCCCTCTGGTTTTCCTACCAGAAGCTTCCATGCACTTCTTTCATCCCCCATACGTGCCACATGTCATGCCCATCGCAGTCTACGAGACTTAACTGTTCTTATTAAATCTGGCTTCCTATACCGTGTAGCTCACTATTATGTAGTTTTCTCCGTTCACCTGTCTGTTCATCTCTTTTTGGCCCAATTTTTTTCCTTAGAACTTTATTCTCAAATACTCGTAATCTTCTTTCCTCCCTTAAAGTAAGAGTCCATATTTCGCATCCATATGTGCTGTGTTAATCACAGATAGACGATCATCCAGGCAATAGGGGTGAAATTAGGGCAGCATGTCGAGTCCCCAGCCGTTATAGCTGGTTTTCTCAACCTGGATCCGCTACTTATTGTAGCTACCCAAATATCTCATGATGCTGGGTGGACACCGGTCCCATACTGGCCGAAATAAGAAAATGAGAAAATTTCTTCCCCATGGAGACTTGAACCAGCGCAAGTCCCGTGGTTCTGCATGAAGGCTTCCTGCCTTAACCACTCAGCTAGGAGTAAGTACTCCGGGAAAGACTTTAAGGCTTAACCCTTAAATTCGTAATGTATCCTTGTGGATACATCAGTTGGTTCAATTAATTTGATATTTTAAATAAATCAGAAGAAAACAAACAAAAATAAATCACTTAAATATGTGTCTAATTATACAATATACCTCATAATAACAGTTAAGGAAGATTCCGTTTTCACTGCGGTCCGCCACATTCAAATAACTAACAGAAGAAATTTGTGTTTTGCCAATTTAAGGGTTAAAGTTTAAGCCGTGGGTTTCAAGTTTGTAAATATTCTGCTTGAGCTCTAAATATTGAGACCGGAACAGAATTTGGTTTGATCCCTGGAAGAGAATAATGATGGTATTTAATCAGTTATAACTACAGTTGTGACCATATGAAATTACAGCAATAAATCCAGGTTAATAGTAAAAATGTTGCTTTTTTTTTGTTAATCTGAAGAGCAGTGTTGGGAACTAGAGTTGCGCAGACGTTAATTGCATGAACTATGTTAGATTTCCAGGAATAACGGCACTTGTTGGCGCCTGTGAACCGTTGTTCACTTTCCATACCCACATTTCTAGCTCTTCCTGAATTTGATAAATTGCACTGTTCACTTAATTAATTTAATTATAAAAATATCTTGTTATTGAATATTAACGCTACAGTTAATAATTACAAACAGGAATGAGATACACAAAGAAATTAAACATAGGCTCAATTCTGGAAATCGTGCTATTATGCATTGCAGAGACTTTTGATGCCCCAACTCCTTTCAAAAAACGTTAAACTTAAAATATATAAAACTATTATTCTACCAGTTATATTATATGGGTATGAAACGTGGACTCTTACTTTAAGGGAGGAAAGGAGATTACGAGTATTTGAGAATAAAGTTCTTAGGAAAATTTTTGAACCAAAGGGAGATGAACAGACAGGTGAATGGAGAAGACTGAATAACAATGAATTACATGGTCTTTATAGGGAGCCAGATATAATGAGAACAGTTAAGTCTCGTAGACTGCATTGGGCAGGACATGTGGCACGAATGGGGATGAAAGACATGCATGCAAGCTTCTTGTAGGAAAACCAGAGGGAAAACGCCCAGTTGGTAGACCAAGAATGATATGGGAGAATAACATTAACTATGATTTGATGGAAGTAGATTATACAAGGGAACAATACGAACAAGAAGCCAGATACAATAACAAACCCTCACAATAAAATGTCCGTGAAAAAAAGAAAAGTCTTCTAGACCTAATGTGTCAAAAATCTAAAATTTTAGAAAAAGTATAAACCTAATTTCTATTAGAAATTGATCAGTACATGTTATCAGAGACACATTTAATACAGCGATAAGGAAATCGTTAAGGGGGGTGATGGATGAAATTTTCGACATTTTTGGTCAAATTTAGCATTTTATTGTTTTTTGTATTAAAAATACTACGTACCTTAAAGTATAAGCTGGCGAAGTTTCAGTGTCCTATGGCGCTTGTAAGTCTCCCTAATGACTGTAGGAGGGCGCTACGTTCTAATCTAACTGAATGCAAACTTTCAAATTGGCTTTTCCACACTTTTATTTTCATTGCATTTCAATACATTCAAATCAAAATAGCATTGACAAATTTAATGATAGAAGCACGACATTTTAACTGCGTGTCCCACACACTATGGATAACAATTCTGTGCATGAATTTTGAAACAACGTTGATAGTTTTTTAAATAAAAAATATAATATGTGTAGTAATTTAAAATAAACAAAAATGTTCATATGCAGAGGATATATATATATATATATATATATATATATATATGTATATATATATCTTCCTTTATTATAATGATACAGAAAAGTTAATGCATAGTGTTGTTCTAAATAAGTCAGTGGTTGTGTAGAAAAAAATTCAAAAATTTTACTCAAAAAGTATCGGACTTGTTAAAAATTTAAATATGCAAATTTTTAAATGTATTTTCTTCAATAACTCTATTACCTTTAAACCTAGAAGGATGAAACTTTAATATAATATTACCTATTATGGCATGAATATGTGTACAAAAAATCAAGTATGTATCTTAAAAACTGTAGAAAATAGAAATTTCACCCATTACCCCCCTTAAAATAACTATGCATAACTAGATCATATAATTGTGGAGCAATTTCATCGTTACCGTTTGGATTGCGAACAGTGAGCAAAAAAATGTATACGTGATATGAGATCTCGCATCGCTCATTGTACACAATCAAGGCGTATTGATGAGAATCGGGGTACAAACTGTGGACTGTAAACAAATAAATTGATCCAGATGAATTAAATCGTGATTGGATGTTAATGGCTTGGATCTCGTCCAATCAGTCGCGTAGATCTACTCCACGCCCAGTTAAAGGCTGTACAGACAGTTCATGCTTTTCATAATAGGAAAAGTGCATTAGTTTATGTCTCTGCTGTATACCAGCAACGATTGTGT
Source organism: Diploptera punctata (assembly GCA_030220185.1). Classification (NCBI taxonomy): domain Eukaryota; kingdom Metazoa; phylum Arthropoda; class Insecta; order Blattodea; family Blaberidae; genus Diploptera; species Diploptera punctata. Next base: position 1,137,155 of record JASPKZ010004590.1, on the reverse strand, counting down.
TCTCTTTAAACAGACACTGAAATGATATCTTTCACATGGTTTATCATAAGTTAGGACTATTTAACGAATAAAATTAAGCTGTTTACTCACAAATCATTATTTAACTATAGTTATTTTAAAATATTTATATATTTAACGTAAACGGCGATGTTTGAAAACAAATGAGAAACGATTGATACGCGTCACCTGCTTCTTTTGTTTATCACTGCAACCAGATCATACTATTTATTGCCAAAGGAACGCAATATTGTAAGAATGCTCTCTAGTGGAGAAAAAATGAAATACATCAAACTGTATATTAATTCATTTCTGATGTGGTATGATGTAAATATGACAATTATATTTTTCTGGATTGTTACCTGGGAAAAAATACATTTAAGAAAGTGCAAACAGTGGTTTCTTTTTTTGGTGGTATAATCAATTGCTACAAATGTTTTTATATTAACTCCTGCAAGCGCTATGTGTTGACATCCATGCACTATATATACAATCTGGTAGCCGAATTTCTTACAGAGTAAGTCACTGCCAAATAAAGGTCAGACCTGTTCAGAATATTAAAAAGGTAGGAGTTTTCTTTAATGTGGTAAATTTAATATTGATAAATATTTGGTGAAACACGACTGTGATTGGTTGTAAAACTGAAATCATTGAAACGTGATTGGTCACAGAGCTTACACACGCAGTCACTTGACGGATCATGATAATTTGAATTTCTGCAGAGTTTGTGGTGATATCCATGCACTGCCAGTCTTATTACACTGCGTATCTTATTGTTTGGTCCAGTCCAGTCTCGATTGATCATTGCATCTGTTGTGTAAAAATCGTCTGGTATTTCTTTTGTCTTGTGTTGTCTTATTTTCTTCAATGCAGTTTCCTGTTTAGTAGCTGGTAGCAGGAATCTTGTGCGTAGATCTTCCACGAGGAAAGTTTCCCGTGCTAATTCATTTGCCTTGATATCTCTTTTCCATAGCTGAAATCTCCTGAGAACGTGACTCAACTTTGCCTTCCCAGAATATGGAACATTTCCATGCCCCTCTTCCATTGCACAAGTAAAATATACCAACTGCTGAAATATACCACCTGGAAAAAGAAAGAAAGGAAGAACACGAAACTAGTGGGTGATTGAAATAAGAACTGGAATGAGAACAAAAGCACTGGAGGCCATGGATTGGATGGATAGGGAGAAGGAAAATAAAACTTCTTCTTCTTCTACTACAAGGTTTAGGCTATGCAGCCTGTTCCGGAGAAGTTAAAAGTGGAGTCCATCTTCTACGTGGTCGGCCAACATATCTTGTTCCTCTGGGATTATACAGGAAGGTTCTTTTTGGTATTCTTTCGTTGTTCGTTCTCATTAAGTGTTCTGTCCATTTCTTATTATTTTCGCTGATTTAATCTTCAATTTTATATATATTTAATTCTTCTCGTATAGTTTCATTCCTTATTCTATCCGCTCTTGTGCATCCTTTCACATTACGTAAAAACAGCATTTCCGCAGTCTGTATCCTGCTTTTTATCCCTTGATTTCATTATCCAATTTTCACTTCCATACAACAAACAAAGGAACAGCCATTGTTTTATATAATTTAAGTTTCGTATCTTTCCTTGTTTTCCGACCTAAGGTTATTTTTATGGTTCCACAAATAGCCTGAAATTTATTTACTTTATTTTCTATATCTTTATTTTCTCTATAAGTTATATCACATCCTAAATATTGGAAATGTGATACTTGTTCTATTATTTTGTTATCCAGTACAATTTTTGATCTAATTCCATATTTACCAACAAATGCCATAAAATAAAACTTTAGGCACATAAAATCGTCTAAACATTAAAAATCTGTATATAAATAAATAAATAAATAAATAAAATTATTATTATTATTATTATTATTATTATTATCATTATTATTTCGTTTACCTGTTCTATAGTAAAGCTTTTTTTTCAGACCACTTTGTGTGTACATACCTAATAAGTAATTTATGTTATTGATCTATGCAATGTTTTGGAATATAATTATGATGATGCCAATGAATAGTATGGAATAGTGTCGCTTGAAAGAGAAGTATTGATGCCATCTGCAGAAAAAGAAATTAAGCGTTACACAGTCGGTGATAAATGGTTATATCTTATGGATCAGGCTGTACTTGCATGACCGGTCGAGACAACTTTCTGCTTCCTCTTCAAGTTTTTGTTGCCCATAAATTACACTTCACCTTTGTAACAAAAAAAACTGTATTAATAGCCAGACGTAACCTATTTATTACTCTGCTCACATTTCCGTCCTTTGTCATACAAATATTTCGAATTAATTACATCTTCGTATTGATCATTAAGCTTCCCACCCATTGTCATATCTTATCCTGCCTCTGGACCTCTGTTCTGTACAGGCAACGTCTGAATTCTTTCACCTTTTGATTTTTTGGTTAAGCTGTATTTAATAATTTTCTATTTCTTCCGTTGAATTAATATTTCTGACAACATAAATTGAGGCGCTTAGAATAATAACGGCTGATCCCAAGAAAAGTTCATTTTTAGAAAAATGTAATTTTCTGTTTTTTTTTTTTTCAAAACGTGGAAAGTAGTTAACATTATCACTTGATATTTTCTGGGTGTTTAATTTAAGGGATTTCAAGTCTATGTGCAAATTCTTGAACCATTGTGATTATTAGTTTTCTTGATTTTGTGTTGTTATTAGAACAAAATATATAAAACAGAAAAAAAAATGTATAAAATTGACTTTTCCTCTATTTAACATCTTGAAATACGTAATCAGGTTACTCAAGAACAGACCATAAAAGGAATTCTGAGATTCTCAAAGAATTACAAACAGAATCAGTCTTGGAATATGTGCAAAAATACAGAAACAACTGGAAATCTCACGTAAGAAGAATGAACAGAACAAGAATACCACGTCAAATCTTGAATTACCAGCCACCAGGCAAGAGATCTTTGGGCAGACCTTTCAAACGTTGGATTGAGACCGTAACAGACCACTAGGTCTATCACATGAAAGGAAAGCAAAGAAATATGGTTAAAAGAAAACGGCAAAATGATATTGTAAGATATGCAACCTGGAATGTCCGAAGCATCCATGAAAAAGAAGAGGAACTAGACAGTATATTTAAAAATAGAAACATTGATATTGCAGTAACTACAGAAACTAAGAAGAAACTTAAAGGAACGAAAGAAACACAAAATTATGTACAAATATATAGCGGTGTCGACAGGAAAACCCATGGACAAGCTGGAGTAATGATTTGGATTAATAAAACCATAAGAAATAAAATTCAACACTACACTTACTGGAATGAAAGAATATTAGAGCTTCGACTGAAAATAAATAGAGGTAATTTGACAGTTCTTGGTGTATATATGCACCAGAGGAAGGCCGTGAAGAAGACAATGAAGAATTTTATAAAATATTACAAGAAATTTATAGCAAAATTAATAGAAATGATTACATTCTCATAATAGGAGATTTAAATGCCAGAGTGGGCAATGCTCAAGTCAACAATAATATTGGAACATTTGGCGAACCAACCAGCAATAGGAATGGGACAAGATTAACAGATTTTGCTATCTACACTGAACTGAAAATAACGAATACCTTTTACAATCATAGAAACATACATAAGTATACCTGGCATCGTCAGGACTCAAAATCAATCATTGATTATTTCATTGCAAATAATAAGATTTTTAAATTGTTTCTCGATGTCAGAGCCTACAGAGGATATGATATTGGTTCAGATCACTACCTAGTAGAAGCAAAAATAAGATTTCCACCAAGATGGTTAAAAAAGAAGAAACAACAACAGAGCATAGAACAAAAGTACAAGGTAAAATTATTTTATGATGACAGCATTAAATGGTTATATTCGAGAAGAATTCAGCAATATATGGCTACAACTCCAGAAAGTAATGATGTCGAAGAAGAATGGAAAAACATTAAAATGATAATTCAAAATGCAGCTAATGAAACTTTAGGAAAAGTAAATATACAACAAAGAAGAAATAGAACTCTAAAAATCTGGGATGATCAAATAAAACAATTGATTGAAGAAAAAAATGCAGCTTATAAAAAATATTTGAACACAAAGACAGTAGAAGATGAAATAGAATTCAAACGCTGTAGAGCTATTGTTAAGAGGGAAATAAGAAAGAGACATAGGAAAACATGGTTAAATTTTGTTACACATTTAGAATCAGATTTGCATAAGCTCCAACCTAATGCCTTCAAAATATTAAAACATTTGAATAAAGATATTAAAGAATCTACCAAAATTAATTGCGGAGTAACAAAAGAAGATTTTTTCAATTATTATAAAAGTCTTTGGACTGACAATAGCTATGAAGATACAATTTTCCGAAATAATAATGAGACAGATTCCATAATATCATTGGAAGAATTGAACAATAGTTTAAAGAAATTAAAAAATGGGAAGGCAACTGGCACAGATGGCTTGAATTCTGAATTGTACAAATATGCAGGCAAACAGTTCCATGAAAGACTGTTGTCCTTCTTTAATAATGTATTCAAAAATGCAGATATACCACAAGAATGGAAGACAAGCATTGTTATACCCCTGTTCAAGAAAGGAGACAAGAGAAAAATGGACAACTATAGGGGAATCAGTTTGTTAAACACATGCTACAAAATTTATGCAGACATTTTAAATGGAAAATTGAAAAGTTTCAGTGAAAAATTCCTTATGGAATGTCAAAATGGATTTAGGAAAGGACGATCTTGTATTGATTCAGCATTTTCTGTTAAACTATTGCTTGAAAAAAGAAGAGAATTCAACTTAGAAACACATTTTGCTTTCATAGATTTTGAAAAAGCATTCGACACAGTCAAGAGATCAAAACTCTTAAATATATTGGAAGACAGAAATATACCAAATTTACTTCGGCAGAACATACAAAATATTTACAAAGACAACACCATAAAGATTAAATTAAATAACAGATTTTCTGAAGAAGGAATTATAAATCGTGGTGTGAGACAAGGCTGCCCCCTATCCCCAACACTGTTTGCAATTTATATCAATGAAGTAATATGTTGCTGGAACAAAACATATAAATTTGGAATAAGAATATCAGAAAATAGAAAATTAAACACCCTACTGTTTGCAGATGACCAAATAATAATAGCAAATTCCGAAGATAATCTACAGAAAGGTCTGTATGAACTTAACAAAATTACAGAAGAATATGGATTAAAGATATCTACAGAAAAAACAAAAATTATGGCATTTCAAGGTGTAGATCCTGTCAGAAGTAAAATTGTACTGGACAATAAAATTTTGGAGCAGGTGAATAATTTTACATATCTAGGATGCAATATCTCATATGAAGAAGAAAAGGATGTAAATGCAAAAATATCTAAATTTTTAAGAATTTTAGGGTTAATAAATTCTATCTTCAAGCCACAGTTAGTCCAAAAGCATTCAAGACTGAAAGTGTATAAAACACTGGCTCTTCCAACTCTTTTGTATGGTAGCGAAGTATGGACGTTGAAACAGAAGGATATACAGAGACTTAGATCTGCTGAAATGAGATATCTTCGGAGGACTGCAGGATACACACTACTAGATCACAAAAAAAATGAAGACATCTTAGAAGAATTACACATGGAATCTTTAGAAAACAAAATTTCTGATTATAAGTCAAGATGGATACAACATGTTCATCGAATGGAAGATCACAGAATACCCAAACTAATGTTAAGATATCAACCTGCAGGAAGAAGAAGACCAGGACGTCCACTCAAAAGACTTCTGGATGGTGTTTCTCTTGAGGCCGAAACAGGTCAACAAATGGCCTAAATTCGTGAATGTACTATGATGATGATGATGATGAAATTAGGTCATTGTTATCTTTCTCTTGTGCTGTAACTTAAACAATGAAACATGTTAACTTTTATCTCTTTTCCTAAAATTAACTTTTTCATACAATTCAGAGTTATAACAACATAAACCAAATTTAAGAATCTTAGGATTATCATGATCCACAATAATGGATGTAACCTTACGTAAAAGCAAAGCAGGGCCATCAACATATTTTTTTCTAATTACAAAGTTCGAAGTGATACCATTCTGTATGTGAACAAAGTCTTCCCTGTTCTGACTTAGGATTTCACGGCCTGAATTATGAATATCTTCAACATCTGCTTCCATGTTCATTTGATTAATTCATTACAATTCACTACACAAAAGCAGGAGCTGATAAAGAGAAATCGATAGAGAGCGAGGTGAAACACGACTGTCATTGGTGTAAAACAACATTCATTGAAACGTGATTGGTCATTGACTAGCATTTGTGGCATGAGTTAAATAGTCGCTGTGAATGTTCGAAACATTCAGTGCGTAACTTTTATGATCCACTGAAGTACACTTTGTCTGCAAGTATTTACATCCGACCGCTGCGCTGTTCAGAGTGACCTCTACTGTATAGTTGAAGGTTAATCAACCTCGCATCCATCGAAGGAGAGGTTTCATATTTAATAATAATAGGCCTGCATGTTTGCAAGCATATTTTAGAAAGCCATGCTGGGTTGAATGATGTCATTGGTATTGTGTCTCCCCAGGTCAGCCGATCTTACCCAATGTAATTTTCTTTGGACATGATGTTCCAACCCCCCCCCCCATTTACATAAGACTTCTGCAGCTAAGGCAGCGGATAATCGACGTAATTAACTCAGTTGATCAGGTTATGGTGGCAAGAAATTGTGTATTCGGAAGATATCTTCCATATCACAAATGGGACGGATATTGAACATCTGAAAACTTGGAGAGTTATACCTTATCCGCTGTTAGAGTGATCCTAACATAAACGCCAATTGTATCGTTCCGCCATTCGCGTCACATTGACAGGGAGCACGTGTGGCATGCGATCGTTGAATGGAGTAGATTACATGAAAGCTGGTGAGATTTCACAGAATTTGCGAAATACATTTATCCCTTAAATTGGCAAAGCACCAATTTCTCCTCAGTTATTTGAATGTTGCGGATAGCACTGAAAACGTTATCATACATAGCTGTCATTATTGGATATATTGTGTAATTCTATACATATTTAAGTAATTTTTACTCGTTCGTTTTCCTCCGTTTTATTAAAAATATATAATAAAATAAACTATTTGTGAAATACATGTATCCCTTAAATTGGCAAAGCACCAATTTCTCGTCAGTTATTTGAATGTTGCGGACCGCACTGAAAACGATATCATACATAACTGTCATTATTGGATATATTGTGTAATTCTATACATATTTAAGTAATTTTTACTCGTTCGTTTTCTTCCGTTTTATTAAAAATATATAATAAAATAAACTATTTGTGAAATACACGTATCCCTTAAATTGGCAAAGCACCAATTTCTCGTCAGTTATTTGAATGTTGCGGACCGCACTGAAAATTATATCATACATAGCTGTCATTATTGGGCATATTGTGTAATTCTATACATTTTTTAAGTAATTTTTACTCGTTCGTTTTCTTCCGTTTTATTAAAAATATATAATAAAATTAACTAATTAATGTATCCTTTAGGATACATTGCGAATTTAAGGGTCAAAATTACTATTTTTTACCACTAGTCAAAGGTTTGCCAGGGTTGTGTTTTAAAAATTTGGATGGCGACACAGCAACAGAAGACTCGACACTTTCAGACATTTTTTTGCATCAGAATCGACCGAAGAATGACTCAAATACATCATCCATTGTAATAAAATATTTTGAGTTGTAATTATTGATTAGGTATATTTTATATGCTTTGAAATTATTATTATTTTCATTCATGAAGAATAACAAGTATATTCAAAGGACATATATTTAATTTAATTTAATGAAGGGAATTACTTTTTCGGATACTTATTGTTTCAACATCGTACGTCGGTGTTCATAACCAATGAAAAGCTAGCAGGTCACATGGTTTTGTTTTGACGAGGATCACTTTAAGAGAGAACAGAATTTAGAACGGAATTCATAGTCGTCACTTATAAAATGAGTGATCTCTTAAGTAATAGCAGATTGCTTATTTAGAGGTAAGCACTTAATGTATGCAGACGATCTGGTAATTATACAGAAGTCAGAGGATGATTTACAAAGAGCCATTTACATGTTGAATCAATTAGGACTCTATTATAATCTCAAAGTCTCAACTTCAAAAAACTAAAATTAAGGCTTTTCAGGGCAAAGTGCCAGTCAGAGCAAAAATAGTAATCAATAATGAAATAATAGAACAGATAGCACACTTTAACTATCTTGGTTCAGATATAACATATAGCAATGATTGGGATATACACAATAAATTAAACCGATATCAAATGATGTGTGGCACCATAAGAAGAACCCTCCGAAAGACTCGAAGAGAAACTCAGCTCAGGTTTTATAAAATTGTGGCTGTTCCTGTTCTTTTATATGGATCTGAATCTTGGGTACTTACAAAAAAAGATATCTCACACATTCAAGCCACTGAAATTAATTTTTTAAGATCCGTAAAACGATGTACACGCATGGATAGATTACGTAATGAATCAATAAGAAATGAACTGGAGATATTTTCAATAGTTGATAAACTAAAAGGACACAAATACCAATGGAAAGAACATTTAGACAGAATGGACAATACAAGATTGCCCAAAAAGATCAACACCTACAAACCACATGGGAAAAGATCTTTGGGACGGCCAAGGAAACATGGACTTGAGACCAGAACAGGTCACATTGACCTAATCCTGGAAAGGAAAAGAAGAAGAAGAAGCACTTAAAAATCAATTTTGTATTCGTAGGCAAAAGTTATTTTCACATAATGCGGATTAACTGACAGCTGCCGGACATGACGTCATAACATACTGGCCATAGAGTAATAAGTACACCTTATTAAGTGGCCCTGTTTTTCATGTTCACAAGTATAGTTGGTATTATAATACTTTGTTTGTATCATTATTATTGTAATTTAAGCTATTTAACTCATGCCCCAAATGGGAGTTCAATGACCAATCACATTTCAATGATTTTTTATTTAGAACCAATCACAGTCGTTTTCCACCTCGTTTTTATCAGTTTAATTTTATCACTGTCAAATCAAGCTCATCTTTTTTAACATTCTGAATAGGTCATAACATTATTTTGCAGTGACTATATGTGGCTACCAGATTGTATATACACGAACGTAACATTATCATGGTTGTGGGAGAAGATAATATAAACACATTAGTAGCAATTGATTATACCACAAAAAAAACACTGTTTGCACTTTCTTAAACGTATTTTTTCCCAGGTAAAAACGTTCCAGAAAAATATAATTGACATATTTACATCATAGGACTTCAGAAATTAATTAATATACAGTTTGATGTGTTTCATTTTATCTCCACTAGAGTGCATTCTTACAATATTGCGATCCTTTGGCAATAAATAATATGATCTGGTTGCAGTGATAAACAAGTGAAACACAACGTTTCTCATTTGTTTTCAAACATCGCCGTTTACATTAAATATATAAATATTTTAAAATAACTATATTTAAATAATTATTTGTGAGTAAACAGCTTAATTTTATTCGTTAAATAGTCCTAACAAATGTCATTCTTGATTTCCAAATTCTCTAGATAAATTCACTCCTCTCTTCGTGAGTCGTGAATTTATCGATAATTTGGAAATCACTCGTGGGATTACTTATGATAATAAATATCCCGAGGAAAGAAATTCTCTGAAGACGAACTGTTACGGGTTCGAGAACTTGTTTCAACTTATAACAGTTATAATTGTTCACATTCTAACAGTTATAGCCATTTATACATAATACACACGTTTTAAACTTAAGAAAAAAAAATACTAACAAAAGTAACTCAAAGCTAACTTTATATTCATTAATCTGACAAATTATCTTAAAATCCACTACCATTTGTAGAGAACTCTCTTCTTATTATATCTGGCTTCCTATAAAGACCATGTAATTCACTGTTATGTAAGTATTCTCCATTCACCTGTCTGTTCATCTCTCTTTGGTCCAAACATTTTCCTAAGAGTATTTGAGAATAAAGTTCTCAGGAATATTTTTGGACCAAAGAGAGATGAACAGACAGATGAATGGAGAAGACTGCATAACGGTGAATTGCATGGTCTTTATAAGAAGCCAGATATAATGAGAACAGTTAAGTCTCATAGACTGCGATGTGCAGGACATGTGGCACCAAAGGGGAATCAAAGACGTGCATGCAAGCTTCTTGAAGGAAAACCAGAGGAAAAATGCCCAGTTGGTAGACCAAGAATGAGGTGGGAAAATAACATTAACTATGATTTGAGGGAAGTAGATTATACAGGGGATGATTGGAAAACATTAGCTCACGATAGGGATATATGGAGAGCTTATGTCCGCGTGGCCATGAACCTCCGGGTTCGATAGTGTCAGGGAGTTAGTTAGTTAGAGAACTCCAATCTCCATGGCGCGACAGTCCTAGAAGATCTTGGCCTACCAGCCGGCTGCTGGCCTCACATCTACATATGTTAATAACAGAGGTAGACGCTTATACAGCCAATGTAGGGGAGCATGTGGTCAACTTGTGTCCCCCAGCCGTTATAGCTGGTTTTCTCAATCTGGAGCTGCTACTTATTGTAGATACCCAAATGCCTCACGATGCTGGTTGGGCATACTGACTGAAATTCCATGAGAAAATTTCTTTCTGCATGGGGACTCGAACCAGCGCAGGTCCCATAGCTCTGCGCCCAGGCATTTTACCGTAACCACACGGCAATTTGCTGCTATGTTAAAAATGTAGGAACTTAGGTGTCGCAGAAAAAATGAGTAATTAAAATAAGGTAACACAGATTTTGGACAAATACCTTATTTTCCTCCCTAGTTTATTTTAGATACTGTAAGTGTGCGACATATCAATGGATCAATACTACGGCCGGATTTGTACATACAAGGTTATATAATATATGCAGTTGTACTCAACAATTTTCTTTAAGAATAGAGGATTTTTTGTTGTTGTTGTAACAAAAATACAACAAAAACTAAACAAATAATAAGCACATGTGAAATGAAGATCTTAAGAACTATTCAGGGGAAAACATTATTTGATAAAATACACAACACAGAAATTAGGGACAAATGTCATATTCAAGACATAACCAAATTTATTATAGATAGACGAAAATATTGGAAGGGTCATATAGAAAGAATAGAAGACAACCGACTTGCAAAAAGAGCTAAAGAAGAAAGACGAATGGACGGGAGAAGAACAAGAGGAAGACCAGCCAAGAGATGGATAAATAGTTGGATGCACATTAGGGCTATAACTTTTTGAACTTTTGTGAAATAAAATATTTCCTGTGCAATGGATGGATGAACTTTTACTTAAAACCATTGGAAAAAGGCCTTCATTTCACTGAGCTTGAAGAAAAGGTCACCCGCAAATATATTTATATATCAATATTTAATATTGATTTTGGGGTGACCTTTTCTTGAAGCTCAGTGAAATGAAAGGCCTTTTTTTCAATGTTTTAAGTAAAGGTTCATCCTTTCATTGCACAGGAAATATTTTATTTCAACAAACAGTCCAAAAAGTTATTGTGAAATAAAATATTTCGTGTGCAATGAATGGGTGTAAAATATTTCCTGTGCAATAAATGGGTGAACTTTTACTGAAAACCATTGAAAAAGGCCTTCATTTCATTGAGCTTCAAGAAAAGGTCACTGCCAAATATATATATATATATATATATATATATATATGGCCATCATCCTTATCATTATCATTATCATCATCATCCTTCACCGGTGTGGAAAGCAAGGGACGCTAGATATATATATATATATCCATTTTAATTCTGCCCGAAGGCAGGTCCTTCACTGCAATCATAGCATTTTCATGCTATGTTTGCAGCTTTACTAGGGAATTGTGTAGGTGTGGTAGCTTTCCTTTGCTTTCCACACCGGTGGAGGATGATGATGATGATGATAATGATAAGGATGATCATGATGAGATGGTCATATGATTTCGGGGACCGTTTGGGCCTTAAAGTGTTCCTGACATTTGTCTTACAGGTGAGGAAAAACCCCGATATATATATATATATATATATATATATATATATATATGTCCACCGCTGTGGTCTCGAGGTAACGTGCTGCCTTGTCACGCAGCGGGCCCGAGTTCGATCCCCGGTCGGGGCAGTTTTTCTCGGTGAGGTTTTTATCGGGGTTTTTCCTCGCCTTTAAGACAAATGTCAGGAAAACTTTAAGGCCCAAACGGTCCCCGAAATCATATGGTCATCATCCTTATCATTATCATCCTTACCATTATCATTATCATCATCCTTCACCGGTGTGGAAAGCAAGGGAAGCTACCACATCTACACAATTCCTTCGTAAAGCTGCAAGCATAGCATGAAAAATGCTACGATTGCAGTGAAGGACCTGCCTTCGGGCAGAATTACGATGGATGGATGGATATATATATATATATATATATATATATATATATATCAATATTTAATATTAATTTGGGGGTGGCCTTTTCTTGAAGCTGAATGAAACGAAGGCCTTTTTCAATGGTTTTAAGTAGAAGTTCACACATTCATTGCAGAAGAAATATTTTATTTCACAAAAGTTCAAAAAGTTGTAACCCTAATGCACATCCTCCAAAGAGTGATTTGGGAAATAAACAGGATAATAAGAATAATAATAACAAATGCTCTAGAAACACTGCACAACTTCCAATCACTTGTCTCGCCAACACAGCGTTTTTAAAAATAGAACTATCTGCCATGTAGTATAAACTAGTTTACGCTGTCAGCAATAAATTCGCAGAACTAGAAAATTGCTAAAGATAAAAAAAGAAGCTGATAATGATATTCTTTAAACGTGAAAGCAAAGCCGAGTGAACTATGGGTATAATATTCGCATTGTATTGTTGAATGTGGGTGAATGCATTGCGCAGGTGCGCGGGACACGGAAGCTACAACATTCAACTGTCTGCCTGTCAGCCCCTCTCCTCTGCCCCCCTCCCCCAACATTCCTCGTGGAAAGAAATCTCATGGCCACTTGACCCAGGCGAGTTTTTGTATTATGTTCTTTCTTCTTCTTGCTTTTCTTCAGGGTTGTACAACATTCTTTTAACAGAAATCTAATTTGATATTCTAAATATTCTGTTTCTTTACAGGAATGAATGGCATTAAACACGTCAAGAAATTTAGATATTTAGAATCATTTTTAGAAAAAATAATTACAATCAGAAATAGATGCATGGAGAGTAATTGGCATTCTGAACTCTTTATTATGGAATAAAGACATCCCTTACGGAACAAAGAAATTTAATTTTTTACACGATAGTGCGTTTTGATGTTCTGTCAGCAATGGCGACCATGATTGAAAGTTCAACTTCCTACATTTTGATGTTGCCAACCTAAATGACTATACTTTAATATTACGTATAAGAACTTGGTGCGGGAAGGAAAACCACTGCCCATTATATATACTACGTACAATGTATATACAAAAAATATCCAAAAGGTGGTGTTAATATACATTATGAAAGACGTGAATGGAAGAGGGAAAACGCCCAGTTGGTAGACCAAGAATGAGATGGGAGGATAACATGATTTGAGGGAAGTACATTATACAGGGGATGATTGGAAAACATTGGCTCTGGATAGGTGTGTATGGAGAGCTTATGTCCGCGCGGCCATGGATTTATGGATTCGATAGTACCAGTAAGTAAGTTAGTTGATACCATAATTTTCTAATCAGTGCCACAAGTTTGTCATTTCGACATTTCTGGTATTCTTTCCTGATATTAACGTATTTTAACCCACTTCTGAGGTTGGGGCGCCTGAAAGATGGGTGATGATGCGCCAGGAGAAGTTTTAATTCTAAGCATAATTTAATGAAGTGAATATAGTGAAGATAATGATGGATGTTCGGGAACAGATCGGTACTTCCTAAAATTTGTCTGGCAGGTGAGGAAAACCCGAATAAACCTCTCCTAGGAAACTTGTCTCGACCGGGTATCAAAGCCCGGCCTGCTACAGTCCACAGACGAAAAGAATGAAAGCACGGGACGAAGGGATACACGGGGAATTGCAAGCGATACAATGGCATACTACCTGAGAATAAAGGAGCACTCATGACGTATGAAATACCTACTGCTTTCATTCGCTTCGTCTGTGGACAAGCCCTGTTCGCCCTTAAAGTGATCCTCGTCAAAACAAAATCACATGACCTGCTCGCTTTTCATTGGTTATGGACACCGACACACGTTGTAGAAGCAATATCCTTCCGCCATTCGCGCCACAATTACTTACTTACTCACTGGCACTATCGAACCCGTAGGTTCATGCCCGCGCGGACATAAGCTCTCCATACATCCCTACCCTGAGCTAATGCTTTCCAATCATTCCCTGTATAATCTACTTCCTTCAAATCATAGATAATGTTGTTCTCCCACCTCATTCTCGGTCTAACAACTGGGCGCTTTCCCTCTGGCTTTCCTAAGAAGCCTCCATGCACGTCTTTCACTCCCCATACGTGCAACATGTCCTGCCCATCGCAGTCTACGAGACTTAACTGTTCTTATTATATCTGGCTTCCTATAAAGACCATGTATTTCATTGTTATGTAGTCTTCTCCATTCACCTGTCTGTTCATCTCTCTTTGGTCCAAAAATTTTCCTAAGAACTTTATTCTCAAATACTCGTAATCTCCTTTCCTCTCTTAAAGTAAGAGTCCATGTTTCGCACCCATATAATATAACTGGTAGAATAATAGTTTTATATATTTTCAGTTTAACGTTTTTTGAAAGGAGTTGCATAATAGCACGCATTTCCAGAATTGAGCCTATGTTTAATTTCTTTGTGCATCTCATTCCTATTTGTGATTATTGTTCCTAGGTATTTGAATTCAGCCACTTCCTCAAAATTTCCCTCATTTGTCATTAGCTGTCCATTTCCATTATATACTGAATTTGTACGTGTGGCCATATATTTAGTTTTACTGATATTTACTTCCACTACTTATTTCTTAGTGTTACTCAATAGTGTGTGCGTGTTGGCCTTTAGTATCTCCTCGTTATCGGCCAGTAGTCGCAAATACTGTCACTTTTGACAGGGCGATGACCACACAGCAACAGAAGACTCGATACTTCCGCCATTTTGTTTCATGAGAATGGACAGAAGCATGACTCAAATGCATCACCCATATGTAATAAACTATTTTAAGTTGTAATTTTTGATTAGGTATATTTTAGAATATTTTGTATGTTTTGAATATCATTATTTTCATTCACGAAGAATAACAAGTATATTCAGAGCACATATTTTTAATTTAATGAGGGACTACTTTTTCGCGTACTTATTGCTTCTACAACGTACGTCCGTGTCCATAACCAATGAAAAGCGAGTAGATCACATGGTTTTGTTTTGACGAGGATCAGCATGCCTACCTTGAGACTACAAAAAAATTATTGCGAAACGTTTTTGAAGTTTATAAAACTGTATAAAAATTGTTTTAAATTGATTGAAGAAAGTTTTAATGTTCATTAAACATTATACTGTGTTGTAATGTAAAGTTTTGGTGCCTAAAATCCGCTCCCTCATCTGATAACAACAAATATGAGAATGTTGCCCTCCTGGCGCACGTCCAGTCGCTATATTCATTTGTTACTCAAACTGTAATCGCATGCCACAAACACTTGCAAAGTATACAGCAGCGCAAACTGCTGTTACATTTTTAAAGATATTTATTTTTAGAAAAATAGAAATTCAGCAATGTGATTTTGTCCAAAAATGCTTATCATAGGCAGAGAAAAAGAATGTGTTAGCTAGAAATGTTCTATTTTGGTATCGGTATGTAGATGATGTCATAGCAGGCTTCACAGGAACCAAAAGACAATTGAATTCGTTTTTAAATTTTATTAATAACATTCACAGAAGTATTAATTTCACAATGGAATTAGAAACAAATAATAGTATAAATTTGTTGGATTTGTCAATAAAACACATTGATAATAAGTTTGAGTTTGGTATCTTTCACAAACCATCTCATACTGATACCACTATCCATAGTTCTTCTCTTCACCCATATACTCATAAGATGGCAGCCTTTAATAGTTACATTCATAGACTTTTAAATATCCCTCTTTCACCCTTGGAATATAATAATGAATTGAATATTATTAAACAATTGGCTGTTAATAATGGCTACGACCCTGAAATTATAGAATGTTTAATTAAGAAGGTTCATTACAAAAAAAGCAATTAACAAAGTTTTTCCTTCACCCAAAGAAAACATAAAGAAATATGTCGTAATGTCATACATAGGCCCACTTTCAAATAAAATATCTAAACACTTTAAAAAGTTGAACATTAATGTGGCATTTAAAACTAATAAAACTCTACAAAATATAATAAAAAACAATAAAACCAAAACAAAAAAAGAAAAATTATCAGGTGTATATAAATTCAAGTGTGGCACATGTGACAATGTCTATATAGGACAAACTGGAAGACCTTTTATCTCTCGGATAAAGGAACACATGAGAGCATATAACAGAAATTTAGAAAATTCAAAATATGCTAACCACCTATTCCAATTTAATCATTGTTTCGATCCAAATTTTGAAATTTTACATATTTGTGATAAGGGTAAGAAGTTAGATCTTTTGGAGGCTGTAGAAATTAATCAATTTAAAAGTAGTAAAAAACTGTTAAATTCTCAACTTGATTTGAATGAATCCCCTTTGTTAAATTTAAAAATTTTAATAAATTATTGTTGTATTGTTGCTTAGATCAGTTGGAACACAATTCATAATTTGTCAATATGTCTGAAGAAGGTACAGTGTACCGAAACAGCTGTCACTGAATTATATAATAAATATGAAAATCAAATAAAAATACGTTTTATTTTTATTTAATTAAGAGAGAAAGCTGTTTAGAATGATATAGCGTAACGGCCTTTGTTGATAGCGTTTTGCTTTGAAGAATGCCCCTTGTTCGTGGGATAGGATGGGAATTTTATAGACGTTAAACATATTACTAAGAGATGATTTATTTGGGTGAAAATGAATCTAGTTATAGTCTGGAGATTAAAAAATCTCAAGGTGAAGTTTATGACATATTTTTCTCTTTGAAGTTATAAAAGGGACCCTTACCTTCTACTTTGAAGATTAATATTTTACTATTGTATTATTGGAACTATATATTTTAATTAGTAATGTAATACTATTTTATGTACGTATTTTTTCTTCGAAATTTAAATCGCAATCGGAGAGAAGATACGTTTAAAAAATACAACACTTTGCCTTAGTGTCTAACCGTCAAGTCTCACAATTCCAGCGAAGGTCACTGACCTCCAGCTTGGGAACATGTGGTATCCATCCATCCATAGTAATTCTGCCAGAAGGCAGGTCTTTCACTGCAATCATAGCATTTTCATGCTATGCTTTGCGGCTTTACTAGGGAATTATAGGTGTGTTAGCTTCCCGTTGCTTTCCACACAGGTGAAGGATGATGATGATGATGGCCGGATGATTTTCGGGGACCATTGGACCCTAAGCTTCCTGACATTTGTCTTACAGGTGAGAATAAATCTCACCCAGGAGTCTGTCCCGACCGGGAATCAAACCCAGGCCGGCTGTGTGAGAAGACAGCACGCTACCTCGAGACCACTGCGGTGTACTTACATGTGGTTCATAAGTTGAAAATATTAAAGTATTTTTGGTACCTATTGAATTCTTTGATGTCAGTTGGCAATCTTACCTTCATGGAGAGTTTTATTAGAAAATGGCGGATTTAGATTTTAATTAATATGCTAATTATGTAAGCAATGTTTCTATTTGTATAATGGCCATAGCGTCTCCTTTGTTAGGAGTTACCAGACCAAGTTAATTTAGTTAACTTATTTGCCCATATATGTCATTAATGGTATGCAGTCAACATATCAACGCATTGAGACATCTAGCAGGCAACTAAGGTATTACACGGAAGTTGAGATCCGTAAATTTTGCTTAGAGGCCTTTTTATTCAAGCTTGAAGATATTTTACGAGCCTGAAAATCTCCCTGAGGACGTGCTCCTTGGATTTTTCCATCCTGAAAAAAAAATCATCGACCCCGTCCGGTTTTGAGCCCGCGATCCTCGGGACCAGAGGCAAGGAGCATAACCACTAATCCATGCGGCCGACCCGTTTGTATACATTATCCCTCTTACTAATAATCCATATATAACTTTTATACAAGGTTTATACACATCTCAGTTGAAAATTCTTACTAATAAACACTGTATTAGCTGTTCAGTGTAGAAGAGGTGTACAACTTTACATGGGAATCGTTATACATGCCTCCACCCTTGTTTAAGGATTCTATAACTAGACAAAATGTCGGACATCAAGATGAACTGACTGTTTTCTTATGATTTTGATGAAAGTTTCCTTAAATTTAACCCAAAATGCAACATTTTAATGACTGTTTGATGGATGCACAGGGCATAAATAATATTAATAAAGCTCTGGGTAGGAAAATAAAGGCATCATAAAATGCCTTTCGTTACACTCATTCTCGATTAGGCCTAAAAATATTTTAAAATTGAACATTGAATCACAAAAGGATATGTTCTACAATAATTGCTGTAGACAAGATTTAACCTGAATGTAGTTTAAATGCTTCATAATATTATTTTAAGAAAACTTCCTTGCATCTATAATACATAAACACACACACCGATATAAAAATGTATTTTAGTATAGAGGTACTATTATTGCAAGAATCTACATGTTAACTTGGTAGTCTTGTGGTTAGAGCTTCTGGCTGCCATGCGTGAGGTCGTAGGTTCGATTCCCGGTCGAACTATAGTGATTTTTTTTTTTTGCTTGAAATGATATTTTGTTGTCGGTAACATTTCCTACTATTTTGAACGTTTCCTAACGCATCTTAAAATACTGCATATAATTCATAAGTAATGGGCAAAGCTTTTATTAGTTTCCAAGAATTGGTCGAAATTCTTGACGTTAGATGGCAGCACATTATCTGTGAAACCAATTCTACGTTTTATTTGACATTGCGTAAAGGAAAATGTATATAAATTAAAACACACTTATTTTTCCCGTACCTCCTCAATTAGGGAATCTCTTTTAATTCTTATCCATATTCATTTCTTACACAATAATCACTAGTTGATGTTGTTTTATTTCTGTTACAAACTGCGAGTAATATTGTTCTGACGTCATTATGATGACGAATATGTGACGTATTGTGTATAACTGCTGTTTTGTTATATAGCTCCGGCACAACGTTTATTAGTAAGGAAATTATACGTGATCTACATAAGGCTTATATATTGTATAACTAAACAACTGATGAAAGCCTGTATTAGAGATTTTTATTAGTAAGACCGTATATAAATTCCTACTGACAGACGTAAATTGCAGTCTCTTTCACTAATCCTGAATTCCTACACTCCTACTCTCCTGGCGTCCAGATTTGAGAAGTTATCCTCTTAGGGTCGGTTTCACCAACAGAGGTAACTGTATTACGCCAGTTTATACTCTGCATGATATACGGGGAAACTGGCGTAATACAATTACCTCTGTTGGTGAAACCAGCCCTTAATACCACAATATTGAAACTAGATCACAAGGTAACAGTCTGCTAACAATCCCTCTTCATAGCGCTTCCTCTTATTCTACTTCCTTCACAGTAGCCTCTGCCCGCTCCTGGGATTTCCTTTCTCAAGATATCAGTGGTTGCTAAATCTAGAGTAAATTAAAATACATTATAAATATTAATTGTATTGTATTTATAACATGTAATCGTTTATGTGGGGGCACGCCGTAGCGTAGTGGTTAAGGCACTGAGCTACAAGCCAGAGGGTCGAGGGTTCAAGTCCCGTTGGGGTCAGGATTTTTAAACTGATCCAAACCCTCTGGCGGCACTATGGCCCTGGGGTCGACTCAGCCTCTAACATAAATGAGTACCAGACACTTGTTCTGGGGGTAAATGCGGCCGTCACGCAGGGCTGACAACCCGGCTGACATAAAGTGCCGATTGTCTAGAAAAGTGGGAGCCCTAACCTCCTACTACCCCAAGGGCCTCCTGAGGCCTGTTGTGGGATCACTTTACTTCTCGTTTATGTTAGTTGTAATTTAGATCTAGGATTTTTTTTTTGTATTTTTTAAAACCTAGTTGAGTGGCAGAAAAGGCCTAAAGGCCTTAACTCTGCTAGGTAAAATAAAGCTACTATTATTATTATTATTATTATTATTATTATTATTTATTATTATTACAAGGCTTTCGCCTATGAACCAACCGGCTGCTGGTCTGACATCCACATGTGTTAATCGCACACAGAGGTAGACGATCATCTAGCCAGTGTAGCGGTGACATGTAGTCAGCAAGTCGGGATACCCAGCCGTTATATCTTGTCTTCTCAACCTGGGGTAGCCACTTATTGTAGCTACCCAAATGCCTCACGATACTGGGTGTTCGCCGGGCCCATACTGGCCGAAATTCCATGAGAAAATTTCTTCCCCCATGGGCACTCGAACCAGCGTAAGTCCCGTAGCTCTGCGCCAAGGCTTCTTGCCTTAACCACTCGGTTACGTCGCAGGGCAATTAATTGTTTAATAACAATAAAGTAAGACTGAGTCGCTGCAAGTGTTTAGTGTGTGTCTGTTTATATTGTTTTATTATCTCATGGTTATTTGAATCATGTTTTACTAGGTTTTAGAATTACAAGTGGTAGAGAGAAATTCCCTCTGTTTTATGAGGTTTGTACACCCCTGTACTTGAAATATAACAGATCCCGGGGCCTGGTAAAGCTGGAAACAAAAGCCAGCCTGTTCCAGGGTGCTGCGACCTTGGAACACTAGCAGGGGAGAAGCCCCTCTGAAAGGATGTGAGAAATACTTTGACAACCCACCACTTTATGCAAATATAAACTGGCTTCGAACCAGAGTCAATATTTTCAAATTCTTTAATTGGTTTAGATTGCAATTTAATATGGTTTGGAAAACTGTTTTATAAGCAAATTAGACGCTGGTATCTTTTCATTATCTTGTTTAACCTCTGGCATTTCCTAAAGGTCATGAGCTCACTATTTGTGTTTTGCTACGCGCGCGCGCGCGCGCGCGTGTGTGTGTGTGTGTGTGTGTGTGATCCTTCAGGCATGAGCTCAAGTTTCCGTTTAGAGATCTTTAAAAAAAAACTAGGGAAAAGTTATCTTCGTGAATTAAAAAAAAAAAAACAGGTTCCTGCATTTATTTCAATACATAATTTCATGGTCATATGTTAATTTCCAAATGATTATGCAGAATTAAAATTTCTTATTTATCGCAGTTGAACGTAAAGTTGCAGATATTTATAAATATGCCTAAACCTGTCTTACTATGAAAGGTTATGATTATGACGAATCAAATTACACTACAGTGTGATTATAAAGTCCCAGTACATTTTGTGGATAACGTAGCGCAAATAAAACAAAAATTATAAGGTAGTTTCTAGTATCAAGTTAATGTTCAACATAACCTCCATCAATCTCAAAACATGTTTCCCAACGACGCACCGTCGCCCGGAAAACATGCACCAACATATCCTCTGTAATCATTTCACTCGCTTGGCGTATGCGTTCTTTCAGCACTTGCAGATTAGGAAACTCGGTTCTGTACACCTGTTGCTTGATGAACCGCCAAGCAAAAAAGTCCAGGGGTGCGAGGTCTGGCGAACGAGGTGCCTGGATACGAGGAGATGTCGTTCCAATCCACCTTTTGGGAAACCTGTCATTGAGATACCCACGTATAGCCAGAGCAAAGTGTGGTGGTGCTCCATCTTGTTGTAACACCACTGTATCAATGATACCATCTTGCTGTAACTGTGGCTGTAAGAAAAGTTGCAACATATCAAGATACACGTCTCCCGTGAGGGTTTCCTTTGGAATCTTCTCTAACTTCTTCGTACGACTGGCCTCTTAAACGCGCAGCAACAATCTCAATCCGCTCTTCAATGGTGAGCATATTTGTATCTTTCGAATGACTGTAACAGAAATGCGATATATAAGCGATTTCTTTAAAATGTACTGGGACTTTATAATCACACTGTATATTAAAATAAGTTATGCAGACCTTTTTTTAATTCAATTTCTTTATTCACTGCATGCTCCATTACATGCAATACTATTAACTTTGATTTATTGTTTATACATATAATTATAGATTTCTTAATGCTAATATTTACAATATAGCTATGCTTTTCTCACTACAATGTTACAATTAACTTATTTATTTAGCAGCTTTCAAAATGTTTCACAACATCTTCCTGCGCCCAATCTATCTAATGTCATTGTCCTTCACATGTCTCTGTCATTCCAAACTCCATAGTCCATCCCTTTCCCACTCATGGTGCTTACAATACCATGAATCCACGTTATCTTCATTTTCTTCTACCAAGTGGCACCCATTCTAGTATTCTTTTTGGGAGTCCGTTTTGTCATTCTTTTTACATGGTCCTACATTTTAATTGTCTTCCTTTATGAAATCCACAATTGAAATTTTGAACATTCGTCTTCTTCTTCTTAAACTTAGTATATTTCCAAAACCACTCCTCGGAGGAAGACGTATTGGATCTGCATTCACTGTCTATCCATCTCTTGGCTGGTCTTCCCCTTGTTCTTCTCCCGTCCATTGGTCTATCTTCTTTAGCTCTTTTTTGCAAGCCGGTTTTCTTCCATTCTTTTTATTTGACCCTTCCAATATTTTCGTCTATCTATAATAAATTTGGTTATGTCTTGAATATGGCATTTGTCCCTAATTTGTGTGTAGTGTATTTTATCAAATAATGTTTTCCCCTGAATAGTTCTTAAGATTTTCATTTCGCATGTGCTTATTATTTGTTTAGTTTTTGTTGTATCAGCCGCGGTTTCTGCTTCATATACGATAACTGGTCGAACTATCGTTTTGTATATGCGGCGTCTTTTTCCAAATCGTAGACCTTTTCCTAGCGTTTGTCGTATTTTGTTTCCGTCTTTGATCCGAGGCTTGATCCTTGGGACTGCGAGCAATGTATAAGATACACCTTGAAGTGGGTTGCTAGCCCATTTTCATGGCGGGTTTATTATTCGGGGTTTCCTCCCTAGGCCGATTGCCTTCACCCAGCTCCAGAGCTCAAGCTGCCCCGTTTTATTTCGGAGTTGTCTCTCCTAGATGGGTTGTCTTGCAGGACTAACGAACCCCATCCGCCCGTTTGCCAATCTACAAGGCAGTAGATGTAGAGTTGCCTCTTCCGTCAGGCACACCGTACCGAAGGACTCCTTCTCCGCTGTATCTGCCGTTGAGGTCTTCACCGTAACCCTGGCAAGGGGCCCTAACAAGGTACTATCAGCTGGGCAAGCTGAACCAAGGTTTTTTTTACGAGGTGTTACTCCTCCCCCTCGCCCTTTTTCAACCTGGCATTTGTTTAATTACACTGTTTCTTATTTTATCTCTCCTAGAAATTTCATCTCAACGCTTCCTAAAATTCATTTGTGCAGAATTTAATTTACTCGTAGTTCTAGATTTTAATTCCCATGTTTCTCTACCGTATGCCATTAATTTATTACTGTATTCAAATTGGAGAGAAGAGCTTGAAAACTTCCATTGAAATGTGATTCATGAGATGTACAACTGGGTACACCAAGTGGGATTACTAACGCAGTGATGATGTGTGGTTTAAAATTTAGCAATAATTTTGGAAACCTTTCTTCTGGCATTCTATCAACATGTTCTTTCCAGGACTTCCTATATTTAATTATTCGATCTGTATGTTTCAAAATATTTAGTTCCTTTCCTATATCTTAATTTATTTTCTTATACAGCATAGTATATCCTGCTGTATTTCTTATAAATCTCATCTCAGCTGCTTCCAATATTTGTTCTTGTTCCCTATTAGGTTCGTCTTCCGGGCATATAGGCCGTGGTCCAGTCGTTCTTCTACTCGACGTTTCGTCTACTGCTGCGGTAGACATCTTCAGGAGATACTGGCTGAGCCAGTCTGCAGCCGACTGTTGAGGAGTTCACAGAGAGCACGCAGTATCTCCTGAAGATGTCTACCGCAGCAGTAGACGAAACGTCGAGTAGAAGAACGACTGGACCACGGCCTATATGCCCGGAAGACGAACCTAATAGGGATCAAGACGCCGGCCGTGAAAGCCTACAGTTATACATTTGTTCTTGTCTTTTAGTAATCGTCCAACATTCTGGTCCATACATCAATACAGGAACAGCCATTACTTTATAAAATGTCATGTTTTTTCTAGTGTTTTAAGGGTTCTTTTAATAGTGCCACATATTAGATTAAATTTATTTATTTCATGAATATAATAAAAATGTTTAAAAAGTACAAAATTCTAGTAAAATGCAACATCATCATCCGGTATCCTGGCAGTTGCCGCCGTCTTCCGGAAACCAAACGCAATTCCTCTCTGTCCATCCATTGATCTTCCTCCAATCCTCTGATATTCATAGCTGCTTGTACCCCTTCTATCCAAGTTTTCTTCGGTCTTCCTCTCTTCCTCCTCTCCATTGGAATCAATTCCATAACTATTTTAGGCAATATTTGCTCTGGCATTCTTTTGACATGGCCATACCACTGCAATCTTTTATTTTCTATCATGTCTATGATGTCCGGCTCCTCTTGTACACCCATAATTTCCCTTATTTTGTATTCTATCCATTCTAGATTTTCCAGCTGATCTTAAAATATCCATTTCTGTACTTAAAATTCTTTTCATTTTCCCTGGTAGGAATTTGCCAGACTTCAGCACCATATGTTAAAATGCTCTGAATTACAGTTCGATATATTTGTAATTTTCTATTTTTTGAAATATTTTTGCTCCACCAAACAGAGTTTAAAGCATTTATTGCTTGTTTTGTTTGTGCGATTCTATTTTTAATTTCCACTGTGTTATTGCCTGAATGGTCTAATTTTGTACCTAAATAAGTGCAGGATACATTATGAAAAAAGTTGATGACTCGAAATGCCTTCTTCTTTCATACTTTATTTATTATACTGACAGGCTGACATCCCTGTCAGTAGGCTGGTTAAAATAACGGGATCTTCTGTGAGAGTTTCTTGCAGAACAAAAGTGTTTGCAATGTAAAAAGACTTTGGAAAGTAAAACTAGATAGTGTTTTTAAAGTAATCAACTTTTATAAGATTCATGAATTGTTCCGTTGAGGTATTATTCAAAATTAACATAAAATTATGGAATATTCACCTGAAAGGTCCGTCTCCTCAACTTAATTAATCATTTAACTGTAGCGCTTTCGGGACTTGCCCATCATCGGCAGGATTCAAAACTGGTGTTTCACTGAAGATCTGGTAGAGGGGGTTGCATGTATTGGGTTCGTTTTCGTTTATCAAGTTGTCGTTGTTGTGAGCTGCTTTCATAATTTCCATCTCTTCGAGTACGTTTATATTCGCTGGATTATTTTCTCTGTGCATTACTGTTAGGGTGTTTTCAATATTTAACATGCGATGTCCTTCATGGATAACGTGTTTTGCATAGCTTGATTTCCCTTCTGCGTGAATGATTAATCAAGTTGAGGAGACGGACCTTTCAGGTGAATATTCCATAATTTTATATTAATTTTTAAAGTAAGTTGGAATTGAGACTGGACCCTGCGGATTCTTGTATTGTAGTACGAATGGTATATACAAATGTAGTAAAAAAAGGCAAAAAAAGAAGTAAGACCTAAAAGAAATAGTCGAAAAAGGACAAATAAAATCCACCATTTTCTGGCCTACAATGACCCAAAAAAATATATATATATATATATATATATATATATATATATATTAAGTTGGGTCTCGTCTTCAGACATAAAATGGAAGAATTATTTTTTCCGACACAATGTATTTATTACTATTGATGCAGAACTCGTTGGCGTAGATGTGAGCCATCAAATATTGTTTTGAACGTCTCGGGTTCAAATCCTGCAGACGACCAATTCGGCTGGTGTCTTTCGTCTTTTCATAGATTGTCAGGCCAAAGCTCATTTTGGGATTTCATTGCCTGTTACGTTGTTTCACTTATAATACTTTCACAATCCATAAAACAATAATAACGGTGAATTTCATAATTTAAAAAACTTCGAGCCTTGATCCATTTCGGACTGTGCGTAAACACAGCCCTAGAATATAAGCCAACTGCAATAGAATAAAGTTACAAACAGTAGGCCCCATTTCGCAGAGATGTACCATCTGATATCTGTACTTACTTACTCACTGGCACTATCGAACCCGTAGGTTCATGGCCGCGCGGACATAAGCTCTCCATACATTCCTGTCCTGAGCTAATGCTTTCCAATCATTCCCTGTATAATCTAACCATCTGATATCTGTACCAAAATTAAGTGTATAGAAGCTTGCTCATTGGTGCCACAATTTGTTTGATAGCAGAAATGGGTGGCTAAACACACGAAACATGCGGCGATTTTTCATTATAAGTTTTTGTATGTCTTTGTTAATGTGTGGCATGACCTTGTTGCGAAAATAGCGTGTACGTGAGAATTGGCATAATAGAGTAGGCGTGAGTCAAGGCTGCCAACAGATACACCGACATTGAGGTCGATATTCTTCTAGGATTGTATTATCAGATTATTATCATTTATAAGGCATATTATCACTTATATTGTTGTTTCTAGAAGCTTCATCTTGGGTCAACCTATGTTTAACATATTTCAATATATTGTTACAGTTGAATATACAGTATGTTTCTAAAGTTACTATCCATTTGCATGAAAACACTACTTTTTTATATACACTATTAGGAATATGAAAAATGGGGACTTTATATAAACATTGAGAAAAATAATTATCTGTGTACAGGAGAAGAAATGGAAAATATAAATTTCAACAATGGAGAAGAACTAAAACCTAGTATTGAATGCACTTATTTAGGAACAAAATTAAACCATTCAGGCGATAACACAGTGGAAATTAAAAATAGAATCCCTCAAGCAAAACAAGCAATAAATGCTTTAAACTCTTTTTGGTGGAGCAAAAATATTTCAAAAAGTAGAAAATTACAAATATATCAAAGCATAATTCAGAGCATTTTAACATATTGTGCTGAAGTCTGGCAAATTCCTACCAGGGAAATGAAAAGAATTTTAAGTACAGAAATGGATGTTTTAAGATCAGCTGGAAAATCTGTAATGGATAGAATACCAAATAAAGAAATAAGGGAAATTATGGGTGTACAAGAGAAGCCGGACATCATAGACATTATAGAAAAGAAAAGATTACAGTGGTATGGCCATGTCAAAAGAATGCCAGAGCAAATATTGCCTAAAATAGTTATGGAAAGGAGGAAGACCGAAGAAAACATGGACAGAAGGGGTACAAGCAGCTATGAATATCAGAGGATTGGAGGAAGATATAGTGGATGGATAGAGAGGAATGGCGTTTGGTTTCCGGAAGACGGCGGCAGCTGCCATTCTACCTGATGATGATGATGATTGTCCAACATGCGACAGACGAATTAACGAAATTTCTTTGAGTTTGTCTCTGTTTTTTAATACCAACCTCATTTCATAATTCTGCATACTTTGAGAGTTATAATTAATTAAAATGTAGGAGGTTTGAATGGGATACTTAAATCCCTTAAAGTAAGAGTCAATTTTTCGCACCCATATAATATAACTGGTAGAATCTGGTTTCGTATAAAGACCATGTAGTTCATTGTTATGTAGTCTTCTCCTTTCACCTGTCTGTTGATCTCTCTTTGGTCCAAGAATTTTCCGAACTACTTCATTCTCAAATACTTGTAATCTCTTTTCCTCCCTTAAAGTAAGAGTCCATGTTTCCCACCCATATAATATAACTGGTAGAATAATAGTTGTATATATTTTCAGTTTAACGTTTTTTGAAAGGAGTTGGGACATCAAGAGTCTCCGCAATGCATAATAGCACGCATTTCCAGAATTGAACCTATGTTTAATTTCTTTGTGCATCTCATTCCTATTTGTGATTATTGTTCCTAGGTATTTGAATTCAGCCACTTCCTCAAAATTTCCCTCATTTGTCATTAGCTGTCCATTTCCATAATATAATGTATTTGTACGTGTGACCATATATATAGTTTTATTGATATTTACTTCCAGTCCTAATTTCTTAGTGCTAATTAAATTTATAACAAAGTTCTAATTATGCGAACTTTGGTAATAAAACGATGTCATTGGCAGTTAAAATGTCTTGTTCTTTTAATATCCTAGGACCGAACTTAAGCCAAGGACGCTGCAGAGAATATGTCAATAATTTTAGAAAAACTTTCTCCACCAGTTAGAAGTGGTGCGATAGGGAGCTGAAGCCGTGACTGTGCAGTTGCTGCTAATGTTGGCATGACGAGAGGAAAGTAGCAGACGTTCACCTCCCGGAAACTTTATTTACATAAGGTTGGCAGTCGTGAGAAAATGCGTTTCCGCTTCGTTATGCAATTACTTCTTGTTTCACATTTTGTTGTATAATTACATTAAAACCACACTTCACGCTTGCGCACGGGTGTTTCGCATTTTCGGGGTTCTAGCCAAGCTTTTTAAATATATTACATACATAATGAAGTGTCATGTCAATGAAATATGGAAACACAGATGCTTCTGAAATTATCGATAGGTTAAAGTAAGGAGATGCACTATCTCCTCTACTATTCATTTTGTACTAGAGCATGCCATCAGATCTTTAGAGTAGCGGTTCCCAATCTTTTTCGACTCGCGAACCCCTTCCAAAACTATCTGAGTTCCACTGACTTTTAAACATTATATACAATAGACATTATAGGGTTAATTCAATTTTAAAATAATACATTATTATTATTATTATTATTATTATTATTATTATTATTATTATTATTATGACAATGTCACAGAAATGAAGGAAACAATAATATGTGTTTGTTTGTTTGTTTTTATAGGCCTAACCTCGAAACTCGCCATTACAGAAAGGTTTTGGCGAACTCCTTGAAATATTTAGTGAAACCCCTGCGGGTTCGCGAACCACACGTTGTGTAACGCAGCTTTAGAAAATGAAGAAGGCCTACAACTCAATGGTTATTAATAAGCTATTAGTTTTTGCTGACGGTGTAGTATTATTAGGCGATAGCGAGGAGATACCAAGGGCCAACACACACACACACTAAGAAGTTGGGACTGGAAGTAAACATCAATTAAATTAAATATATGTTCACACATAGAAATGCGTTATATAATGGAAATGAACAGTTAATGACAAATTAGGGTAATTTTGAAGAAGTGGCTGAATTCAAATACCTAGGAACAATAATTACAAATAGAATGAGGTACACAATGAAATTAAAAATAAGGAAAATTCTGGAAATGCATACTTTTATGTATTAAATGACTCTTGCCGTCCCAACTTCTCTCAAAACACGTTAAACTGAAAACTGTTACTCTCCCAGTTATATTATATGGATGCGAAACATGGACTCTTGGTTTAAGGGTTGAGAAACGATTACGAATGTTTGAGAATCAAATACAAACACTAAACATTTAATAAAAGAGTAAAGAAAGAAGCTGTTAAAGCAGCACAAATATCAGGATATATGAAAGATTTAATTTGGCGCAACAAACATATGTCAATAGAAAGCAAAACCCGCATATACAAAACGATAGTTCTACCAGTTATCGTATATGGAGTAGAAACTAGGGCTGATACAACAAAAACTAAACAAAATGAGCACATGT
This sequence comes from Diploptera punctata, assembly GCA_030220185.1. Taxonomy (NCBI): domain Eukaryota; kingdom Metazoa; phylum Arthropoda; class Insecta; order Blattodea; family Blaberidae; genus Diploptera; species Diploptera punctata. Next base: position 1,107,422 of record JASPKZ010004590.1, on the reverse strand, counting down.
GAAATGAAAATCTTAAGAACTATTCAGGGGAAAACATTAATTGACAAAATACACAACACAGAAATTAGGGACAAATGTCATTCAAGACATAACCAAATATATTATAGATAGATGAAAATATTGGAAGGGTCATATAGAAAGAATGGAAGAAAACCGACTTGCAAAAAGAGCTAAAGAAGATAGACCAATGAACGGCAGAAGGACATGAGGAAGACCAGCCAAGAGATGGATAGACAGTGAATGCACATCCAATACGTCTTCCTCCGAGGAGTGATTCTGGAAATAAACAGGATGAAAATCCTGCAAATTATGTTTAAGAAGAAGAAGAAGAAGAAGAGAATCAAGTTCCTAGGTATTTTTTTTTACCAAGTAGAGATGAACAGACAAGCGAATGGAGAAGACTGCATAACACTGAGCTACGTGATCTTTATGGGGAAACCAGATATAAGAACAGTTAAGTCTCGTAGACTGCGATGGGCAGGACATGTGGGAGTAAAAGAGGGACATGGAAGCTTTTGTAGGAAAACCGGAGGGAAAACGTCTAGTTGGTAGACCAATAATGAGGTGCGAGAATAACATTAACTATGTTTTGAGGAAGTTGATTACACAGGGATGATCGGAAAACTAACTCGAATAGGGTTGTAGGGATAGGTTATGTCCGCGCAGCCATTAACCTACGGGTTCGATAATGCCAGTGAGTTAGGAAAAATGCAAGGAAACGATTTTCAATGGAGCGGAAGTTAAAAGGCGTCGTTTCCGTTTCAGAGAGATAGCCTATTCGTCATTCCCATAATTATGCAAAGCACAATCCTCTTACAATAAATTACCAAGTGTAGAGAACACCTTTTGTATTGCTATTTCGAATCATAAGACAGTGGATGTTAAACCAATGACATAAACGTGAAGAGTTCAACATTTCAATTGAAAGGGAACAATTCACTATGTCATTACTAAGGGGCGGATTCCTATGACATGTCATATTTTTACCAAAGCTTATATTCTAAGCTTGAAGTAAGTAAAAACATTTATTATTATTATATACAACTTTCCTCATTAGAGGATTGCCTCAAGGACAAAGTGATACAATTATTTTTTTTTTAATTTATGAAATACATTTTGTAAATACATTAAAAAATTCAAATTTTAGTCCTAATTGAAGTATACATACTGCAAAGTAGAAATTTTGTAAAGATGGTTTCTTAAAGTTGAAATTGATCCTCTAATGGCAGCGATGACAATTTTAGAAAGATACACCCTGTCCAAATCTAAGGAATTCCAAATTTGGCTAAGAATCCTGGTATAGTACCTCTTGCCCCGATCATCAATCCTGTGACAGTTATAATAATAAGTTGGTAAGAGGCACTCGAAAGAGCATTAAGTTATAAGTTTATGAGTTCGTTCAGTGATCCTGTCCATATTCTGCATTGTTTGTAACGGTATCGCTCACACTTTTGGTCGCATATCTTGCATTCACACGAATCACTCGGTTGGTGGAATTTTGTATTTTTGCACATTTTGTGATGATATCCGTGTGTTGCTAAACTATGATTCTGTGCCTTTGTGGTTGGTTACTTCCAGTCCACTCTCTGTTCACCATGGCATCTGAGGCGTAGAAATCTTCGTCGATCTCTTTTTCTCACTGTTTCTTTTTTTCGATGACTTTCTTATATGGCTTCGTTGCTGGCAGGAGTATCCTTTGCCTCAGGTCCTCTAGGAAGAAGGTTTCTCTGGCTAGCATATAGGCCATTCTATTTGGTGTGTATTTGCTTGCACCTAATGCCTTTTTTATGAATCTTGGTTTTACTTTTTCTAACCTCTCCAAATCGCTGGTCGATAGTTTATCAGTTCTACCCCGTAGGTGACGATCGGGGTGATCACTGATGCGAATAATTTCATGGCTGTTGTGACAGTTATACTATCTAGTTGGTATTTATCATAAGTAATGCCACGAGTGATTTCCAAATTATCGATAAATTCACGACTCACGAAGTGAGTCGTGAATTTATCTAGAGAATTTGGAAATCAAGAGTGGCATTTGTTAGGACTATTTAACGAATAAAATTAAGCTGTTTACTCACAAATCATTATTTAACTATAGTTATTTTAAAATATGTATATATTTAATGTAAACGGCGATGTTTGAAAACAAATGAGAAACGATAGGTACGCTTCTACTGCTTCATTTGTTTATCACTGCAACCAGATCATACTATTTATTGCCAAAGGAACGCAATATTGTAAGGAGGAGCTTTCTTTAATATGGTAATTATAACACTGATAAATATTTGGTGAAACACGACTCTGATTGGTTGTAAAACAGAAATCATTGAAACGTGATTGGTCATTGACTCCCATTTGGGGCATGAGTTAAATAGTCTTTGTAATAGTCAATTGTTGGCTCATATATGGCTTTCTTTTCAGAGTCAACTTCCTCAGGTTGGCCACTATGAGTCTCAAAACGAATTGTGGGATCTAATATCATACCAATTTTATTGCCTTATTATTAAGATTAAGTGGTTTTTTATTGGGTCTTAAAAGTCATATTTCTTGCTTTTTCAGATTTTTGGTCATATTTCTGCTTATTTGTATGATAAAGTCATATTTTGGGGTTTTTAATAGCCTAGTCATCAGGCGATTGGAAATAACCAACATTGTATCTGTATAAAAATCGTCAGTTTCACAGTTCACTTGTTTGGAAGGTTTCTGTTAACAGGTAGCAAACGTTTGCACTGGACAATAGAAGCAGATTTCCTTTTTCTTATGATACAATTGAAAATGTATACAAATGAACAATTAATATAGTATGGGTAAAAAGTTCATTCAATTATAAGGTCATATTTTTTGTCTTTTTAGGTCATATTTAAACCTTTTTTTAGGTCATAAATACAGGCATATATTCCATATTTTCGGTCATAGAAATCTGCCACTTAGTGATTACAATCTGCACCGCGACTATAATTGACTAGTGGTTATGCTCCATGCCTCTTGTCCCGGGTTCAAACGTAGCAGGGTCGGTGGATTTTTTAGGATTGAAAAATCCAAGCCCTTTGGGAGGGACTTTAAGCCGTGGGTGCCGAGTCTGAAGATTTTCAGGCTCGTGAAAGATCCTTAAGCCTGAATAAAGAGGCTTCTAAACAAAATGTACCTATTCAAACATCCTAATGTACCTTTGGTTGCCTGCTGGATGTCTCATAAAGGGAGAAGGTGCGCCTGAATAGGCATTAAGAATATTTTTGCTTTTTGATCTTGCTGAATTCGGAGATAGATTTTTCTCTTGTTCCAAATTTCAGGATGTGGTATCTTTCATATTGTTTCTTGAGATTGGTACTCTTAGTATTTTTTGTGAAAGCACAATTCGCTAACTTTATGATAATATATCTCTGGTGTTGATTTTCCTTGTTCTAGGATCTGTCCAGGATCGCGCTTGAGCTATAAAAATCCTCGTGGATCTCCCCCCTCTTTGCCATCCTTTCTTCAATCAGTTCGTTGGTTGTCCGATTCATCACGGCTTTAGTTGCAAGTGCAACTATCCTTTGGTTTGATGTTTCATTAGGTGGATTTCTCAACCGAAGTTTAAACCACGACCCCGGTTTTCCGATTTTTTATTGTTTCCATAACAACAATAAAACTGAAAATCTGCTGCTGCTAATTACAAAAACAAATTTTGGAATCATGTCTATGGTTTTATAACAATTTCTGTGAATTTTCAGTCCTTTTTATAATTGTTATGGAAACAATAAAAAATTGGAAAACCGGGGTCGTGGTTTTTACACATCGCTTGAGAAATCCACCCATTGAGTCGGCGTGTTGACAGCATACTACCCATGACATATTTGTGGAAATAAAGTAACTAAAATAGGTCTATAAACTCCTGACAAATAGAGGATATGGCTCCAACAATGGGTACGCCATTAATGAGTATCACATGTTTAATGACAATCTCTAAACTTGAATTATTTTCAATATTTTTGTTGTTATAGTGATTTTCGATTAATTAATATATTTTTTTGATGAAGAATAATCTCGAATTTCATCCAGTTAATTAATAATCTTATAACGAGCCTAAAATAATTAGCGGAAAATTTAAATAAAGATTTAATTAATATAAGAAAACGAAAAATAATGATAAAAAAATATGCTGAAGGACTTTAAATTATAAGCTAAACTATTTCCTTATAATTTAAAGTCCATCAGCATATTTTTTTATCATTATTTTTAGTCTCGTTATAAAAAATACTATTGTGTTTTTGGATAACGTCCCGCGCCATAGCCGAGTGGTTAAGGCGTGATACCTTGGCGCAGAGCTACAGCAATTGGCGCTGGTTCGGATCTCCATGGGGGGAAGGAATTTTCTCATGGAATTTCGGTCAGTATTCTACCAGTGTCCATCCAGCATCGTTAGGCATTTGGGTAGCTACTTTAAGTAACGGCTCCAGGATGAGAAAACCAGCTATGACATGCTGACCATATGTCATTCTTACACATGTGGATATTACGGCAGCAGGCGGCTCATAGGCCAAAGACCTGTCGCGCCATAGAGTTATTTCTGGATTATTTTCTTTCTAGCATTAAACGTTTTTTTTTGTTCAATGCCACCTGTTTGTCATTCGACATTACAGGTATTCTCTCCTGGCATTGGCATATTGTAACCCACTTCTGAGGTTGGGGCGCCCGGAAGGCGGGGTTACGCTGCCCCAATTATATGTTGGGTTATGACGATGGGTAATGATGCGCCAGGAGAGGCCTTAAACCTAAACTTAATCTAATGAGGTGAATATGATATTGATGATGATGATAATAATAATAATAATAATAATAATAATGGCCAGATGATGCTCTGGGACCATTTTGGCCTTAAAGTATCCTGACATTTGTCTTACAGGTGAGGAAAAACCCCGAAAAAACCTCACCCAGGAAACTTGTCCCGAGCGGGAATCGAACCCGGGTCCGCTGCGTTTCAAGGCAGCACACTACCTCGAGACCACAGCGGTGGACTCTAGCATTAAAAGTAAATTATAATATTTTAGATTCAGAGAGCGAGCGAGCCATTATATGAAGGAAGCCATAATATTTATACAGGGAATGACTGGAAAACATTAGCTCAGGATATGATGTATGGAGAGCTTATGTCCTTACGGACATGAATGTACGGGTTCAATGAGCTAGTGAGTTAGATAGAGAGATAGACAGGTGTTTAACATAATTGTAGTTACAATTTGCAAAGTATGCTGTAAATCTGATTTTTGTACTTATCTCAGGTAGGAAATATAACTATTCTTCATAAAATTTGGCTTGTTTGAAGAAAATAAAGGTGAGGGGAAACGTCGAATAGAGTACTGTTCACTACCTGAGTTGACAAGGGTTTTCATTTTGTTTATTAAAAATGTGTCCAAAAAATCTGGGTGCTAATTTCGTCTCCTGTCATCTGGCCATTCAAATTATTGTTTCCAGATTGAGTTCAGATAACAATTTTTGGGGACCAAAATATGTATCATAAATTTGAAGATTTCCTTGCTTAATTGAACATGTTTGTAAATAACACGTCATTGTTACAAGACAAATACAGGTACCCTCCCTAGATTCTAAAACATGATTACCAATTCCTACATGGATTCTTTGTTTCTTCAGCGGTTAGAAATAGGTTGAAATGAGATACATTCCTAGTACTGCAGGATACACACTACTACTGGTAGATCACAAAAAACGAAGACATCTTTGAAGAATTACACATGGAACCTGTAGAAAACAAAATTTCTGATTATAAGTCAAGATGGATGCAACATGTTCATCGAATGGAAGATCACAGGATCATCATCATCTTAAGGCACGACAACTTCAAAAGTGAAAGTTTTGACCTTCTCAACAATCCTCCATGCCAATCTGTCTCTTGCCATATTCTAATTAGTAAGTTTCATTTTCCTTAGAAATCGTTCATTGTGCTTAGTATTGACTATTCCATCTGATCTTTGAGATTTCCTACAGCTCTGCCTACATTTGTAGAGTTTTTCTGACACAGGTCTATGATCATCCATTCTTATCAAATGCCCAAGACAACCAATTCTGAGAGATCTTATATGGTTTACTTTGTTCTGATTTTTTTATTTAATTGTTTCGGTTATTATTTGTTTGGATCTATTACCACAGTCATCATCTACCGTTCCATCGTATTTGGTTTCCAAACATATTCTTCTTACAATTTTCCTTAAAAATTAGTCCAACCATGTTTTTATTGTTTCTGTTAGGACCCCAGTTTCACACAGCATATGAAACTAGCGGGTCTAATGAAGATTCTCCCAGGATTACTCAAACACATGTTAAAAAAGCTATCAACCTGCAGGAAGAAGACCAGGACTCCACTCAAAAGACTTTTGGATGGTGTTTACAGACCGAAACATCATCATCATCATAGACCGTGTATAAATATAGGCCAACGTTGATATGTTTCGGTCTCAACTAGACGGTCAAAAGAGTTTTGTGGACGTCCAGGTTGTCATCCTGTGGGCGATACCGAATAAGTGCATTAGGGATCCTTGTTTGTGACATTCGAGATACATGTTGTAACCATTTGTCTCTGTAGGTGGAAGTACCAATGGGAAAAGAAGATATTAAATATAATATTGGTACCTGGTACGTCAGTCGTCAACTGAGTTATTAAACTACATCAAGTAGTTCCAATGTGGAGGCCTTTCAAAAACAATGTTTCATTTTCTGCATTTTAACTGGTACTCAGTTGACTGGTGCTTGGGGAAACAAGATATTAAATGTAAAATTGGTACCTGATACCTGTTAAGTAACTTTATCAAGTGGTTCCAATATGGAGGCCTTTCAAAAAGTTTCATCTTCTACATTCTAACTGATACTCAAGTTAAAATGCAGAAGATGAAACATTGTTTTTGAAAGGCCTCCATGTTGGAACTATTTGAAGTTTAATAATTTATTTGAGGACGACTGACTTACCAGGTACCAATTTTATATTTAATATCGTAATACGTAATCTCCAGCTAATGACAAATGAGGGAAACTTTGAGGAAGTGGCTGAATTCAAATACCTAGGAACAATAATCACAAATAGGAATGAGATGTACAAAGAAATTAAACATAGGCTTAATTCTGGAAATGCGTGCTATTATGCATTAGAGAGACTCTTGATGTCCCAACTCCTTTCAAAAAACATAAACAGAAAATGTATAAAACTATTATTCTACCAGTTATATTATATGGATGCGAAACATGGACTCTTACCTTAAGCTAGGAAAGGAGATTACAAGTATTTCAGAATAAAGTACTTCGGAAAATTGTTTGGACCAAAGAGAGAGAGATGAACAGACAGGTGAATGGAGAAGACTACATAACAATGAACTACATGGTCTTTATAGGAAGCCAGATATAATAAGAACAGTTAAGTCTCGTAGACTGCGATGGGCAGGACATGTTGCACGTATGGGGAATGAAACACGTGCATGGAAACTTCTTGTTGGAAAGCCAGAGGGAAAACGCCCAGTTGGTAGACAAATAATGAGGTGGGAGAATAACATTAACTTTGATTTGAGGGGAGTAGATTATACAGGGATGATTGGAAAGTATTAGACCAAGATAGGGATGTATGGAGAGCTTATGTCCGCACGGCCATGAACCTACGGGTTCGATAGTGCCAGTGAGTAAGTAATAACATAAAATAAATAAAAAAAATATATTAAACTAATATGAAAAGTTATCAACTAAACATACCTTAGTTGACAATTGCAATACACCATCATAATGATTCATAAGTTATCAAAAGTGAAGGATCGGCGATTGTCAGCTAACACTGTTTTATACTTGAAGAAACATCTCTCTACTTCCACGGATGTAATGGATGCGTATGTCATCATCATCACCCGGTATCATGGCAGCTGCCGCCGTCTTCCGGAAACCAAACGCCATTCCTCTCTGTCCATCCATTGATCTTCCTCCAATCCTCTGATATTCATAGCCGCTTGTACCCCTTCTATCCAAGTTTTCTTCGGTCTTCCTCTCTTCCTCCTTAATATTGGGATCCATTCCATAATAATTAATTAGGCAATCTTTGCTCTGGCATTCTTTTGACATGACTATACCACTGTAATCTTTTCTTTTTTATAATGTCCATGATGTCCGGCTCCTCTTGTACACCCATAATTTCCCTTATTTCTTTATTTCGTATTCTGTCCATTCTAGATTTTCCACCTGATCTTCTTAAAACATCCATTTCTGTACTTAAAATTCTTTTCATTTCCCTGGTAGGAATTTGCCAGACTTCAGCAGCATATGTTAAAATGCTGTGAATTACGGTTTGATATATTTGAAATTTTCTATTTTTTGTAATATTTTTGCTCCACCAAACAGAGTTTAAAGCATTTATTGCTTGTTTTGTTTGTGCGATTCCATTTTTAATTTCCACTGTTATTGCCTGAACGGTCTAATTTTGTTTCTAAATAAGTGCATTCAATACTAGGTTTGTTGAAATTTATATTTTCCATTTCTTCTCCTATACACAGATATTTAGTTTTCTCAGTGTTTAGAAAAGGTCGCCATTTTTCATATTCTTCTTTTAGCTTTTTAGCCACATATTCTATGTCATCGTGGTCTTGTGCTATTAATACGTGGTCATCTGCAAAATTTAGTACATGTGTATTTTGGATTGGTATGCCAATTTTGTGACATTTTTTCCTGCAGTTTCATAGTACTCTTCGAGATAAATTTTGAATAGAGTTGGAGATAAACTTGCAAACTTGTTTTAAACCTTTTGTAATAGTAAATTATTTCTTGACCTGTCAAAATACAGGACATTTGACGCATTGTCTGAAATCCTTTATTTTTATTTAACACAAATTTCTATTTCTATCTGCTTCCCCAATCTCTCCATTTACTTTGTTTATACTATTTACAGCACTATTGTTCAACTCTGTTGACTTTTCCAATGGACATTTAACCACAGATTATTTAAAACTGACGTATAAAAGTACAAGAAGTGAATAAAATGACCTGAAATTACAAATGAAATTTGTAAAATGACTTTATCAGAAAACTGTGGAAAAAATGCATTTTATTGGCCTATAGAAACCTCACATATCTATCATGACCTCAGGGGTCCTCATCTAGGGGGTATGTGGATGGCGACCACAAGGTGCCCAAGCTGAGCAAAACATTTCTTCCACTTACTTGTGTTTTGTACTCTTTTAACTTTACTATCTAACCTCTCTTGGTAACTCTTGTTTTTTTCGACCCCGACGCTATTAGGGCATCCGAGGGCTAGGGAGTCTTTCCTTTCTTCCATTTCTTCTTTCCTTTATTTTCTTTTCTTCTCCAGAAATGCCTGACCAGAGGCTATAAGATGGCAGCCCCATCACTGGTCTTGCCTTCCTTTGGCCAGCAACCAATCGAAGGGACTATTATTATGTTTTCAAGTCTTATACGAGAATTTCCCGGAAGGATCAAACATATCTATCATATTTGTTGCACAATGCACTTAATTATTAATCTGCATCGCCTCTGACATCTCGTAAAAAATATATATTTCATCAAAATCCGGGCCCTAGAAAATAATATATTAAATAGAAAATTGGCACCTGGTAAGTCAGTCGCCCTCAACAGAATTATTAAACCTCATCACGTAGTTCAAATATGGAACATTGGAACTACTTGATAATGTTTCATAATTTAGTTGTGGACGACAGATTTAGTAGATATCAATACGATCAAACCAAATGCCAGTCGAAGATGGAACATGTTTCTGAAATGCCTATATGGTTTTGACTTGTTGACCAAGTTTTTTTTAAAACAGAAATTCATTTTAGTTGGACGTCTGGTATATGAGCTAATCTTACTACATAACCTTAACGAAGATTTACAATAAATTTTAGAAGTATTCCCCATTCAATATAATGACCAGTAAGTTGTTGCTTTCTCCAAGGGCAGCAGCTGTTCCTACATTAACAAGTATGTGAACGGTTATGCATCCATCACGCAATGTATTCATTTCAAAATTCCCAATTCCACTATCTTTTAGAAGTACACATAAAGTATGAAGTAATTGTTCTATTGAACCAGAAATCCTTTTCTTGTCAAATGTAGATTTAATATCATGTATTACTGGCAATCTCATCTCGAAATGATGCTTTTTTCGCATATAATAGTGTATATTTGAAGTCCACCGCTGTGATCTCGAAGTAGCATGCTGCCTTTTCACCCAGAGGGCCCGAGTTCGAGTCTCGGTTGGTACAGGTTTCTTGGATGAGGTTTTTTTGGGGTTTTCCTGACTTGTAAGACAAATGCCCTGAAACTTTTAGGGCACAAACTGTCCCTGAATATCATATGACCATCATTATTCATATTCACCTTATATTAAGTTGGATTAAGGACTCTTCCTGGCGCATCATTATCGCTCATCGTGTCATCGTGGCAGCATTACCCCGGTTTTCAGGTACCCCAACCTCAGAAGTGGGTTACAATTGCGCCAATGCTAAGATGGAATACCAGAAATGTCGAAATGACAACTTGGGCATAGTTTATATATATATATACGAGACAAAAAGAAAAATAAATACCTGATTTGAACCCGAGACCTCTAACTCTATACGTTAAAGTATATAATGCGTAGAGTTTTACAGCTCTCGGTTTCAAATCTCTGCTCAGGGATTTATTTTTGTTTTGATGTCATAATTGGCTTCATTGCTAAATGTAAAAAAAAATAGTTATAACACACGCGCGCACACACACACACACACACGCACACACACACACACACACATATATATATATACATATATATATATATATCATCATCATAGTACATTCACGAATTTAGGCCATTTGTTGACCTGTTTCGGTCTCAAGAGAAACACCATCCAGAAGTATTTTGAGTGGAAGTCCTGGTCTTCTTCTTCCTGCAGGTTGATATCTTAACATTTGTTTGGTTGTATGTATGTATGTATGTGTATATATATATATATATATTAATTACTTTCGTTTCCCTTCGTTGATCACACATAGCAATACATGTAAATTATAATGGAAATGGACAGCTAATGGCAAATGTGGGAAATTTTGAGGAAGAGAGTAAATTCAACAAATACCTAGGAACAATAATCACAAATAGGAATGAGATGGACAAAGAAATTAAACATAGGCTCAATTCTGGAAATGCGTGCTATTATGCATTACAGAGACTCTTGACGTCCCAACTCCTTTCAAAAAACGTTAAACTGAATAGAATTATTATTCTGCCAGTTACATTATATGGATGAGAAACATGGACTGTTACTTTAAGGGAGAAAAGGAGAGTTTACGAGTATTTGAGAATAAAGTACTTTGGAAAATGTTTGTACCAAAGAGAGTTGAACAGGCAGGTGAATGGAGAAGAATAATTAACAGTGAACTACATGGTCTTTATAGGAAGTCAGATATAATGAGAACAGTTAAGTCTCGTAGACGCGATGGGCAGGACATGTTGCACGTATGGGGAATGAAAGACTTGCATGGAAGCTTCTTGTAGGAAAACCAGAGGGGAAACGCTCAGTTGATAGACCAAGAATAAGACGGGAGAACAACCTAAACTATGATTTGAGGGAAGTAGATTGTACAGGGAATGATTGGAAAACATTAGTTCGGGATAGGGGAGCTTATATCCGCGCGGCCATGAACCAGTGAGTTAGTTAGTTATATGGTGATATTGATATAATTAGGATACTTAAGGTGGCAAGAATTAAATGGCCGGGACATCTCTACAGGGTGGAGGAATCAGAAATATGTCGCAAAGTCACATTGACAACTATAAATGGACACCGAAGAGATGGACACACAAATATTAGATGGTTTAACAGCGTTGTAAGGACACTGGGTTTAGTTTAAAACTTTTCTTTTTGGCACGGCCTTGGTACATCACAGCATACCTCTGGGGAGTTCCCTTGTCAGATTAGCTTAAAATAAACCTTTCTTGTTATTGTCCAAAAATAGCAAACTTTACCGTTAGAAGGGACAGTTTACCTGGAATTCCAAATTAAAAATATTCTAACAACCATGTTTGGTCCGATGCAATGTATATATTAGGCCTACTTTAATTAACCCTTAATATTTCATTTAATTAGGGGTAATATCAGTAAAACTAAATATATGGTCACACGTAGAAATTCAGTATATAATGGAAATGGACGGCTTATGACAAATGAGGGAAATTTTGAGGAAGTGGCTGAATTAAATACCTAGGAACAATAATCACAAATACGAATGAGATGCACAAAGAAATTAAACATAGGCTCAATTCTGGAAATGCATGCTATTATGCATTGCAGAGACTTTTGATGTCCCAACTTCTTTCAAAAAACGTTAAGCTGAAAATATATAAAACTATTATTCTACCAGTTATATTATATGGGTGCGAAACATGGACTCTTACTTTAAGGGAGGAAAGGAGATTACGAGTATTTGAGAATAAATTACTTAGGAAAAATTTTGGAGCAAAGAGAGATGAACAGACAGGTGAATGGAGAAGACTACATAACAATGAACTACATGGTCTTTACAGGAAGCCAGATATAATAAGAACAGTTAAGTCTCGTAGACTGCGAATGGCAGGACATGTTGCACGTATGGGGAATGAAAGACGTGCATGGAAACTTCTTGTAGGAAAGCCAGAAGGAAAACGGCCAGTTGGTAGACCAAGAATGAGGTGGGAGAATAACATTAACTATGATTTGAGGGGTCCCGCGCCGTAGCCGAGCGGTTAAGGTAGGAAGCCTTGGCGCAGAGCTACGGGACTTGCGCTGGTTCGAGTCTCGATGGGGGAAGAAATTTTCTCATGGTATTTCGGCCAGTATGGGACCGGTGCCCACCCAGCATCGTGAGGCAATTGGGTAGCTACAATAAGTAGCGGCTCCAGGTTGAGGAAACCAGCTATAACGGCTGGGGGACTCGACATGCTAACCACATGTCACCCCTACACTGGCTGCTGATCATCTACCTCTGTGATTCACACATGTGGATGTGAGGCCAGCAGCCGGCTGGTAGGCTAAGGGCCTTGTAGGCCTGTCGCGCCAGGAGTTTTTTTTTTATTATTTGAGGGAAGTAGATTATACAGGGAATGATTGTAAAGCATTAGCTTAGGATAGGGATGTATGGAGAGCTTATGTCCGCGCGGCCATGAACCTACGGGTTCGATAGTGCCAGTGAGTAAGTAAGTAAGTAACAGTGCACGCGAGATTTTAGATAGTCTGATATATAAAAATGAATGTGTGTTTGTTGCATTTTATGCGCTACCACACGTTCATCCGATTATGAAGGCAAAATGTTCCGGAGTTTCTCAGTGATGTTATAGGAATAGGCTATAAGAGATGTGAAATGAAAATCTTAAGAACTATTCAGGGGAAAACATTATTTGATAAAGTACATAACACAGAAATTAGGGGCAAATGTATTCAAGACATAACCAAATTTATTATAGATAGACGAAAGTGTTGGAAGGGTCATATAGAAAGAATGGAAGACTTGCAAAAAGAGCTAAAGAAGATAGACCAATGGACGGGAGAAGAACAAGAGGAAGACCAGCCAAGAGATAGATAGACAGTGAATGCAGATCCAATACGTCTTGCTCCGAGGAGTGATTTTCGAAATAAACAGGATGAAAATCCTACAAATTAAGTTAAAAAGAAGAAGAATTGTAATATTCAACCCTTTCGCCCTTAAAAAATCACCCTTTGTAGTGAAAAAGTCGAAAAAAAAAAGTAGCTTTTTGTACGCTAAATAGTTTACGCTGCCTAAACTTTAACAAATTCACAAACTTATTGTACACAGAATTGAATATCTCAAAAAAACTACGAAAAAAAGTCCTGGGCAGCATATGTTTATTTTTACGGATAACTCACAATAATCATTTTTGTCTTTCATTGATGCCAAGAAGATCGGGATAAGTAGATTCCTGGGCAAGCATAGCAGCACATGGCGGGTATTCTCTTACGGATAACTCACAATAACGAATTTTGTCTTTCAGCTCATTTATGCCAATTAGATCGGGATAAGTAAATTTCCGAGCAACAATGGGTAAATAGCACGCGGTGTATCTTAAAATAATAACGCTATAAATGTAAAATTATTTTTCCTTTTAATTATTTAAGCAAACAAAAATCATTAATTTTTCTCTTTCAGGTCATTTATGCCAAGAGGATCGAGATAAGTAGATTCCCGGGCAACGCCGGGTAATCAGCACGGGGTATCTAAAAATAAACACGATACAAATCTATAATTATTTTTCCTTTTACTTATTGAACTAAACATAAAAACACATTAACTTTCGTCCTCCAGCTCATTTATACCAAGAGGATCGGGATAAGTAGATTCCCGGGCAACGCCGGCTAATCAGCACGGGGTATCTAAAAATAAATACGATACAAATCTATAATTATTTTCCTTTACTTATTGAACTAAACATAAAAACACATTAACTTTCGTCCTCCAGCTCATTTATACCAAGAGGATCGAGATAAGTAGATTCCCGGGCAACGCCGGGTAATCAGCACGGGGTATCTAAAAATAAATACGATACAAATCTATAATTTTTTCCTTTTACTTATTGAACTAAACATAAAAACACATTAACTTTCGTCCTCCAGCTCATTTATACCAAGAGGATCGGGATAAGTAGATTCCCGGGCAACGCCGGCTAATCAGCACGGGGTATCTAAAAATAAATACGATACAAATCTATAATTATTTTTCCTTTTACTTATTGAACTAAACATAAAAACACATTAACTTTCGTCCTCCAGCTCATTTATACCAAGAGGATCGGGATAAGTAGATTCCCGGGCAACGCCGGCTAATCAGCACGGGGTATCTAAAAATAAATACGATACAAATCTATAATTATTTTTCCTTTTACTTATTGAACTAAACATAAAAACACATTAACTTTCGTCCTCCAGCTCATTTATACCAAGAGGATCGAGATAAGTAGATTCCCGGGCAATGCCGGGTAATCAGCACGGGGTATCTAAAAATAAACACGATACAAATCTATAATTATTTTTCCTTTTACTTATTGAACTAAACATAAAAACACATTAACTTTCGTCCTCCAGCTCATTTATACCAATAGGATCGGGATAAGTAGATTCCCGGGCAACGCCGGCTAATCAGCACGGGGTATCTAAAAATAAATACGATACAAATCTATAATTATTTTTCCTTTCACTTATTGAACTAAACATAAAAACACATTAACTTTCGTCCTCCAGCTCATTTATACCAAGAGGATCGGGATAAGTAGATTCCCGGGCAACGCCGGCTAATCAGCACGGGGTATCTTAAAATAAATACGATACAAATCTATAATTATTTTTCCTTTTACTTATTGAACTAAACATAAAAACACATTAACTTTCGTCCTCCAGCTCATTTATGCCAAGAGGATCGGGATAAGTAGATTCCCGGGCAACGCCGGCTAATCAGCACGGGGTATCTAAAAATAAATACGATACAAATCTATAATTATTTTTCCTTTTACTTATTGAACTAAGCATAAAAACACATTAACTTTCGTCCTCCAGCTCATTTATACCAAGAGGATCGAGATAAGTAGATTCCCGGGCAACGCCGGGTAATCAGCACGGGGTATCTAAAAATAAATACGATACAAATCTATAATTATTTTTCCTTTTACTTATTGAACTAAACATAAAAACACATTAACTTTCGTCCTCCAGCTCATTTATACCAAGAGGATCGGGATAAGTAGATTCCCGGGCAACGCCGGCTAATCAGCACGGGGTATCTTAAAATAAATACGATACAAATCTATAATTATTTTTCCTTTTACTTATTGAACTAAACATAAAAACACATTAACTTTCGTCCTCTCGTCCCCCAGCTCATTTATACCAAGAGGATCGGGATAAGTAGATTCCCGGGCAACGCCGGCTAATCAGCACGGGGTAGGCCTATCTAAAATAACTACGATTGAACTAAACATAAAAATACATTAATTTTCGTCTTTCAGCTCATTTACACCAAGAAGATCGGGATAAGTAGATTCCCGGGGAACGTCTGGTAATCAGCACGGGGTATCTAAAAATAATTACGATACAAATTTATAATTTTTTTCGTTCTACTTATTTTACCAAATCTAAAACACGTTAATTTTCATTTATTTAGGCGTAGCTGTGCACGCCAGGCATTAGCTAATTTGTTAAATAAAATTTAAAAAAATGTAGTTGCTCCACATATTGGAGCTTGCAGGATAATTAAAAATATTCCCTTGATAACGAACGATGGCTCTGAAATATCCATGACAGAACCTTTGTTAATTTTCATTTGTACAGCAATCACACTATATTTTATGGTAGTTGTTTACAAGCGTGTTATCAGCTAAAACAACCGCTATCGACAAATTGATAACGTGGCTTTGTTAGGAACTCCATTGCAAAACTACGTACGTAATTCCATATATCCTTTAGATATAATTGGGGGCACGTCGTCGGGGGTTCTAGTCCCGATGGGATCAGCATTTTTTAAACCTTCTGGCTGCACAATGATCCTGTTATCGATTTAGGCTCTAACGGAAGCCAGTACCAGTAGCTTGTTATGGGGGTAAAGGCGGCCGTAACACAGAACTGAAACCTGTCTGACATTCAGAGCTGATAGTCTAAAAAGGCGAGAGCCTTAATCTCCTATCGCCCCAAGGGCCTTTTAAGGTTTGTACTTGGATAACTTTAGATACAATAGGGATCCGCTGTTGTTCATGAAAATTATAGTAATATAATGCACGGTTAAAAACTATAAAATAGTTACCTTGTAGGTCCGTCTCCTCAACTTAAGTTCTTTTAAAACTCTGCAGGTCTTTCGGGACTAGTCCCATCATCAGCAGAATGCATTAGGTCCGTTCTTGTTGTTGACCCTTGTTGAAGCACTGATTTGGTTGTGAGAATTTCGTACAGAGGATTGTGTGTATTCATTGAAAATCAGGTTGTTGTTGATTTCTCTTAGGAAATTTTACAATTTAAAAATTGGCCATGTTAAGACTACAAATACTCCACTGTGGACTGGTCGAGACCTCATAGGGAAGAAATTTTGTCATAGAATTTCGGCCAGTATGGGACCAGTGTTCATCCAGGATCCTGAGGAATTTTGGTAGCTTCAATAAATATCGGCTTCAGGTTGAGAAAATCAGCTATAACGGCTGGGAGAACAAATGTGCTGACCGCATGTCATCCCTATACTGATCGGATGATCGTCCACCTCTGTGTTCAGCACATGTGGATATGAAGACATCATCCGAACCTTAGCACAAGCTTGTAGCCCTGTCGTGACAGGGTGTTTCTCTCCTCTCTCTCTATTTTTAAATGACGTTACAATAAATGCATAATTATATAGTGTCATGTACTGTATTTATTTAAAATAAATAATAAAAATATTAGCCACATTTTGTTAATTGATGTTTTAACTGTCCTCGTAAGATGATGTGATTATATTTAAATTTCTGCCGTATTCCAGGATCACTGGAATTTGAACGTGGGCTCCCTTGGCGTGCATTCAATCTCGCTACTAATTGTTAACTAATATATTGATAAATTTGAATTAAAATAATCCCCTCAGGGGTCCTCATCTAGGGGATATGTGGATGGCGACCACAAGGTGCCCAAGCCGAGCAAAACATTTCTTCCACTTACTTGTGTTTTGCACTCTTTTAACTTTACTATCTAACCTCTCTTGGTTAACTCTTGTTTTTTCGACCCCGACGCTATTAGGGCATCCGAGGGCTAGGGAGTCTTTCCTTTCTTCCATTTCTTCTTTCCTTTATTTTCTTTTCTTCTCCAGAAAAGCCTGACCAGAGGCTATAAGATGGCAGGCCCATACTGGTCTTGCCTTCCTTTGGCCAGCAACCAATCGAAGGGACTATTATTATGCTTTCAAGTCTTATACGAGAATTTCCCGGAAGGATCAATCGTGCTGGAGGGAAAATTTTCTATAGGATCGTAAAACAGGCCTTGGCCTAATACTTGGAAGGAAGAAGAAGAAGAATTAAAATAATATTTATTTTTTAATAGTGTAGTTCCTGGTGAAGATTTGTTACAACGCTTGCCTCTGGTTCCTCGCGGGTTCAAACCCGTCCGATATCGATGTATTTATCAAGGAATCAAAATCCTGAGCGTAAGTTTCATTCAAAAGGACATAAAACTCAGTTCCTGTGTCGTGGATTTACGGAACGTTTAAGAACATCAAGCCTGTTAAAAGAGGCACCTGGGCAAAATTTGTTGGCCCTGTCATGCCCAGAATTGAATTTCGGTGCTGAATCAGTGTAATTACCTTAGTTGTTAAGTAAAAATAACCATTGCATTTTTAATAGGAGTTGTTAAAAATGTAAACGAATTTTTGTCGTATAGCTGGGGTAACTGTTGCGACCGCCGCTACTGAAGGGTTCACAAAATGCTGTGGTGTGCAAATACCGGAACTGCATATTAATATCTGTGTAGTTCAATTGATTTACAGGCTGTATTCTCTAAGGAATACATAATTGTTTGCCTATGCTGAAAAAACAGTACACATTTTTGTGGTTTATAAAAGGTATTTTGTTGTTTTTCCCGCATAGTAATAGGTGATTCATTGGGAAAGATAAATAATGTAATAACTAGCGAGATAAAGAGTGGGAAGTGTTAATGAAACAATACCGGCGACATGACAACATGGCGCTCGCTAGCGGTAAAATGGCTCGCTTGGCCTTGTTTGCCTGCCAGCCAGACCAGTTCTTTGTGTGCGTTCGTGGCGCGAAGGTGTTCTGTTGCGTGTGCTAATAATTGTTGTTAAGGATTATCTTCTCGGTAAGCCATTGCTCAATATTTTAAACACTAATTCTTTAATTGAATCGCTATTCACTTAATTACATCTAATTGTTGCTGTGACGTGTGTAATTTTCTCTAAACATTTATTTAGTATATTGTTTTAATAATTATGAGTTATTAAAAATGCATTTTAGTGTTTGTGAACGTACAGAAAATAAGAATTTTGTTTTATTGGTTCTTTCATGACAATTAGATTGATTGTTGAGCCAGTGTTTTGTTTCAATTATAAAGTCGGAGAAGTTTCTTGCGAATGAATGAGAAAGTTGAAGATCAGTGAAGGGAAAAGCAGCCATTTTGTCGAGAGCGCCTGTTATGTGTGTCGTTAACACAGGAGAGTTATTTCTGTCGTGATAAGATAAGCTAAACTCATTACTTACTGCCAGTTGTGAGTATTGACTTTACATTCTGCACAAGCTTGTCCATGCCTTACGAAAAAACACTTCTCCTTATTTAAAATATTTTAATTTCAAATTACCGTATAATGTAATAAATTAGGGACCTGAATTTCTTATATATATTCTTTTCATTACATAAAACTCGACTAAAACCTGCCAACTTTGAAATATAACCAGTAGAATTACACTAAAGATAAGTTAATTTTCTCAAGACAATAGTTTGTGACGTGTTCATTTTATTTTCCGGTGTGCAAATCGTGAAAGTACGATTAGCCAGTAAGAAAGGAGTGTGTTTCATAATGGCATTGAAAAAATTAGTTTAATAGAAAATTTACGGAATAATCGTTTCTAAATTGAGAAAGGCACGAGTATTTTTTTGAAGAAATTTACAATCCTGTGTAATTGTACTGAAATATGTTAAATTTTTAGGTTCTAAAGGTTAAAGTTTTATGATTTAGGTCTACTCTTCACTTCTCAATTATGCAGAACCAATAATAACCATGCCTGGATACTGTCGATTTATTGTTCGTTGCAATATACTGTGAGAAATCCAAGCGATGGTGTAGAAATTGGCGACGTTTGTAATGTTTATAAGAAAAAAGTTGAAATGAGATGTCCCAAGATTTTAAATAATATTCTTGTGAAATTTTACAGTTATCGGGGTATTTTCTTTGCTCTTATTTCGTGACCTAAAATCCGAGTGCATTAACCTGCTGACGTTGCGCTTCCCAGCGCCTGTTATATTCAGTTACGACAATCAAATTGAATTCTGTATACATAAGATATTAAACTTTTAATATAAATGCAATTATTACATTACACTAATATTCAAGAGTGATTTGCACTATAATATTGTGTGTAGAATCAAATTAACTCTTAAATTGGTTTAATTTATCTATCATTTTTAATAAAATAGAAGAAAACGATTATAAATTACTTAAATGTGTGTCGAATTACACAGCACACGTAATGATATCAGTTATGCACGATATAGTTTTCACTGAGGTCCGCCACATTTAGATAACTGACGCGAGAAATTGGTGTTTTGCCAATTTAAGGATAAAGGATATTGTAAATCTTTCAAAAGATTCGCTAACACTCGAATTTATTTAACCATGGTTTACTTGGTTTTACCCTTTTATCGCGATGGTATAGTGGATGCAATCCTTTCAAGAAATAGATAATGAGCGTGACTTGCTTTGGATATCTATTGTAGACCCATGGAAGATAAAAAGTCCGTGAAACATCAGACCTCAAAGGACCCTCTCCCGACCAGCTTGTAAAATTGACGCCAGTGAACCCAATAGTCAGGTTGAGAAGACCACTATAAGGCTGGGGGACCCGATTTGCTGACCACATGTCACCCCTACACTGACTAGATGAACTGCCTCTGTGATTAATACATGCAGATGTGAGGCCAGCAGCCGGCTGGTAGGCCTAGGGTTTTCTAGGCCTGTCATGCTTGGAGATGGAGTGAACCCCATAGAGCTTCCACTTTTTTCAGAAGAAAAAGTTATTTTGTAGAATTTTGATCGCTGATAGCCGGATGCCCGGGACAGTGCTGTGTGATGGAGCGTGACTTGCTTTGGAGGTGATATTATATAAGTGGATCCATGGAAAATAAAAAGTCCGTGAAGCATCAGACCTCAAAGGACCCTTTCCCGACCAGCTTGGAAAATTGACGCCAGTGAACCCAATAGCCAGGTTGAGAAGACCAGCTATAAAGGCTTGGGGGACCCGATATGCTGACCACATGTCAACCCTACACTGGCTAGATGATCTACCTATGTGATTAACACGTGTAGATGTGAGGCCAGCAGCCGGACGGTAGGCCAAGGGCCTTCTAGGCCTGTCATGCTTGGAGATGGAGTAAACCCCACAGAGCTTCCACTTTTTTAGAGAAAAAAATTGTAGAATTTTGATCGCTGATAGCCGGGTGCCCGGGACTGTGCTGTGTGATGGACCTTGAGTTGTTTTGTTACAAATGTGAAGAGCCGTGGGGTCAGACACAGCATTGATCGTGTTTCTGTACAACATGGGGTGGTGCAGGTGGTGTTTCACCCCTCACCCCGCTAGCTTTGTCAGGAATGCGGTGGCTTCTATTATTAGCTTCCCCTCGTCTGCAGATTGCACTCCGCCCATTAAACTACAGGCTGTTCAACACGCAACACGCTGTTTATATTAAAACATCTCGATGCCAGGTGATTGATTCATCTGCCAGTTCAAAGATCTATTTAGCGCAAATACGAGTCATTTATTTCGCTGCAATTTCCTTACGTTGGTAGTAACTTATCACGAAGGCAAATATTTTAATGCACTAAAGGTTAAGATTGCAACACAAATAAAACATTATTATTATTATTATTATTATTATTATTATTATTATTATTATAGATAGTATATATTATTCAGCTGTTTGTGTGTGATACCAAGACAAAAGACAGTCAGAAGTCTAACTTCTCATATTATGCATCTGTTTGTATGTGGATCCAAGACAAAAGACAGTCACAAGTGTAACTTCTCATTATATTATGCATCTGTTTGTATGTGGATCCAAGACAAAAGACAGAAGTCTAACTGCTCATTATATTATGCATCTGTTTGTGTGTGATACCAAGACAAAAGACAGTCAGAAGTGTAACTTCTCATTATATTATGCATCTGTTTGTATGTGGATCCAAGACAAAAGACAGAAGTCTAACTGCTCATTATATTATGCATCTGTTTGTGTGTGATACCAAGACAAAAGACAGTCAGAAGTCGAACTTCTCATTATATTATGCATCTGTTTGTATGTGAATCCAAGACAAAAGAGAGTCAGAAGTCTAACTTCTCATTATATTATGCATCTGTTTGTATGTGGATCCAAGACAAAAGACAGTCAGAAGTCTAACTTCTCATTATACTATGCATCTGTTTGTATGTGAATCCAAGACAAAAGACAGCAGAAGTCTAACTTCTAATTATACTATATTACAATGTTAACTTTTACTGCATTACTTATCACTAAAAGCAACATAGAATATTTTCACGCTATTTATTTTCTCATCATTTTTAATTACATTTTTATTTACATAATTTCTGCCAATATTAACTCGTTTTTCGCTCTTAACAAATGACTCCAGCAGTTTTTAAATAAATATCGCGGAGAATAATTTGCATCTCCGTCGGATTTGAAGAAGCTATGTCTAGCTTGATATGTTCTGTAGTTATTTATTTAAAGACCCAATAACACTTTGATGGTATTTGCGCCATGTATTCATGCCCCAAAGGGTAGTCAATGACCAATCACGTTTCAATTAATTTTGTTTTACAATCAGTGACAGTCGTGTTTTACCTCGCTCTTTATCAGCTCCTGCTTTTCCTAACATTCTGAACACATCAGAGCATTATTTTCTCCAAGAAATACATTGAATATAGCAAATAATGAACTGATTCCTTGATTTTACAGAATTGTGTCCTAAAAAAATTAAACCTATAATGTTGATTTAATATACAGTTTGATGTGTTTCATTATATCTCCACTAGGAAGCATTTTTACAATATTCGATACTTTCTGGCAATAAATGATATGATCAAGTTGCAGTGAATATATATAACCTCACATTTCTTATTTGTTTTCAAACAAGATATTAAACATGGAGCACTAGAAATGGGTTTCTTACGACCTTCAGTCAGACATTCTAAACTGGACAGAATAAGAACTGATTATGCAACTCAGTACCAAAGAAAATTCAATCATAGATGTTGTAAGATACAGACAATTCCGATGTTATTAACATGCAAAAATAATAGATAAAGGGTTTCGAATAGATTCCAGCGGGAAAGAAACATACATACTTACTTACTCACTCACTGGCACTATCGAACCCGTAGGTTCATGGCCGCACGGACATAAGCTCTCCATACATCCCTATCCTGAGCTAATGCTTTCCAATCATTCCCTGTATAATCTACTTCCCTCAAATCATAGTTAATGTTATTCTCCCACCTCATTCTTG
Source organism: Diploptera punctata (assembly GCA_030220185.1). Taxonomy (NCBI): domain Eukaryota; kingdom Metazoa; phylum Arthropoda; class Insecta; order Blattodea; family Blaberidae; genus Diploptera; species Diploptera punctata. The sequence continues at coordinate 1,084,181 of JASPKZ010004590.1, read as the reverse complement.
GTCTACCAACTGGGCGTTTTCCCTCTGGCTTTCCTACAAGAAGCTTCCATGTTTGAGCCTTTGGCATGGGTTCCCTGAAGTAGTCCCCGCCCGGAGAACCGAATGGGGGACTATTTGACCTCCGGAAAATTTTACCCCAGTTGAACCCATGTCCGCATTTCTTGACGGTTCTATTTTTACGGTGAAAGATCGTCACTCTTTCGACCAAGGTACTTTTTTCGTCTGGCTTATCACCTTCGACCAGTCCGGCATGGGTAACCCTATCGGCAGCAATGCTACCGCCGGCATAGCTCTCAGGATCATTTAAGCACGCAAGCCACTCCACCACGACAAGGTAAAGATACCATGGAGGGAAGAAACATACATATAGACAAAAAAAAAACTTTGGTTGCAGGAAATGGAAGCGATTAATGCAGATGCTTGCAAGACCGGTCCTGGTAAGATATAGCTACCCAAATTCCTCATGATGCTGGATGGGCATTGGTGCCATACTGGCCAAAATTCCATGAGAAAACTTCCTAGAAATTTGGACGAAAAGGAAAAGAGTGTAGAATATTGGTCACAGGAAGATGTGATAATAAATTCTAAAATTGTTCAGGATTGTTATTTTTTGTGTGTGTTTATAAATAATTTGTAACCTTAAAATTGTTTACCTCATACAATTTTAAGATGCAATAGTATAGAAAGAATTTAAGGAATTTATTTGTGTATGTGTGAAAGATAATAATCGGTATTTTGGAAACATTGTGTAAATTTGTGTTGTGTTTTGTATTATACCCGAACAAAGTCATGTGACATCTGCCATTCCCCGGGGCTGTAGTGCATGTGGCACTGACAATCTTGGCGGAACGCGGGAGTGTACAGTGACCTCTGCAGGTGAAAATGCAAACTGAGGGAGGAAGTAAGTTTCCGGTTTCTCAAGAAACACCGGTTCGAATAGTGTCCTTACTATCCCGGACATGTAATAGTAATAATAATAATAATAATAATAATAATAATAATAATAATAATAATAATAATTGAAAAACAATTGAGTCAATAATAAAACGACTTACTTTTTAATAGTACACTCTATTTAAACTTAATTTATGTAGTCCCATGTTTTGCCCCTGAAAAGTAAAACTCTGAATTTTCACCTGATAATTATCTAGCTAATTATAGTTATTTGCAATGGACAGGACATATGGCACAAACGGGGAATGAAACAGGTGCATGGAAGCTTCTTGTAGAAAAACCAAAGGGTAAACCCCAATTGGTAGACCAAGAATGAGGTGGAAGAATAACATTAACCATGATTTGAGGGAAGTATATTATATAGGGAATGATTGTAAAGCGTTGGCTTTTGGGATAAGGTGTGTGGAGTGCTTATGTCCGCGCGGCCATGAACCTACGGGTTCGATAGTGCCAGTGACTTAGTTTTTGGGATTATAATATACAACATTCTATACCTTATCCACTCTTAGAGTGATCAACAAAATCCATTCGCGCCACAAATACTGTCATTTTTGACACTTTTAGCCATTTTGTTTCATGATAATCGACTGAAGCATGACTCAAATGCATCACCCATATGTAATAAACTATTTTAAGTTCTAATTAAGTCCACTGCTGTGGTCTCGAGGTAGCGTGCTGCCTTGTCACGCTGCGGGCCCGGGCTGGATTCCCGGTCGGGACAGGCTCCTGGGTGAGGTTTTTTTTGGGGATTTTCCTCAACTTTAAGACAAATGTCAGGAAGCTTAGGGCCCAACGGTCCCCGAAAATCATCCGGCCATCATCATCACCCTTATCATAGTTATCATCCGTCACCGGTGTGGAAAAGCAACGGGAAGCTACCACAGCTAGAATTCCCTAGTAAAGCTGCAGTGAAAGACCTGCCCTCGGGCAGAATTAATATGGATGGAAGTTGTAATTATTGATTAGGTATATCACTTTATGAGCGTTTATAATGTATCTGATTTTCCATTATGTTGTCTATAATTTTGAATTGTGATTTGTGTGAAGCAAGTTTATGCGATTAACTAACATTTTGCGTCTTTAGTAAAATCTAGGAATGAAGATAAAATGCCTGCTTGAACCAAAGTCACACGCGTGTTGTTTGTACAGCCCTTTCCATTGTCCTTGAAGCGAGACGTGGCTTATAATAATTTCCGCTGCTGATTCTCTCATAAGATAGTGAGTGATTCCTGGAACAATATCAGGTTTCTTACGTATGTTTATACAGAGAAAAAACTACAACTCAACCTCAACTTTTATGGAACATATGAATTACAACATTTGGTAATGATTATTGAAAGCATTCAAGTGTGTCATTGGTTCGATTCCTGCTATTCATTTAATGTATAATTTGCCATTCTCATTTTTTTGAAGATAACCGAGTAGACACTTGAATTGATATATTGCAAAATCTGGTTTAGAAAATCGAAACCACGTGATTTCCTGTTTTGCCATCTGCTATTCATGCCAGCTTATGTCTTCTCTTCTTCTTCTTCGTCAGGCTCTACGACTTCCAGTGGAATGTCTTGGCCTTCTCAACTAGTTTACGCCATTTCTTCCTATCTCGTGCAGTAGATTTCAAATAAAAAAATCCCCATCTTTCTTAAATCTTCAATTACGTCATCTTCCCATCGATCTTTAGGTCTTCTTCTTGGTCTTGTTCCCTGTGGCTTCCAATTTAAAAATATCATTCGGCAATTCCTTTTGGCATTCTTAGTGTATGTCCAAACCATTGCAATCTTTTGGATTTGATGAAACTAACTGTATTTTCTTTATTATTCTTGAGGTATAATTCGTTATTCCTTCTTAACCTCCAAGTTCCATTCTCCTTTACTGGACGTAGCTCTCTTCTAAATATTTTCCTCTCAAACGTTAATAGTCTTAATATATCTGCTTCTTTCAGTACCCAGGTTTCAGCTCCATAGCATATGATTGGTCTTATCATTGCTGTATATAATTTGAATGTAACATTTTTTGATATTGATTTGCTTTTGAATATATCGAAATTAGCAAAATATGCTTTATTCCCTTGCGATATTCTTGTTTTGATCTCTTCTTCAAGAGTATTATTATCGTTTAGTATTGTGCCTAGGTACTTAAAGGAGTTAATTTAATCAATACAGTCACTATTTATAGTTAGTTCATTATGCCAGCTTATGTCGGTCTGGAAAATTCAGAACTATCGTCACAACAACAACAATAATAATAATAGTAATAATATTGATGTGAAAACCTGTTTATCATTAAAATAAATAATTAATCCCTCTTAAAATATGTGTGAATGCGTATAATTGTGATATATTTCTAAACCCCTCAACAGATCTTCATGAAAATTTGTACCTACAGGTTGAAGTACTGCGAGTGTTTAGTAGCTATCCATTACACTCTAAAACCACTACACGTGGAAGTTCACCTTAAAAGAAAATTTAAAAATCGCTCTAGGGATGGAAATTTCTTACGTTTCACAACGAAACTCAGTATAGAGTAAAGGCAAAGTGATCCCACTACAGGCCTCAGGAGGCTTTACTAGGGAATTATAGGTGTGGTAGCTTCCCGTTGCTTTCCACACCGGTGAAGGATGATGATGTTCCTGACATTTGTCTTACAGGTGAGGAAAAAACCTCACCTAGTTCACTCAGGAGCATATCCCAACCGGAAATCGAACGCAGGCCCGCTGCGTGACAAGTCAGCACGCTATTAGGTAGAGGAGCGTATTTGATAGCGAACATTTAAAAATTGCTCTAGCGATTGCAATTTTCGTCGCTTCACACCGAAACTCAGTGTATGCTCTGGAAATAAACTGAGCAAGGCATTCCCCTAAAATGAGCTAAATCCGACCATCTGAAATGGGGGGGTTTACGCCTTCTTCTTCTTCCTGTTGCAGGGATTGAACTTTTGGTTCGTTCCGGCTCCAAGTATCATAGCTGCTGTGTCCATCTCTTTGGTGCGCGTCCACTATCTCTTTTTCCTCCTCTTGGTTGATAGTTCAGACTTTTCCTAGGCAATCTGTTGGTATCCATTTTGAGACATGTTCATACCAATTTCTCATATACTCTTATATTATGTTCCCTTCCGCCCTATGTCAGAAACAAATTGAAAATAAAATTATTAACAGAAAGAACTCATTAATATTACTTTTTAAAATTAATAATTGTTTTTTTTAATATTTAGTAAAAATAGTTTTAACATTTGTAAAAAAAAAGTAAAGTAAAGTGATCCCACAACAGGTCCGGAGGCCCTTGGGATAGTAGGAGGTTAAGGCTCCCACTTTTTCTAGACAATCGGCACTTCATGTCTGCCCTGCATGACGGCCGCCTTTACCCCCAGAACAAGCGTCTGGTACTCATTTTAGTTAGATGCTGAGTCGACCCCAGGGCCATAGTGCCGCCAGACGGTTTGGGTCAGTTTAAAAATCTTGAACCCTCGACCCTCCGGCTTGTAGCTCAGTGCCTTAACCACTACGCTACGGCGTGCCCCCCAGTTTTAACATTTGTCAATATATTTTCCTAATGCCTTGTATAATAAGCGATAAATTAATTCATTATAGTTTATTATTTTCTTTGTATTTTTTTCTTTTCTTTTTATGTATAGTAGATTCGAGCTGTTATTCTTTCTGTATTCATTCTAGCATTAATTTAATTTTAATTGTATTTAATTTTATTGTATTATTAGACATTATTTTCATTATTATTCAATTCGACAGATAATTAATTGTTTAGTATGTACTATTATTATAATTTTTTGTATCTAAGTTATATGTAACATGTCCATCGCTGTGATCTAGAGGTAGCGTGCTGCCTTGTCACGCAAGCGGACCCGGGTTCGATCCCCGGTCGGGGCAGTTTCTCTGGATGAGGGTTTTATCGGGGGTTTTCTCACCTGTAAGACAAATGTCAGGAAAACTATAAGGCCCAAACGCTCCCCGAAATCACCGGTGTGGAAAGCAACGGGAAGCTACCACACTTACAATTCCCTAGTAAAGCTGCAAGCATAGCATGAAAATGTTATGATTGCAGTGAAAGACCTGCCTTCGGGAGAATTACTATGGATGGTTATGTAATATAATGTTTGTCCAGGTGAGTGGAAGAGAAGGCCACATGACCTTAACTCCACCAGGCTAAATAAATCTATTCTATTTTTCTGCGAAACTGTATATTTGTAGTTCTTTACGGATATCTTCACATCGGTTTTTTTAGCGGGTTTATGTGAAATTCGAAATTAAAAATTGACTCTAGCAAGCGCCACGTTTGATTCGCTATACATATCACTCAATTTAATGAACCCTGTTAGGCGTGGCAGCGCACGAATTGAGTATTCTGTGGAATTAAAAGAAACTCCTGGTGAATTCATTATAACATTTTTTTTCATATAAAAGATGTTAGAGGAGTGATAAGGAGAAGCAAATTGTTTTGTCATTTGCAACGAGCTGTGATGTAGCAGGAAAATTAATTTGATAAAGTTTCTCTCAGACTGGAATTTCATTACGCAAGACCAAGTTTAGAGTTGCGAAGACAGCTGTACACGGTCCTGGCTTCATCCAATTATGAACAACTTTTATATTGTTAATTATTTCGCGTTAAAGTAAACTTTTATCCATAAAAAAGACTGGTTCACAGTCAACTTTTGAATGTATTACTTCTGAACGTCTTGGGTCATTTCAAGGTTATTTATGTGTATTCCAGTAGGTTGAGTAATTTTTGTTAGATAGATGAAGATAGAGGACATGGAACGATGGACTTTAATTAAGGGAAATTTGTGAATGTTTGTTGAAAACTAGACTATAAATCCGTAGTCATATATATATATATATATATAAAATCATCATCATCATCATCCTGCCAGGTATTAGTCCTAGAAGAACTGTTACGTCCTGAGAAAGCGGCTTTCGTGCCATCTTTTCATAGGTCGACCAAGTGACCGTTTCCCATTTGGACAGTAGTTCATTATTGCCTTGGGGATCCTGGATCTAGCCATTCTTGAGACATGTTCCTTCCAGTTTAGCTGATATCTGGAGATGTAGTCCAGTATTGGTGATACATTAAGTTCTTGAAGGATTTCTACATTTTTCTTTCGATCCCATTTGGTGTAGCCAGCTGTTCGGCGCATAAATTTCATCTCACAAGCTGTTAGTCTGCTTCCATCTCTCGTCCTTATAGTCCACGCTTCACTCCCATAACATAGGACTGGTCGAGCCATTATTTGATAAAGACGAGTACGAGTTGATTTTTGCACTAATGAAGGTTTTAAAACTCTATTAATGATTCCCATTGATTTGTTGAATTTCACAAATTTTCTTTGGTAAATCCAAATTTTCAACAAAAGAGAGTTTATATCCTAAATAAGTAAATTCATTAACTCTCTCTAAAATTTTGTTATTTAAACAAATTTTGCTTGGTATTGGGGATTTTCCACAAAAAGCCATTATTTTAGTTTTATTGGTAGATATTTCCATTGAATATTTCTGGGCTATCAGATTTAAATTATGTACTGACCATTGTAAATCATCTTCAGATGTTGCTTATATATATATATATATATCTAATATAGTCCACCGCTGTGGTCTCGGGGTAGCGTGCTGCCTTGTCACGCAGCGGGCCCGGGTTGGAACCCCGGTCGGGACAGTTTTTTCTGGGTGAGGTTTTTATCGGGGTTTTTCCTCACCTATAAGACAAATGTCAGGAAAACTTTAAGGCCCAAACGCAATCATCATCATTCATATTCATCTTAGGTTAAGCTTATGCTTAGGGACTATCCTGGCGCACCATTATCATCATCACCCATCATATCATCGGGGCAACGTAACCCCCCCCCCTTCCAGGCGCCCCAACCTCAGAAGTGGGTTACAAGTACGCCATGCCAGGAGAGAAACCAGGAATGTCGAAAGACAAACCTGGGGCATTTGAAAAAAAAAAATAATATAACTGGTAGAGGTCTTTATAGGCAGCCAGATATAATAACAGTTAAGTGTCGTAGACTGCGATGGGCAGGACATGTGGCACGTATGGGGAATGAAAGACTCGCATGGAAGCTTCTTGTAGGAAAGCCAGAGGGACAACGCCCAGTTGGTAGACCAAGAATGAGGTGGGAGAATAACATTAACTATGATTTGAGGGAAGTAGATTATACAGGGAATGATTGGAAAGGATTAGCTCAGATAGGGATGTATGGAGAGCTTATGTCCGCGCGGGTTCGATAGTGCCAGTGAGTAAGTAAGAATAATAGTTTATATATCTTAATTTAACGTTTTTTTGAAAGCAGTTGGGATAAAAGTCCCTGTATGCGTAATAGCATGCATTTCCAGAATTGAGTCGTATGTCCATTTTTTTACTGCCTAGAAATGCTTTTTATAATTGGTGTACCGGTCAGCATACAAAAATATATAGCTACAAAACGAAGAAAGGTGCATGGATGTGTTGATGATAAACTTGGGAAGAGGGGGTAGCCTGCAGCGTATTTTTTTTTTGCAGAAAGTATTTCATTTGAACATGCTCTGACGTCATATATTTACTGTTTCATTTGCATTTATAAGGCGCATGTATTGCACCATATCTTTCACAGTTTATTTTCGTGCCAAGTGTACAGTCCTGTTCCCTACCTCCTGATACATTAATATTCTCCATGTTGCAGATACTGTTTTATTTAATCATTTTGCAGCAGCTAAATTGCCATTAGCATAAACGTGTTTGTTGCTTACTTACTCTTACTCACTGGCACTATCGAACCCGTAGGTTCATGGCCGCACGGACATAAGCTCTCCATACCCCAGTAGAACCCATGTCCGCATTTCTTGACGGTTGTATTTTTACGGTGAAAGATCGTCACTCTTTCGACCAAGGTACTTATTTCGTCTGGCTTATCACCTTCGACCAGTCCGGCATGGGTAACCCTATCGGCAGCAATGCTACCGTCGGCATAGCTCTCAGGATCATTTAAGCACACAAGCCACTCCACCACGACAAGGCAAAGATACCATTGCTAGGAATAAATATTTTAAATTATATAAACTCTGAGAAGTCGGCCGCGGTGGTTATGCTCCTTGCCTGCCTCTGGTTCCAAGGATCGCGGGTTCAAACCTGCCGGGGTCGATGGATTTTTTAGGACGGAGCAAGTCCTCCGGGAGGGACTTTAAGCCGTGGGTACCGAGTCTGAAGATTTTCAGGCTCGTAAAAAATCCTTAAGCCTGAATGAAAAGGCCTCTAAGCAAAATTTACCGAATTTTCCCGTCCTAGTACTGCCTTGGTTTCCTAGATGTCAGTATGAGGCGGAACGCTGACCACGTACCACTCAAAATGACATCTATACGAAAACAAGTGTAACTAAATTAATATGGTTCAAATTCTTCCCTGTAGGGGGAGAGCGGCTAAATCTCTGTAAAGGGAAAACATAGGCTTACAATACAATAAACTCTGAGAAGGTTAGCTTGACGAGACATGTAGTTATTGAACGCCAACAAGTGTGAATTTGGTGTAACAGATGAAGACACAGAGAACGATGGAGAACTTTAATTAATTAAGGGAAATTTGTGAATGTTTGTTGCAAACTGATAGTCTATAAGTCCGTAGCTATTTATGTATTTTTTTAATTCGTGTTAACCCTTAAATTGGCAAAACACAAATTTCTTCTGTTAGTTATTTGAATGTTGCGGACCGCAGTGAAAACGGAATATTGTGTAACTTATTATTAGGTATATTGCATTAGACACACATTTAAGTGATTTCTTTTTGTTCGTTTTCTTCTGATTTATTTAAAATATTAAATTAATTAAATCAACTGATGTATCCAAAAGGATACATTACGAATTTAAGGGTTAATTACTAAGATTGGTTGGAAAATATCCTCAATGATGAGGAAAATTCTCAAAATGAATGAATGAGAGACAGGCAGGTCTAGCTGGTAGTTAAAATTAGTGAAATGTTTAAGGGGACCCGGAAGGCCAGATGTGATGCAAAAATGCATTTTGATTTTTTATCAATTAAAATACTAGAAAGATTCCTCTTTAATATGGTATAATTATCTTGCCTGTATCTTGTTTCTAAGTGTGTTTATTATTTGTTTTAAATATTCCCCGTCCCTTTAAAATGTGGTTGTGAGCCGTCAACTCTCTCCCATAGTTAGCATTCATTTTTTTCAATATATAAAGAACATTTTCTTCTAAACTATTAAAGCTAGAGACCAGGGCTTCAATATAGTGTTCATATACAATTGTTACCATATTGATGGTGAGATAGCTCAGTAATTAAAGAATTTAAGTTGATGTAGTATTATTGGCCGATAGCGAGGAGATACTAAAGGACAACACGCACACTATTGAGTAACACTAAGAAATTAGGACTGGAAGTAAATATCAGTAAAACTAAATATATGGTCACACGTAGAAATTCATTATGTAATGGAAATGGACAGCTAATGACAAATGAGGGAAATTTTGAGGAAGTGGCTGAATTCAAATATCTAGGAACAACAATCATAAACAGGAATGAGATGTACAAGGATATTAAACATAGGCTCAATTCTGCAAATGCGTGCTATTATACATTACCCGAGACTCTTGAAGTCCCAACTACTTTCAAAAAACGTTAAACTGAAAATATAAAAAACTATTATTCTACCAGTTATATTATACGGATGCGAAACATGGACTCTTACTTTAAGGGAGGAAAAGAGGTTATGAATATTTGAGAAAAAAGTACTTAGGAAAATTTTTGGACCAAAGAGAGTTGAACAGACAGGTGAATGGAGAAGACTACATAATAGTGAACTGCATGGTCTTTATAGGAAGCCAGATATAAAACGAACAGTTAAATCTCTTAGACTGTGATGGGTAGGACATGTGGAACGAATGGGGAATGAAGGACGTGCGTGGAAGTTTCTTGTAGAAAAACCAGAGGGAAAACGCCCAGTTGGTAGACCAAGAATGAAGTGGGAGAGTACTATTAACTGCGATTTAAGGGAAGTAGATTAAACAGGGAATGATTGGAAAATATTATCTCAGAATAGGTATGTATGGAGAGCTTATGTCCGCGCGGCCATGAACCCACGGGTTCGATAGTGCCAGTGAGTAAGTTGCAAAATACAGTGTAAAAAAACTGAACGAAAATATTTGCAAAGAAAAAAATAATTTTTGATATAAATGCATGTCTGTATAAACCCGTATGATAAAAGACTGTAAATATATGAACGTTTCCACTGTAAAAATTTCAACTTGATAGGATTAATAGTTCAGAAGAAATTGTTCCTTACATTTAACATTATAAGTGTAGCATGTTCCGGGTCCCCTTAAAATGTGGGCCTGAGTTAGTTTTTGGTGCATCCTGTAGCCATTACCAAAACGATTTAATATTTTTGGGATGCGAACAGAGTTCCAAGTCGCTGTCACGCTGCAACGCCCTCTTTGAAACCCACGCATGCGCTCTGAATTATGCATGAAGCAACCGTAAACAAAATTACAAGGAATCCGAGCGCCCTTCCAGCATATATCAGTATTATTCTACCGCAGGCCCTACCTTTAAGTAGCAGACAGTAGTAAAATATTTTATTGGCTAAATAGGCAGTACAGTAATAACTGTGTTTCAAATCCTAACATCAGAAGCCACTTTTACAGTCTGGTGCCAGCGATAAAATTTGTATCATTTAATAATAATAATAATAATAATAATAATAATAATAATAATAATAATGTTGATTATTTATTTAGCAAGTTTCATAGTGTGTCACATTTTCCTGTCCCGCGCCGTAGTCGAGTGGTTAAGGCAGGAAGCCTTGGTGCAGAGCTACGGGACTTGCGCTGGTTCGAGTCTCCATGGGGGAAGAAATTTTCTCATGGTATTTCGGCCAGTATGGGACCGGTGCCCACCCAGCATCGTGAGGCATTTGGGTAGCTACAATAAGTAGCGGCTCCAGGTTGAGAAAAACCAGCTATAACGGCTGGGGGACTCGACATGCAAACCACATGTCACCCCAACACTGGCTGATGATCATCTACCTCTGTGATTGACACATGTGGATATTAGGCCAGCAGCCGGCTGGTAGGCTAAGGGCCTTCTAGGCCTGTCGCGCCAGGAGTTTTTTTTATTTATTTAGCAAATTTCATAGTGTCACATTTTCCTGCGCCCGGTTATTGTATATCTGGCTTAACTTTGTAAAGAGAGAGATGGAGATATGAGGGTAGATCCTTGACCGCTTTCGTCCAGTAACGAAAGAAAGAACCCGCCTTGGCGCAGAGCGCTGGTTCGAGTCTCCATGGGGGAAGAAATTTTCTCATGGTATTTCGGCCAGTATGGGACCGGTGCCCACCCAGCATCGTGAGGCATTTGGGTAGCTACAATAAGTAGCGGCTCCAGGTTGAGAAAAACCAGCTATAACGGCTGGGGGACTCGACATGCTGACCACATGTCACCCCAACACTGGCTGATGATCATCTACCTCTGTGATTGACACATGTGGATATTAGGCCAGCAGCCGGCTGGTAGGCTAAGGGCCTTCTAGGCCTGTCGCGCCAGGAGATTTTTTTTATTTATTTAGCAAATTTCATAGTGTCACATTTTCCTGCGCCCGATTATTGTATATCTGGCTTAACTTTGCAAAGAGAGAGATGGAGATATGAGGGTAGATCCTTGACCGCTTTCGTCCAGTAACGAAAGAAAGAACCCGCCCTGTTGTCAGTTTTGTCTTCCCCCTTTCCTCTATTAACATCTGGTGAAAAAACACCGACAATACTAGTGCGAGTGGGAGAGGTGGGCGCTGGCTCTTTCTACAAATTACTTGCAAAGTTAAGCCAGACGAACTATAATGTATGTCATTCCAGTCTCCAGTGTCCAATACTTTTCTGCTCATACTTCTCAAAACACCATCCATCAACTACCAAGTGGCACACATTCTAGTACCGGTATTCTTCTTGGGAGTCTTGTCTTCTGCCATTCTTTTTCCATCTTCAAATCATTTTAATTGTTTTTTTTATGAAACCCAGAATTGAAGTTTCAAGATTCATCTTTTGTTTAATTACACTTTATTTTATCTCTTCTAGAAATTCCAGCTGAACGTCTGAAAAAATCTATTTCTGCAGATTTTATTTGCTTATTCTAGTTTGTAATTCCCATGTTTCTGTGCCATGTCATTGATCTCATTATAATTGTATTAAGAATATGTGTTTTTGTTTAGAACTTATATTCTGATCCCATAAAAATAATTAAATTTTGATGTTGCTCAAATGCTTTTATTTGTCCATGTCAGTTCTTCTAAAATCAGATATTTAAATTTTTCCCTATTACCATATACTTCGTTTTTAAGTTCATAATTGTTTTTTATATCGTTGAGGTTATAACAATATTAAATTATAATTTTTTTGTACCTTGTATTCTACCGTCGTCCTCAACTATAATGTTTCTATTTAAAATTTTCGTTGATTTCACTCTAGGCCTTTGGAAGCATGCTTCATCTTCTGGACTTGTAGTAGTATTGAATTATCTGCGTATGTCTAGTAGAGGGTTTTGCTCATTTGGCATATTTTCGTTTAGAATGTTTGATAATTTCGATTTCTTCTAAAATGTTAATTTTGTGTCTGTTCTCTCTGTTTATAATTGACAGGGTATTGTCGATATTGTTAAAATGTGTCTGCTTTCTGAACTTCCGTTTTGTCCAAATTTATCTTTATCTCCAATTTAACAAATTACTATTTCCACTTCTTTGAAGTGATATTCATGTTGAGTGTTTTATAAAAATATTGTACTATTTTCTGATTGTATATTGCGTTATAATGAAGTACATAACATGCTGAACAGTTCTTTTTAATTTACTTTGTGATTATGTCAAAACGATCGTAAAGTGGTGTTTGTTGTATGGTGTGTATTTTCTGCCACTTGATATCAATTACTTCCATGTAAACACCACCTAATTTCAATAAGGCGGGTGTCTCCGAAAACATACTACCATGTTAGAAAAAGAGGTCTCTAATTAGCCTGTTACATTAAACATTTAACTACATTTGGCCTTTAGAATTGCTTAAAAGGTGGATTGGCAATTAAGTGTTTGGCTAGGTATTGCACCGTCCGGTCTCAATCCCGGACATTTGATAAGCTCATTCCTATACGTACTGACTTCTCCAGTTGTCCACTGTCTCATACCCTGAACTTCATTGGGAATACTCACAGATAATCCTTGGGAAATACAGTTGACTGATGAAAAGAATGCATCAAACGGGGAGTTAGAGGCTAGGGGAAGAAGTAGGAGTTTCGCTGGCATTATTTTCCAGCACATTATATGACCTATACCAGCTGTGGCTTATGCCTGGCGTATCGATTGTGTCTGAGGACTTGGAATTTACACGCCTACTTGACGACTGCTTGTGGGTGAGTTAGTACAATACTAGATTTTCTTTTATATCACATTCCTTCCGCTTGCATTCTTTCTGTCGGCGAACAGTAATATCATCCAAAGCTTATGTATAGCTACCCTAACGTTTTCTTGTGCCATTTGTCAAAAATTGTCGATCCTTATGTGTACCTCACCCCTTTGGCTGAAGGAGATCCAGGCGTCATAAGGGTAGACGAACTTAGCTGCATTCTTGTTCTTAACTGTGAACTGTTGAATAGTTCATAAAGTTTTCCTAGTACTTAACTTGGACAACATATTTTGTCAAATTTATTTTTTGCAGACGTCATGGTCTTAAAGTACCAAATTCAAGCGTAAAAATAAGAATCGTTAAATTACTTTTATCCGAAATAAGCTTAGAACAAGTTATAATGCTGTCCCATTTTGGTCCTTGGATTTTAGAAATGGTAACACATTTTAATTTTATTTTCAACACTATATATTTATATTTTTGTTATTCATGTCAATATTATCTATTCTTAATGATTTTTTATTACATTATTTTATAATTTTAAAAATTATGCAAGTTGAAAAAAAATATTAAGAGTAAAAATAGAAGAAAAACGTTTGAAATTAAATGGACACCTCATAAGAATGGAAGAACATGGAATACCAAAGAAGACCCTTGATTGGAAAGCTAATGGAAGAAGTATAAGAGGCAGAACTAGAGATCGTTGTATAGATGGAGTGAGAAGTATGGAAGCTAGAGATTTGAGAAAAGAAGATGCTTCAGACAGAAACCTCAGGGGTTGAAGGTGAACCTCTGTAGTGTGGAATATTACTAACACAATATATTCAATATATAACCGTTCAGACAGAAGGAAAATAGAAACTGCACAAATGAAGTTCCTACGTTCAGTAGCGGGTGTCACAATTTTGAACAAGAAAAGAAGTGAGGATATTAGGAAGGACTTAAATATTTTCAGTTTAACAAATAGAATTGACAACATGAGAAACAACTGGTATGAACATGTCAAGAGAATGCCTACAGATAGAATCCCTCAGCTGTTACTAAAGTACAAACCAATAGGACATAGAAATGTTGGACGCCCATTTACTAGATGGGAGGATTCATTAAATCCCACTTGATGTGAAAACAGGTAAAAGGCATAATTTCATGAAGCAGAAGAAGAAGAAGACATATTGTAATTAAAAACACATTAGTGATAAGGCTGTGAATATTGTACCAGATCATTATAAAATTTAAAATATGAAAATATATATCTGAGATCTCAGTGTTCCTCAACTTTGGATGTAAGATGTGGAATACTTTTCGGAGTCTATGCTCCAGCATCAGCTTGTAAATTGGTACTAGTTGTTCTCCACTTCTTACGTCCAGAGTTGAGGAAGGCTTACATCTCAGGCAGATATTTGAAATTTTACAAGTGACCTCAACGGTGCTTCGTCACGGATGTTAAAAGTATAGATCATTATAGCGATATTATCAATCACAAAGGTTATAGGTTAACATAATTTCACGCATTTTGTAATACTTGTATAGCATTAAAATTCTTCTTCTTCCTTTCCAGGATTAGGTCAATGCGACCTGTTCTGGTCTCAAGTCCATCGTTTCCTTGGCCGTCTCAAATATCTTTTTCCATGTGGTTTGTAGGTGTTGATATTTTTGGGTAATTTTGTATTGTCCATTCTGTGTAAATGTTCTTTCCATTGGTATTTGTGCTCTTCTAATTTATCAACTATTGAAAATCTCTCCAGTTCATTTCTTAATTATTCATTGTGTAATCTATTCATGCGTGTACATCCTTTTACAGATCTTAAAAAATTCATTTCAGTGGCTTGAATGTGTGAGATATCTTTTTTGATAAGTACCCAAGATTCAGATCCTTATAAAAGAACAGGAACAGCCATAATTTTATAAAACCTTAGCTGAGTTTCTCTTCGAGTCTTTCGGAGGGTTCTTCTTATGGTGCCACACATAATTTGATATCGGTTTAATTTATTATGTATATCCCAATCATAGCTATATGTTATATCTGAACCAAGGTAGTTAAAGTGTGCTATCTGTTCTATTACTTCATTATTGATCACTATTTTTGCTCTGACTGAAAAGCCATAATTTTAGTTTTTGAAGTTGAGACTTTGAGATTATAATAGAGTCCTAATTGATTCAACGTGTAAATGGCTCTTTGTAAATCATCCTCTGACTTCTGTATAATTACCAGATCGTCTGCATACATTAAAATATTCATATACATTTCCTTATTAATTTGTATTCTATCGGACTTGATTTTTTTCCATTTTCGTATAACCTCATCAAAATATATATTAAACAATGTAGGTGATAATGTACACCCTTGTAGAACTCCTTGATTTATTAAAATTACAATTTTATGTGGCGTTGAAATTATGAGTTCTGAATTTAACCGAAGAACTTTAAAATCACGTGGCAGTAGAAAATGCTTTTTTCGGGGACCAAACATCGTAGGTTCTATAAGTTGAAAATCATAACATGGACTATTTAACTCATGCCCCAAATGGGAGTCAATGACCAATCACGTTTCAATGATTTCTGTTTTACAACCAATCAGAGTCGTGTTTCACCAAATATTTATCAGTGTTATAATTACCATATTAAAGAAAGCTCCTCCTTACAATAATGCGTTCCTTTGGCAATAAATAGTATGCTCTGGTTGCAGTGATAAACAAAAGAAGCACTAAAAGCGTATCTATCGCTTGTCATTTGTTTTCAAACATAGCCGTTTACATTAAATATATAAATATTTTAAAATAACTACAGTTAAATAATGATTTGTGAGTAAACAGCTTAATTTTATTCGTTAAATAGTCCTAACAAATGCCACGAGTGATTTTCAAATTATCGATAAATTCACGACTCACGAAGTGAGTGATAAAGATATTGGTTATATTTGTTAGGATCAAGTAGCATTTGTTTATAAATTGTCCGCAGTGTGGCGTTGTTTATGTTGACAATTGCCTGAGGCGTGTTATATGAATTGTGGATTTTAAAAGGGTTTTAGTAGAGACCGGATTTAGTAGTCTTGATTTTATTATCTCTGAAGGTTTGCCAACTGGGCAGACAGCCAACTTGAAAATTCCTCGCTCCTGGCTACATTTTACATTTCAAATTATTCCTGCACAATTTTACGTCTTTTTATGGAACTGGCATAATACCGGTTCTAAACAAAATGACTGCGAGTCATTCAAAACCACTTTTTTATAACCAGTCATTGTGCAATTTTTGCCGAGGCGTTGAGTTTCAAGTTTAACTATAAGCAGGCGCGCCAATTACAGACCGGTCTGACCTGTGTGTCGCGAAAAAAAATGGCCGTTTAGGTTGTTGACCTCCTTTACGTTTCCCAGTGCTCCGCAAGATAAAGAAAGTTACTCATTATTTCATCCAAAAATAAAAACGTGCAGTAGTCTAGGTTAACACAAATGCTTCCTTTAACTCACTGGCAATATCGAACCCGTAGGTTCATGGCCGCGCGGACATAAGCTCTCCCTATCCTAAGCTAATGCTTTCCACTCATTCCCTTTATAATCTTCTTATAGCTATTGCTTCGATATTGAATTTTGGAAGATGAAATTTTATTTATTATTTGGATTGTATAAAAAATAGAGTAGATAGATTTAATAAGTTTATTGGTTGTTCTGGCTGCTATAACAAAGACTTCACTCAAATCATAGTTATTCTCCCACCTCATTCTTGGTCTACCAACTGGGCGTTTTCCCTCTGGTTTTCCTACAAGAAGCTTCCATGCACGTCTTTCATTCCCCATACGTGCCACATGTCCTGCCCATCCCAGTCTACGAGGCTTATCTGTTGTTATATTTGGCTTCCCATAAAGGCTATATATTGTTACATTTCATTACTCCTGGCGCGACAGGCCTACAAGGCCCTTAGCCTACCAGCCGGCTCCTGGCTTCACATCCACATGTGTCAATCACATAGGTAGATGATAATCAGCAAGTGTAGGGGTGACATCTGGTCAGCATGTAGAGTCCCCCAGCCGTTATAGCTGGTTTTTTCAACCTGGAGCCGCTACTTGTAGCTACCCAAATGCATCACGATGCTAGGTTGGCACCGGTCCCATACTGGCCGAAATACCATGAGAAAATTTCTTCCCCCATGGAGACTCGAACCAGCGCAAGTCCCGTAGCTCTGCGCCAAGGCTTCCTGCCTTAACCACTCAGCTACGGCGCGGGACATAAAGGCTATATAGTTCACTGTTAAATAGTCTTCTCCATTCACTTGTCTATTCATCTCTCTTTGGTCCAAAAATTTTCCTAAAAACTTTATTCTCAAATACTTGTAATCTCCTTTCCTCCCTTAAAGTAGAGTTCGTGTTTCACATCCATATAATATAACTAGTAGAATAATAGTTTTATATATTTTCAGTTTAACGTTTTTTGAAAGGAGTTGGGACGTCAAGAGTCTTTGTAATCAAATACTTCCTTTGGAAATGTTAATCTCTCATGGAGATAGCGATGCACTTCTGGATTAACTCCATACCCTAAATAATGATGCTGAAGAAACAAACCCATAATTATACCTAACGGGCGATGCGTTATTTAATGGTTTTATACCTGTTAGGTTCCTTGGATATTATACAGGATGTTTTAGAATAAATATTACAGACTCCTAGGGGTTGTACTATACCTGTCGAGTCGGAGGAAGGTATTCTTGCAAGAATTCTGGCGCTAGCAGAAATTATTGAGCACACACCAGTGTTGTGGGGCGCAGGTAGGCCTACACTTTGTGTAACGAACAACAGGTTCGCCACGTGGAACCACACTTGTACAACCCGTTGAAGTCTATAATAATTATTCTGAAACACAAGACACGTGATATCAGCCCATTGTGTTTCGATCGAAATTGTAAGTTTCCGGACATGGGTTCCTTATCAAAACTTTATCTACTGAGTCCCCTCTACGAATCCTAAAAGTCTAATACTTATTCTGAAACACATGTTATCAGCCCACTGAGTTCCGATCTTCAAACCTATTTTACATCGAAATGGTAAGTTTCTGGACATGGGTTCCTTATCAAAAGTTTATCTACTAAGTCCTCTCTACAACCCATAGAAGTCTGTAATACTTAACTCTGAAACACTGTGTGTATAAACTCGTTTATCGCTAATGAGATTGTTTATTCAAAGTTTAAAGAATTTTTTTTTTCAATTTTAATGAAAAGTTAATTTCTGTGCCCTGTAGAAGTCGAAAATCAGTGCTGCTTTCATGAAGTTTCTCCAGATGTCCCAATTATCAGCTAACGTAACGTACTCCAAACTCCTGAACATCCATCAGGTAATTTCATCCCACTTTCACCTAAATATTGCCACAAGGATGACAGGATTTTTCTTTACGATATTACGACGTAAATGAAGCACACTGGATTTGTTTAAAATTGCACTTAACACTTTATTTCTTTCCACAATTATCAGTAAACATTTATTCAGACTTAACAACTCACAAATAATCTTCTTTTAATTTATATCACAGTCACAAATATTTTCAAAGTCACTGCTGAATAAATTCGCCACAATTTCTCGTTCACTTAACGCCGTCCAACGCGAGATTGACTGGGGTCTCGCCTCCGGCCCCTTTTTATAGGCGCGAGGAAACTTCTAGAAATAGCTTCGATTTATTTGGAAGCCTAGAAGCCTCTGGCCACCGATCTTTCCCGAAAGCAGAGGGAGACACCGTCTGGTAAGACACTCCAGACATTTCGACCGGTTTATGCGGGCCCTCTAAGGGTCAGTTTCACCAACAGAGGTATGTGTATTACTCCAGTTCTCCCCATGTACAATACACAGATTAAACTGGCGTAATACAGTTACCTCTGTTGGTGAAACCGACCCTAACTCGTGATTCTCGCCCAGTCCGCGTAATTCAAACGTCGCTATGCGACACGTAACAATGTTCTTATTAAAAATCCTCAAAGATTTTCCTAACCTAAAACTTCTCTAATGTCCCCCAATCCTTCTATATGATCTGACTATAAATGATTTGTCTTTTCTGCAAATCTTAAACTTCTAGGAGCGTAGAAGTGACTCAATTGATGGAAGCAGATTGGATGTAAGAATCCGCCACTGCATATGGCCAGCTGCCAGTGTCAGTCCCGGAACTCATTATTGTGCGCACACCCACGTGTTACTGTTAATAAACATTGTTAATTTAGTTTGGATGTAAAACAGGAATCGATGAATAAAAACTGACTTAAATAAACTTCCAGTGTGCACATGTGAAAGTGCAATATGGTTCAGTGAAACTTCGCTTGAGTAAATAAATTCCTAGCAAATGTTCCATGTCTAATCAGCGACGGTATACAATTTTTAACAGAACACAGAAAAAAATTCAAAGATATCTTGATATGCTGTGATATTTTAACTTAATCACATTTTCTCTGTTTAAAAAAAATAATACGAAGTAGAAAAGATCCAAGGTCAACGGAAAAGCTTCTATTATTTATCAATAGCAGTGGATTCCTATGACATGTCATATGCATAAGTAATGCCACGAGTGAATTTATCTAGAGAATTTGGAAATCAAGAGTGACATTTGTTAGGACTATTTAACGAATAAAATTAAGCTGTTTACTTACAAATCATTATTTAAATATGGTTATTTTTAAATATTTATATATTTAATGTAAACGGCGATGTTTGTAAAGAAATGAGAAACTGCATTTATAATTTCAAACACTTTAATAGTTTCTACATTCGTAATATTAAAACAATCAGACTGACCTAGACGATTTTCTGCTATATTTCGCCTGTGGAGCATCCATTTTGATGGTCCAACAATAATCGGCCAGCATATTTTTAGTGTTCCCCGTGCTCATCACTCACTGCGCCAAGATAATAAATGGACGAAAAAACGTTTATTAAAAAAATAATTATTTAAATCCATTAATTGAACTTGAAATAAGAAAAAAAAACTGTGGGCGATGGTGAAATTCCGAATACATATTTGAAAACACAACTATTGGTACTCATGAGACAAAAATCATGTTGACCCGTGTTATTGACTTGAGGAGGAAGGGACATTGCTCTTGGTACAAATAATGCCGGGATTGTTTGTGTTCTGACGATAGATTCTAAAGTTAACATTGAATTATTTTTCCCCCTGAGATATGTGATTTCTCTGCTGGCAGCTGGAGGAGAAAGTAAGCGAAACTCTGCATTCCTTACAAACGATACGGTTTATGTTTGTAAAAAGATTGCATTCATAACCACTGCTCCAAGATAAAATCATGCAGGCCTGATTGCCGTTATTTGTCACTCCAGTTTATTAATTTATAGGAAATAGTAGAAGACTCCAGGGTAAGTTCAGACAGCAGAGACGTCCTAAATACCCCCCCCCCCAAATTCTTACCGAGGATTAAAGGGTTAATCAATAATTGAGCAGTTTGATACCTTTGAAGCTTACTTACTCACTGGCACTATCGAACCTGTAGGTTCATGACCGCGCGGACGTAAGCTGTCCATACATCCCTATCCTGAGCTAATGCTTTTTAATCATTCCCTGTATAATCTACTTCCCTCAAATCATAGTTAATTGTATTCTCTCACCTCATTCCCGGTCTATAAACTGGGTGTTTTTCCTCTGGCTTTTCTACAAGAACCTTCAATGCACGTCTTTCATCTGAGCCTTTGGCATGGGTTCCCTGAAGTAGTCTCCGCCCGGAGAACCGAATGGGGGACCATTTTTGACCTCCAGAAAATTTTACCCCAATGGAACCCATGACCACATTTCTTGACGGTTGTATTTTTACGGTGAAAGATCGTCACTGTTTCGACCAAGGTACTTTTTTCGTCTGGCTTATCACCTTCGACCCGTCCGGCATGGGTAACCCTATCGGCAGCAATGCTACCGCCGGCATAGCTCTCGGGATCATTTAAGTACGCAAGCCACTCCTACGACAAGGTAAATATACCATGGAGGGTTACAGATTTAAAACACTTAGGGTCGGTTTCACAAACGGAGAACTGTATTACGCCAGTTTAAGCAATGCTTTATACAGTAAAAAACTGGTGTAATGCAGTTACCTCTGTTGGTGAAACCGACCCTTACTGATTCAAATATATTGTTAATGATTACATTATTTGTATTTATGTCACATTAAATTCACACCAGTTCTTATATTGTTTTTTAAGCATTTATACACTCTTTAAGGGGGGTGATGGGTGAAAAATTGAGCATTTGAGGTCAAAATTGGCATTTTGTTACAGAGGCCTATGGCGCTTCTAAGTGCCCTAAATTACGTCAGAGTTAAAAGGCTACGCCAGTTAAATACCACCTGCATGCAAATCTTTAAACTTGTTCTTTAACACTTTTATTTTCACTATATTTTTGTGCATTCAAAATTGAATGAAATTCAGAAATTTTGTCCGGGGGGGTGGGGGGGGGGGGGGGGGGGGGGGGGGGGGGGGGGGGGGGGGGGGGGGGGGTATGTTCAAATTTTTACTTGGCATGTCTCTAAAACCAAATGGTAACAAATTAGTGCAATGGTTTCATGCTTTAAGTATTATTTTGAGAAATAAAATATAAATATATGCAATTTATTTTTTTTTATTGTAATTCCACGAATGATGTACAACATTATTTTTTTTCTCCCTTTGTATTCACATTATAAGAATTGTAATGTATGATGTTTTCTAAAATTTTGGGGGTCTTTTAAAAAAATCAGACATTTTACTAAAAATTGTGGAACCCATTTAATTATATATGCAAATTAAAAAAATGAATAACTCATAAAGTAAATGTCTCACAAGAATGAAACTTAAATACATCATTATGTATCACGCAGTGAATTTTTGTACAAAAAATCAAGTCTCTAGCTAAAAAAATGTAGAAAATAAAAATTTCACCCATCACCCCCCCCCATAATGTTGTAGATATCGCATCTACGAGATTTAAAAAATAGAGTTCTATCATAAAAAAAAAGAATATTATCACCGTCTATGTAATAATCTGAATATAAAAGGCATTGAATACAAAATGTAAGTCTTCTTCTTCATCGTCACGGTTTAGGCTTATATATTAGCCTGTTCCGGCTCCAAATTGCTGCTGTTTCCATCTTTTCTTTGGTCTTCCCAAACTTCTTCTTCCTCGTGGTGAATAGCTGTATGCTGCTTTTGGTATTCTATTCTCAGTCATCCCTGTTAAGTGTTGTTTCCAGTTTGTTTTGTATTTCACTATTGCTGTGTTTAAATTCCTCTACTTTTAGTTGTTCTGAAAAAAAATGGAAGTACATATAAATATATGCCTGAGAGTTATTTTGGAATCTGGTGGCCAAAAACAATATCAAACGAAGAATTATGATGGATGAGATATGCAAGAGATTAAATATTGCAAATGGAAATGGATGGAACGCACTCTCAGAAGAGAACAAATAGAGCACTGGAATGGAATCCACAGTAATTGCCTAGAAAGAGGAAGACCAGAGATTACATAGCGCAACATTGTAACAACGGAAATTAAACAAGGAAAAAAGTTGGAACGAAGTCAGGAATTTGGCAAAAACAAGAGAGAAGTCAGGAATTTGGCAAAGAAAAAACAAAGAGTCCAGTGGCGTGTGCTATCATAAAGGCCCTATGCTTCCAAGAGGAGTAACAGGAATTATTGCTATATAATCATTACTACGGTATTTAACATTATTAGCAAGTTTTATGGAGAATAGACGAGTTGGAAGACCGGAGAAAAAAAGGGAGGATGGTATTAAGGGACATGCTGCAAACCTACTTAAATGTCGCAGCTGGAGGCTTGCTGTGCAAAATAGAAATTAAGGGAGGCCAAATCTCGAATTTGAGCCAATCAGCCGTTGAATGGATGGATGGATTTAACATTATTATTATTATTATTAATATTATTATTACTAATTGAATAATAAAGCCCATTTGAGCCAATCAGCCGTTGAATGGATGGATGGATTTAACATTATTATTATTATTATTATTATTATTATTATTATTATTATTATTATTATTATTATTATTATCATTATTATTATTATCATTATTATTATTATTATTATTATTATTATTACTAATTGAATAATAAAGCCCATAAACAAACAAAATTAAAATTTTATAAAACAATGGCTGTCCCTGTCCTTTTGTATGGGAGTGAATCTTGGATTACCACTACCAAACAAGAAAGTAAAATCCAAGCAGCCGAGATGCAATTGTAAAAGGCTGCACTAGAATGGACCAGATAAGAAACGAGGATATCCGTGAAGAACTGCAGATCTACTCCATAAAAGAAAATATATTTAACAGCAAGATACAGTGGAAAGAACATGTTGAAAGAATGGAAGAAAGTAGATTACCAAATAAAATCTTCCATTATTTTCCAAGAGGAAGAAGAGATGTCGGACGTCCTCGGAAGAGATGGTCTTAGATCTATTAGTGAAGACGGAACAGGCAACTCTTGCCTAAACCAGGAAGTGAAGAAGAAGAAGATTATTATTACTATTTTTTAAATTAAAATAATGCTTATTATTTCTGTTTTTTTTATAGATCTATACATATGTATCCAAAGTCATATGAAAACCCAAGGTTGCCTTTACTGTATTTGCAGGAGATTTTACATTTTGAAGCCGAATAATTTTCCCTAAGAGGGAAATATTTAATATGAAATTTCTCGTTTATTAGCTTACTGTTTCTCTGCAGTTTCCCTTCCCGGTGGATTCGAGATAAACATGCTCTTCTTTGATTCGGAAGTTGGCGGGTTCAAATTAGGTATGATGGATTTTCCGTAAGACGTCCGGAGGGTAATTGAAGCCTCCAGTCACATGTCTCGTACAGTTACGTCAATCTGACACCTTAAATCAGATCATATGACGAACATTTGTCTGTTCTTTCACTCTATTGACTCTAGTCATTAAATGAACCAAATACTACCACCAAGGGCCTCATGAGGCCTGTAGTGGGATCACTTTAATTTACTTTACTGCTACTTCTATGTCGGCCGCTTTGGTCTAGTGGTTATGTACCTTGCATCTAGTTTCGAGGGTCGTGGTTCAATCCGGTTGGGGTCGATGGATTCTTAGGATGGAAAAATTCAAGGAGCAAGTCCTGCGGGAGAGACTTTAAGCCGTGAGTCCCGAGTCTGAAGATTTTCAGGCTCGTAAAAGAACCGCAAGCCTGAATATAAAGATCTCTGTGCAAAATTTAACTAAACTTCATCCATCCAAGTAATACTTTAGTTTTTATCCAGCCTAGTACATAGATTGGTAAATATACCTATGGACAAGAAAAATTACGAGTTAGAGATGAATACATAAATAAGGCTGCAAAAGAAAATGACTTCAGTGAAAAAATTATACACAAATAAATTAAGAAGTACAAAAAAAAATGAGGAGCGAAATCACTCTTCAGATAGAAAACCAAAAGATAAGAAATACAGGAAATTATCACCCTAGGCCACATAACAAATTTCAAAAGATTTTTGAAAAATTTAATATTAGTTTGGTACCAAAGAATGATTGTAGTTTAAATGAAGTAATAAAACATGAAAAAAATGATAATCGTAAAAAAATCAGGAATATATCATAATCAATTGTTGTTTACTTGGTGAAAATCCATATCTTTTAATTAAAAAATAAATAAAACTTACAGTTTTATTTGATTTTCATATTTATTATGATTATATATATATATATATATATATATATATATATATATCACCCTAGGCCACATAACAAATTTCAAAAGATTTTTGAAAAATTTAATATTAGTTTGGTACCAAAGAATGATTGTAGTTTAAATGAAGTAATAAAACATGAAAAAAATGATAATCGTAAAAAAATCAGGAATATATCATAATCAATTGTTGTTTACTTGGTGAAAATCCATATCTTTTAATTAAAAAATAAATAAAACTTACAGTTTTATTTGATTTTCATATTTATTATGATTATATATAACTGAATTATATTTTAATAAATATGGAAATCAAATAAAAAACTGTAAGTTTTATTTTTATTTAATTAAATAAATATATCAAATAAATTGTGCAGACTGTGACAAGATATACGTAGGGAAAAGAAAAAGAAATTTAATCATTAGAACTAAGGAACACATAAATGTATAAAAAGGGGAAGCAGAAAAATCTGCAGTTGCTGCTCACGTTTGGTCAGAAAAACACAAAATAGATGTAAATACAAAATTATTAAAACAGTTAGAAAACAAAAATGAACTCGCCATACGGGGAACAAAATCTACACACAGAAGAGCAAGGAAAGAATTACGAATTTTGAAATTCCCGGAGAAAGGAACCTCATTAATAAATTCATTGGATCAGAGGCAGAGAGAGCAGGAATCAAGAATCAGGGCAGACAACTTGAGAAAAATCAGTCTGTAATCGCTGACGATGAGGCCAAGAAGCCTTGAAACATTATCTTCGACAAAAACAACCATAAGAGGTAAGAATGTACAGACAAAATGTCTTAATTAATACCTTAGTTACCTACTACAAGTCTCACTGAAACGATGTCCTAACCACGTGTAACTCGTTGACATCTGAAAGTAAATACGCGTAACTAAATAAGTCTGGTTAGGAAAACTCCCCCTAGGGAGCACCGTGTCCCACGAGGACGTAAGTGATACTGTTTCTGTATTCTAGTGTAAACCATGTGAACTATATCGCTCAAGCTGTATGTGGGTGTGGATAATTCACTTGATCCATTTATTGGTATCTTTATTTTCTCTCAGAATCTTCATTTCGCATCTAGAATGATTTGACGTGTTTAATTATGGCCTGTGTTTTTATTGTGCGTATAATTTTTGTAAATTCAGTTGTTTTTAATTTTGATGATATTTCACCAAACACGGTTATCGTTTTAACGGTTCTTTTAATTATTTTGAAGATCGTTACTGAACTTTTGCGTTCCACCAAGCTTCGTTAGGGAATACGAACATTTTATGACGCATTATATTAACGTGAGAGTTTTGCTTCATTAAAATTTTAAAGGATTAGTTTATCTAATTATGCAAAATGGCGGAAGGTTTTAACGCATAGCTATTGCATTTGCACTACTTGGAAAATGAATTGTTGGGAACTTTGTATGCGGAATTATCATAAGCAATGCCACGAGCGATTTCTAATTTATCTAGAGGATTTGGAAATCAAGAGTGGCATTTGTTAGGACTATTTAACGAATAAAATTAAGCTGTTTACTCACAAATCATTATTCAAATATAGTTATTTTAAAATATTTATATATTTAATGTAAACGGCGATGTTTGAAAACAAGTGAGAAAATTTTTAAAAGCAGTCCACGATTCAACTATTAATATACTTTAAAGCAGAATTTTAATATTATAATAAATATGAAAGTTAAAGTTAATCATTTTGTATTTTAAAATTCTTTTAATATTTATATATAACTTAAATAAAGAAAAATAATTAATTGTTGGTTATTGTTGAATAAAAATGTCTCAGTAACAATTAAAGAAATTGTATTACATAACAGTCTTTGTAAAGAATGTTTTTAAAATCGTATTAAGTAATTGTTGTCAAAATTATAAATCCTTCTGTTATAACTGTAATAAGAACACCTGCTTAACTTCATATTCTTAAATGAAAGTAAACTAAACTCTGATTGGATGTTAAAACAATTAACTTTCTTATTTAACAAATCAAATTATACCTTATATTTAAATAACTATTAACCAATAGAATTTAAATATAACATCATGTGATGTAATAATGTTCTTTAAAATTATAAAAGAATTACACTGGTCATTCTGCATACAACTTTCAACAAAGCTAGAAGCAGTAGAGCTCTCCTGATAAAATGTAATATTTAATACGAGAAGAATAATTGATACAAGAAAAGAAAAATAATTTATTTTTAATTGACGGTGAAGAATAATACCACCTACATTTACTTGATCTGCTGGGAAATTAAGAAGTGAATAAATGTGAAATTATTTCTACAAGAAAGATTTTTTTAGTAATTTTGAGGTGTTTTCGTATCCAATGTACCAACTTCCGACCCTAAGAAGAGAATCCGGCTCTACCGAAAATTACACCCAACCTGAACCAGTAATTCTTTTTGTGACACCAATCCTTCTTCAAAATGTTACTACAACATCGAGCATGAAGAGAATTACTGCTTCAAAATGTCACCACAACGTGGGGCAAAGCAATTTACTTCTTCAACTTCCAGAAAAGTCAAGGAAAGTTTAGTTGTGTGGTTACACGAAATCATCATTAAAGTGTATTCTACGTTTTGTTGAACCTGTATTTTATGTTTTGATATTGTGTTTTGTGTTTGTTAGAATATAAAGTATTGTTGCTTAGTAACTACGAACTAAAGCATGATTGATTGTTATAATAGTGGGTAAATTTAATTTAATTTCCACCGCTTGTAACAGAATGACGGGATTTTTAATTGTTACGAAGGCACAGCCAGAGAGCCTCTTAGCAAGGAGGCCTTGGATGTTGTGTTGAAAGTTGGAAAATGGAATGTAGATTGTTGCGTAATTTACTTGACAAGTGCTGGTAGGTCATGCTTAGCAAGCAGCCGGAGGCGAAACGAGTTCCTCATAGCGACTGTGACTTGTTTTATGACGTATGGAATGTACATTATTAACTTCACCAATCATAATTTTTCTTCGAATACTCATCATTCGCCACTTCTTTCCATGATGGTTCTAGACATCCCCAAACTATTTGGGTTAAATTAAACCTCTTTTGGAAGTTATACAGAACAGTGTGGATTTAATAATTATTTTATTTGTATTTTTTTTCTTTCAATTTATTTCCCTTAAACGAAAACGAAATTTCATCTTCATCATTCAGGGATTAAGCCTGTTGGCTCGTTCCGATTTCAAGAAAGCTAGAATATTTTGTTTAAATTGTTTCAGATCATCTTCTGTGTGGGCGTCCAACATTTCTCCTTCCGTGTGGTTTTATAATTTAGCAATCATTTTGGAAATCTTTCTTCTGGCATTCTATCAACATGTTCTTTCTAGCCGTTCCATCACCAATCATCAACAATCACGGATTAAGCCCATGTGGCTTGTTCGGGTCTCATAGAATCTCATTCAAAAAGCTGAATCCATCTCTTTTTCGGTCTACCAATATTCCTGTCTCCTCTTGGTTTGTAATTAAGTATAATTTTTGGAATCCGATCGTCTTTGATTCTTTGAACATATTCTTTCCAGATTCTTGTATTTTATCTAAAAGTTTAAACATATTTAGCTAATTTCTAATATCTTCACTTCTTCTTTTATCTAGAAGTTTGCAGCCAGCCACCGTTCCTATATTTAATTATTCGATCTGTAAAGTTTGAAAATATTTAATTCCTTTCTAAGGATTTGTATTTTACTAAATTTTCGGATATCGCCCGCGGTGGACTAGTGGTTATGCTCCTTGCCTCTGGTCCCGAGGGTCGCGGGTTCAAACCCGGCCGGGGTCGATGGATTTTTTTAGGATGGAAAAATCCAAGGAGCAAGTCTTCCGGGAGGGACTTTAAGCCGTGGGTCCCGAGTCTGAAGATTTTCAGGCTCATAAAAGATCCTTAAGCCTGAATGAAAAGGCCTCTAAGCAAAATTTACCGAAATTTTCCCATCCTAGTACTACCTTGGTTTCCTTGATGTCAGTATGAGGCGGAACGCTGACCACGGACCACTCAAATGACATCTATACGAAAACAAGTGTAACTAAATTAGTATTTAATACACAAGTGATCTTCTTGGTGATATAATATTAAAATATATATGTAGTCAATATGCCCATTTCACCAATTAATGTTTTAAAATGGTCAACAAGTTTCTACAGCCAAGCTGTCATTCTCAAGACCAGATATTGACAATATCTGGTCTTGAGAATGACAGCTTGGCTGTAGAAACTTGTTGACCATTTTAAAACATTAATTGGTGAAATGGGCATATTGACTACATATATATTTTAAATTAGTATTGTTCAAATTCTTCCGTGTAGGGGGAGAGCGCCTAGATCTCTGTTAAGGGAAACATGGGCTTATAAGAAGAAGAAGTTTTCGGATTTGCTCTTCTTGACAAAAAGGTCATAACATTGTTAGTGCAGAGATAGAGGAAAACCTACATACCTTTTGTCGAGGTACTTCACGGGCCTCCTCAACGCAGAGAAGGAACTACTTGCTTATTGGGTTTACGACCCTTTGAATATACCATAACCTTTCCTTTGTTAGAAGTTTCTAGACCATGCTAATTTTAACATTTATAAGATCCATGATGAAGTTCCGTTGAGGTACTGTTCAAAATTAAAACATAAAATTATGAAATATTTACCTAAAAGGTCCGTCTCCTCAACTTTATTACTTACTTATCTGTAACGATTTCGGGACTAGTCCCATCATCAGCAGGATTCAAAACTGGTGTTTCACTGAAGATCTGGTAGAGGGGGTTACATGTACTGGGTGCGTTTTAATTTATCAAATGGTCGTTGTTTGTTAACTGCCTTCAAAATTTTCATCTCCGAGTACGTTTATCTTCGCTGGATTATTTTCTCTGTGCATTACAGACCCTCTGGACTAGAGGCAAGGAACATAACCTCTAGACCACCGAGGCCGACAAATCCGGTTATATCATCGTTTCCAAACCTGTGGTCTGTGGGTTCGTGAAAACTTTTCCGTAATGGCGGGTTTCGATATTAGGTCTATTATTGCTTCTTTCATATCTGTGGCATTACAATAATAATAATACTTACTTACTCACTGGCACTATCGAACCCGTAGGTTCATGGCCGCGCGGACATAAGCTCTCCATACATCCCTATCCTGAGTTAATGCTTTCCAATCATTCCCTGTATAATTTACTTCCCTCAAATCATAGTTAATGTTATTCTCCCACCTCATTCTTGGTCTACCAACTGGGCGTTTTCCCTCTGGATTTCCTACAAGAAGCTTCCATGCAAGTCTTTCATTCCCCATACGTGCTACATGTCCTGCCCATCGCAGTCTACGAGACTTAACTGTTCTTATTATATCTGGCTTCCTATAAAGACCATGTAGTTCATTGTTATGTAGTCTTCTGCATTCACCTGTCTGTTCATCTCTCTTTGGTCCAAAATTTTTCCTAAGTACTCCATTCTCAAATACTTGTAATCTCCTTTCCTCGATTAAAGTAAGAGTCCATGTTTCGCACCCATATAATATAACTGGTAGAATAATAGTTTTATATATTTTCAGTTTAACGTTTTTTGAAAGGAGTTGCGACATCAAGAGTCTCTGCAATGCATAATAGCATGCATTTCCAGAATTGAGCCCATATTTAATTTCTTTGTGCATCTCATTCCTATTTGTGATTATTGTTCCTAGATATTTGAATTCAGCCACTTCCTCAAAATTTCCCTCATTTGTCATTAGCTGTCCATTTCCATTATATAATGAATTTCTACGTGTGACCATATATTTAGTTTTATTGATATTTACTTCCAGTCCTAATTTTACAATAATAATAATAATAATAATAATAATGATAACAATAGTAATGATGTTATATTATTGTTATTATTTTTAAAAATAAATTAATCCTACTATGCACCTTATTACATATGTGTAATATCGGGAATTTATTACATTATTTCCACAATAAATTAATATTTACTGCGAATGCCTGATTTACAGTTATGTAACAACGTTAGGAATGAATTTGATTTTGCTACAATGAAAATTTAGTCTGCCAGCTTCCTTGTGTTGTAACAATACCAACAATAGTACAGCGAAAGTAGTTTTCTTCATCTGTCTATTTAAAAATAAATATACACACAGAGTTTGTGTTGAAAGTGATTTGAGACTTTATTTAACTTTTGTGGTTACAAGTAGGCCTATACGTTGTGTAACTTTTAAGCCGTAACTAGAGTAACTTTAGGTTTTAACCGTTAAGGGTCGGTTTCATCAAGGGCTAACTGTATTACGCCAGTTTAAGCTATGCATTATACACGGGGTAAACTGGCGTAATAAAGTTACCTATGTTGGTGAAATTGACCCTTAGTTAATTTAAGGTTATTGAACGTTTTGCTTGGAATTAAATTTCATGCATGTCTACTGTATGCACTTACAATTAAAAGTCAGTGGTTCACCCAACTCAGATCTCTGTGGAAGAGGTTCGTGAGTCGAAAAAGGTGGGAACCGCTGGGTTATATGATCTATATTGGTTTATTGTTACGTAATATTTGTTAAGTGTTCAAGTTATTGAATTCTAAACTTGATTTGTCGAAGTTACAATAGTTCCAATAAATACATTATGGACGCCAAGTACATATAAATAATCTGAACGCTATTAATGCTAAAAATATGCACCAGAGTGCGTGGAAATAATATTTCATCATCATCATAGTACATTCACGAATTTAGGCCATTTGTTGACCTGTTTCTTCTTTCTGCAGGTTGATATCTTAACATGTGTTTGGGTATTCTGTGATCTTCCATTCGATGAACATGTTGTATCCATCTTGACTTATAATCAGAAATTTTGTTTTCTAAAGATTCCATGTGTAATTCTTCTAAGATGTCTTCATTTTTTTGTGATCTAGTAGTGTGTATCCTGCAGTCCTCCGAAGGTATCTCATTTCAGCAGATCTAAGTCTCTGTATATCCTTCTGTTTCAACGTCCATACTTCGCTACCATACAAAAGAATTGGAAGAGCCAGTGTTTTATACACTTTCAGTCTAGAATGGTTTTGGACCAACTGTGGCTTGAAGATAGAATTTATTAACCGTAAAATTCTTAAAAATTTAGATATTTTTGCATTTACATCCTTTTCTTCTTCATATGAGATATTGCATCCTAGATATGTGAAATTATTCACCTGCTCCAAAATTTTATTGTCCAGTACAATTTTACATCTGACAGGATCTCCAGCTTGAAATGCCATAATTTTTGTTTTTTTTCTGTCGATATCTTTAATCCATATTCTTCTGTAATTTTGTTAAGTTCATATAGACCTTTCTGTAGATATTTTATCTTTGGAAATATCAATATTTTTTTGAAGCTGTGTTATTTTGTGCAGACGTAAATATTATTTCAATTTCTGCACTCTCCATGACAGACAGAGATGTTATAATTGTGCAACGTTGGATGAGCATGGCTAGCTGAAGGTGTTATCTGTGTAGGAGAGGCTCCGCCCTCATGACAAGGATAATAATTCTTGTTGACAGATTTATTTCCTATGCAAATACAAAATATTAGTTGCTGATTATGAAGAAATGTAAGAGTAGCTTCAAATAATAACTTGGACTAAATTCCATTGAATACATTCAGGTTCCGGATAATAGTGAGTCATTTTTATACCTCGTACGATTGTTAAGCAATGCGTTCGTCCATTGTTTTCCGACAAAATTTATCATAAGTAATGCCACGAGTGATTTCCAAACTATCGATAAATTCACGACTCTCGAAGTGAGGAGTGAATTTATCTAGAGAATTTGGAAATCAAGAGCGGCATTTGTTAGGACTATTTAACGAATAAAATTAAGCTGTTTACTCACAAATCATTATTTAAATATAGTTACGAGTATTTTAAAATATTTATATATTTAATGTAAACGGCGATGTTTGAAAACAAATGAGAAACGATTGGCTATGCTTCATCTGCTTCTTTTGTTTATCACTGAAACCAGATCATACTATTTATTGCCAAAGGAACGCAATATTGTAAGAATGCTCTCTAGTGGAGAAAAAATGAAACACATCAAACTGTATATTAATTCATTTCTGATGTGGTATGATATAAATATGACAATTATATTTTTCTGGATTGTTACCTGGGAAAAAAATACAAGAAAGTGCAAACATTGGTTTCTTTTTTATGGTGGTATAATAAATTGTTACAAATGTTTTTATATTAACTCCCGCATGCGGCTTGTGTTGACATTCATGCACTATATATACAATCTGGTAGCCGTATTTCTCACAGAGTCAATCACTGCAAAATAATGGTCAGACCTGTTCAGAGTATTAAAAAGGAGGAGCTTTCTTTAATATGGTAAATTTAATATTGATAAATATTTGGTGAAACACGACTTTGATTGGTCGTAAAACAGAAATCATTGAAACGTGATTGGTCAATGACTCCCATTTGGGGCATCAGTTAAATAGTCATAAGTAATGTCACGAGTGATTTCCAATTTATCTAGAGAATTTGGAAATCAAGAGTGGCATTTGTTAGGACTATTTAACGAATAAAATTAAGCTGTTTACTCACAAATCATTATTTAACTATAGTTATTTTAAAATATTTATATGTTTAATGTAAACGGCGATGTTTGAAAATAAATGAGAAACGATTGGTACGCTTCGTTTGCATCTTTTGTCCATCACTGCAACCAGATCATATTATTTATTGCCAAAGGATCATAATATTGAAGAATGCACCCTAGTGGAGAAATTTATAACCAATATTACAGGTATTAATTTCTGATGTCCTGTGATGTAAATTATATTTTTCTGCAACGTCATTTCCTGGAAAATAATTCGTTTAAGAAAGTG
Source organism: Diploptera punctata (assembly GCA_030220185.1). Taxonomy (NCBI): domain Eukaryota; kingdom Metazoa; phylum Arthropoda; class Insecta; order Blattodea; family Blaberidae; genus Diploptera; species Diploptera punctata. The sequence goes on along the minus strand of JASPKZ010004590.1, from coordinate 1,050,354 downwards.
CAAACAGTGGTTTTTTTTCAAATGTTTTTACATCATCTCCCGAATGCGCTATGTGCTTACATTCATACACTTTATATACAATCTGGTAGCCGTATTTCGAGGGTCAGTCACTGCAAAATAATGCTATGACCTATTCAGAATATTAGAAAGGAGTTTTATTTAATATGATATACTCCGGTTGATAAATTCGACTATGATTGGTTGTAAATAAAAAATCATTGAAATGTGATTGGTCATTGAGTCCCATTTGGGGCACGAGTTAAATAGTCTTCTTAATCAAATACTGTAAATAAGGGACATTTATTTAATCTAACAAAAGTTTCCAGGGTGACGTTTTTCGTGAACATAATCATATTCGCCATGTTCAGTATTAATGTGTGAGCGAATGACATGTTTCGTCTTAAACGTTCGTGCTGTCTTGGAGGATGCCTTGGATCGAGCTGATGACTCATTCAAGGAGGCCCCCCTAGTCGTGTGCGATCGCGAGTTTGAATTCTCTCCCGACAGGCCGTAATGATTTTTTGGCGCGAAGCGTGTACCAATAAGGGCCGTTTCACCAACAGAGGTAACTGTATTACGCCAGTTTTCCCCGTGTATAACGCATAGCTTAAACTGGTGTAATACAGTTACCACTGTTGGTGAAACCGGCCCTAAGAGGAAGATCAAAGTATGGTAAAGAGAGAGATCATATAATTTATGGATCTGAAGTTTGTGCTCGGATATTTAATAAGAAACTGATATTTTTGATGCAATATTCAACATATGCTAATATATATATAGATCATCGGTTGATTAATGTCTTTGACATCGTCCGATTCCTAATAGCCAGTTTTGTCCGTCCATCCAATCTCCTGGTTGTAGATGTTTCTCCTTTATATATAAACATATGCCCTGACTCCAAGAGGTTTTAGGTCTTCCTCTGCTTCGTCTTCCCTCAGGTTTCCATTCCAAAACAGATTTTAGTAGTCGATCCTCTTCCATTCGCTGGACATGTCCGTACCATCTTAATTGCTGAGTTTTAATATAATCTAAAATAGTGTCTTCAATCTTCATTTTCTCCCATATAACTGAGTTCCTAATTTTTTCTCTTCTTGAAATTCCTGCGGCGCATTATTGTCTGTCGCGGTGGACTAGTGTTGTGTTCCTTGCCTCTGATCCCAAGGGTCGCGGGTTAAAATCCGGCAAAGGCTGATAGATTTTTATAATGGAAAAATTCAAGGAACAAGTTCTCCGGGAGAGTCTTTAAGCCGCGGGTACCGAGTTTGAAGATTTTTCAGGCTCGTAAAAGATCCTTAAGCCTGAATAAAGAGGCCTCTGTGCATAATTTGCCGATCTCCTCCATCCTAGTAATATCTTAATTGCCCACTAGATGTCTCATTGTGTCGGTATGTTAACCGCATACCATTCGTGACATCTTTAGAGAAATAAGAGTAGCTTCTTCTTCTTCCTTCCAAGGCCTGTTACGATCCTATAGAAAATTTTCCCTCCAGCGTTTCATAGGACGGCCCAGTGATCTTCGTCCTCTTGATATATAATTATAAACAGCTTTGGGGATCCGATTTGAACTCATTCTTTCAAGATGGTGTTTCCAATTTAGTAAAAATTAACTTTATCTATTAACCCCTAATTAAAAGTCCAACATTGGGCTTTTTGCGATTGTAGTAGATAGACACATTGTTAAGAGAAATCAACACCTCTGAGTCATAGCATGTCATGCATTTGAAATCTGTGCATGTGTCGACACTTGTTATCCCATACATGACAATTGTGGGCAGCGATTGAATTTAAAGATAGATTCATTGGCAGTGATGTTTTTGAACAGATTGTACATTTACATATCTGGCGGTCATTCATCGAACTAACTCCCATTCCTGAGTCTCCGTGAACTTGGCTTGACCTTGAAGAAAAACTTTTAGATCATGATTGTAATTAGTATGGGACAGTTTTCTATGACCTAAAATTAAGAAAATAAGCAAGCTTTATGACCCAAAAAGTATTTAAATATAATCCAAAAAGTACAAAAAATATAACCTGTATTTTAATAAATAAATATATCTTAATATATAAACATTTTGTGTTACGTTGTTTGTCCGCGATGGAATCCTAAACTACTGAACCGATTTTAATAAAATTTTGCACACTGTGAGCAGTTTCATCCAACTTGAGACTTAGGGAAGTTTATAACTAAATTTATAGTCGCATTATTTTTTTATTGCAAATTATTTGTTCATTATTTAACAAAGAGTTATAATTATCTGTGAGTTCCATACGATTCTAACAGATGACCGTGTAATTATCTGTGAGTTCCATACGATTCTAACAGATGGCGGTGTAAGGTAATTGGTTTATTATTTAACAAAGAGAGATACATTTGGCTGTGCTTTTTGTTACAACTGCAAATTTCAATTGAATTAACAAATATTGATTATTTCATAATTTAAGTGTGTTCAGTGTTTATTTTATTTTCAATATTATTAATTTTGTGTGTAAGTATTAGTTTTAAGTAATCTGGCTGAAAGACAGTAACTTATACTTTAGCCACAGCAACACGTGGCCGGGACTTCTAGTATATATATTTTTTTTTTCTCACACACACTGTATTAAACATTTATATTATACCAATGGTTCATACATTTACATTTTCTAACTTTTCACTACCGTTAAACCGGGGGTTCTAACGAACCAGTCTTTCAAAGAATTTCTAAGAATAAACTGTCTTCTAAGAAGTGACCGTGCAATTAGTTTATGTTGGTTGTTTATACTTGGCTAACGACTTGTAAAAAATCACAGAAATACGACTTAAATATGAGACTATTGCACTAACATGAACAATATGACCTAAAATTTAAAAAAAAAACACATGATAAATTAACATTTATAAGACATAATAAAAAATCACTAAATTTTCATCAGAGAACATATAGGAATGTAGCCTATTTATTCCAAAGTCAAAATAAAGGTTAAAAAATGTGACAAGTCATAGGAATACGCCTCCAATAACAATGGTCAACATGATTTTTGTCTCATGAGTACCAATAGTTGTACTTAATGCAGTTTTTTTTATCGTCTTTTCAAATATGTATTCAGAATTTCTCCATCACCCACAGTTTTTTTTTAATTTCAATTAATGGATTTAAATAATTATTTTTTGATAAACGTTTTTTGTCTATTTGCCCATTGTAAATTAAAACCAAATGAGCTAACTCAGGAGATTTCAGCTATGGAAAAGATATATCAAGGCAAACGGAATCCTAATAGCAGAAAATCGTCATTTCTTACTTTGTATGTGAGTCCGAATGTTCGAATATTATGTAGTTACGAATGTAGAAAATAATAAAGTGTTTGAAATTATAAATGCCAGTCTCTCGGAAATCTTGCGTGATGGAGAAAAACCGATATCATATTTGAATTCAGGAGAAAAAATACTATCAGAATCACATATATTTCTTTCTGAGAAAAAAAAAGTTAATTTTTTGTTGCTCAGTGTAATCAGTGTACGAACATAGTCTGGGGAGGATAACCATCAGCAATTCTGTCGTAATGCATTAGCTCTGGATAGGGATGTATGGAGAGCTTATGTCCGCACGGCCATGAACCTACGGGTTCGATAGTGCCAGTGAGTAAGTAAGTAAATAGTGAAGATTGACTTAAATTTTAAACGTGCTTTTTTATAGAACCTTACATAATGACTTTTAGCCGGCTGATGCGTAACACCTATAATATTTAGATACTATAATATTTAGAATGAGATTTCACTTCTCGTAATATCCACCGGTGAGATGTCCGGACCATGTCGCAGAATTTCTACCAAGCGAACCCGGGTCATGCAGAGGAGAGAAAGTGTTGTATTGTTAATTGTGCATATGGTACAGTAAACCTGAAAATGTTTCCGCCGTTATTCAACTTATGTTCACTAATTTTCTACCGTTAGATTGAGTTAATTTCAGGTGCTGTAATATAAAGTTTTGCATTAAGGACACTAAAATCTCCCAAGGAGCGAAAGTCGTTTGCTGGCCTCATATCGAGATGTCAGTCTTCATTGCTCGTTTTCTCAACTTTGCTCACGGCGCTTCCATATAGGATCACAAATGTTTAAGCCAACCATAGCTCTGTTTGGCAAATGCATAGTAAGTTTAACGTTACGGATAATATTGCACTTTTTTAAAATTATATAAAACTTTCCTCATGAGAGGATTGCCTCAAGGACAAAGTGATACAGACATTTTTTGAAATTGATCAAATACATTTTGTAAATACATTGCATCATCATCCGGTATCATGGCAGCTGCCGCCGTCTTCCGGAAACCAAACGCCATTCCTCTCTATCCATCCATTGATCTTCCTCCATTCCTCTGATATTCATAGCTGCTTGCACCCCTTCTATCCAAGTTTTCTTCGGTCTTCCTTCCCATTGGGATCCAAAATTATAGAAGCATATCAGTAACGAGTACATTAAGTAGAATATATGGACGTATACTAAGTAAAATGGTTGATATAGAATACCAGGATAAAGAAATGGAAGAGCAATCTGGTTTTAGAAGTGGTAGGTCATGCACAGATAATATATTTTGCATAACACAAATAGAAATACATTGCAAAAAATTCAAATTGTAGGCTTAATTGAAGTATACATACTATAAAATATAAATTTTGTAAAGATGATTTCTTAAAATTGATCATCTAATGGCAGTGATGGCAATTTTAGAAAGATACACCCTGTCCAAATCTAAGGAATTCTAAAATTTGGCTTAAGAATCCTGGTATAGTACCTCTTGCCCCGATCATCAATCCTGTGACAGTTATACTATCTAGTTGGTATTTATCTTTGTAATAGTCAATTGTTGGATCATATATGGCTTTCTTTTCAGAGTCAACTTCCTCAGGTTGGCCACTATGAGTCTCAAAACGAATTGTGGGATCTAATATCATACCAATTTTAGAAGATGGTCTAAATGCAATAATATCTATTCGTCTGTTACTTCCATTAGTGGCCACACCATGAACTTCCTCATAAACTGTGTATCCAAAATTTCGCAAGGCTTCTGCCATCATATAGAGAATGTTTTCTCATATTGTAAGTTGTTGACAATATTCAGGTTGCAGCACAAGTCAATTAACCGAAAATGCAAATGTATTATTTTCTGTACCTTACAACATCTATACAAAAAAAAATACCGAAATTGTTGAAAGTTAGCAAATTACCTCAAGCAGTAGTGTTTGAGATATTCTGAAGGTCCCGTATTCAAACCCAGTTTCAATCAATCTGATTTTTTCCCTTGCAAGCATGTGCAGTAGTTAACTGACTACGGCGCACCTGTATATTACCTCCGTACAGTATTTCAGAAATTATCATAAGTAATGCCACGAGTGATTTCCAATTTATCTAAAGAATTTGGAAATCAAGAGAGGCATTTGTTAGGACAATTTAACGAATAAAATTACGCCGTTTACTCACAAATCTTTATTTAACTATAGTTATTTTAAAATATTTATATATTTAATGTAAACGGCGATGTTTGAAAACAAATGAGAAACGATAGGTACGCTTCATCTGCTTCTTTTGTTTATGACTGCAACCAGATCTTACTATTTATTGCCAATGGAAGGCAATATTGTAAGAATGCTCTCTAGTGGAGAAAAAATGAAACCCATCAAACTGTATATTAATTCATTTCTGATGTCGTATGATGTAAATATGACAATTTTATTTTTATGGATTATTACCTGTGAAAAAATACATATAAGATAGTGCAAACAGTGGTTTCTTTTTTGGTGGTATAATAAATTGCTACAAATGTTTTTATATTAACTCCTGCAAGCACTATGTGTTGACATCTATGCACTATATATACAATCTGGTAGCCGTATTTCTTATAGGCTCAGTGACTGCAAAATAATGGTCAGACCTGTTCAGAATATTAAAAAGGACGAGCCTTCTTTAATATGGTAAATGTAACACTGATAATATTTCGTGAAGCACGACTCTGTTTGGTTGTAAAACAGAAATCATTGAAACATGATTGGTCATTAACTCCCATTTGGGGCATGAGTTAAATAGTGTCACAAAATCATTAATATTCTTAAATCATGTAAAACATTTTTGTTATTTATTCCATGCATCCAATGGCTGATTGGTTCAAATTCGAGCTTTGGCCTCCCTTAACTTCTGGCTCCAATCATTTCTATTTTGCGCAAAAAACCTCCAGTTGCGACACTTAAGTAAGTAGGTTTACAGCATCTTGCTTAATACCATCTTCCCATCTTCCAACTCGTCTATTCCCCAAAACTTGCTGTAAGCACCTTTTTTTGTGCTCAGTCAATTGAGATCCTTTGTACATGACCATCGCATTCTAATTTCTTTAACTTAATAAAATTAACAAGGCCAGGTTCATTGTATTTGTCATACAGTTCTTTGTTGTATTCGTGTTATTTATTATGTACTGGTAAATCCGACAGCCCTGCTAGGCCTAAATAAATTAAATATGATTTTTAAATTTTTGTTTCAGATAAACTCTTACACCTGCTAATGTTTTTTAGAGCATAATAGCAGCTAAACTCTCGCATTACCTGGAAACGTGTGTACACAAGGTTATACATTAGGATGAACCAAACATGGCGGTTTGCTACAGTCAATTATGTTTGGATTCCAGGTAAACCCCCACTTTTAAAGGTGGGATTTGGCCGAGTTTTGGATAATATCTACCTCGGTTTATTTTAATGGTATATACTGAGTTCCGTTGTGAAACGTCGGAAATTGCGACCTCTAGACCGACTTTTTAATTTTCGTTTCAGGTGAACTTAATGGTTCGTAATAAATAGCGGCTAAACACTCCGGCGTACTTCAAAACATGTATGTACAAATTTTCATGAAGCTCGATTGAGAGGTTTAGAAGTCACAAACGTCTTCTTCTCCTGCACTTCCTGGATTGGGCATTAGTTCCTCTTCAGTCTTCACTTATAGATCCAAGACCATCTCTTCCGAAGACGTCCGACATCTCTTCTTCCTCTCGGAAAATAATGTAAGATTTTATTTGGTAATCTACTTTCTTCCATTCTTTCTACGTGTTCTTTCCACTGAATCTTGTTGTTAAATATATTTTCTTTTATGGAGTAGATCTGCAGTTCTTCACGGATATCCTCATTTCTTACCTGGTCCATTCTAGTGCAGCCTTTTACTCTTCTTAAAAATATCATCTCGGCTGCTTGGATTTTACTTTCTTGTTTGGTAGTGGTAATCCAAGATTCGCTCCCATACAAAAGGATAGGGACAGCCATTGTTTTATAAAATTTAAATTTTGTTTGTTTGTGGACTTTATTTTTCAATGTTCTATTTATTGTACCACAAATGGCTTGAAACTGATGGATTTTATATTCAATACCTTTATCATACGCATAGCTGATATCACATCCTAAATATTTAAAGTGGGATACTTGTTCAATAATTTCGTCTCGAATTATTATTTTTGCACGCAGAGTGTTTCTTCCACAAAATGCCATTACTTTTGTTTTACTTACCGAAATTTTAAAATTATAATCGCTACATATTGCATTTAGTTTGTAAGCAGCCAATTGTAACAGATCTTCATCATGGTGTAGTAAGACTAAATCATCGGCGAAAAGTAAGTTATTAACACTTGTGTTATTGTTCCATCTAAGGTCTTTGTCTGTTATAATTTTCCATTGTTTCATAATGCCTTCAATATATATATTAAAACGTGTGGGCGATGGACTACACCCTTGTCTAACTCCTTGATTTATTAAAATTTCTTCCGACCTTTTCCCATTAGTTTTTAGCATACTTTAATTTCTACACAAACATTTTTATATATACATCCATAGTAATTCTGCCCGAGGGCAGGTCTTTCACTGAAATCATAGCATTTTCATGCTATGCTTTGCAGTTTTACTAGGGAATTATAGGTGTGGTAGCTTCCTGTTGATTTCCACACCGGTGAAGGATGATGATGATCATGATATGGATGATGATCGGATGATTTTTGAGGACCGTTGGACCCTAAGCTTCCTTTCATTTGTCTTACAGGTGAGGAAAAACCTCACCCAGGAGCCTGTCCCGACCGGGAATCGAACCAGGGCCCACTTGCGTGACAAGGCAGCACGCTACCTCAAGATCATAGCGGTGGACTTTTTATATATAAGGATAATATATGTAATATATTTGTGTTATTGAAGTGTCCAATGTTTTGGTTTGTTTCTAACTATAACGAATTGAAATGATGATATTAAAAACGTGTAGTTAATTACAATTTGCTACCTTAGAAGACCCGAATATTTGGTTAGGCTGAGAAAAACATCGATGGTTTGGTTTGTATACCTGTTTTTTCAAGGTTGCTCCTATTGAAGGTTTAATTTGGCGTCACTCTGTAGGTCGACGTCGTTCTTATGAATTAAGCGAAATGGAACAACCTTTAGAGTTAAAATGTCAGTGGCCGAGATGTTTAGCGAAATATTTGGCTTTCAGCCGTGTTGGCACTGCATCTCTACTAATGATTACATTTTTAAATATACATTCTTCACTACACTTCATTCTAATACCATTTTATCACCTTACTTTTCTTATTATTTTCCATTTTATCACCTTATTATTTTTATTCCTAGTTTATGTTGTATTCCTCTAATTCCTTTGTTCATTAGAATTTTACCAGAACGACGTAATATATTTTGACATACATTGGGGGGGGGATTCCTTTGTGATGTTAGTAGCTATTCTATAATGCAGTCTTTGGGCCGGTAGGTATAGTCAACTCAGGCATTTAGTTTACAGGCGGCATCAAAGACAACTGTTTCCCTCTGGTAAAAAAAAAAAAACATTGTTACTGCCACGTTTGTTGTTAGAGGTTTCTGAGACGCCGCTCCAATCACCAAAAACTGAAAACAGTTCTCTGCGAATAACGGCTTAGCATTTTTAAATGAGTTTCCATGTCTACTCCACGTGGATATAATTATACTGAGCAACAAAAAATAAACATTTTTTTGTCTCAGAAAGAAAAATATGCGATTCTAATAGTACTTTTCCTCCTGAATTCAAATATGATATCGGTTTTTCTCCATCACGCAAGGTTTCCGAGAGACAGGCATTTATAATTTCAAACACTTTAATATTTTCTACTACACAATATGCGAACATTCGGACTCACCTAGAAAGTAAGAAATGACGATTTTCTGCTATATTTCGCCTGTGGAGCATCCCGCTTGATGGTCCAACAATAATCGGTCAGCATATAAGGATTATATTTGTCTTGATATCTGTATTCCATGGCCGAATCTCCTGAGTTAGCTCATTTGGTTTTATTTTACAATGGCCACTCTGTAAAACTATAAGTGACAGTATTTGCCGGCGCTTCCCTCGCAGTCAAATAACATAATGTAGGGGACAGGAAGTGGCAACATAGTAAAAGAAGAAAGAGAGTCGACAGCACATTTTCCGCGTGCAGATTTAACTTGGGCGGGTAATACATTAAACAAACGAACTGTCGGGTAACCTGAGAAACTAAATAGATTCGTTTAATTATTTGATGATAACGTCATTTGTTTTCCTGACATATTACGCATGCAGTACATACTTCTGTTAGTCACCCACAATGTGAGCCACTAAGCCGGAAAAACAAAAGCTGGTATTTGGGTGGTGATTGGACACCGCACGAGGTTCCCCGCGATGGCAGTGTTAACTGGTTCTAATTTATTTTATACGTTACTAGTTTAAAGGCGAGGGGGAAAAAAAAAAACACGTCACGGACACTGTTCTTCACGTGAGAATGTAAGACCTGTTCATAGACTCGTTTGTTGTTAAATCACAAACTGATCACTTGTCATAATATGAGTTTGACCTTCATTTGACTTTGTGCACCTACAATTGGGTCGTCTCAAGCCGGTCAAGGCGCGCCGCCCACACTGCTCAGTCGTGTCCACGGTCTCTTTTCCAAACCCTAAACTGCAACAATTTGCTGAAGGAAATACAGTGTGACCAGAAAGTTGATAAACACGAACTCCAACATTTAATATTAGGACATTTGTTTTCAGCAAAGTATGGCGTTAAAATAACTATGCTTTTAATTAGTTTTAGGATTTTTATATTTCATCATCATCATCATCATAGTACATTCACGAATTTAGGCCATTCGTTGACCTGTTTCGGCCTCAAGAGAAACACCATCTATAGTAGTCTTTTGAGTGGACGTCCTGGTCTTCTTCTTCCTGCAGGTTGATATCTTAACATTTGTTTGGGTATCCTGTGATCTTCCATTCGATGAACATGTTGCATCCATCTTGACTTATAATCAGAAATTTTGTTTTTAAAGGTTCCATGTGTAATTCTTCTAAGATGTCATTTTTTTTGTGGTCTAGTAGTGTGTATCCTGCAGTCCTCCGAAGGTATCTCATTTCAGCAGATCTAAGTCTCTGTACATTTCATGATATAAAAAAGGGGGAAAGATGCAAAAAAAAAGAAGGAGAATTCATAACTGTTGCTTATTAAAAATTGAAAATGTACGAAAATAAAATGCTAGTATTTGAAAAAGAAATGTGTTTTTTAGTCCCCTCTGTGAGCAAACATTTTCATAAGAACATTTTTAAATACTCATAATATTCTCTCTTCCCTTAAAGTAAGGGGCCATGTTTGGTATCAATATAATATAACTGGGAGAGTTTTATATATTTTCAGTTTATTATGGCCAATTTGAATCTGGAGGACAACATTCAATTTGATCGGTATTGCTATTCATTAAAATAAACCCGTGTAATCAATTTTAGGGCTCTTTAATTTGGAGTCATTTTTTTTCTCTCTTTTTAAAACATCTCATGCGTAAACACCAGTTGAAGAAAGTTGCCAAAGGCATACAAAAAGTACTAATTTAGTATAAAAATCTTTATACTGTAACAGACATCTGTTTGTCTACATTATGTTTAAAAAAGTACATTAAATTTAAATGTTTTTTTTGCGCAAATAATAAAACGGAATGTTTTAAAAATGCGGTAATTTAAACTGTTCCTATATTGTATTTTCAATACATTTTTTTATAGTATATACAGACTATAGCAGGATTTTAATATTATAATAAATATGAAAGTTAAAGTTAATAATTATGTATTTTAAAATTCTTTTAATATTTAAATATAACTTAAATAAAGAAAAACATCTAAATAATTAATTGTTGTTCATTGTTGAATAAAATTGTCTCAGTAACAATTAAAGAAATTGTAGTACATAACAGTCTTTCTTAATAATGCTTTTAAGATTGTTTTAAGTCATTGTTGTCAGAATTATAAACAACTTTTATAATATTCATGATGTGTTCCGTTGAGGTTTATTCAAAATTAATATAAAATTATAGACAGACCTTTCAGGTGAATATTCTATAATTTTATATTAATTCAGAATTATAAAGCTTTCTGTTATAACTGTAATAAGAACACCTGCTTAACTCCATATTTTTAAATGAAAGTAAACTGTATTCTGATTGGATGTTGAAACAATTAACTTTTTGATTTAACAAATCAAATTTAAACCTGGTATTTAATGGGCTATTAACCAATAGAATTTAAATTACCATCATGTGATGTAATAATGTTCTTTAAAATTATAAAAGTACACTAGTCATTCTGCATATAACTTTCAACAAACATAGAAGCAAGAAGAGTTCTCTATGTACAATGTAATGTTTAATACAAGAATAATTGATTTCAGATTAAGAATTTCATCCAATTCTAAGTCTTTATGCCCTATTCCTTGAACATTCCATGTTGCGAGTTTAAATATGTTTTCCTTTTTCCATTTCTTGTCCTTGAGTATTGCTTGGTTGTCAACGTGTATATCCTTCAAATTCTTCACTACATTCCTCGAGGCAGGAGATCTGTGGGTCGACCTTTTCGGAGATGGCGGGAGACCGTAACGAGCCACTGGGCCTAATACTTGAAAGGATGATGATGATGATGATGATGATTGATTTCAGACAAGAAAATAATTTATTTTCATTGATGGTGAAGAATAATACCACCTATATTTACTTAATCTGCTGGGAACCTACAAAGTGAATAAATGTGAAATTAATTCTACAAGAAACATTTCTTTTTATGATTGTGAAGTGTTTTCCTATCCAGTGTACCAACTTCCGACCCTAAGAATAGAATCCAGCTCTACCGAAAATCAAACCCAACCTGAACCAGTAATTCTTTTTGGGACACCAATCCTTCAAAATGTTACTACAACATCGGGCATGAAGAGAGTTAGCTGCTTCAAAACATCGCCACAACTTGGGAAAAGAATTACTTCTTCAAGACTCAATCTTGCCAAAAAAAAAAAAAAAATTGAGATACTTTGATCATTTTTTGGCGAAGGAACTTTGCTGTGAATGTATTCTCATCCTAGAGGTCTCTGAATTGCAACACATGAGATAAACTCCACCGACATAGGCCATGATAAGAACTTTACAATTCGAGATTTGAATTGGAGACCTCCTGAATGAGTAGCTGTGTTGCGCGTGGCAGTGAAATGATACTGGCAATGCGCACCTCCCACGGCTTTTAAAACAAAAGCAATGAGTTATTTTATTGTGAGACAACAAGAGGGAGATGTTTCCTTTTGTTCCCCCACCAACAGGAAGTGTGAGTGCTCTCTCCAGGGCCAACAGCCAGTAACCGGTCCAAACACTCAAGGGCAAATCAAGGGCATAGGCAGATTGCACTTGCTGCTTTCTTCAATACTATTTTGACAAAAACATGGCATGAAGGGGTGGGGAAATTCTAGTTTTAACCTATATCGTCTGTCACTAATAAGTAGACAAGAGTGCAGATATATTATCCGCAGTATTTCCATTAACAGTCCTGTAAAGCCAAGCGTTTATTTGCAGCTGTGCAGATTTGATAACAAATGATAGGCAGTCAGATGTGATTCTAAAATATATCTGCGACTGGATAGTCCAAAGCACTATCAGTATCTCATTAACTTTTTGCTGGATTGTCTATTACTCATCAGTACAGCCCGAATTTGTATGAACAATAAAGTACTAAATACGCATGCAAAATTTAGAAAATATGCAAAAACAGATTGTAATAAAATCAAGTAAATTATTTTCCATGAACCCTAAATGATTAAAAATTCAATTTATCATTATTTTTACATGAGTAAATTTAACTTTTTTTTTCAACACTTTTTAGGGCTTGCAGGTGGACACGAGTTGAGGATATTTATATATACGTTTCATTTAGTTCAGTGGACATATAAGTTTATCATAAGTAATGCCACGAGTGATTTGCAATTTATCTAGAGCATTTGGAAATCAAGGTGGCATTTGTTAGGACTATTTAACGAATAAAATTAAGCTGTTTACTCACAAATCATTGTTTAACTATAGTTATTTTAAAATATTTATATATTTAATGTAAACGGCGATGTTTGAAAACAAATCAGAAATGTGAGGTTATGTTCATTCACTGCACCTTGATCATATTATTTATTGCCAAATAAGATCGCGATATTGTAAGAGTGCACCCAAGTGGAGAAATAATGAAACACATCAAACTACATATCATAATCAACATTACGGGTTATTCATCTATTTTTTTAGTAAACAACTCAGTAAAATCAAGGAATCTTTTCATTATTTGCTATATTCAATGTAGACTACTTATCGGAGAAAAATAATGCTTTGACCTGTTCAGAACATGAAAATGGAGGAGCTTTCTTTATCACAAAAGCAGGAGCTGATAAAGAGAAATCGATAAAGAGCGAGGTAAACACGACTGTGATTGATTGTAAATAAAAAATTATTGTAATGTGATTGGTCATTGACTCCCATTTGGGGCATGAGTTAAATAGTCGGTATAAATGAAAATAGCCGATAATAAAAATACGTGAACAATATTTTCTAAATTAACACTCAGAACACGTAGAATGCGACTCCAGGGTAGAAATTATAAGTAGCAAAACTTTAAAACTTTCTCCGGTATGCGAGGATCAGTACTTGCAGGATGATTCTTTTTTAACACTGGAACCTGATGGTGGGGTCTTGGTGACCCCACAAATACTTCTATTCATCTGAACATTCGCAATTTCGGGCTCACTTTTTCAGAGCTTTATGAGAATTCAGTTCTAACCTTGTTCTTCAAGTGGCGAGAGTTTTGTGAGTTGTCATAAAATTGTTTGCAATCGGGAGAGGGAAATATTTGTTGTGGTGGTAGTTGGGGTCACACAAACCCTACCGTCAGGTAATAATGTGTGTTTTTCTTCAAACTGAATTCCGTGATTAGGCCTATAGGCTGTCAAGTCTTTCAATTATACAGTAATTATCTACGTTAGTGAAACAGTAATTTCTTACTTTTTATGTTATTTTATTTTTGTAATGAGATTTTCAAGTAAATGGCTCACAAGTGATGAAATAAGTGAACTCGTAAACAGAAGTGATAGTAAAGTGATCCCACTACAGGCCTAAAGAGGCCCTTGAGGTAGTGGGAGATTAAGGCTCCCAATTTTTCTGCACAATCGGCTCTTGATGTCAGCCGGGTTTTCAGCCCTGCATGACGGCCGCCTTTACCCCCCAGAAGAAGCGTCTGGTTCTCATTTCCGTTAGAGACGAGTCGACTCCTGGGCCATAGTGGCGCCAGAAGGTTTGGGTCAGTTTAAAAACCCTAGGGTCCAACAGAAACAGGTGCACAACAACATGACAAAAGCTGTAGCTTTCTGTGGAAGAAAAATATACAATTTCTGCCCTAGAAAAAATATAAGAAGTTAGCTGTGGAATGTGTGGACTGCAATAATACCATGTGGAATGATCACAGGCCCTTCCTTTGTGCTTCCTGTAGTCAACTGTCAAAATAACATTACATTGATCTGGCGTGTGATTACAATGTGAGATAGTTATATAGTCCCTGACCCTCAGTGGTCTGCTTAATGGTATTAAATATGGAAGTTTAATTTATTAGAATGCTTATTATGATAAAATAGAAAACCTTATACTAATCCTATTAAAATTAACACGTTTTAAAACTAAAATTGTGTGAGGGGTCACTGTGACCCCACAATCAGGAATATTGACGCAAAGTTTAACCATCGGGTTCCAGGGTTAAATTTCTATCAACCTTTTTACTTTCACAGGAATTAACAAAACATCCGCGAATACGAACATTCAAGATTTGTTTAGTCCTATCAGCCTATCTCTTGCTACTACGAAGTTATCAGTTACTACAAATATCACAGCTTTCGTATAATTATTTCACGTTATATAGCTTAACATAAAAACAAACTAAATAATTGTCATCATTAAGTTAGCCGAATTACTTTATAAATACAGTTATTTTTCCATCGTGTAGTTCAATCTCATAACTTATAGATATATTTAGTCATGACCGAAGTAATTCGGTCAAGAAGAAACTTCCTGCTTTTGATCTCCAACGCTCATTAACCTAATTTTAAACATTAGTATTTTATAAGGAAACCATAAACTTGGTATTCGTTAATCTTTTTGGACCGTGTGTTTAATCTTTGATAGCCAGTCTATTAAGGTATATTACGATGCGAGCTGGGAAGTGGTTTTACAGAATCTCGGAGATTAGAAACCTCTCGCTATCGCTCAGTTTTTAAACATTTTCCTCGATTCTGTAAAACACTTCACAAACGACCGTTGTAGATTATTTTTTGGGCGATGATATTTTCAAAATATTAAATAATATGAAATAACATTTTTGTTGGAAATATTTGCGTTCATTATAAACAATCAACTAACGTTAACAATGTGGGCAATGTTTATTTTGTTGAAATAATAGGAGGCCTTGAGACTAATTAGTGATAAAAAATACGGCAAGTACGTATTTATATTTTTATATTGTTTCAAATAAAGTTCAGTTCATTTAAATGCAGTGATTTGTTTCGTATAATGTATATTAATAATTTTTGGATATTTTTTGCATATACATTGTATGTAGTATACATAGAGGGCTGTGGTTTTACTTCCCACACGTGTTTGCAATATGTAACATTATAGTATAATTATTTTATTATAGTTATTTAGGTAATAACGTTCAAGAAAAATATAATTGACATATTTACATCATAGGGCATCAGAAATGAATTAATATACAGTTTGATGTGTTTAATTTTTTCTCCACTAGGGTGCATTCTTACAATATTGCGATCGTTTGGCAATAAATATGATCTGGTTGCAGTGATAAACAAGTGAATCATAACTTTTTCATTTGTTTTCAAACATCGCCGTTTACATCAAATATATAAATATTTTAAAATAACTATATTTAAATAATTATTTGTGAGTGAACAGCTTAATTTTATTCGTTAAATAGACTAACTATGATGAAATGGTCCAAAGTAAGACACATTGGACTGCACACAATACAAAACCGTGGCGATGAATCGCACTATGTTTGGCGTTGAGGCCCAGGCTTGTTGATTCTCGGTTCGTGACAAAATATCGAGGGCAGAGTAGTCTATCTCTGTCTTTTGATTGATGGCGAACAGGGAGGGGAGATCGATAAAATTGCAGACACGGGACACGCCCTCTGGATATGTTTCTGTTAAAGCAGAACTTCCTCACCTACATGCTATTAAGGCATGAAGCCTGTGTAAAACTTCTTTAGAGGTCACAGCTCCAATTGAAATGTTTTTTTTTAATGTTTTCATTGACAGGATCCCCATGAGTTGTTATGGTTACAATTTTCTTCTTCTTCTTACAAGTGTTAATCCTTATTGGCTCGTTCCGGCTCCAAGTATCAGCTGCTATCTTTTTCGTGGGCGTCCCCTAACTAAGTTTATTATTAAATACATTATTTGAAATGAGCACTGAAAAAGAAAAATGAGATTTTTTTATCCAACGACCCGGTAACATCAGGTCATTTACATCGTGTACCAAATCTGATTGCACAAACATCGTGATCAGAGAAAAGCAAGAGTTTTTTTCTTGCCGTAATCTACAATATTGGCTTAACATCTTTACAACTTTTCTTCTTCTTCTTCTGCGCCTTTCCCCCACTTATAGGTCTACCGTATTCAGTTTCCATTTATTTCTATCATTACAATCTCCTTCCAAATTCCTATCATCCAATATAGTTCTGAAATAGGTTTTCCATTTCCATCTTGGTCTGCCACGTTTATTTCTTCCAGGGGGTGACCATTGGTATATATATATATATATATTTCGACATCTGTCATGTTTTATTCTTTGTACATGGCCACACCATGATGGTGTTTGATTTTCAATCCTCTTAACGGATGTGGTGACTTTTCTCAGTGAAGTTATACTTCCCGTACTATTATCCTGCGGGTGGCGACCGTTACTTGTTTGTCGTCATGTAGCTTAAAGAGCTACATTCCAACCCCTAGTATAGACCTAAAAGAAAACGTTGTTGAGATAGTTCCGTTAGAGGCTGAGTCGACCCCAGGGTCATAGTGCCGGCAGAGGGTTTGGGTCAGTTTAAAAAGCCTGACCCCAACGGGACTTGAA
This sequence comes from Diploptera punctata, assembly GCA_030220185.1. NCBI lineage: Eukaryota > Metazoa > Arthropoda > Insecta > Blattodea > Blaberidae > Diploptera > Diploptera punctata. Next base: position 1,032,889 of record JASPKZ010004590.1, on the reverse strand, counting down.
CCCTCGACCCTCCGGCTTGTAGCTCAGTGCCTTAACCACTACGCTACGGCGTGCCCCGGCTTACAAGATACAAGAAGTTATTTTCATTCACGAAGAATAACAAGTGTATTGAGTATATTCAGAGGACTTATTCTTAATTTAATGAAGGGAACTATGTTTTGGCGTAGGCCTAGTTATTGCTTCTACTACATACGTCGGTGTCCATAAGCAATGAAAAGCGAGCAGGTCACATGGTTTTGTTTTAACGAGGATCACTTTAAGGGCGGACAAGGTATAATACTCAGTGTAGGTGAACCTAATAAATAGTGACTGTATTGATCAAATTAACTCCTTTAAGTACCTAGGTACAATACTAAACGATAATAATACTATTGAAGAAGAGATCAAAACAAGAATATCGCAAGGGAATAAAGCATATTTTGCTAATTTCCATATATATTCAAAAGCAAATTAATATCAAAAAATGTTAAATTCAAATTATATACAGCAATAATAAGACCAATCATATGTTATGGAGCTGAAACCTGGGTACTAAAAGAAGCAGATAAACTAAGACTATTAACGTTTGAGGGGAAAATATTTAGAAGAGTGCTAGGTCCAGTAAAGGAAAATGGAAATTGGAGGTTGAGAAGGAATGACGAATTATACCTCAAGAATAATAAAGAAAATATAGTTAGTTTCATCAAATCCAAAAGATTACAATGGTTTGTACATACACTAAGAATGCCAAAGGGAAGATTGCCGAATGATATTTTGAATTGGAAGCCACAAGGAACAAGACCAGGGGGAAGACCCAATGATCGATGGGAAGATGACGTAATTGAGGATTTGAGAGAGATGGGGATTTTTGATTTGAAATCCACTGCACAAGATAGGAAGAAGTGGCGTAAACTGGTTGAGAAGGCCAAGACATTCCACTGGAAGTCGTAGAGCCTGACGAAGAGAAGAGAGTAGATGAACCTATGTAGAACCGTAATAGCTTTATTACTTCGGAATGTAATAGGTTTTGTGTGCTATAGTTAAATTTTGTTGCAAAAGAGAGAAGAAAAAAAAAAGTGCTGCGTCATTTTCAAAGTCATCAAAATGTAAATGTCTTCTATTATCAATGTTTGAATGTTGGGAGAGAAAGTTACGTGAATGCTATTAACTGAAATCACTGCTCGGAGACGTCGTCGGCGGTGACCTTGTTACTAACCATGAAGGAATATTTGCCTACATTAATTATTCTCTTTCTTAAGTAGCTTCAGGCTATTTGATGTTTCACTGGCTATAACTCTCAAGTTAATGTACTTTTTTTTCACGAATGTGGTAGAAAAATACTCTTTTATCAGCATTTTGACCGGTTGCAAAATACGTTTTGAGAATGATTTTATAGCAATAGTGGAATGCAGGCTTTCACGGCCGGTAATCATGGTTATAAAAGATTCCGGGCTACGACAGATTCGAGTCTACGACAGGGAAACAACAGCTGTAAGCGCTCGCCACTGAAGATGCCCTCCGCAGTTGAGGGAGAAACGTCTGGAAGAAACGCCAGTTATAGACCACGACCACATAGCCCGGAATCTTTTATAACCATTTTATAGCAATCTTTGAATCCCTTGGTGTTTGTCCAAGTTACAATATGTCAAACCACGTTTCACCTTTTCATAAGTAATGCCACGAGTGATTTCCAAAATATCGATAAATTCACGACTCACGAAGTGAGGAGTGAATTTATCTAGGGAATTTGGAAATAAAGAGTGGCATTTGTTAGGACTATTTAACGAATAAAATTAAGCTGTTTAGTCACAAATCATTATTTAAATATAGTTATTTTAAAATATTTATATATTTAATGTAAACGGCGATCTTTGAAAACAAATGAGACATGATTGGTACGCTCTATTTACTTATTTTGTTCATCACTGCAACCAGATCATATTATTTATTGGCAAAGGAACGCAATATTGTAAGAATGCATTCTAGTGGAGAGAAAAAATGAAACACATCAAACTGTATATTAATTCATTTCTGATGTCGTATGACGTAAATATGACAATTCTATTTTTCCGGAATGTTATTACCTGCGGAAAAATACATTTAAGAAAGTGCAAACAGAGGGATTTTTTTTGTGGTATGATCAATTGCTACAAATGTTTTTATAGTAACTCCCTCATGCTCTACGTGTTGACATTTATGCACTATATATACAATCTGGTAGCCGTATTTCTTAGAGAGTCAGTCACAGCAAAATAATGCTATGAACTATTCAGAATGTTAAAAAGGAGGTGCTTTCTTTATTATGATAAACTTTAGTTGGTAAATTGTAGGCGAAACACGGCTGTCATTGGTTATATATAAAAATCATTGAAATGTGATTGGGCATTGACCCCCATTTGGGGCATGAGTCACTTTAAAGTGAGATATTGACCTCTTATTTGATAGAGATTGTAAAAGTTTGCTGTTACACACTCACACACATACCTAATGCATATGTCTATATGTTGATAGAGGGAATATGATTTTACCTCAGCACATGAAGAGATGTTCTTTTTGTTGCAGAAACTCGCAAGTCGAAGAAAAGGAAAAGCGCTGCTGAAGATCTCGAGAACAAAGGCAACAAGAAGAAGAATACAAACCGTGTCGGGAAGAAGAAAGTGTTAGAAGAAGCGAACAACAGCAAGTTAGGTTGTGAGGTGCAGGTGAGGGTGTTGCGGAGCTGTAAGAAGCCAGGGGATGAAGCGAGTGCCGGGTGCAGTGTAGTGGTAGAGAATCGCACGCCAGTTGAGGAAGATGTTACGGAACAATCGGTGATCCTTGAGGTTAGAGCTGATGAGGATGAAGTTCTTACGTCCCCAGTCAGCAGGATGGAGAGTGGTACGGCGCTCCTCCGTTTCCCTGACGACCGGTCAGACTCGGGGGTGAGCTCTCTGCGCTCAGGGAGCGGAGATGAGCGCTCAGGCTCCCGTTCGAGTGCCCTGAGTAGTTCGGACGAGCAGAATCAGTTGAACAGATCGCCGCTGTTCGTGTGGCGAGACCCGAACTTGCTTGTGTCAGGAGATCCCCAGGTCCGGCATATAAACAGTGTACAACACCACAGTCTTCTGATGTCACATCCAACCCCTCCGGCCGTCACGGCCACCCCCAACACGTCCAGCAGTGCAGCCGTGTCGCAGGCTCAAGCTCTTGCCCTCGCACAAGCGCATTACCCTTCAGTGGTGCCTCCACCCCCTCCTCTGTTGAGTCCGCACCCCTTGCATCACCACCCGCACGCAGTGCCACATCTTCCACCCCCTGGACTATATCCGGACATGCTCTGGAACAAGAGATATCCCCCGTTGCCCGTTGGTACGCATCTACTGGCGCCTGCGCATCCGAACCCAGAGGATTTCCTAGCCGGGGAGAGAGAACGAGCCTACAGGTAAGAAAATTTAACATCAGTTTGTAGTAATTTTGTATTTTCACTGCTACAATGATCGATTGTTTAGGATTCTAAGAACTCTGATACTCTGCCCACATTTTCACGTGGAATATTCCAGAATCATTAAACTAAGAGGGATGAATGAGTTTCACACCACAAGGTTCGTACCTGGGAGGGGAGGAATAGGAACAAGTAAGTTATTAAATCCCAGTTTATACTGCAGAAGAGCTGCTTGTTGCGGCTTCCTTTCTCATTTTCCAAACCGCTGACATATTTGAACTAATTAGGTAAACTGATTTTCAGACCCAGTCATTATAAGTGTTACAACATCTGTAAGTGAAAATATTACTTATTGACTAGACACTTTTTATGCATGACCGTCACCTAGAGAGAGTGAAAGTAAATGTACATTATGTTTGACGCATGTCTTGGGTTTCTTTATCGTCCTTAAAATGTGTTAAATGACCTTTTTAAACTCCCCGTACATAGCGGCTTCTCAAAATTTGTTTTTCCTCATTTGTTCCTTACTCTCTTGGTAATATAATGTACGGTTAAAAACAATAATATAGTTACCTTGGATGTCCGTCTCCTCAACTTAAGTTCTTTTAAAATTCGGGACTAGTTCCATCATCAGCAGAATGCATTAGGTCCGTTTTTGTTGACCCTTGTTGAAGCACTGACTTGGTTGTGAGAATTTTGTACAGAGGATTGTGTGGATTAGGTGTGTATTCATTGAGAATCAGGTTGTTGTTGATTTCTCTTAGGATTGCGATTTCCTCCAGTATATTTATCCTCGTTGGAATGTTTTCTCTATATACTATTGTGAGGGTGTTATCGATGTTATGCATATGGTGTCCAGCTTGAATTACATGTTTTGCGTAACTTGATTTTCCTCCATTGTAAATGAAATCTCTGAAATGTTCCTTGAATCTAATGTTGAAGCTTCTGTTAGTCTTGCCAATGTAGAATTTATTGCAGTCTGTACATGTTAATTTGTAGATGCCTTTATTGTCGAATTCATCTATTTCTTCGATGTTGTTGTTTATTAAATTGTTTAATTTGTCAGTTCTGTAGGATATATTAATATTCTTATCGAGCTTTTTTAGTGTGTTGGCCAATTTTAATGTTGCTCTCTTGATCCTTCATTTGCACATCATAACTTATGTGCATGGGATATGTAATTGTAGTGTTAGTTATAAATAGTGTGCCCTAAAAACTACAAATATTTTAAAAAAAGGTCCTTGTTTATAACCTTGAAGGTTATTATAAAGTCTTAGTTGAATATAAACTAGATTAGAAAATGTTAATTATAGATATTACAAACTGTAGGTTTTCTTAGGGCTTAAAGGACCCGAAGGACTTGAAATTTTGGTAGCATGAGGTTCTAGCCGAGCGTTAGTATGTGGATGTATTAGTTATAAAGACATACGTGTTTTCGAACATAAATAAATGGATTCTTAATTTTAACTATTTTATTTCTAGAGTATAATGATTACAATAATCCTAAATAACTAATCTAAGCTCATATTAAGAAAAAACTACATTCGAACTTTCTTGAGTTTCGGGAGAGGGTTTATAAATCTACCCTAATTTACATTTTAATAATTATCTAATAACCCTTTGAAATATAATGTTAAAATAATTGACTACATTTCTAACAGTCCTAGCAAATTTATTAAGAAAAATGGTATGCAGACTTACCCATCAGAACACTCTTCAACTGACAGACGAGAGTCCCATATTTTTCAAGGTTTATATACTAAACTTCTGACCTACAGCTACCCCAACTGTACTACACATTCCTATAGTCTAAATGCAGAGATTTTACAGTTAGCCTTGCAATCTTTGTCCTGCCATAAATCAAAATTCTGTCCTGAAATATAATATGTCTAAGTGCTTTATTTCAACAATGGATTTTATTTGGAATAATTAAAATAATCTATGAAATAATTAAATATCTATGTAAAATACTCTATGTATTCATAACAATAGATCTTCTTAAAATTAGTTATGTACCTGAGAATGCAGATGCTAAAAGGGCCAATGGGTAACATCTTTTTCTATACAGAAAATTCAATTCGATTCAGATCTTTGCTAATTTGAATATTTAATGGTGAAGTAATCATAATACAGAAAAATGAAGACGACTTACAGAAATCAATGTATGCATTAAATGATATATGTAAATTATACAATCTAAAGATTTCTGTAAGGAAAACGAAGACCATGGCTTTTAGAGGAAGAGATCCAGTGAGATCCAAAATTATTTTAGAAAATCAAAGTATAGAACAGGTGTCTAGTTTCAAACATTTGGGCTGTGAAGTTGGCTACAATGTGGAAAGAGATATTGACTCCAAAAATAAATAAATTTCAGACGGTGTGTGGAACAATACAGAGAACATTCAAAAATAAAATTAGAAAAGAAAACAAGATAAAAATGTATAATGTTATGGCAGTTCCCACAATGTTGTATGGATGTGAAACTTGGGCTCCAGTGAAAAGACAGAAGGATAGAATACAGACGGCGGAGATGAGGTTCCTAAGACAAGTAAAAGGATGTACAAGACTTGATAGAATAAGACATGAGGATATAAGAGAAGATTTGAAAGTACAGCCTTTATTGGATAAAGTCACGAATTACAGACAGAAATGGATTGATCACATGGATGGAATGAGTAAGGAGAGATATCCATTGTTAGCAAGAAATTATCAAGCAAGAGGAAGACGTGATGTTGGAAGACCTAGAAGACGTTGGGCTGATGCATTATGAAGTCGGAACGGGCAATTGCCTAATCCCTGGAGTGATGATGATGATGATAATGGTGAAGTTTATCACAGTAATGATAAACCGGTCCAACATTTACTTAACGTCTGAACAGAAAGTTAAATATCCTTCTAGAATGGTAAGACATACAGGGTGGACCGCTCGAATGGACCTAATTTCAATTGCTTGTTACTGGCAAACGGTTGAAGATAGAAACTTAAAACAACGTTCATATTACAGAAAAACTCACCAAGTTTTGATATCCAGATCACCACATCTCTATATGAGCCCCAGCAGTCACTGTGACGATATCAAAGCGATGAACAATTTCTTGCCAAGTACGTTGGAGTATGTCTTCTGGAATGTTCTCAATAGCCTCTATGATGCGCTCACGAAGATCACGAAGGTCTTTGACTGGGGTGGTGTAAACTTTATCTTTGACGTAGCCCCAGAGAAAGAAATCCAGTGGTGTTAAATCGGGAGATCTCGGGGGCCACGCGATTGGTCCTCCCCTACCAATCCAACGGCCAGGGAAAATGTTGTCCAAAGTCGTACGAACTTCATTGGACCAGTGGGGAGGAGCACCATCTTGCTGGAAAACGATGTTAGGCTGCAGTTGTTCAATTTGTGGAAAGAAGAACTGCTCCAGCATGTCAAGATATGTGGTACCACGAACAGTTTTCTTCGGCGAAGAAAAACGGTCCAATGACCTTATTATGTGACAAACTGCACCAAACATTCATCTTCGGACTATCACGAACATGCTCTTGAATAGCGTGAGGATTCTCCGATCCCCAGATCCGCACATTATGCCGGTTTACCTTGCCTGACAAATGGAAAGTGGCTTCGTCCGAGAAGAAAATCTTGGTCATGAAGTCAGGATCAGCGCCGAGACGGTCCAGCATCGTATTGGCGAATTCCACTCGTTTCGGCATGTCATTCGGCTCCAGACGTTGCACTAACTGCACTTTATATGCGTGCAGTTTGAGGCGTTTGTGGACAATCCGTTGTAATGTCGATTTTGGTATTTGAAGTTCCCGCGAAGCTCTTCCGGGGGCTTCGCTCAAATGCGGCTTGAACATTTGCTACCATTTCATCGGATGCTCTGCGACCACCACCATGCTTCTTCAACACAGATCCTGTAGCTAATAATGTATCACGCCACTTCTTTATGCTTCTGGCAGTTGGAGCATCACGGTTAAATACACGCCGGAACTCCCTTTGAACTCTAATGATTGATTTAAACTCCGCATACCACAAAACAGCTTGCGCTTTCATCTGCGGAGTCGCCATTTTCACAAACAATTAAATCTAAGAACGAGAAACGTATCTTTGTGCCATCTACCGACAGGATTCGAAACTTGGTGAGTTTTTCTGTACTATGAACGTTGTTTTAAGTTTCTATCTTCAACCGTTTGCCAGTAACAAGCAATTGAAATTAGGTCCATTCGAGCGGTCCACCCTGTAGAATAGGAACTTGAGAATCCACAAAAGTTATTTGTGTCGCATCACACAATTTCCTGCCATGTTTTAAACCGTGCACTTTTGGTGTTTCTGTTCTGGCATCAGCTGATGACAAAGAACCACAGAATTCCAAGATGAAGCAGTAATTTGCTTTGTCCCACGTTGTGGTGACATTTTGAAGAAGTAATTCTCTTCATGCCCGATGTTGTAGTAACATTTTGAAGAAGGATTGGTGTCCCAAAAAATAATTATTGGTTCAGGTTAGTTTTAATTTTCGGTTAAGCCGGATTCTCTTCTTAGGGTCGGTAGTTGGTACACTGGATAGGAAAACACTTTAAAAATCACTAAAAACTGTTTCGTGTAGAAATAATTTCACATTTATTCACTTCTTAAAGTTCCCAGCAGATTAAGTAAATTTAGGTGGTATTATTCTTCACCTTCAATTAAAATTAAATTATTTTTCTTTTCTTGAATCAGTTATTCTTCTTGTATTAAATATTACATTGTTTTCAGGAGAGCTCTATTGCTTCTAGCTTTGTTGAAAGTTGTATTCAGATTGACCAGTGTAATTCTTTTATAATTTTAAAGAACATTATTACATCACATGATGTTATATTTAAATTCTATTTATTAATAGTTATTTAAATATAAGGTTTAAATTGATTTGTTAAATAAGAAAGTTACTTGTTTTAACATCCAATCAGAGTTTACTTTCATTTAAGAATAAGAAGTTAGGCAGGTGTTCTTATTACAGTTATAACAGAAGGCTTTAGAATTTTGACAACAATGACTTAAAACAATTTTTAAAAGCATTCTTTACAAAGACTGTTATGTAATACAATTTCTTTAATTGTTACTGAGACATTTTTATTCAACAATGAACAACAATGAATTATTTAGACATTTTTATTTATTTAAGTTGTATTTAAATATTAAAAGAATTTTAAAATACAAAATTATTAACTTAAACTTTAATATTTATTATAATATTAAAATTCTGCTTTAAAGACGAGTCCATTGTTACCAGCTTGGAAGATTTATGTAATATTACACTTTTATTGTTTTTTTTACCAAAGAGAGATGCACAGACAGGTGAATGGAGAAGACTTCATAACAGTGAACTACATGGTCTTTATAGGAAGCCAGATATAATAAGAACAGTTAAGTCTCGTAGACTGCGATGGGCAGGAGATGTGGCACGATTGGGGAATGAAATACGTGCATGGAAGCTTCTTCTAGGAAAATCAGAGGGAAAACGCCCAGTTATCCGATGCAAATTATACTTCCTTCCCCAAATTATATGAAAGTAATTTGAACTCAGTGAAGCATTCTGCGACTAATAATTTTACCTTCGACACAGAACGACAAATTGAGTTAAGTATTACTAAAACAAAGCAATTTTTATATATTTTTTAAAGGTACCACTCAAAGTTTTTGAATATACTGGGATTTCCAAATGAATTTTGGGTAACATTCCCAATAATAAAGACATCCATCCATAGTAATTCTGCCCGAAGGCAGGTCCTTCACTGCAATCATAGCATTTGCATGCTATACTTGCAGCTTTACTAGGGAATTGTAGGTGTGGTAGCTTCCCGTTGTTTTCCACACCGGTGAAGGATGATGATAATGATGATGACCATATGATTTCGGGGACCGTTTGGTCCTTAAAGTTTTCCTGACATTTGTCTTACAGGTGAGGAAATACCCCGATAAAAATCTCACCCAGAAAAACTGCCCCGACCGGGGATCGAACCCGGGCCCGCTACCTCGAGACCACAGCGGTGGACAATGAAGGCATACATTTGAAAAATTCTAAAGAACATTTTTGATGAGGAAACGTTGCGACGAAAGTTATAGGTAATATGATTTTATGTTTTCTTTACTGTATAATTTGGTCACTTTTTATTGAACAGAGACAGGATTTAAAAGGGAATAAATGCAGTACTTGGAAACAAACGTGTGAACCTCGTAAGCAAAACTAATGTGTTTTCAGTCCAATTTTGATGCCTTTTATGATATTTCACATAATCACAATATAAGTTGAACAACTCGCCAAACGCTGATAAATAACATAATGAAATATCCATAAGTGTTAATGGGTTGTAGGAGATAACATTATCATATCAAATTCCTGACATATTTCTAGGAAATGTAGCTGCTAATAGCCAGTGATTCCAACCTAAATAAATATAAATTCTTGGCACAGTTGTGAGATTTGAAACACTTTTAACACTTGCTGTCATTTGCTAGCCGTTGACAATAGTCGTGCTTAGTGTAACCTGTCCATCAACGTGGCTATCTCTGGTCCCGGGGGTCGCGGTCTCAAACCCGATTTCAGTTTTTTTTTTACAATGGAAAAATCCAAGAGGTAAGTTCTTCGGGTCTAAATATTATCGGGCTCGTAAAAAGAACCTGGCCTAAATTAGGGCCTGTGTGTTAAATTTAATCGACCGTTCCCATCTTAAGTAATACCATAGTTGCCTCTCGATATATTACAGACGTACCGCCGAGAAACTGAGTAAACATAGTATGTGACCTTCAACTGAATCTCGTTACCCAATTGGATGTCTAACAAGGTGTTCCCGTAGAAAGTGATTTACAGTAGCTTGCTTTGCCTTTTCGGCGGTTTTCTAACCGATGTTAAAAATGTTCATTATTATTGTTAATTGTCCCGCGCCGTAGCCGAGTGGTTAAGGCAGGATGCCTTGGCGCAGAGCTACGGGACTTGTGCTGGTTCGAGTCCCCATGGGCGAAGAAATTTTCTCATGGTAACTCGGCCAGTATGGGACCGGTGCCCATCCCAGCATCGTGAGGCATTTGGATAGCTACAATAATTAGCGGCTCCAGGTAGAGAAAACCAGCTATAACGGCTGGGGGACTCGACATGCTGACCACTTGCCACCCCTACATTGGCTGATGATAATCTACCTCTGTGATTAACTCACATGGATGTGAGACCAGCAGCCGGATGGTAGGCTAAGGGCGTTCTAGGCCTGTCGCGCCAGGAGTTTTTATTTATTATTGTTAATTGTCCACCGCTGTGGTCTCAAGGTAGCTTGCTGCCTTGTCACGCAGTAGGCCCGAGTTCGATTCCCTGTCAGGACAGGCTGCCGGGCGAGTTTCTTTTTCGGTTTTTTCTTTACGTCTAAGACAAATGCCAGAAAGCCTAGGGCCCAACGGTTCCCGAAAATCGCCGGCTATCATCGTTATCATTCTTATCATTTCACGGTGTGGAAAGCAACGGGAAGCTACCGCACATGTAATTCCCTAGTAAAGCTGCAAAGCATAGCATGACATGAAAATGCTCTATGATTGCAGTGAAAGGGCTGCCCCAGGGCAGAACACTATCTATTAAAATTCCACAAATGTACATTTATAATCTGTCAAGTTAATTTGGTGCCTAGTGAACGGTGCTTTTATCTATCTTTACTTCTATTGCCAACATATCCGAATTCCACTGTAGGCGCCTCTTTAACGGATGTGTTAATCGCTTAACCCTCGCTGACATCTGTAGTAGAATAAGCCTAAATAAATTAGCTTGGATAATAAAGTCTCCAATAGAACACCGTTGTCCTACGTATATAGACTGAGCTGTCTCCATGAATAGGCACAATTTCAGACCTTATACTTTAACCCTCTTACTAATAATCCATATATAACTTTTATACAAGGTTTATACACATCTCAGTTGAAAATGCTTACTAATAAACACTGTATTAGCTGTTCAGTGTATAAACGGTGTACAACTTTACATGGGAATCGTTATACATGCCTCCAGCCTTGTTTAAGGATTGTATAACTAGACAAAATGTCGGACTTCAGGATCAACTGATTGTTTTCTTATGATATTGATGAAAGTTTCCTTAAATTTAACGCAAAATGCAACACTTTAACGACTGTTTGATGGATGCACAGGACATAAATAATATTAATAAAGCTCTGGGTAGGAAAATAAAGGCATCATAAAATGCCTTTTGTTACACTCATTCTCGATTAAGCCTAATAATATTTTTAAATTGAATATTGATTCACAATACAATATGTTCTACATTAATTGCTATAGACAAGATTTAACTGGAATATAGTTTAAATGCTTGATAATATTATTTTATCAAAACTCTCTTGCATCATTAAAACATAATACACATACCGATATAAAAATGTATTTAATTATAGAGGTAATATTATCGCAAGAAACTACATGCTAGCATGATAGTCTTGTGGTTAGAGCTTCTGACTACAGTCCGTGGGGTCATAGGTTCAATTCCCGATCAAACTGCAACGATTTTTATTTTCGCCTAAAGCATTATTCTGTTGTCGGTAACATTTTCAACTATTTTGAACGTTTTCTAAACGCACCTTAAAACACTGCATACAGTTCATAAGTAATTGGAAAAACTTTTATTAGTTTCCAAGAATTGTTCGAAATTCTTGACGTTAGATGGCAGCACATTATCTGTGAAACTAATTCTTCGATATATTTGACATTGCGTAAAGGAAAATGTAAATACATTAAAACACATTTATTTTTTCCGTACCTCCCCCAATTAGGGAATCTCTATTAATTCTATCCATACTCATTTCTTACACAATTAGTTGTTTTATTTCTGTTACAAACTGCGCATAATATTGTTCTGACGTCATAGTGATGAATATGTGACGTATTGTGTATAATTGTTATAAAACTCCGGCACAACGCTTATTAGTAAGAAAATTATACATGATCTACATAAGGCTTATACATTGTATAACTAAACAACTGATCAAAACCTGTATAAGAGATTTTTATTAGTAAGACTGTAAAGGTATAAACGGAAATCGAAGCCCATTCGTCTGGGATACCTCTAACACACGCTGACAGCTGTACCACATGGAGGACAAACTTTAATGCAACGTTACAATGGTAATATTGCCTTAATCAGTTTCCTGAATGAGTTGCTAATAATAATAATAATTAATATAAAATTATGGAATATTCACCTGAAAGGTCCGTCTCCTCAACTTAATTAATCATTTAACTGTAGCGCTTTCGGGACTTGTCCCATCATCGGCAGGATTCAAAACTGGCGTTTCACTGAAGATCTGGTAGAGGGGGTTGCATGTATTGGCTTCGTTTTCGTTTATCAGGCTGTCGTTGTGAGCTGCTTTCATGATTTCCATCTCTTCGAGTACGTTTATCTTCGCTGGATTATTTTCTCTGTGCATTACTGTTAGGGTGTCTTCAATATTTAACATGCGATGTCCTTCATGGATAACGTGTTTTGCATAGCTTGATTTTCTTCTGTGTCCATGAAGGAACTAACAATACTGTATTCTATGCTATTCTTTTTGCAGACGATTTAGCTCTTCTGGCACTTTCCGAAAATGATTTGCAACGATGAATTTATAATTTACAAAAATAGGTGCCAAATTTAATATGGAAATATCAATTAACAAAACTGAAATTATGGCATTTCATGCGAAGGACCCCATACAAAGTAAAATCTGTCTCCAGAATAAAATTTCAGAGAGATCTAATCAATTTAATATCCCTGAAAAAAATACTAGTTATAATAAAAGTTTGGGAAGTATTTTTAATCAAGTTATGAAACCATCCCTTGTACAAAAAACACCAGATTACGTTTATATAACACTTTGGCTAGACCAGTGTTGACCTATGGTAGTGAAGCATGGACACTAAAAAGACAACATGAAAGCAGAATAACGGCTTGTGAAATGAGATTCATGCGCGGGTTACACCAGATGGGATCGGAAAAGGAACACAGATATCTTAAAAGAATTGAAGACTACACCAATTTTGAAATATATTAAACAATACCAACTAAATTGGAAACACCATCTTGAATGAATGAGTTCAAATCGGATCCCCAAAACTGTTTATAAGAGCGAGATCATTTGGCGATTAGCTTCATGATGCAATATTTAGGTTAGCATTTATGAATATTTGGTTTCGTATTAGTTTGTTGCCTAACATAGAATCTCTGTTAGGACTGATGAAATTTACATTTTTCTTTAATAACGAGGCTATATTTAAAGATTTGGCGCCAGAAGTGTGCAACAAATGACATTAAAATAGCAATTTAAAAAAAATACGCTTAGCCGGTTGATGCATAACATCGACCAATTAAAAAGAAATTAATTTAAATTTATATTTTGCGCGGTAGTACAATTTGTCGTACTTACCAGCAATGGTGACCATTATTGAAAGTTCAACTTCCTACATTTCGGGGTTGCCAACCTAATTATCTATACTATAATATTACATTAACACCCACGTGCGGGAAACAAATCCACTGCCCTCTATGTATACTACGTACAATGTATATACAGAAAATATCCAAAATGTAGTGTTAATATACATTATACGAAGCAAATTACTGCACTTTAAATGAAATGAACTTTATTTGAAACAATATAAAACAATAAATACGTACTGGCGGCCATGTTTTCAATAATTGTTCTCAAGGCCTCCTGTTGTCTCATCTAATAAACATTGCCCACACTGTTAACGTTAGTGAATTGTTTATAATGAACTCAAATATTTCCAAGTCCCGCGCCGTAGCCGAGTGGTTAAGGTAGGAAGCCTTGGCGCAGAGCTACGGGACTTGCGCTGGTTCGAGTCTCCATGGGGGAAGAAATTTTCTCATGGTATTTTGGCCAGTATGGGACCGGTGCCCACCCAGCATCGTGAGGCAATTGGGTAGCTACAATAAGTAGCGGCTCCAGGTTGAGGAACCAGCTATAACGGCTGGGGGACTCGACATGCTAACCACATGTCACCCCTACACTGGCTGTTGATCATCTACCTCTGTGATTGACACATGTGGATGTGAAGGGCCAGCAGCCGGCTGGTAAAAGGGCAACCGCTGAAAAGTGGAAAGACCCTCAATCGATCGGAAATATTTCCAACAAAGCTGTTATTATTTTGGGATTATTTATTATTTTGAAAACACCATCGCGAAAAAATTAATGTACAAGGCACGTTTGTGAAGTGTTTTACAGAATCTCGGAAATTGAAAATCTCGCTGTCACTCGGTTTTTAAACATTTTTCCTCGATTCTCGAAAAACACTTACCAACCTTGCATCGTAATATGCTATTAAATTTGGTCCGTCGCCGTGGCGTAGTCGGTAGAGTCCCTACCTTCCACTCCGGCGACCCGGGTTCGATTCTCGGGGGGGTAGGGAATTTTAAATCTCCACCTTGGGTCTCGGTGTGTGTCCTGTCATTGTGTGTATAGGTGAGAATATAATAAATGTGTAACATTTAAGAGTGTAAACGAAAAAAAAAATCATGCTTAAAAAAAAAAAAAGGAAGCCAATGTCCGGCAGTCCCTAATCTCTTGTGGTAAGAAGTTCCAGCGCCTAGCAGTGGATGATATACCAACAAGTAGAAAAATCATTAGTGTACATGTTAACTAGAAAATTAATAGAACTGTGGAAAAATACTGGATGTTTGCCCTTGAGGAACTAGATCTTGACTGACTGCTCTGTAGAACAAAATTAAAGATCGCAGAGCTCTTCATTTCCAGTTGGTTTTTATTTTAACACGGAAGAGGAGATTGGCAGTATTCCATGGCTGAACACGTGTACAGACTTAAGTATATTGATTCACAAGGCGGTGACATCGCCAAATCGCTTCATTTCACTCATCTCACATTAAATTCTAACTTTATGAATCGACAACTCGCGCTTTAAAAAGTGAAAATACTCTTGTTGGTAACACTGGTGATGCGGGCCTCATGTTCATACCCTGTCGCATATGAAGGATTTTATAACATGTAAAAAACATAATCATAACTTCCGCAAATCAAAGCATCGGGTTGTGAGTGATACATAAACAAACAACGGGGGAGAGGATGCCTCTGAGCATAATTCATTGGTCCTTTCATGCCAAACTTTAATTTGATATCCTTAAATAGTACTTAGGGTAAAAGTGGCCCGATAATTGTTTTTTTTCTTTTCTTTTTGTATTGAAATATGAACATCCAGTAATATGTCTGTATTCAGTAAACAATGTATCAACTGAGGGGATAAATGTCATTTTTAGTCATTTTATGTCCAGTTGGGGTATATTGGAATGCCAATTTTGGAAGTCTATTTCTTGCCATTCTCCTCAGATGATTTTTCCATTCTTGTTGGTATCTTTTTATATCTTCATTTAAAGTTGTTACTCCAAGTTTTCCTCTGATAATAGTGTTCCTTTGGTGATCCAGTCTATTAACTCCTAACAATGATCGTAAGAAGCGCATTTGGCTTACTTGAAGTTTATGAGAGTTTCTTTTATTTAAAATCCAAATTTTACTTCCGTATTTTAGAGCAGCTTTTGATGTGATGTTATGTAATCTTAGTTTTCGTCTCTGTCCTCATCTGTTTACCAAAATGTCTTCGTATTACCCCATTCATTTTATTATATTTTTGTAATTTTGAATCAATGTCACTCTTATACTCTGCAAATACACTTTCCTAAGTAAGAGAAATCTGACACTTGTTCTATAATTTTTCCATCAATCTCAATTTTCACCCATTGTATGTTTTTTCCACACATTGCCATTGTTTTGGATTTTGAAGTGGAAATTAATGACAAATTGGGGGTATCTTGAAGAAGTGACTGAATTCAAATACCTAGGAACATTAACACTGAGCAATAAGAAATATTTTTTTTTGTCTCAGAAAGAAAAATATGTGATTCTGATAGTATTTATTCACCTGAATTCAAATATGATATCGCGGTTTTCTCCATCACGTTTTCCGAGAGACAGACATTTATAATTTCAAACACTTTAATATTTTCTACATTGGTAACTACACAATATTCGCACATTCGGACTCACCTAGAAAGTAAGAAATGACAATTTTCTGCTATGTTTAGCCTGTGGAGCATCTCTCTTTGATGGTCCAACAATAAACAGCCAGCATATCAGGATTCCATTTTCCTTGTTATATCTTTTCCATAGCTGAAATCTCCTGATGAAAGTGCTCTCTGTTTTATTTTAAAACGGACGAAAAAACGTTCGTGGGGTCCTAGGTTCTATTCCCGATCAAACTGCACATGATTTTTTTTTTCGCTTAAAGCGTATTTCTGTTGTCGCTAACATCTCCTACTATTTCGAACGTTTTCTAACGCATTCATAAGTAATGGGAAAAACTTTTATTAGTTTCCAAGAATTGTTCGAAGTTCTTGACGTTAGATGGCAGCACATTATCTGTGAAACTAATTCTACAATATATTTGACATAGCCTAAAAAAATGTAAATAAATTAAAACACACTTATTTTTTCCGTACCTCTCCAATTAGGGAATCTCTGTTTATTCTTATCCATACTCATTTCTTACACAATTAATCACTAGTTGATGTTGTTTTCTTTCTGTTACAAACTGCGCATAATATGTTATGACGTCATAATGAATATGTGACGTATTGTGTATAACGGTTGTATTTTTATATAGCTCCGGTACAACGTTTATTAGTAAGGAAATTATACATGATCTATATAAGACTTATACATTGTATAACTAAACAACTGATGAAAACCTGTATAAGAGATTTTTATTAGTAAGACTGAAAATGTATAACTCTTAATCAGTTACATTATATGGAACCGAAACACGTACTCTTACTTTAAGGGAGAAGAAGTGGTGTTTAGTATTTAAGGATAAAGTTCGTAAGGAATTTTTTTGACTAAATAGACTAACAAAGACGTAAATTGAGAAGACTACATAACAGTGAGATACATGATCTTTATGGGAACCAAATGTAATAACAAGTAGATTGCAATGGAGAGGAAATATATCACGAATAGAGATTTAAAGATGGGCATGGAAACTCCTGGAAAGAAAACCAGAGATAAAGGGCCAGTAGTTGAGCCAAGAATGAGATGGGGAAAAACATAAATCATTATTAGAGGAAGGTAAATTTTACAGGGGATGATTGGAAAACAACTTATAATAGGGATGTATTGAGAGCTTGAGCTTATGTCCTCGCAGTCATGGACCTGTGGATTTGATACAGCCAGTTAGATAGTTAATCTCGTGCACAATTTACACCAGCACCCCCATACCCCCGAGATTATATATTATTATTATTATTATTATTATTAGTATTATTATTATTATTATTATTGCAATGAGTAAACCAAAAACGTTCCTGTTATGAAGTAAAATATTCTCACTAAAAGTGCTTTCTTGTTATAGAAGCCAAAAGATGGCACTGCGACCGATGTCCCGTTGCCTCTTATGATAGAGAATTGTAAAGGGTGGACCGCTCGAATGGACCTAATTTCAATTGCTTGTTACTGGCAAACGGTTGAAGATAGAAACTTAAAACAACGTTCATATTACAGAAAAACTCACCAAGTTTTGATATCCAGATCACCACATCTCTATATGAGCCCCAGCAGTCACTGTGACGATATCAAAGCGATGAACAATTTCTTGCCAAGTACGTTGGAGTATGTCTTCTGGAATGTTCTCAATAGCCTCTATGATGCGCTCACGAAGATCACGAAGGTCTTTGACTGGGGTGGTGTAAACTTTATCTTTGACATAGCCCCAGAGAAAGAAATCCAGTGGTGTTAAATCGGGAGATCTCGGGGGCCACGCGATTGGTCCTCCCCTACCAATCCAACGGCCAGGGAAAATGTTGTCCAAAGTCGTACGAACTTCATTGGACCAGTGGGGAGGAGCACCATCTTGCTGGAAAACGATGTTAGGCTGCAGTTGTTCAATTTGTGGAAAGAAGAACTGCTCCAGCATGTCAAGATATGTGGTACCACGAACAGTTTTCTCGGCGAAGAAAAACGGTCCAATGACCTTATTATGTGACAAACTGCACCAAACATTCATCTTCGGACTATCACGAACATGCTCTTGAATAGCGTGAGGATTCTCCGATCCCCAGATCCGCACATTATGCCGGTTTACCTTGCCTGACAAATGGAAAGTGGCTTCGTCTCCGAGAAGAAAATCTTGGTCATGAAGTCAGGATCAGCGCCGAGACGGTCCCAGCATCGTATTGGCGAATTCCACTCGTTTCGCATGTCATTCGGCTCCAGACGTTGCACTAACTGCACTTTATATGCGTGCAGTTTGAGGCGTTTGTGGACAATCCGTTGTAATGTCGATTTTGGTATTTGAAGTTCCCGCGAAGCTCTTCTTAATGACTTCCGGGGGCTTCGCTCAAATGCGGCTTGAACATTGCTACCATTTCATCGGATGCTCTGCGACCACCACCATGCTTCTTCAACACAGATCCTGTAGCTAATAATGTATCACGCCACTTCTTTATGCTTCTAGCAGTTGGAGCATCACGGTTAAACACACGCCGGAACTCCCTTTGAACTCTAATGATTGATTTAAACTCCGCATACCACAAAACAGCTTGCGCTTTCATCTGCGGAGTCGCCATTTTCACAAACAATTAAATCTAAGAACGAGAAACGTATCTTTGTGCCATCTACCGACAGGATTCGAAACTTGGTGAGTTTTTCTGTACTATGAACGTTGTTTTAAGTTTCTATCTTCAACCGTTTGCCAGTAACAAGCAATTGAAATTAGGTCCATTCGAGCGGTCCACCCTGTATATTGTATTGTAAGCACATGTTTTCCCTTTACAGAGATTTAGGCGCTCTCCCCCTACAGGGAAAAATTTGAACCATACTAATTTAGTTACACTTGTTTTCGTGTAGATGTCATTTTTGAGTGGACCGTGGTCAGCGTTCCGTCTCATACTGACATCTAGGAAACCAAGGTAGTACTAGGACGGGAAAATGCGGTAAATTTTGCTTAGAGGCCTTTTCATTCAGGCTTAAGGATCTTTTACGAGCCTGAAAATCTTCAGACTCGGGACCCACGACTTAAAGTCCCTCCCGGAGGACTTGCTCCTTGGATTTTTCCGTCCTAAAAAATCCATCGACCCCGGCCGGGTTTGAACCCGCGACCCTCGGGACCAGAGGCAAGGAGCATAACCACTAGTCCACCGCGGCCGATTAGAATTGTATATAAGAAAAGAAAAATTAATGTTTGCACTAGGAGCCTCATGGAGAAGATAGTATCTCACTGACGTATAAAGTTAGAGGTCTCGGGTTCAAATCCCGGTTCAGGCGTTAAGTTTTTTTTTCATGTTATATATGTATATATTTTCCTCTCCTGACAGGTTGTGCCACTGTAAGGCCCGGGTGGTCTGTGACATGTAAAAGGTACTCATAAGTTGAGGGGAAAACTGGGTAATGGAATATATATATATATATATATATATATATATTTCTGGGTACCAAAGTTAGACATTTGGTACTGTATTGTGAAAATTTGAAGGTAACTATTTTTTTTTCACAGTTGTAAAGGTCATGCACGCTGGTCATCTTATTTGCGAAATATTACTTAGAATGTATAATACATTAAGGCACGGTACGTGATTGGCTAGAATGTACAGATGTCGTTACGTGGGTTGAATGAATGAGCAGATGTTACGCGCAGGTGAAGCGCTTTCCATATACTATCCAGTTTAACAAAAAATTATAATAAATATTTAACTAAAATCCGTTAACATAGGGGCTGCACGTTCCTGTACTGGAGTGTATCAGCGTTTAAATTTATTCTAGAAAATGACGCATGAAATCTACTTTATTATGGATATACTGTATATAAATAATGAAAACCTGATGTTTTCTTCCTTCTCTTTAAGCTCATGTCTTGTTTCTTCGGTCGAGATTTGATCGTTCTCCAACTATCACAGCCTTTCCACGTTACTCGCTCCATTATTTCCCCTCCTTTTCTCTTACTGGACGTCAACCATCCATCTACCTAGCTATGTTTCTCTTGGCGCCTTTCTCAAGAGATTATTTGGCTATATGTCATCCTGTAAACAATCTTTTATAAACGTTCTTATGACTATTTTTGTCAGCACCCTCTCATTATAAGCCTTATGATTAGAGTCGGGATGTTAGGCACTCAAAACATTCAAAATAGGCAGGCAAAAAACCACTAAAATCATTAATATAGGCATTAAAAATCAAAATAGACTCCTACAAAAAATGGACGACATAAATTTTTCAGCCTTACGTACATAATATAAACATATGTTATCAATAGCGTACGAAGATATCAGAGACTATCTTGGAACTTGTTTTGCCTTTTTACAGAGAGCCTCTGGTCCCGAGGGTAGCGGGTTCAAACCCGGCCGGGGTCGACGGATTTTTTTAGGATGGAAAAATCCAAGGAGCAAGTCCTCCGGGAGGGACTTTAAGCCGTGGGTCCCGAGTCTCAAGATTTTCAGGCTCGTCAAAGATCCTTAAGCCTGAATGAAAAGGCCTCTAAGCAAAATTTACCGAATTTTCCCGTCCTAGTACTACCTTGGTTTCCTAGATGTCAGTATGAGCCGGAACGCTGACCACGGACCACTCAAAAGGCATCTATACGTACTAAATTAGTATGGTTCAAATTCTTCCCTGTAGGGGGAGAGCGCCTAAATCTCTGTTAAGGGAAACATGGGCTTACAAGATATGCAAAGAGCATACGTATGTTTTGTAGTGTGTACGTGCTGCGAAACATGACACTTCTACGCGTAATTCACTGAAATTTTACACACTTTGCAAAACAATATTCAATCGGCACTTGAGAATATTTTCGCACGAAATTGGTCAGTTTGTTTACTGTTGTCCATTCTTTAGGCATCGTAAAAAAAACTGTTCTAAAGGCAAAAAAAAAAAAAGTAACATACACTTGTCGCACCACTTTGTCTTTAAAGCACCTGTCTGTGAACGAGGACTACAGACAGAATTCAGTGTTACCAACATCAAAAATAATATTGCCAGTCACTTAAAGGTTTCTATGCAATGATATGTGTCATGAAGTTTGTCCATTTCAATTAATTTCATTGAAATACTAAGTTAATTTCGTGAAAAATGGCAAATAGGCATTTATATGCATTGTAAGCTGAAATAGGCATTTATAGGCAATGATATGTGTCATGAAGTTTGTCCATTTCAATTAATTTCATTGAAATACTAAGTTAATTTCGTGAAAAATGGCAAATAGGCATTTATATGCATTGTAAGCTGAAATAGGCATTTATATGCATTGTAAGCTGAAATAGGCATTTATAGGCAATGATATGTGTCATGAAGTTTCCATTTCAGTAAATTTCATGGGCATACTAAGTTAATTTTGAGAAAAATGGCAAATAGGCATTTATAGGCAAAATTAACGTCATTGAAAGCAATCCTAGCGTCCTCGGTATGAACTGTATGAAGTCACTTTGACAATATCTATAATGAATAACTAGGCATTTTCCCTAACATCCGGTCTCTACTTATGACCCTACGAAAATTGAAAACAACTTGCATATTTTTTTTATCTACTATTATAACAATCAGTGACGCTTTAATTCGCATCAAAACATGAAATACAAGTTCAACAAAACGTAAAATACACTCTAATGATGATTTCGTGTAACTACACAAATAAACTTTCCTTATTTTCTGGAATTATATTAATAGTTGCATCTTGGGCTGCTTTTAAAATGTTTCGTAATGAACCGTGAAAATCACCTTCTCTGCTTATTCTTACTTTAAATGCACATATGATACTAGCACCCAAAATTGCAGAATATAACAATGTTTTTCGATTGATCGTGTTTTTTTTCTCCAAAGCCCCCAAGGAACTCCTCCCGTTTTAATACCATTCATAGTTTGTATTGAGACAATTAGAAACATAATTCGACCCGGAAGTTTTCTTTCTCGAAACATAGTTTCCTCAATTAATACATTTCATTGAATATACTAAATATACTTACTTACTTACTTACTCACTGGCACTATCGAACCCGTAGGTTCATGGCCGCGCGGACATAAGCTCTCCATACATCCCTATCCTGAGCTAATGCTTTCCAATCATTTCCTGTATAATCTACTTCCCTCAAATCATAGTTAATGTTGTTCTCCCACCTCATTCTTGGTCTACCAACTGGGCGTTTTCCTTCTGGCTTTCCTACAAGAAGTTTCCATGCACGTCTTTCATTCCCCATACGCGCGACATGTCCTGCCCATCGCAGTCTATGGGACTTAACTGTTCTTATTATATCTGGCTTCCTATAAAGACCATGTAGTTCATTGTTATGTAGTCTTCTCCATTCACCTGTCTGTTCATCTCTCTTTGGTCCAAAAATTTTCCTAAGTACTTTATTCTCAAATACTCGTAATCTCCTTTCCTCCCTTAAAGTAAGAGTCCATGTTTCGCATCCATATAATATAACTGGTAGAATATACTAAATATACAACATAATATAATACTGTAAAACGTAGATAAAATAGTATAGACAACATGTTACAATTAGGTTTAGTATCTCGCTTTAGTACACTGTTTTGTTACGAGTCGTCTAAATTACTATTTTCCTGGCTGCTAGCAAAGAGGAGTGATTACATTGATAAGGATCAATTTGGACCAGATTTGTTATGTATTACTCATACACTATAAATGTTTCACATTTCGACGGAAGTGAGGTATGGACAATCAATAAGTACTACAAGAATAGACTAATAGCTCTAGAAATGGATTATTTACGAAGAAGTGCCAGAAAGTCTAAATGAGAACGTGTCACAAATAAGGAAATTAGAAACAAAATGGAAGCAGAAGAAAGCATAATTGAAAGAATTGAGGAAAAGGAATTAAAGTGGTTAGGACATGTTTTAAGAATGGAAGATGAGCGATGGCCGAAGCAACTATATGAATGGCATCCTAACAGAAAGAAGAAAAGAAGAAGACCAAGGTTAACATGGAAGGAAAACATGAAGACAGTAATGCAAGCTAGAGGGCTAAGCATCGAAGATGCCCAAGACCGTAGGCTTTGGAGGATTGGCACGGGAAGACGGCAGCAGCTGTAAAAACCCGAAGATAGATAGATAGATTAATATGTTCCTAACCGCTGTGGTCATGGGGTAACGTTACCTTGTACGCAGCGGGCCCGGATTCGATCCCAGTGGCGACAAGTTTTCGGCCGGGTGGGAGAACAGTGCCTTTTTATTTACGCACTTTAACAGTACATAATTGGCATACATATTAATCAAATACTATATTTAACGTATTTCAATCTGGGAAACTTATTATCACTTCTTTATTTTCTCGTAAATATGAAAATAAAGTGGGACTATTTCCTGTCACGACCACGAAGGTTACAACAGTTCTTACTTCTAACCAGCGATAAACCACCGATTATCACGATGAGCACCGATGACCACAGATATACCACCGATACAGCATATCAGTGGCTTCAACAAATTATGTCCGAATTTGTCTTTTACATATTTAACCGCTTAAAATAATAAAAAGGACATTCCCTGGAATTCACCTACGTTAGAGTAATTGAATTAGTTTCCATTCAATGATTTGGGTTTGGTTAGCTTTTAGTTTCCTTGCATTTTAAATCTGATTTAATACGTAACAAATGACCTCTTCATATCTGTTATTCTATGGAACATTCAACATGTCTGACGGTCACAACGTAAAATCATATTTCCACTACATTTCATGACAGGTTTCAATATTTTGACGATGGTTAAATCCCAGAGGTAAATGGTATCATCAACACTTCGTAATACTTTAAATTACATCAAAAATGGTATAAGTCGCGTAAGTAAAAAGCTGGTCTTGTACAACCCCACCAAGTTTTCTAGTTAGATTTTTTTCGCAGTGTTTACTCTTACGTGTAAGACAAGTATAAACTTTTAGTGCCCAAATGGCCCCCGCATATCATATGGCCATTACAGTCATCCATATCATATTTACCTTGTATATGAGTGAATAAATAGCGTGTCTTGAGTTCAATCTTCGTATTGTCTCGGAGTGTAGGCCCTGGCATTGAGTTGATCATTCTTCTGGGGAGGGCCTCCATGTCCTCGTGTGGTCAAAAAGTACCTGTGTGACCCAGAGTTTAATATCATCTCTGGATAGATCCCGCCCCTGTAAGGCCCGAGTAGCGTGTGGCCCTTAAAGGGAGAGGTTAAATAACATGAAGATAGAGCATGTATAGTAAATTGTAATTAAATGGACATAAATAACTTGCTTTGATGGAAATTGTCTGGTCTGGTTTCAAGTTGCCAAAGGCCCAGATCCTGTCGCCATTTTTGTACTAAAGCGTGAATATTATTGAATGTTGAATACAGACTTTTATAACGTAATAATAATGTTGAGTGATTCTGGGCTTTGTGGCCGTGGTCCATTACTCTCTCAGCTGCGGAGGGACAAACGTCTCATAGGAACACCAGTGATAGACCACGGCCACAAGCCCGCAACATTATTATTGCATGATTCGTTTATTGTGTCTTCTAATACCCCCCCACCATGGTATCTTTACCTTGTCGTGGTGGAGTGGCTTGCGTGCTTAAATGATCCCAAGAGCTATGCGGGCGCTAGCATTGCTGCCGATAGGGTTACCCATGCCGGACTGGTCGAAGGTGATAAGCCAGACGAAATAAGTACCTTGGTCGAAAGAGTGACGATCTTTCACCGTAAAAATACAACCGTCAAGGAATGCGGACATGGGTTCAACTGGGGTAAAATTTTCCGGAGGTCAAACAGTCCCCCATTCGGTTCTCCGGGCGGGGACTACTTCAGGGAACCCATGCCAAAGGGAGAATAACATAACTATGATTTGAGGGAAGAAGATTATACAGGGAGTGATTGGAAAGCATTAGCTCAGGATAGGGATGTATGGAGAGCTTATGTCCGCGCGGCCTTGAACCTACGGGTTCGATAGTGCCAGTGAGTAAGTAAGTAATAACACCCGTTGCATTTTCCATGGTTCTGGTAGCGCGCTGGGAAAGAGAGATGGCATTAATGTTTGTATTCAGTTTACACACCACTTCGGCAGATCACTTTATGAATATAACGCATTCTTGTATTGTGTATAAAGAGGAGTGTATACTAATAAAATTCATATCAAATTCTGTTGGGGTAATAGTCATAAGATAAAAATTAAAAAAAAATTAAAATGTACCTATTTGCAGGTGCCGTCGTCCTCAACTTTCTTAAAATAATGTATTTGAAATATTATTTAGAGGCCTTTCGGAAGTTAACTTCCATCATCAGCAGGATGAGTATGCACTAGTAGTAGTATTTAAAGATTTAAAGACGCTGTAGGTGTTGTGATCTTGATGCGTCGTCAGTTGCAACTCAGTGTAGCATGAGAATATGTTTGTTTCTTTAGTGTAAAGTGCATTTTAGGTGGGATGATGATGAAAGGGAGAAGGTGAAACCCGGTGCCACTCTTATCGAAAATCACTAAGGCGGCAGCCAAGGTTAATGCCCTCATCCGACTGACGAATCATCATAACACATGTCGTCTCAACATATAGCCTATACTGTGGAGAGATTGCAATTTAATCTTGTGCACAATCTGCAAAAACTAACGGGGCTTCTAATTACCTTTAACTTCATTCAAAACTCCTAACAAATATGTTAGTATTCAGACTATTGGCCACATTGACGACGTAAGAGGTGATCACCAATGTGGATTTAGGACAAAAATATCTACAATAGACCACATTTTTAGTATTAGACAGATTTTAGAAAAAAAAAATGAAATGTGAGTATGTAGAATTAAAAATGGTATAGGATTCAATTAAGAGGGAAAAGTTCTATAATGTCCTGCTGGAGTTCGGAATTCCTATAAAAAAACTAGTTACACTCATTCGAATATGTCTAAATGGCACAATGAATAGGTTATGTATTATAAGGACTCTTGTAGTACCAACTTCTCTAAAAAAAAACACTAAAATATATAAAACTGTTATTTCCCCAGTTATATTGATATGAAACCTGGACTCTTACTTTAAGAGAGAAACAAACTTGAGTATTTGAGAATTAAAGTTCTTAGGAAAATATTTGGACCAAAAAGAGATAAACAGGACAGGCAAATTGAGAAGACGATATTTATTGGAAACCGTATATAATAATAATAGTCGAGCCTCGTTGACTTCGATGGGATGGACATGTGGCATGAATGGGAAATGAAAGAGGGTCATGGCAAGCCAGCGGGAAAGAGCCCAGTAGGCAGGCCAAGAATGAGGTGGAAGAATAACACTAACCATGATTTCAGCGAATGGAATGTTTGAAGGTGATGTTGGAAAAGATTAGCTCAGAAAAGAGTTATGCGGAGAGCATATGTTCGCGCGGCCATGAACCTACGGGGTTCGATAGTACCAGTGAAGAAATGAACCCGGTGCAGAATTTACACAATACCAAATTTACACACCACCATCCCTTATGAGCCCGAGATTAGTAATTTCATAACTAAATTTAATTAATCCTATAACTAAAATTTCAAGTATCGAACTCGGTCCCGTTGGTCAAGAAGAACCCGAGCCAACTCTGTGCAATGGGCTGACTAATTTTTCATTTATCATAATCAATGATATGTTGACATGCATTTGAATGGTTGAAAAGCCTGTGGCTGGCGCTGCCATCTGTTGACGGATGTAAGTAACGATATCAGATGGCAGCACGTTCTGATGTGTACTGGAGAGGCTATATATTTTATAATATAGAACAATCTAATTGTACATACGGGGAAATACGGAAAGGTGACATAACATTTTGACCGCTAGAGCGATTTTAAATTTTCATTTCATGTGAACTCTTACACTTAATGGTCTTAGAGGGTCCAATTGTGAATCTAAAGCATCAGGCGTGTCAAACAAGTAAAACGAAAAAAAAAAAAAAAAACATAATTTGATGTGGCTTCTTCACGCCAGCCTACATTAATTATCATAAGTAATGCCACGAGTGATTTCCAAATTATCGATAAATTCACGACTCACGAAGTGAGGAGTGAATTTATCTAGAGAATTTGGAAATCAAGAGTGGCATTTGTTAGGACTATTTAACGAATAAAATTAAGCTGTTTACTCACAAATCATTATTTAACTATAGTTATTTTAAAATATTTATATATTTAATGTAAACGGCGATGTTTGAAAACAAATGAGAAACGATAGGTACACTTCTACTGCTTCATTTGTTTATCACTGCAACCAGATCATACTATTTATTGCCAAAGCAACGCAATATTGTAAGGAGGAGCTTTCTTTAATATGGTAATTATAACACTGATAAATATTTGGTGAAACACGACTCTGATTGGTTGTAAAACAGAAATCATTGAAACGTGATTGGTCGTTGACTCCCATTTGGGGCATGAGTTAAATAGTCTAGAGAAAGTCCCTGGATTTTTTAATGAGGAAAATGTGACAACGTTGCTTGTTTTGGATATAAAATAATAAAAAAACGCTTTCAGTCCCATATCATAAATATACGACACTTTAAAAAGAGATGGATATTAAAATCATGTACGTACGAAAATTCTTGATCATCTTGTCATCACGATTAGCCTGTAGCATAAATTTCGCTTTTAAATGCACTAAAACACTAATATTTATTGTATGGATTAAAGATCCGTCGCCGCGGCGTAGTCGGTAGAGTCCCTACCTTCCACTCCGGCGACCCGGGTTCGATTCCTGTCTCGGTAGGGGATTTTAAATCTCCACCCTGAGTCTGGGTGTGTGTGTCCTATCCTTATGTCTATGTGAGGATAAAAGAAAGTTAACAAAACAGGTAAAACAAAAAGGAAAAACAGAAAAAAAAAATTGTTGACATTTATTGGACGTGATGAGAGTTCGTAATCCAACCAGAGGAAGCTGGACTGGTTACATAGTTCATTGACATAGATTAGAGAGAGATCTGAAAAACATTATTTTAAATAAATTGAAACGACGAAACTTTGAACTGTAAACTATCTGATAATACCATAAACTGAAGATGTACACAAGTATCTAAAGTTGTCATATTTAGTACTAATTAGGCCAATATTAAAATGTTCCAAGAAATGACTAGAAGTCAACTGTAGGAATGATAATGACCTTATGGCCTTAACTCTACCAGATTAAATAAAACATTATTATTATTATTATTATTATTATTATTATTATTTATACGAGAAAGGTAAACATTTTATACAGAATTTTAATATTTACACATCTTTCTGTGCCTAAAGTTTTATTTTTCTTCTCCACTCGTCTCTCTCCATCCAATCCATGTCCTCCAATCCTCTTATTCTCATTCCAGTTATTTCCTGCATCCTCGAGTTTCGAGGTCTTCCTCTCCTTCTTCCAGATGGACACCATTCCAATGTTTTCCTGGGTAATCTTTCTTCTTGCATTCGTCGTACGTGCCCATACCAATTTAATTTTTTATACCGTATATCATCTACTATTGAATAACCGATATTATTTTTTTCTCTTATGACAGTATTTCTTATTTGGTCTAATTTTGAACATCTTGCTGCTCTCCACAAGAAATCAATTTCCATCGACATAAGTTTTTGTTCAAATTTTTAGTTGAATTTCCAAACTTATTATTTTTATTATTATTATTATTTTTATTATTATTATTATTATTATTATTATTATTATTATTATTATTATTGTGTGAGAGCCTTGTGTGTTGTTTCTATCCGATGTATTGTCTTGTTCGACATAAATACTCACAGGAAGGAATAATAATACCAACTTCCGCCAACTCCTTATCGTAACGATGCGTCATCTTTTTCCTTGCAAAATGAAGTAGATTGATGTAAATTAAATGAGAAAATGGAACACAAGGGTACTATTAATTATTCTCTTAATTGAGAAAGTGTATCACTCAGAAATTGGGACTGGAAGTAAACATCAATAAAACTAAATGTTCACGCATAGAAATATATGATGGGAATGGACAGCTAATGACTAGAGATCGGATTCTTAGGTTTCTACCTATTTTTTTCTTACTTCTCAAACGAAAAATACTTTAATACTTTTCCGAATCACACTCAATCATGGATTCTGTACCACCTAAGAAAAAACTAAATGGTGTGCGAGTACCTAAAATTACCTTATTGCAAGTTGATAAGTTTCGATCCATTTACTCCGGAGTATTGTAGTATATTTGGCTAAAGTAACAAATAACTAACTCACTGACTCTATCGAATCCGTAGGTTCATGGCCGCGCGGACATAAGCTCTGCATACATCTATATCCTGAGCTAATGTTTTGCAATTGTCTCCTGTATAATTTACTTGCCTCAAATCATGGATAACTTATTCTCCCACCTCATTCTTGGTCTACCAACTGGGTGTTTTCTCTCTGGTTTTCCCACAAGAAGCTTCCATGCACCCCTTTCATCCCCCATACGTGCCACGTGTCCTGCCCATCGCAGTCTACGAAACTTAACTGTCTTATGATATCTGGCTTCCTATACATATGTAACTCGCTATTATACAGTTTTCTCCATTCACCTGCATGTTCATCTCTTTTTGGCTCAAACATTTTCATAAGTAATGCCACGAGTGATTTCCAATTTATCTAGAGAATTTGGAAATCAAGAGTGACATTTGTTAGGACAATTTAACGAATAAAATTAAGCTGTTTACTCACAAATGATTGTTTAACTATAGTTATTTTAAAATATTTATATATTTAATGTAAACGGCGATGTTTGAAAACAAATCAGTAATGTGAGGTTATGTTCATTCACTGCTGCTTGATAATATTATTTATTGCCAAATAAGATCGCAATATTGTAAGAGTGCGCCCAAGTGGAGAAATAATGAAACACATCAAACTATATATCATAATCAACATTACGGGTTATTCATTTATTTTTTAGTAAACAACTCAGTAAAATCATGGAATCTTTTCATTATTTGCTATATTCAATATATTTGTCGGAGAAAAATAATGCTTTGACCTGTTCAGAACATTAAAAAAGAGGAGCTTTCTTTATCACAAAAGCAGGAGCTGATAAAAAGAAATCGATAAAGAGCGAGGTGAAACACGACTGTCATTGGTTGTAAAACAACATTCATTGAAACGTGATTGGTCATTGACTAGCATTTGTGGCATGAGTTAAATAGTCATAATAACTCCGGCCGTGAAAGCCTAAGTCAATATGTTAGTCCAAGGGTTTGCAGTGCTGTCCCGCCAGGAGTTCTTGATATTTATGTAAAGGTTTATTTTATTCAACTCGATAATTAAAAAAAAAATCTAGACTTTATTTACTAAATTTCAGAGAGATTGAAATATTGACATCTAGCCACGTGTAGCTTCTAAGAACAATGTAATTGTATACTATATAAATTAATGTTATGGAATGGTTTGTAGCAGTGACAAAATCAACGTAGCATTTGTCCAATTGGGATAACACGCCAGTGTTGCATGCACACGGTATTTGAACCCGAAGTGTCCTTATCTTTTCATTATCGTCGTTTCTCTTCAGAGCTTCTTTATATCCTGTTTTACGGTACGTAAATGATGTAGAGCAATTGTTCCTGGCTACAGTTAATACGTAGACATTCTTGTTTTTACTATTACGTGTTGTATTGCTTCTTATCTTGATATTCTCCGTCATAATAGTCTAAACAGGGTTTCAGAAATTCCGTTGGGAATTCCATTCTCATAGAAATGATTCTTGGAATGTACAGTAGTCAACAAAAGAAGCCGCTAATAGGTTTTTGACTTTCCAGTTGTATTCTTTTAATTAATACATATGTAAAGTTTATTTATTTGGAAAAAATATCAAAGTTTTATAAGATTTCCATAAATATAAAACTTGGAGTAACAAGTTTAAATGAAGATATATAAAGATACCAACAAGAATGGAAAAATCATCTGAGAAGAATGGCAAGAAATAGACTTCCAAAATTGGCATTCCAATATACCCCAACTGGACATAGGGACCAAGGAAGACCAAAACATCGGTGGAAAGATCAAGACCATCTACGCTAGGTTTACCGTACAGGCCACATGGCCTAAAACGAATTTGTTCATGATGATGATGATTTATTTTAATCAACGTGTGTAACAGCTGTTTCGATATACTGTATAGTCCAATTCTAATAACTGAAGCCGTCTTGTGAAACCAGTGGCGCGTGGCAGGTGGGAACAATGCCGTGAGGGGGAGGGAACTGATAGCCTTGTAAAAATAAATTTTAATTAATATTAATAACAATAATCTTAATAAAATAAATTGTTACAAAAACAACGCTGTTCTATAATGAACACTTCAAACTTATTAGACATCAAAACTATTCACTAACACAGAACTAGTAGGTACGAAAATTCAACGTATAGCAACTATTGTTTTTAAAACTGTGGATGGTTGCAGGCAGTACCTGTTACATAGACTCGCTCTACCCACTTACTGCACCATAGACCTCTAAAGCGGATAAAGAAAGCAGAACTGCACTTCTTCAGACTATGCCACAAATATAATACATAAATAAATATATATCCATCCACAGTAATTCTGCCCGAGGGCAGATGTTTCATTGCAATCATAGCATTTTCACGCTACGCTTTGTAGCTTTACTAGGGAATTATAGGTGTGGTAGGTTCCCGTTGTTTTCCACACTGGTGAAGGATGATAATGATAAGGATGACGATTTTCGGAGACCGTTGGTCCCTAAGCTTCCTGGCATTTGTCTTACAGGCGAGGAAAAACCCCGAAAAAAACCTCACCCAGGAGCCTGTCCAGACCGGGAATCGAAACCGGGCCCGCTGCGTGACAAGGCAGAGGCCTCGAGACCACAGAGGTGGATATATATATATATATATATATATATATATATATATATATATATATATATATATATGAGACATAAAAATAAATGCCTGGACGAGATTTGAACCCGAAAGTCTGGGTTATATATATATATATATATATATATATATATATATATTTACTCACTGGCACTGTCGAACCCGTAGGTTCATGGCCGCGCAAACATAAGCTCTCCATACATCCCTATCCTGAGCTAATGCTTTCCAATTATTCTCTGTATAATCTACTTCTCTCAAATCATAGTTAATGTTATTCTCCCACCTCATTCTTGGTGTACCAACTGGGCGTTTTCCCTCTCGCTTTCCTACAAGAAGCTTCCATGCAAGTCTGTCACTCCCCATACATGCAACATGTCCTGCCTATCGCAGTCTATGAGACTTAACTGTTCTTATTATATCTGGCTTCCTATAAAGACCATGTATTTCATTGTTATGTAGTCTTCTCCATTCACCTGTCTGTTCATCTCTCTTTGAATCCAAAAAAAATTACTAAGTACTTTATTCTCAAATACTTATAATCTCCTTTCCCTTTCCTCCCTTAAAGTAAGAGTCCATGTTTCGCACCCATATAATATAACTGGTAAAATAATAGTTTTATATATTTTCAGTTTAACGTTTTTTGAAAGGAGTTGGGACATTAAGAATCTCTGCAATGCATAATAGCATGCATTTCCAAAATTGAGCCTATGTTTAATTTCTTTACGCTATATGGCATTTATAGGAATATATAATACCTACCTAATACAGGCTTTCCCACTTTACAGCAGTTCGCCCTTGATTCCTGCTTTCCAGAGACTCCTATCTTCCCATTGTCCCTCTTCCAACCCCTCTTCATCATGGCATCATATATTCCCTCATACCATATTCTTCTCCCCATCTTCCTTCTGCCTGGTACCATCCAATGTAACACCTGCCACTGGTCTTCCGACATCCGTTATACATGTCCGTACCACTGTAAAGCTGTCTTTGTTATCCTTTCGATAACAGTTTCTGGTGCCTCCATTTCTTGTCTGATATGTATTTCGAATACGTTGTAGCTTGGATATTCTCATACTTCTCTGTAATCCATCCATTTCTGTCGCCAAGATTATTTTCTGCATCCTTTCATTTGAAAAGAGTTAAATATTGTAGACTGCGCTGGCAGGACACGTGGCACGAGTGGGTAATGAGGTGCATTGAAGCTTCTTGTAGGAAAACCAGAGGGAAAACGCACAGTTGGTAAATGAAGAATGAGGTGACAGAAGGAAATGATTGGAATACATTAGCTCATGATAAGGATGTGGTATAGCTTATTTCCGCGCGGCCATGGCCGATAGTGCCAGTCAGTTAGTTGCGATTTGAGGTAAATAAAATATAATAATAATAATAATAATAATAATAATAATAATAATGCTTTATTTTAGCTGGCAGAGTTAAGGCCATAAGACCTTCTCTTCCACTCAACCAGCGAATAGTAGATATTATTAAAATACAGACTAAACAAAATACAATGATGATGTGATCTAATACTAGCTAATACTAACAAAAACATAGAATATAATAATAATTTAAATGATGTAAGATAAAGTAAGTAGCTTCCTAGATGATTATTTATAGAATGTTGTATATAGTTGTAATGCAGTTAATGTTTTCATTGTGTCGAACTTAAGCTATCAGTTAATTTGTATTTAAATAATGATAGCGATTGACAGTCCCTGACGTCACTGGAAATGAGTTCCATGCTTTAGTCATAGATATTGTGTAAGATTCAGAGTATAGACAGGTCCTTTGCTGTGGTATCAAAAGTAAAGAAGAGTCTTGTGATCTTGTTCCTAAATTGTGATGAGCCAATAGATTTTGAAAACGTGTTGTTAAATAACTTGGAAAATATGTGTGCAGGATTTGGAATAGTAAGGTATGTGAATGTAAAGTTCTTCTGTCATTTAGGCGTAGCCATGATAAGGCCTGAAATGAAGGAGACGCTTGGTCATAACGACGGAGATTGAATATAAATCGAATTCACTCATTACGAGCACGCTGTAGTCTGTCAGATAGATCAGTTGTCAGATTAGTCAGTAATATGTCGCAGTAGTCGAAGTGTGGCATCATGGATACACACGGGATGATTGGAGAACATTAGCTCAGGAGAGTGATGCATGCTACGCGACCTTGAATCTACAGGTTCGATAAGTGCCAAAAGTCAATTACAAATTGTCTAATTGCTAACAGAATCTTTCAGGACATGGATGCCATGAAAATTGTCGATATTATTTCCACGAAAGCGTTGGTGAATATGTAGATGCAGCGCTTCCATGTAGACATGGTTTTATGTTGTAATTTGCAGTTAAGGCAAATTTTAATTTTCAATGCAAAGTGTACACCTGCTTTAAATGTCTAGGTACGAACCCAAGGCTAACAAATTTATTACAAGTCAAGACTCGAAACCCAAGGTCATGCAGATGAATGTCGGCCCCGTGTCTTACGTCTAACCGGTTCAGCGAGGTAAGTCCTTGAACACAACCGAATTCTCATTGAAAAATACAAATCACCTATATTTCCGTAGATGATTTCGGCGGCCTTTTTAACAAAAAAAAATTGAAATGTTATGCTTAACTGCATTCCAGGGACATTTTAATGACAAACGCGTTTAACCCATTTCTTAGTTATTCTTATTCTCATTACTTCAAAAAATAACCAAATTTGTTAACCTTGCTCTTACTTCATCTCAGAATTAATGAAAATGGACTTGATCATTTTTACCATTAAACCCACGAAATTTATATTTGTGTTGTTGCGAGGTTGGGAAGTGGTTTTTACAAAATCGAGGAAAAATGTTTAAAAACCGAACTATAGCGAGGTTTTTAATTTCCGACATTCTGTAAAACACTTCACAAATGTGCGTTGTACCTTATTTTTTGCGCGATGGTGTTTTCAAAATAATAAATAATAGTATAATAATAACATCTTTGGAAATATTTGCATTCATTATGAACAATTGACTAACGTTAACAATGTGGGCAATGTTTATTAGTTGAAACAACAGGAGGCCTTGAGAACAATTATTGATAACATGGCCGCAAGTACGTATTTATTGTTTTATATTGTTTCAAATAAAGTTCAGTTAATTTAAAATGCAGCGGTTTGTTTCGTATAATGTATATTAACACTAGCTTTTGGATATGTTTTGTATATACATTGTACATAGTATACATAGAAGGCAGTGGATTTACTTCCCGCACGTGGGTGTAAATGTAATATTACAGTATGTTATTTAGGTTGGCAACCCCGAAATGTAGGAAGTTGATCTTTCAATCATAATCGCCATTGCTCTAAGTACGATAAAACGCAATATCGCGCAAAAATTTACTTTAATGACGTACCACTTAATTTTTCTGTTCTACGTTATGTGGGGGGGGGGGGTTCGGAGCAAAATTGATTTAAGTCCAACAACTGAAAAGTCTTAGTTATATGAATTTGGGTTCAAAATATCAATAATTATTTAGAGCAATGTTGAACCAAGTATTGTTCTTCTTTTTCACTGTAAAACATGTTTAATTCTTCGTTTGCAACTGAATGTACATTACAATATATAGGCCTACTTTTCTCAAGAGTAAAATATGGACTATGTCCACTTTTGCTCTGACCCCTTCATTTCAGTTACGTTTTAAGTAAAGACATCTCGTTTTATGCATGGGAAATTACCACGAATAACAAACTCAGTAGCAATCGAATCCGGTGGCTCATGCTGCGCGGACATAAGTTCTCCACATATCCATATCCTGAGCTAATATTTTGGAATTATTCCCTGTGAAAAATCATCTCCCTCATCGTAATTATCATCTTTGATCTACTTACTGGCGCTTTCTCTCTTTCCCCCCTCCTGGAAAATTTCCATGCTCCCTTTTCTTTCCCCATCCGTGTCACGTGTCCTTTCATTAGAAGTTTTATCAGATATCTCTGAAAGTTCATATGACTCACCATTTTTCAGTTTTCTCCTTTCACTTTTCCCCTCATCCCTATTTGGTCCAATTTTTGCTTAAGGTCGTTATTCTTAGATACATTGTAATATTCTTGCATCCATAAAACTGTATGGATCGGCGTTTCATATATTTCTAGTTTAACATTTTTTAAAATTGGAATGACAACCTTGTAATGCGTAATAGAATGTATTTCCAGAGGCGAGGCTATATTTAGTTTCTGCACTGCAAACTCTTTTCCTTCTTCCCTTGCATCTTAAAGCTATCTGTTACACGACATTCATTCACTAAAATTAAACGAGATAAAATTTTCCCGCCAAATTCTTTACATTGTTTTAATAACATTGTTTCCAAGCAGAAAACTTGATTGCGTGGGTATGAAATACGATCCAATTAGTCAGCTGAATTGTGAACACATCACAAGGCCATGCACGATAGCTATTCACTATTTGAGTCAACAGTTGCGTAACTTTTATCAGAAGGCCGTGGAGATAACGCTTGTCACATACCGATAAGCTCTTTACTTCTAGGAATTTAGAAATTGTCGAGAGGTTAAATAACACACTTGTAGACCCCGTAGTAATGTTTGACAAGTCCTTAATCACCAAGGAACGAAGAAAAGACGTTGACCATGAGATGTTGCAGTTTGCTTTCCATTTAATTATTTATTTTACTTTTATTTTGGCAGCTTGAATATTTTACACTTGGTTTGCATGTGAGATTTATTGGTGTTATCTGTCTATATGTAGGCCTATGGATATTTTAAATAATATGCTAATTTTATGTCATAACCTGTGTAATTCTTTGGACGTTTATACATTGTTTGCATTCGTAATTTGATGGCGTTATGCATCAACCGGTTATGTGTCATGTAAGTTTCCAGAAAAATGCGTTTAATGTTTAAATCGGTCTTCACTATTGATTGTAGCGCCAAATTAACAATACTTGGTTTTACAAGTTATGTTCTTTGTTTGACAGTTATGCGTCAACAATCTAAGAGCGAGAACATTTGGCGCTTAGCTGATCGATTTAGATTAGCAATATCGAAGATCTGGTTTTAAATCCGTTTGTTTCAAAACATAGAATCTCTGATAAGACTGATGGCGTTTACATTTTTCTATAACAATAAGGCTATATTTAAATATTCAGTGCTAAAAGTGTGTGTACACTTATTTCAACACATGGCATCAAAATATAGATTTAAAAAAGCGGCGCTTAGCCGGTTGATACATAACATCGTCCAATTATTACGTCCACTGAATATTTTAATTGTTTTATAAATCGATGATTAAAGGTAAATTGGATCGCGGTGTTGAAATTTCAATCTCGCATTTGCCTTTCATAAACTGTTACTAAATTATTGGTTAGCGTTTACAATCGTTACGTCTTTATTTCTTCTTCTACTACTACTACTACTACTACTACTACTACTACTACTACTACTAATATTATTATTACCTCACTCTGATGGTTAACCGTTTATATAAAAGCGGGTGCCGCGCGGCAATGCTTGACATGCGGTGTTGTCACGTTTCTCATAGCGCTATGGGCGTTTATTACACAAGGACAGAAGACATTGATTATATTTATGTTATTATTTGGTATTGTTTAACTTTTAAACTTAAAGTTATGTATGTATTTATTTATTTAATAATAATTCCTACATTATATAACTTGTAGGTCTACATAAATTTAATGTTCATACAACATCATGCTGAAAATATTGTTATTATTATTATTATTATATTATTATTATTATTATTATTATTATTATTATTATTAACTGTTCGGTCTGAAATAGTTTCTCATGGCCGCTACATGTTGAAATCACTTATATATTAAATAAATATAATATGTAGATATTGTATTATTATTCTAGCTACATATCACAATACATCACTGATAATTAAAACAATTAATTACGGTATACAATTTTAAAACTGGATCGACTGCTCCACGTTCCGAGTTTTAATTGAAACTGAGGGAAGAATAGCAATGTGGCAACATCGTGGTAGTAGCGGCAGTCGAGATTTTTGTATTTTAATAACATATAACAGCTGCAGGGAAACAAAGCGAGCCGCTTGTTAAGCATCATAGTGAGGCGATAATACTACTACTTCTTAGTAGCTCTATGGCAGGAGTGGGAGTTCCTCTTAGAGCGCAGATGCTTTCACACAAACATTGCCGCTCTGACTACAGACAAGAGAAAAAACAAACCAGTTCAATGCTGTGTCTTCCAAATTGCGTAATCTGTACTAGTGACGTAAAATGCATTGTATCCCTCTGATGCCGTTTATATATACAACTAACGGCCGGTTTCACCAACAGAGGTAACTGTATTACGCCTAAGCTATGCAATATATATGGGGAAAACTGGCGTAATACAGTTACCTCTGTTGGTGAAACAGACCCTAAGGGCTTCACAAAGAGAGGCGCGTTCACACCGAGTATTACCCGTTTAAGGAGTAAGCGCAGTTGTTAACGGAGGGCGCTGCATTCATGTGTATGCAGGAATAGAACACGTGACACTGCTATCTTCGTATTCAGAGGGAAATGGGACGTGGGACGCTGACAGTGTACACTGCCTTATATGACGTCACGTGTAGCAACAAACAGAGCTTCGTAATTCTTCCGCCTGCAGAGATATTTTGAATGACTTAATTATTATATACAACTTTCCTCATTAGAGGATTGCCTCAAGGACAAAGTGATACAGACAATTTTTTGAATGTATGAAATGCATTTTGTAAATACATTAAAAAATCAAATTGTAGGCCTAACTGAAGTATACATAATACAAAGTAGAAATTTTGGTTTCTTAAAATTGAAATTGACACTCTAATGGCAGCGATGGCAATTTTAGAAAGATACACCCTGTCCAAATCTAGGGAATTCCAAAATTTGGCTAAGCTGATTGATAACTAAGTTCCAGTTATACTAGAAACAAACTTCCATAAGATATTTTCTCCGCCGCTTCCGTCAATTGGGGATCCCTGGTGTTATACTTTTACCCGCCATAAGACTGAATTGTGTACGGAATTGTCACAAATAGAAATATTGTTCTTAGGCAACATCTTATTTTGCGAGAAATAAGACTGAATTTGAGGTAGATGGTACTAACATTTAGGAACTGTCTGTATTTCTTATTTATTTATGACAGAAATTATATGTCAGACTTTTACGCTTTTTCCACGATGTCGATAGATATCCTTTATTTACAATTTCATTACGAGCAGAATGTATGGTCGATGGTGACTCACCTATAAAATCTGCTGTTATTTTCACCTTCAATGACTTATGTAGGCATTTTTCACTAAACTGTTCGAAAACAGTGAAAGTAATTTGTTTCCTCCGCTTTTCAAATGTTTTGATATTCAATTTTTAAGATATTCTACATAAATCTTGCCATTTTAAAACAATTGAAATTCCAACGTATTCCGCATTACGCATACGTAAGAATAAAGCAATGATTATTCAATGTATTAAAATTGTAATTATATATTTTAAGGTTCTGTCATGTAACTTATAACGGGCTTCCAATATAAACCCGGACCGACCTCACGGGGTTTCACCCGTCAGGCAGCGCTCTCCCCTCGTCCGCATTTCACTCTGCCAGCCGCTCGTCCTTGAACTAGTCAGTTTACTATCGTTCGACAAGATGAGACGTCAGCTGACATTAGAGAAGCGCATTTATGTGTGTAAATGTTATTATAAATACGAATCAGCTCGTCGCGTCGCGAGGAATTTATTCGGAACTTCCCTGGACAATTACCTCCTTCCAGATCGACAATCCACGATCTTGTGACTAAATTTGAGACCACTGGTTCAGTACAAAATAAGAAACACATGCGAAGGCGTACGGTTCTCACCGAAGAAAAATTAGACGAAATTGGCGAAAATTTGTGGGGTAGCCTGAGAGACAAAGTGTACAAAACAAATCCGCACACATTGGAAGAACTGAAGAACAACATAAGAAATGAAATCAGAAACTTGACAGTGCCCGAACTACAGCGTGTCAATCTAAATGTGTTTACTCGGTATAATGCCTGTTTAACTGCGGGAGGACAATATTTCCAGCATTTTCTATATGGTAAGAACAGTTCAAGGACGGGTGGCAGGCAGGGTGAATTGCGGGAGGAAGAGACAGCACTGCGTGCCGGGTGAAACTCGGTGAGGCCGGTCCGGTTTTATATTGGAAGCCCGGTATATACATATGCTAGATAATATATATTTTTGTTCTTATTATTTCGAGTGTTTGCGCACTACATTTTCTCACACGCTTACAATTATTATTCGACAATGAAAATGCAGTCATACATCAAATTTGTTTACATCATAACTGGAACTTAGCACGGAAGAGGTATAGACGCCCGCCTGGTCTACGGTCCCAAAGCGATCCTTGGCTTCCCTCACAATAGTCATCCATTCTCCTCTATCCTTAGTCTTCATTTTCCTCCTCCTTCTTCTTCTTCTTCATCGTGGTTTAGGCTTATTTACTAGCCTGTTCCGGCTCCAAATTGCTGCTGTTTCCATCTTTTCTTTGGTCTTCCCAAACTTCTTCTTCCTCGTGGTGAATAGCTGTATGCTGCTTTTGGTATTCTATTCTCAGTCATCCTTGCCAAGTGTTCTTTCCAGTTTGTTCTGTATTTCACTATTGTTGTGTTTAATTCCTCTACTTTTAGTTGTATTTCTGTGTTAAGTTTTTGTCTGTTCTTTGATATCCTGCTATTGGCCTGAAGAATTTCATTTCAGAAGCTTGTATTCTGGCAGATTGTTGTGTTGTCACTGTCAATGTTTCGGACCCATAAGTAATAATAGGCACTCCATTGCCTTGTATAATTTCATTATAGAGCCTTTCCTGGCTTTATTTTTCAAAGTTCTTTTTAGTGTTCCTGTTATATAATTAAACTTATTTAGTTTGTTATTTATATCTGTTTCCGCTGTGTATGATATTTCGCAACCTGGGAAGTTATATCTTACCACTTGTTCTATTGGTTTATTTTCTAATATTATCTTTGTCCGAACTGGATGAACGCTCTTGAAGGTCATTGTTTTTTATTTTTCTGACGATATTTCCAAGTTGTGTTTTTTATATTTCATTTAGTTTATATGGCATTCTTTGTAGTTCGTCCTCTGTTTTTGCTATTAAAATCTGGTCATCTGCAAAGGCTACTGTTTTTATTACTATATTTCCTAAGCTAATTCCCCCAGTCGTCATTTTCTTCCATGATCTTATCATGTCAAAATAAATGTTAAAATTCTTGAAGCACATATCTATATTAAAGATGGCGAATATAATGATGGCCGGATGATATTCGGGACCGTTTGAGCTTAAACGTTTCCTGACTTTTGTCTTACAGAAAACTTGTCCCGACCGGGGACCGAATCCGGGCCCGCTGCGTACGAGGCAGCTACGCCACAGTTAACCACATCTTGATTTGAGTTAGCGAGCAATGTTATACGAGGTGCGTTTAATCTACAGGTATAGGTGAAATGACCTTCATTGACTTTCAAACGAAACAGCAATGTTATCTAAAAATTCAGAAAAAAGTTTGTTGAAAACTTGGGTGCTAGAGGCAGTGTAAATTCTACCAAGCAAATTCAAAACCCCAAAGACGGAGAAAAAATAAATGGAATGTGATTTTTTTTAACTGCCCGAGAGTCGTAGAAACAGCTCCCCAGAGTCCAGATCTCAACGCGATAGAAAATTGCTGGCTTGAGGTCAGAAGAATACTTCATAAAACACCAATAAAATTGAGAAGTGACCTGAAAAGAGGTTAGACGAACAATGGGCTTCTAATGGCCCACTGTATACCTAGAAAATAATAGGGAAGTGTATATCAAAACGTCTGAGAGAGTTCTTAGAACAGAAAGAACAACAAATTAAGTTTTAGAATATGTTGTTTTATTAAATAGAAAAAAAGACGCATTTTTTAATTCAAATTTTAGAGTTTTACATGTTTGTTACAAAGGAAACGAGATAAATCTTCTAGAAATTTTAGAAACAAATAAATTAAAGAAGAACAATAAGTTAGTGGATTTAAATAAATCACAACTTTTAAATTTATAATTAGAAAATTATTAGCTATAACCCAAGATTATAATTTACAAATTTCGGTAAGACAAAAACTATGTCGTTTCAAGAGAAAATTCCGATACGAACTAAAATTGCAATTAACAACAAGATAATAGAACAAGTTAATAACTTTACTTATCTTAGCTGCAATCTTTCCTACGACACATGTAAACACATAGACATAAAACTGGTCAAATTTCAGATACTTATAGGAACAATAAAAAGCATTCTTTTCCGAAAAGTACGCCCAGATACAATTCTAAAATTTTATAAAACAATGACTCTTCCAACTCTACTTTATGGTTCTGAAACCTGGACTCTTAAAGGTAAAGTGATCCCACAACAGGCCTCAGGAGGCCCTTGGGGTAGTAGGAGGTTAAGGCTCCCACTTTTTCTAGACAATCGGCACTTGATGTCAGCCGGGTTGTCAGCCCTGCGTGACGGCCGCCTTTACCCCAGAACAAGCGTCTGGTACTCATTTCCATTAGAGGCTGAGTCGACCCCAGGGCCATAGTGCCGCCAGAGGGTTTAGGTCAGTTTAAAAATCCTGACCCCAACGGGACTTGAACCCTCGACCCTCCGGCTTGTAGCTCAGTGCCTTAACCACTATGCTACGGCGTGCCCCACCTGGACTCTTACTACAGGTAAATTAAATAGTATAGTAGCTGCAGAAATGAAGTTATTAAGACCTTTAGCGGGTTATACGCTTTATGACCACATGCGTAATGAAGCTCTCAACACACCACCAATAACTGAAACCATTCAAAAATATCAAAATAATTGGCATGAACACCTTCTTAGAATGCCAAACAATAGACTACCTCTGCAGCTATTGAACTACAGACCCACAGGGCGAAGAGACCCAGGAAGACCTAAGAAGAGATGGAGGATCAATTTCTTTCCTGAAGCGGAACAGGCCAATGGCCTACTACATGCCTGCCATTGATGATGATTAGTTATATATATATATTGCTTTTGTTTACCATTTGTTTGTATTGTGT
The DNA here is from genome assembly GCA_030220185.1 of Diploptera punctata. NCBI lineage: Eukaryota > Metazoa > Arthropoda > Insecta > Blattodea > Blaberidae > Diploptera > Diploptera punctata. The sequence continues at coordinate 989,583 of JASPKZ010004590.1, read as the reverse complement.
TGCTTAGTTACACTTGTTTACGTTAAGTAAGTTATACATATAAACAAGAAAATTTATTTGTATTTGTGGCATTCATCTGAAGAAGACACAGTGTATCGAAACAGCTGTTACGGATGTTGATTAAAATAGATATTTATGAAAATCATGTAAAATTTTGATAGTGTTTTGTAATAAATAAAAAGAAAAAAGTTTGATTTCTGTTGGCCCAATATTAAATTGTATGTAATATTATTGGCGGTTTTCTTTTTTGAACAAATTGCAATTACACTGAGCAACAAAAAATAAACTTTTTTTTGTCTCAGAAAGAAAAATGTGTGATAGTATTTTTTTCTCCTGAATTCAAATATGATATCGGTTTTTCTCCATCACGCAAGGTTTTCGAGAGACAGGAATTTATAATTTCAAACACTTTAATATTTTCTACATTCGTAACTGCACAATATTAGAACATTCGGACTCACCTAGAAAGTAACAAATGATGATTTTCTGCTATATTTCGCCTGTGGAGCATCTCTCTTGATGGTCCAGCAGTAATCGGCCAGCATATGAGGATTCCATTTGCCGTGATATCTCTTTTCCATAGCTGAAATCTCCTGATGAAAGTGTTCGCCATTTTATTTTACAATGGACAAATGGACGAAAAAACGTTTATTAAAAATAATTATTTATATAAATTAATTGAAATTGAAATAAAAACTGTGGGTGATGGAGAAATTCCGAATAACATATTTGAAAACACGATCAGAAAAAAAAAAACATTTACATGTACGTACTATTAAGATAAACATTGTAATCATTTACAAAGGAAGTTTTGTTTTTAAGAAACACATTGTATTTTTTAAATAGAAGTAATGTGTTCATTTACGATGAATCGTTTATTTTTATTTTAACTTCAAATAAATGTCAACGAAGAGAGAATGCATTTATTTATTTATCTAATGGCTGGTATTGTGGCCATAAGACCATCAACCGACAAAGAAAATATAACAAACAGTAAACATATCAATATTGTAGTGGAAGTTTGACATCTTCCTCCTAGCCTCTCATTATCGTTCTACTTGTATGTGTGACTGCAGGGCAGGGCATGTTGTAAGGTGATGTCGGTCCATATGTATGTTGTTACATAGTACACAGGATGGTGTTTGCATTATCCCAAGATGAATAAGGTGTTTTGCCAGCAAGTCGTTGCCCGTTGCTAGGCGGAACTATACAACTGTGGTTCTTCTAGGGTAGTCTGGCGTTTCTAGAATTGTTTTTCTCCAGGGTTCTGGAAGCAACGTAGACCTACGTCCAAGTGGTGCACCCTGGAAACGCTTTGCGACTAAGAGGTCTAAATTATGGCAAAATTAACGAGAGAATACATTGTTGCCCTAATTTTGAATCGATTCACTCTATGTGCGCATTTAGTCTGTTTCACTCGTGATTTACAGAGGATTCTTTGGAGTTTTTCAGCACTTAATAATCTTCTTCTTCTTCCTTCCAAGTATTAGGCCAAGGCCTGTTACGATCCTATAGAATAATACAATAATATTAAATACAATTAAAATTAATTATAGAATGTATACAGAAAGCAATAACAGCTCGAATCTATTGTACATAAAAAGAAAAGAAAGAAAAAATACAAAGAAAATAATAAACTATATTGAATTAATTTATCGCTTATTATACAAGTAAAATAAAAGTAAAGTGATCCCACAACAGGCCTGGAGGCCCTTGGGGTAGTAGGAGGTTAAGGCTCCCACTTTTTCTAGACAATCGGCACTTTGTGTCAGCCCTGCGTGACGGCCGCCTCTACCCCTAGAACAGCGTCTGGTACTCATTTCCGTTAGAGGCTGAGTCGACCCCAGGGCCATAGTACCGCTAGAGGTTTCGGGTCAGTTTAAAAATCCTGACCCCAACGGGACTTCAACCCTCGAACCTCCGGCTTGTAGCTCAGTGCCTTAACCACTACGCTACGGCGTGCCCCCTTGTTATACAAGGCATTATGTAAATATATTAAATCTTAAAACTTTTTATTAAATAATGAAAAAACATTAAATTTTTAAAAAGTAATATTAGTGAGTTATTTCTGTTAATCTTATTTTAAATTTGTTTCTGAAAGATGGTAAAGTTTGGCAGTCTCTGACATAGGGCGGAAGGGAATTCCATGTTCTAGCAAGAGAAACTGCAAAATATTTCGAATAATAGGTAATGTGATGAGGAGGGATATAAAGGACCATTGCGTAGTTGATAAGTCAATACGCTATAAGGAGACTCAGGGATAAGATCAGGATTTTTTAAACACTCCCAAAATCTGGCGGCACCCTGACCTTGGGATCAAGTCAGCCTCTGAAGGAAATAAAAAATCAGCCATATATTCATGGATTAGAGACAGTCGTCACGCAGGACTGACAACCCACCTGACATCTCGTGCCAATTATCTGCAAAGGTGGTAAGCCTTAACCTGCTCTATATAAGTCCTGTAGTGAGGCCACTTTTCTTTTAACTAATTTACTGGCACTATCGAACCCGGATGTTCCTAGTCACAGATACATAAGCTTTCCATCCCTATCCTGGGTTAAGGTTTTCCAATCATCTCCTATATAGCTTACGTCTCTTAAAACATGATTGATGTTATTCTCCCACTTCATTTTTGACTTGCGTACCGGGCGCTCTCCTACTTGTCTTTCTTTAATTCCCCATTATACACAGAGTAGGCCTACCTTCAAGCGGTTTTAAGAGAACGGGAGAAGAGAGAAGAAATCCCGGCAGAGTTCTGTAACGCGGATGCAATATCTACTGGTTGGCAGCGTGCGGGATATGACTTGAGACACATTGTAACAAGATTTTCTGTGCATGGGTTTCATCACGGAATATGTAGAAGAAAGGGATACCACCAACCTGGAGCTGATTGTTTGGGGAACCGTGTGATACCTACCACGCTATGAACTGCTCGCAGAGAGGCGAATCACTTACACAGTTCTGTTCTGTAATATAATATTGTATGCACATTAGTGCGCATTTATTACTATTATTATTAATTCCCCATTCGAGCCATATGCCGTACGATTACTGTAGTTTTGCTATTAATTTCTAAACGCCTTCCAAACAAGACTACGATTAGGATCTTGATTATATTCTTAGTATTTAATGTAAATATGTCAACTGTAATTACTTTTGTTTGTCCTTGATGACCCGCAGGTTTGTCTCGAGGGAGTTTGCATTTAAAATGCCATTCATGTTACTGTCGCGCAGGAAACACGTTCTTTTTTATTGTTCTCGGTCACGTGTGTTAATAATCCGGTCTGGCAACGTCGCATGTAGCTTCGTTTACCGATTATACGAGAGAGAGAGAGAAAGAAAAAGAGGTGCAGGCAGGCAGCCCCGCCATCTTGAATACGATCCATCTCGCTGTGAGTTTCCCCCTTCCTTCGCAGAGTTTGTATTGCATCGGGTGCGGTATGAAGGTGGCTAAATACTTGTGTGCCGTAAATTAAGCTAGTCTGACCTTGGCTTGTAAAACTTTTAAAGGCAGCTGCAGTTGGAATTGGCTTTTTTCTTCCCTGTCTATCTCTCCCCACCAGTGTGGATGATGCGTGGCAGTTGAAAGAGAGAGACGTGGCAAAGAAGTGTTCTTTGTGTGTGCAGTTTTGTGCTCGCGATTTTTGATTGGATGATGTGCCGATAGCAAGATGCAGGAGCAAGAGAGTGAGTTTTTGTGCAGATTAGATAAGTGAAAGTTAGGTGAAAATCGTGTATTATGGGCGATCTTTATCGTATATAATATGAGGCACAACAGTTGCGATAATACTTAGCTTAAACCACAACTTTGTGCATTGTGTAACATGAGAGGTTGTGTAGCATATATTTTATTATGAACATCCAATTTGTTATGACCTTGGAAATGCGCGAGACAGCTGAAAACATCGTGGATTCTGTAATTATTATTAGAATATTACTTCACACTTATTAAAATATTTATGTGCACGCTAGAAGACTATTATTATTATTATTATTATTATTATTATTATTAATATTTCTATCATATATGCGTAGGTATGATATATATCATTCCATCTTGAATTAATGGTAAAACAACAGATTCTAAAACCATTTTTAATTTAATGCTTCATAAAAATTAGGCGAATTTACAGAATGTATTATAATGTAAAATAAAATAATGTAATAATAAAACAATGGAAACAACTGGAATACAAGCTTTCAAATGCGATGTGAACAAAAGCTATTCTCTAAAATAATAATAATAAAACGCTGTATACACTTATTTGTGTTATTATCGTGTAAATGACCTTGAAAAAATGAGGATTTAGGAAAGCTTAAGTATTGTTCAAATGCGTTTCAGTATCTCAGGGCATAACTTGAGTTTAGAATCATTAGATGTACCCAAATATTTACATTGTGTGTAGGCAGTTTACGCAAATTAACTAACGTTTATTTTCAATAAGTTGATGAATAGTTTAAATGGATTTGACAATGTAAACAGTATTCCCTTCATTGAATCAGAAAAAAATACCTGTGACGTTGTTTGGTCCCGATATTTGAACTTCGGTCCCAAATTATGTTATTAGTCATTGAGTGACAAATTCTTTATCTCTAATTTGGGGCAAGATAATTAGGTAACTTACAAATATAGTACTCATGTTCTTTTCACAATGCCTTTGTCTGGGGATAACTGTAACAAATGTTTGCATGTTGTATACGGAGCAAAGTGACTCATAGGTAATTTTGAAGAAGTGACATTCAGTCGATGATTACGTCATCAGATTTGGCAGAACTTGCACTGAAGTTTGTGTGTATGCGTGTTTATATATATTTCTCTCCCTCAACGCATTAAAATGTAAATATTCTTCCATAAATTGTTACAGAATCCTAACGGTTAATTTAAAAATAACGTATTTTTATAATTTATTGCAGGTTTTGTCTAATAAGAAATTCAGTTTTAAATATAGTATTTTTATTAATCTTTTAAGTTTACAACTATTTTGCACATTCAAAATGGAGTAATAATAATTGGTTATCTAACATTTTAATATTTTATTCGAACTATTTTTGTAACATGTCGCGTAAAATAATGAGAACTTTTCATTATTTAGCTGTCGTGAATAAATGAACATTGTTTCATAACGTTGGTGTTTATGTAAAAATTGGATGGTATTATTGTTGAAAATATATATTTTAGATATATATTTATATCATTCCAGAATTACTTTGTCGTTTTCATACCACACGGGAAAACCTTTCATTTTCCGTCAGTAGTTCCTGCAGGTTTTATACAAAACCTGACCAGATTTATCAGCTCTTTGTTTTAATTTTGTTTATTCTCTATGCAATTACAAAATTATTTTATACGTTATGAAATCACACGACTGATTAATTTATTGTTTGCACAACTGTTCAATACATATTATTTTGTGTTATTTATAGACGCCTTTAACATCCAAGATATAATGCATTCATAATCTTTGGTTGTAACCATTAATTTTGCTAGGGCGATACATATCGATATAATATACATACATACAACTCAATGGTATTAATAAGCTGTTAGTTTATGCTGACTATTTAACTCATGCCCCAAATGGGAGTCAATGGCCAATCACGTTTCAGTTATTTCTGTTTTACAGCCAATCACAGTCGTGTATCACCAAATATTTATCAATGTTAAATTTACCATATTAAAGAAAGTTCCTCCTTTTTAATATTCTGAACAGGTCTGACCATTATTTTGCAGTGACTGATTCGATAAGAAATACGGCTACCAGATTGTATATATAGTGCATGAATGTCAACACATAGCGCTTGCAGGAGTTAATATAACAATATTTGTAGCAATTGATTATACCATAAAAAAAAGAAACCGCTGTTTGCACTTTCTTAAATGTATTTTTTCCCAGGTAATAATGCAGAAAAATATAATTGTCATATTTACATCATACGACATCAGAAATGAATTAATATACAGTTTGATGTGTTTCATTTTTTTCTCCACTAGAGAGCATTCTTACAATATTGCGTTCCTTTGGCAATAAATAGTATGATCTGGTTGCAGTGATAAACAAAAGAAGCAGATGAAGCGTACCAATCGTTTCTCATTTGTTTTCAAACATCGCCGTTTACATTAAATATATAAATATTTTAAAATAACTATAGTTAAATAATGATTTGTGAGTAAACAGCATAATTTTATTCGTTAAATAGTCCTAACAAATGCCACTCTTGATTTCCAAATTCTCTAGATAAATTCACTCCTCACTTCGTGAGTCGTGAGTTTATCGATAATTTGGAAATCACTCGTGGCATTACTTATGATGATGTATGTACTACTGCCCGATAGCGAGGAGATACCAAAGGCCAACACGCACACACTATTGAGTAACACTAAGAAATTAGGACTGGAAGTAAATATCAGTAAAGCTAAATATATGGTCACAGATAAAAAATACATTATATAATGGAAATGGACAGTTAATGACAAATGAGGGAAATTTTGAGGAAGTGACAATTCAAATGCCTGGGAACAATAATCACAAATAGGAATGAGATGCACAAGGAAATTAAACATAGGCTCATTTCTGGAATTGCATGCTATTATGGATTACAGAGACTCTTGACTTCCCAATTCCTTTCAAAAAACGTTAAACTGAAAATATATAAAACTATTATTCTACCAGTTATATTATATGGATGCGAAACATGGACTCTTACTTTAAGGAAGGAAAGGAGATTACGAGTGTTTGAGAATAAAGTTCTTAGGAAAATGTTTCGACCAAAGAGAGATAAACACACAGGTGAATGGAGAAGACTGCACAACAGTGAATTACATGGTCTTTATAGGAAGCCAGATATAATAAGAACAGTTAAGTCTCGTAGACAGCTATGGGCAGGACATGTGGCATGCACGGGGAATGAAATACGTGCATGGAAGCTTCTTGTAGGAAAACCAGAGGGAAAACGCCCAGTTGGTAGACCAAGAATGAGGTGGGAGAATAACGTTAACTATGATTTGAGGGAAGTAAATTATACAGGGGATGGTTGGAAAGCATCAGCTCAGTATATGGATATATGGAGAGCTTATGTCCGCGCGGACATGAACCTACGGGTTCGATAGTGCCAGTGAGTTAGTTAGGACCATACATATCTGAGTAATGTGAAACATTTAAATTTGCTAGCATAAAGAAGATGCTGTAAAAATTTCCTTTAAGAAAAAAAAACATTAAACATAATTTATAGTTTTAAACTAAATATTCTACTTTTATCTAGTGAAAGGGCCCCTTTCACTCCCATTGTTGCACTCTTATTTGTTGTGTCTTTTCTTACATTTGTCACTTAACTAGCCAACTGACTCACTGGCGCTATCGAACCCTTAGGTTCATGGCCGCGCGGACATAAGCTCTCCACACATCCCTGTCCTGAGCTAATGCTTTCCAATCATCCCCTGTATAATCAACTTCCCTCAAATCATAGTTAGTTATTCCCCCACCTCATTGTTCTTTGTTGAAGGCTGATTGATATGGAAATAGCCATAGAATGAGAGGATGTTATTTATTTCTATGAGATACTTTTGCACACTACTACAGCCATATTCAATGCAAAGTTACTGTGTGTTTGGAATAGGGAACTGGGTGGCCATTTTAACAGCATTTTCATGAGAGAAATCCTTATATAAAACTGAAGATTGCAACACAGCAGGTACATAGTTGTAAGTTGTCGCCGTCCAAGCCACCCCCTCTCAAAGAAACAAAAACATTTACCACTTGACACGGAGCTCATGCGAATCTGTACTATCCTGTGTGAAAGTGTCGACTCTCATATTTACTATAAAACTAGTTTGCATGCCGTAAAAGAAAATTGAATGTATAGTACATAGAGTTTGGAGAAAGTACTGCTAACCTTGCCCCTCCACCCCTCCCTAAACAATTATTATGAGCTTGGAAACATCTACCCTCTGTAGGTAGGGAGATACAGTCATAGTCCATAAGGTCTGTAGTAGCTTTCTGGGTTGAATTAGAGTGTAGCTAACTAAAAATATTGTTTAATCATTCGCACAAGTTAGATTGTCATAGGCAATGCCACGAGTGATTTTCAATGTATCTAGAAACTATATTACAGGCGAAATGCTATTCTAACATTCATTAAAAAAGGTAGAACGGGAATCGAACCCGTGAGGTTACGAACGCAGATTATGTCTTAAACCTCTCGATCACGGAAACACACTAAGCAAGCTCTTTCTTTAATGTTGCTTGAGTGTGCACTGCGTTAACTAGCAAACAACCCAGTACAATTACCAAAGACGTGTTGATGTGAATACGGCTTCTGCGAGCGCTGACGAAGTTGCCGATCGATTGATAGAATCTGCGGATGATTCATTTTTTTGTCTAAGGGTGTACCTAATTGTTTTTCAACATACCAAAGCAAAATACACTAAGGCTTTTGAACAATTGGCTAATTAAAAAAACAAGATGAACGGAAATAGCGGGGAAGATACTTAAAATGAACCAAATTATGCATTGATCAAATGTTTTTCAATTACAATGAGAAATTCTACAGACAAAAGTCAGGACTTTCAATGCCATTATCCCCATTTTTTAGGAAAAGTTCATGGGAAATTTTTAATGTCAAATAATGAAAGCACATCCTTTGATATTCAAATTTTAGGGCAGATGTATAGACGATGTAATTTTAATAGTTAAACAAAAAACACGCAAGATACTCTAAACCTCTGAATATTCAGAGTAAAAGAGAGAAATTTACAAGAGACAGTTACCATTTTTGGGCTTCAAATTGATCAGAAAGTAATAAAAAAACAAAATAGAATTTGGAATTCACAAAAAAGAAACCACACCGATAATTATATTAAAGCAACAGGATTCAATGACATTACACACAAACATTTTTTAATAGCTCAGCATATTTTTTTAAACTCCAAGCGCGACAAGCCTAGAAAGCCCTTGGCTGTCACGGCTGCTGGCCTCACATCCACACGTGTTGAATCACATAGGTATACGATCGTCTAGCCAGTGTAGGGTGACATGTGATCAGCATGTCGGATCCCCCAGCCGTTGTAGCTGGTCTTCTCAACCTGGAACCGCTACTTATTGTAGGTATTCAAATGTGTCACGATGCTGGGTGGGCACCGGTCCCATACTGACCGAAATTCCATGAGAAAAATTTCTTCGCCCATAGAGACTCGAACCAGCGCAAGTCCCTAGCTCTGCGCCAAGGCTTCTTGCCTTAACCACTCGGCTACGGCGCGGGACTAGCTTAACATATAGATTGGTAAATATTCCCATGAGCAGAGAAAATTGTAAAATAGAGAAAAAGTAAATGAAAGTAGCAAAACAGAATGTGTATGAAAGAGGAGGTGATTCACATGAAAAAAAAAACGAAAAATATTAATGAAAGTTGACCTACTCTTTAAACTGAAAAAGAAATTGATAAGAAATGCAGGAAACTTATTTATCGTCCTTATGCATTCAATAAATTAAAAAATAAATTCTATATCAAGTTGGCACCAAAAAAAAAGATTTTTGCTGAAATAAACTAATTAAAACAAAAATTATAAGATTGAACAAAGGAGGGGGGGAAAAATCAGGAATTTACTAGATAAAGTATGGCGATTCTGAAAAGATATACATTGGTTAAAGATCAAAGATGGAAGCATGATGTTCCTCACAAAACATCTCCAAATACAATTTTCAGGTTTGCCAGTCAATACTGTCCTAAAAAGAATTACTGGTTCAGGTTGAGTTTAATTTTCGGTAGAGCCGGATTCTTTTCTTAGGATCGGTAGTTGGTACACTGGATAGGAAAACACTTTAAAAATCACTAAAAACTGTTTCTTGTAGAAATATTTTCACATTTATTCACTTTGCAAAGTTCCCAGCAGATTAAGTAAATGTAGGTGGTGGTATTCTTCACCGTCAATTAAAATTAAATTATTTTCTTTTCTTGAATCAACTATTCTTCTTGTATTAAATATCACATTTTATCAGGAGAACTCTTATTGCTTCTATGTTTGTTGAAAGTTGTATGCTGAATGACTAGTGTAATTGTTTTATAATTTTAAAGAACACTATTACATTACATGATGTTAAGTTTAAATTCCATTGGTTAATAGTCCTTTAAATATAAGATTTAAATTTGATTTGTTGAATAAGAAAGTTAATTGTTTTAACATCCAATCAGAGTTTAGCTTACTTTCATTTAAGAATATGAAGTTAAGCAGGTGTTCTCATTACAGTTATAATATAAGGATTTATAATTCTGACAACAATGACTTAAAACAATTTTTAAAAGCATTCTTTACAAAAAACAATTATGTAATACAATTTCTTTAATTGTTAAGTGAGACATTTTATTCAACAATAATCAACAATGAATTATTTAGACGTTTTTATTTATTTAAGTTATATTTAAATATTAAAAGAATTTTAAAATACAAAATTATTAACTTTAACTTTAATATTTATTATGATATTAAAATCCTGCTTTACAGATAAATATAGCACAGAACAAGGATAAGTAAATGCTCAGCTGGAGAAACACCATCACCAGGCTGTTCTTGCTTATGATGCAAAGTTTGCTGATAAGTGGAGTTTGGATTTGTATGTAATAAAAGATAAGATTGCAATGCGGATAGTATATGTTATTCAACTGTTTGTGTGTGAAACCAAGATAAAAGACAGTCAGAAGTCTTACTTCTCATTATACTATTCAACTGTTTAAGGCGAAGGCCATGATTACAGGAAAGAAACCAAGGAAGATAAACATGAGGATTAAAGATGAGGCCATTGAGCAAGTGGAGAGCTTCAAATACTTGGGTTGTACTATCAGTAGTAATATGAACTGCGGTCAAGAAGTAAAGCAGAGGATAGCAATGGCAAAAGAAGCTTTTAACAAGAGAAGCATTTTCTGCGGACCTTTGGCAAAAGAATTACGGAAGAGGCTAGTGAAGTGCTTTTTGTGGAGTGTAGCATTGTATGGTGCAGAGACTTGAACATTATGACAGAATGAGGAAAAGCGATTGGAATCTTTTGAGATGTGGATATGGAGAAGAATGGAACATATAAAATGGACAGACAAAGTAAGAAATAAAGATGTGTTACACAGAGTGGGTGTAAGAAGAACAATAAAAGAAGAGGAAAAGAAATTGGAAGGCCACTGGCTAAGAAGAAACTGTCTGCTGAAGGATGCCCTAGAAGAAATGGTCAACGGAAAAAAAGTTAGAGGCAGAAAAAGACATCAGATGATAGACGATATTAAAATAAATGTATTAATTAAATAAAAAAACATAGTTTTATTGGATTTTCATATTTATTAAGATATAATTCAGTGACAGCTGTTTCGGTACACTGTACCTTGTTCAGACATGTTAGCAAATTATTGAATTGTGTTATTATAGTACATATCAACTGATCTAAGCAACAATACAACAATAATTTATTTAATTTGTTACTTAGATCAGTTGATATGTACTATAATACAATTCATAATTTGTTAACATGTCTGAAGAAGGTACAGTGTACCGAAACAGCTGTCACTGAATATATTTTAATAAATATGAAAATCAAATAAAACAAAGTTTTATTTTCATTTAATTAATAGATATGGATTTTCGTCAAGTAAACACCAACTCAATTGTTGATTATTTAAAATAAATGGTTTGTATACAGATACAAGAAGGAAAGCTGAGTTAAGGAAAGAGTGGAGAATGCTGAGCTTGCAGTGAAAGACCTGCTCTTGAGCAGAACATTATGAATGAAATGTGTGTGGAACCACATTATACTATGTTGCAATCTTACCTTTTACTACATAAAATCATGTCTCTACTCATAAGGAAGGATATAAACAGGACCCTGGGAAGGAAACAATAACCTTTGATCTGCAACACCATCACCAATTCTATTGCCTTTTATAAACAATAACTCTGAACTTTCAACCTTTCAGTTCATGTTTGTGATTGCAACCAAGTACACTGTTATATGTGGTATGAAGGCTTGGCTGGAAGGGATGCCAATGGCATTAGATCATGCTTGTATAAATATCTTACAGGACAGAATCAATCAGTAAAATATGTAACAATGTAATCTGACACATGTACATCCAGTATAAAAATAGTCACATTTCATTCACGTATATGACAGCACTCCAAAATTTACATTTAGAAATGATAGACCACAAATTCCTCCTTCCTGGTCATACCCACATGGAGTGTGATGCCGGCCACAGTTAAATCAATCAAATGAAAAAGAAAAAGAATCAGAGGACCACTTGAGCCATATATGTAGAATAGAATAGATTTATTTAGCCTGGTGGAGTTAAGGCCATGTGGCCTTCTCTTCCACTCACCAGGACGAACATATGTTACATATAAATACAAAAAATTACAATAATAGTACAAACTAAACAATTAATTATCTGTCAAATTGAATAATAATGAAAATAATGTCCAATAATACAATAAAATTAAATACAATTAAAATTAAATTAATGATAGAATGAATACAGAAAGGAATAACAGCTCAAATCTACTATACATAACAAGAAAAAAAAATACAAAGAAAGTAATAAACTATAATGAATTAATATATCACTTATTATACAAGGCATTAGGTAAATATATTAACAAATCTTAAAACTATTTTTATTAAATAATGAAAAAACAAATTATTATTTTTTAAAAAGTAATATTACTGAGTTGTTTCTGTTAATAATTTTATTTTCAATTTGTTTCTGAAAGATTGAAAAGTTTGGCAGTCTCTGACATAGGGTGAAAGGGAATTCTATGTTCTAGCAAGAGAAATTGTAAAAGATTTTGAATAATAGGTAGTATGATGAGGAGGGATATAAAGGACACTGTGATCCAATTAGTGTGTCAGGAGGGGGGGTAGCCCTTGCTTGTAACTGTCATGTTTCTCTCATGTCAGGTCCACTACAATTCACAAGAATGAATGAAAGAGGAGAGAAAATGAGTGAACTGAAGGGACATTAAGTGGAGTCATGAGGAGAAGAAGAACCAAGGATTATGTTTTATAAAAAAAACTAATCTTGAAACATAATTCACAATTTAATGCAATCAGTTTTTTTTTCCAAAGAGAAATAGCCAATCCAATATTGAGACCACCAAATAGCTACAGTGGACTTAATCCAATTTCACAAGTGAAGAGGAAAGATCTCTTTCTGGTGTTTGCTTCCATAGATCAGTGGCTGTGTATCAAGTTTTATGAAGATATAATCAAAATATAAAGAATGTTCTACATCACACAGACAAAAAATGTAGTTGTGATTCAGATTGAACTCTTGAGATAAAAGACACCGATGTAACTTAAAATAATGTTCAAAATTAATGTAGGTTTATGTTTCATATTTTTTTAATATTCATAAGAGATGTCAGTGTAACTTTACATAATGTTCATTTGAGATTCCATTAATATTCATGTACCTGTGTGTTATACAAATTGTGTGTGAGCTTTTTAATAGTAGATTGCCTTTGTGACTCACAGAGTACCAGAGAAGAAAGTGGACAAATTTCGCGTACATCCCATAAGCGGCGCTAGTGTAGAACAACTAACCACATCTAAATTTTTTCGATTTTTTCTGGTACAAATATGAAATTCAGCACCGCCTGGTGATAAAATTATGAATTATAATTATATAATGCCATTTGGTGAATAATCATGAAATTGAAGTTTTATTGGAATAAATAACGTATTAATTAATCTTAAATTGTGGAATTATTTATACCCAGCCTCTCAGACCTGAAGATTTTCTTTTATTTTAACAGAAGGGAAGAATGGACATAAATAAAACATGTTAATTTATTTTCGTTTATTAAAATTTAAAAACGTGCATTGTGAGCTCTTTTAAATATGTACAATTGACCTACCCCCTTATTCTCACATACATATTTTATACAATATTTATTAAAGGACCTTAGCCATGTCGTACATCTGAAATCCATTATAAAGTCACATTTTTAAAATGTTTATTAGAAATGGCTCTGCACCAACATCACTCTTCCTAACCTAACAAATCTTAGAATTTTATCACTTCTAGTAGGTTTATCTTTGAAAATAGATTCACATTAAAAACATAAACAAGCTTGAATTTACTTACAAATTAGAGTAAAATAAAATCTAAGTAATGATTTTAACTTTCGATAATGTATAATTTTTACAGTACCGTCTACATAGAACAAAAGGATAGCAGTTAAAAATTTAAATTTACAAAATGGCTAATTTCCCATAATCCCGAGTGAACACCGTGTGCCTTGCATTTGTTTTATTTAGTTACATACTCTGTTACTACGAAACAGCGCTACCATTGTAGTTTGCTCATTGTAGTTCATCGTAAACGACCAAAATTTTTTAGATGTCACTGTACTCAGTTTTCTCTCTATTCGAAGTTTCTCTATGTTTGTGACTTACATACACCAAAGAAGACTGGATTTTAATAATATTTTCATTTTTCACTCGAAAACGAGTTCTTTGAAATTGTTGTGCATAATGGGGTATGTAACAGTAAGATTTAAAAAAAAAGAACCAAACTATACTTAGGCAATTTTCTTTTTATTTCAATTACAACTTTGCAATACATGACATTATTTTAATTCATAGATGATTTTATTATTAATTTAACACTTCTCACTGAAGGATAAATTATATTTGAAGAGAAAAGTTTTTGCCTAGACCGAGACTCGAACCCGGGACCTTTGGCTTTCCGGGCCAAATGTTCTACCAACTGAGCTACCGAAGCGAGTTGCGATCTAGACACAAATTTTTCTCTTATATACATTGTAATTCTCTCGCGCCAAATGTTTTGAAACCTTTTATATATAAAAATCAATGTTTGTTTGTTGGTTTCTTTGTTCGTATTCTATGTGCAACCATACTGTTAATCCGATTTTGATGGGTTTTTTGCAAAATGTTTAGGAGATTCCCAGGATGAACATAGGCTATAAGAGAGTTGTGATACTCAACCCCTTCACTTCTAAAAATCACTCTTTGTATTAAAAAACGTGAAATAAAGTCCCTATTTTGACACTTAAATGGCTTATGCTGCATAAACCATAAAAAAAATACACCAAATTAATGTACAAAGAATTGAATATCTAAAAAAAGAACTCTACAAAAAAGTCTGTGACAGCATATGTTTTATCTTCTATCGATAATTCACAATGACCATTTTTGTCTTTCATTGATGCCAAGAATATCGGGATAAGCAGATTCCCGAACAGTGCACGGCTGGTGGTTAAAACACATTAACATTTATTTAGGAGTAGCAGCGAATACCGGGTATTAGCTAGTAATTCATACAAAAAAGTGATCCATTTTGACTCTGCAATCATACATCTTGCATCAAACATTAAAATGCATTTATTTTAAAACCATGTATTTTGACATACCTCACTTTACCCACCCATCCAAAAATATCCTTTTTAAAGGGTGGAGTAACTTGAGCAATATTTGAGAAGGTTCATCTTCATATAATAATGGGTGTTTACTGCATTTATGCCCTTGACCTTGGTTCTTCATTGGTATGGTTATTTTGTATCACGAAAAAATTCATCATCATCATAGTACATTCACGAATTTAGGCCGTTTGTTGACCTGTTTCGGTCTCAAGAGAACACCATCCAAAAGTCTTTTGAGTGGACGTCCTGGTCTTCTTCTTCCTGCAGGTTGATATCT
This sequence comes from Diploptera punctata, assembly GCA_030220185.1. NCBI lineage: Eukaryota > Metazoa > Arthropoda > Insecta > Blattodea > Blaberidae > Diploptera > Diploptera punctata. Next base: position 973,894 of record JASPKZ010004590.1, on the reverse strand, counting down.
TAACATTTGTTTGGGTATTCTGTGATCTTCCATTCGATGAACATGTTGTATCCATCTTGACTTATAATCAGAAATTTTGTTTTCTAAAGGTTTCATGTGTAATTCTTCTAAGATGTCTTCTTTTTTTTTTTTTTTTTTGTGATCTAGTAGTGTGTATCCTGCAGTCCTCCGAAGGTATCTCATTTCAGCCGATCTAAGTCTCTGTATATCCTTCTGTTTCAACGTCCATACTTCGCTACCATACAAAAGAGTTGGAAGAGCCAGTGTTTTATACACTTTTAATCTTGAATGCTTTTGGACTAACTGTGGCTTGAAGATAGAATTTATTAACCCTAAAATTCTTAAAAATTTAGGTATTTTTGCATTTACATCCTTTTCTTCTTCATATGAGATATTGCATCCTAGATATGTAAAATTATTCACCTGCTCCAAAATTTTATTGTCCAGTACAATTTTACTTCTGACAGGATCTACACCTTGAAATGCCATAATTTTTGTTTTTTCTGTAGATATCTTCAAACCATATTCTTTTGTAATTTTGTTAAGTTCATACAGACCTTTCTGTAGATTATCTTCTGAATGTGCTATTATTATTTGGTCATCTGCAAACAATATGGTGTTTAATTTTCTATTTTCTGATATTCTTATTCCAAATTTATATGTCTTGTTCCAGCAATATATTACTTAATTGATATAAATTGCAAAGAGTGTTGGGATAGGGGGCAGCCTTGTCTCACACCACGATTTATAATTCCTTCTTCAGAAAGTCTGTTATTTAATTTAATCTTTATGGTGTTGTCTTTGTAAATATAATTAACGGTGAAACATTAAATTAGTTTACTATAGTTACCCACCTAGGAAAGCTGCAAAGCATAGGATGAAAATACAATGATTGCAGTGAAAGACCTGTCCTATGAATGGATGTAGAGAGTATGAAATTACTTGCCAGTGACACAATGCTGGTGATAGTAATCCAGGAAATGCACACACCAGTTGCTCAATGCAGAACGGAGAAAGTTCTGATTATCTTTTCGCACATTATACTACGAAACTTGCTCTATCTTAAAAAAATTGAAGTTATATATTTACACATGTTTCCTAAACTTCAGAAGTATTACAATGTTATTTTTTTATGTGGATTTAGAAGAAACAGGCCTACAATAGATCAGATTATAAGTTTAGAACAGATTTTAGAAAATAAATGGGGATATAATGGCACTGTACATCAATTATACATAGATTTCAAAAAGGCATATGATTCAATTAAGGGGGGAAGTTATATAGTGTACTGCTAGAGTTTGGAATTCCTAAAAAGTTAGTTAGAATGTGTCTAAATGGCACAAAGAGTAGGGTGCGTGTAGGCAAACAGTTTTCGGACACTTTCGAAATCCAGAATGGGTTGAATCCTGAGATTTGTCTTACAGGTGAGGAAAAACCCTGAAAAAATCCTGACCCGGGCCCGCCGCATGACCACAACGGTGGACTAAGATTAATATTATTATTTCTACAAGAAAGTGGGCAGTCTAAATTTTCATTTTGTTTTTGCAAAATTCTTATTTGTTAAAAATGTTTTTAAAATGTACACATGTTTGAATAGTGAGTATACAACCATACTGTAGCTGGAGTACACATCAGATAAATAATACAAACGCCAAATAAATAATGCACACATTCACTTCAAAGTCTAATTTCAGACTGAGTCAGTTTCATTTGTCACTGGTAAATCACACTAGAGAAGGCCAGAAATTCACAATATCTGCTTTTGGTATGCATGAACAGGAGTTATCACCCCAGACCCACAGACTGGTGGAGAACTAATTTTCTTTCAATGTTCGCTCAGTCTCACTGTATATGAACTTTAAATTTTAAACTTTTGTTTTTGTTGTATCCATCAATTACGTCATGTATAGATTTGCATGGATGTACGGAAGAGAGAGAAAAAAATGTATTCTTGTAGACTTTCGTGGCCGGAGTTGCTATGATGATCTTGAAGAAGATTTTCGGGCTGTAGGCTATCGTGAGGCTTGTAGTTCCCCGACGTTCCACCAGAGACTGCATCTGGCATCCTCAAAGGGTTTTTGAGACCCTTGAAGATGCCAGACGCAGTCTCTGGCGGAACGTCGGGGAACTACAAGCCTCACGACCATGGCTTACAGCCCGAAAATCTTCTGCAAGATCACCATAGAGAAAAAAAAGTACAGAGCTTATGGGACCTGCACTGGTTCAAGTCTCCCTGGGGGAAGAAATTTTCTCACGTAATTTCAGTCATCCAGCATCATGGGTAATTTAATAGGTATAATAAGTAACAAATTCAGGTTGAGAAAACTAGCTGTAAAGACTGGAATTTTGGCATGCTGACAACATGCAACCTCCTGCATTGGCTGGAGGATCTATTCACCTCTATTGTTTGAATGTGAGACCAGCTGGTTGATAGTCTGAGCTTATAGTGCCATGGAGTAAATAAAAAAATTATTAATAATAAGGAAGTGTGTTATATTATGGCCCAGTTTAGCAAAATGATAATAAGATTATGTTTTATGTTTTCAGAGAACGGCAAAATCAGGAGGCGCGAGAACTTGAGAAGCAACATAAGGAACGAGAGAAAGAAAGGGAGAGAGAACGGCAGGAGAGAGAGAAACTAGAACGAGAGAGACAGGAGAGGGAAAAGATGGAACGGGAGCGGCAGGAAAGGATTGAACAACAAGAACGAGAACGGTTAGAGAAACAGCGAGCTGCTGAACAGGCTGTCCACAGGCACTTTGAGGAAAGTCTGCGCCTGGCAAACCAGAAAGTAAGTGTTTGCATAACTATATTATAAACAATATTACATACTTTCCAGCCTTCTTTAGATATTGATGATTGTATGCAATTTGTTTCATTACTGTTATTTCTCAGGATCATTAAAACATATTGGACATAAAATTGAATAAGTTTATGTATGAAGACTCAGAAAAGGATACAATATTTTATATTGTCTCAATAAATGTGAATATATCCACCGCTGTGGTCTCGAGGTAGCCTTGTCACGCAGCAGGCTCGGGTTCGATCCCCGGTCGGAGCAGTTTTTCTGGGTGAGGTTTTTATCGGGGTTTTTCCTCACCAGTAAGACAAAGTGGCTGAATTCAAATACCTAGGAACAATAATCACAAATAGGAATGAGATGCACAAAGAAATTAAACATAGGCTCAATTCTGGAAATGCGTGCTATTATGCATTGCAGAGACTTTTGATGTCCCAACTTCTTTCAAAAAACGTTAAACTGAAAATATATAAAACTATTATTCTACCAGTTATATTATATGGGTGCGAAACATGGACTCTTACTTTAAGGGAGGAAAGGAGATTACGAGTATTTGAGAATAAAGTTCTTAGGAAAATTTTTGGACCAAAGAGAGATGAACGGACAGGTGAATGGAGAAGACTACATAACAATGAACTACATGGTCTTTATAGGAAGCCAGATATAATAAGAACAGTTAAGTCTCGTAGACTGCGTTGGGCAGGACATGTTCCGCGTATGGGGAATGTAAGATGTGCATGGAAACTTCTTGTAGGAAAGCCAGAAGGAAAACGTCCAGTTGGTAGACCAAGAATGAGGTGGCAGAACAACATTAACTATGATTTGAGGGAAGTAGATTATACAGGGAATGATTGGAAAACATTGGCTCAGGATACGGATGCATGGAGAGCTTATGTCCGCGTGGCCGTGAACCTACAGGCTCGATAGTGCCAGTGAGTAAGTAAGTAAGACAAATGTCAGGAAAACTTTTAAGGCCCAAATTGTCCCTGAAATCATATGGCCATCATCATCATCCTTATCATCATCATCATCATCATCCTCCACCGGTGTGGAAAGCAACGGGAAGCTACCACACCTACAATTCCCTAGTAAAGCTGCAAAGCATAGCATGTAAATGCTATGACTGCAGTGAAAGACCTGCCCTCGGGCAGAATTACCATGGATGGATGGAAATGTGAATATTTTTATGATATAAATAACTAATTCACTGAATCCATTGAACCCATAGGTTCATGGCCGCATGAGCATAAGCTCTCCATACATCCCTATCCTGAGATATTTTCTAATCATCCCCTGTTTAATCTACTTCAGTCGAATCATAGATGTTATTCTCCCACCTCATTCTTGGTCTACCAACTGGCCGTTTTCTGTTTGGTTTTCCTACAAGAAGCTTCCATGCACCTCTTTCATCCCCCATATGTGGGGGCAAAGGCAGGGCTGACATCAAGTGTCAATTGTCCAGAAAAAGTGGGAGCTTTAACCTTCTACTACCCCAAGGGTCTCCTGAGGCCTGTAGTGGGATCACTTTGCCTTTTCACTTTTTTAATTGCATGAGAAAACGATGAAATTCATGTATAGCGCCATTAGAATAATTAAATAAACATTTTTAACATCTCTTTGTAATTTTTATATCACATGTTTTTGTGTTTTTTTTGTTATGTGTTAATTAATATACATATTTCATAGGATAATACTACAGTACATAAACATCTGCCCTCTGGCCATCAGTTTTGTAAATACCAACCTGGAATGAAAGTGTGAATAAGTAAATAGTAAATCACTTGATAATTATTCTAGTCATTCATTTGTCTTGTAAAGAGATAAGAGTGATAAGAATGAGGTCACAGTACACAGGCTGTTGTTAGTGTTATGTTGCCCTTTGCACTGTTTCTATTGATTCTGACATAAAATAATAATTACAAATAGTATAAAGTATAATATAAGTGTGTAAAGGCTTCCTACTCCAATTGTACCAACCTTGTAATGACAGTTTCTGTAATTATGTTATATACCAAGGCTGTCCAAATGGCAGGCTGCATGTGGCGCCCAAGCTATTTCAAATGGCTCTTGAAGTTCTTGCTTATTGTAATGTGATTTAACATTTTTCCATCAAAACATTTTTTTTCTCCAAAAGGATTTTATTAGCATTCATTCCTTTTATGGTGCATGATTCTTTTATTCTTCTTCTTCCTTTCATGTGATAGACCTAGTGGTCTGTTACGGTTTCAATCCAATGTTTGAAGGGTCTGCCCAAAAATCTCTAAAAATAGAGGAATTAAACACAACAATAGCGAAATACAGAACAAACTGGAAAGAACACTTGGCAAGGATGACTGAGAATAGACTACCAAAAGCAGCATACAGCTATTCACCACGAGGAAGAAGAAGTTTGGGATGATCGATGAAAAGATGGAAAGAGCAGCAATTTGGAGCCCGAACAGGCTAAACCGTGTGAAGAAGTAACATTTAGTAATTTTTTGCTCATTTTATATCTTCTTCTTCCTTTCATGTTATAGACCTAGTGGTCTGTTACGGTCTCAATCCAATGTTTGAAGGGTCTGCCCAAAATCTCTTGCCTGGTGGCTGGTAATTTAAGATTTGACGTTGTATTCTTGTTCTGCTCATTCTTCTTACGTGAGATTTCCAGTTGTTTCTGTATTTTTGCACATATTCCATGACAGATTCTGTTTGTAATTCTTTGAGATTTATTGTTGTTGTTATTATTACAATGCTGCACAAATGATGGGAACAATTAATAGACCGAACCTAGAAACCTGCCATTAGGGAAAAGTTTTGGCAAACCCCTTAAAAACCACAAGTTTTCATATTTTTATATCAAAATTTGTATTAGAAGATACTTTTCAGGTCATCACATATATGTGCAACATGTCCTCTTCAGAATACATAGTATAAATTTTGACAATAGAAAAAAAAAAACAAGTTTGAATGTTGAAAGTAGAACACTTACTAAATACAGCTAACCTGCTGTACAAATGTGCTTGAATGTATATAAATAATTATCTGTTAACACTTTGAATTAGAGTCAAAATATAATAAAAAATGTATAACTTTTTTTTTTTTTGGAGGTAATCACTCAATATTGAAACCTTTTCTTGTCTCCTAGAAACATGGTTTAGTTAAAGTAAATGTTTGTAATGTATGTGTAAATATCATAAATCAAATGATCACAGTTTTTATTCAATGAATCAAGTAGTCAACTTTTAAACATTATATTGTGTGGATATATTCATTTTTGTCATCATAAGTTTGATCCTTCCGGGAAATTCTCTTATAAGACTTGAAAGCATAATAATAGTCCCTTCGATTGGTTGCTGGCCAAAGGAAGGCAAGACCAGTGATGGGGCTGCCATCTTATAGCCTCTGGTCAGGCTTTTCTGGAGAAGAAAAGAAAATAAAGGAAAGAAGAAATGGAAGATACGAAAGACTCCCTTGTCCTCGGATGCCCTAATAGCGTTGGGGTGGAAAAAACAAGAGTTAACCAAGAGAGGTTAGATAGTAAAGTTAAAAGAGTCTGGTATAAGTGGAAGAAAGGAAGAATTACCAGATCGGTTAAAGATAAAAGTTAAAGCAGGATTTTAATATCATAATAAATATGAAAGTTAAAGTTAATAATTTTGTATTTTAAAATTCTATTAATATTTAAATATAACAATAAATAAAAACATCTAAATAATTCATTGTTGTTTATTGTTGAATAAAAATGTCTCAGTAACAATTAAAAAATGTACTACATAAGAGTTTTTTGTAAACAATGCTTTTAAAATTGTTTTAAGTCATTGTTGTCAGAATTATAAAGCTTTCTGTTATAACTGTAATAAGAACACCTGCTTAACTTCATATTTTTAAATTAAACTCTGATTGGATGTTAAAAAATTCACTTTTTGATTTAACAAATCAAATTTATACATTATATTAACGAATAGAATTTAAATATAACATCATGTGAAGTAATAATGTTCTTTAAAATTATAAAAGAATTACACTAGTCATTCAGCATACAACTTTCATCAAGGATAGAAGCAATAACAGCTTTCCTGATAAAATGTGATATTTAATACAAGAAGAATAGTTGATTCACGAAAAGAAAATAATTTAATTTTAATTGACGGTGAAGAATACCACCACCTACATTTACTTAATCTGCTGGGAACCTACAAAGTGAATAAATGTGAAATTATTTCTACAAGAAACAATTTTTTTTTATGATTGTGAAGTGTTTTCCTATCCTGTGTACCAACTTCTGACCCTAAGAAGAGAATCCAGCTCTACCGGAAATTAAATCCAACCTTAACCAGTAATTCTTTTTTTTTTTTACCAATCCTTCAAAATGTTACAACAACATTGGGCATGAATCAAGTTAGCTGCTTCAAAACATCGCCACAACTTGGGAAAATAATGACTTCTTCAAAGTAAGGAGCAAAACACAAGTATTATACTTACTTACTTACTCACTGGCACTATCGAACCCGTAGGTTCATGGCCGCGCGGACATAAGCTCTCCATACATCTCGATCCTGAGCCAATACTTTCCAATCATTCCCTGTATATTCCAAGTATTATAAGTGGAAGCAATGATTTGTTCAGCTGGGCACCTTGTGGTCGCCATCCACATATCCCCTAAATGGGGACCCCTGAAACGCTGGAGGGAAAATTTTCTATAGGATCGTAACAGGCCTTGGCCTAATACTTGGAAGGAAGAAGAAGAAGAAGATATTCATTTTTGAGTGTGCTGTAAGTGATTGTAAAGAAAACATACTAGTGTGAACAGACATTGAGGCTAAGGAATATGGAGGTGTAAGTTGCACGGGAGGAAGTGCAATACTATATTGTCGTGGGAAAATGAATCATTCCTGCAATGTTAGCAGTATTTTAACCAGAGCTGGACTATTGACCGCACAAGAATTAAAAAAAAAATGTGCACACCATGAATAAATTACTAAAATTGAGAACCATGTAGGGCTAGTTTGTTTTATTACATGTTTATTTACCTATTATATGTAGATGGTCCACCGCTGTGGTCTCGAGGTAGCGTGCTGCCGTGTCACGCAGCGGGTCCGGGTTTCGATCCCCGGTCGGGACAGTTTTTCTGGGTGAGGTTTTTATCGGGGTTTTTCCTCACCTGTAAGACAAATGTCAGGAAAACTTTAATGCCCAAATGGTCCCCGAAATCATATGGTCATCGTCGTCATCATCCTTCACCGGTGTGGAAAGCAACAGGAAGCTACCACACCTACAATTCCCTAGTAAAGCTGCAAGCATAGCATGAAAATGCTATGATTGCAGTGAAGGACCTGCCTTCGGGCAGAATTACTATGGATGGATATGTGGAGCTGACACTTGAGTAAACAATTGCCGTATGGAATGCGTAATTCGTCCCGCGCCGTAACCGAGTGGTTAAGGTTCGAATCTCCATAGGGGAAGAAATTTTCTCATGGTATTTCGGCCAGTATGGGTCCGGTGCCCACCCAGCATCGTGAGGCATTTGGGTAGCTACACACGCCGTAGCGTAGTGGTTAAGGCACTGAGCTACAAGCCGGAGGGTCGTGGGTTCAAGTCCCGTTGGGGTCAGAATTTTTAAACTGACCCAAACCCTCTGGCGGCACTATGGCCCTGGGGTCGACTCAGCCTCTAACGGAAATGAGTACCAGACGTTTGTTCTGGGGGTAAAGGCGGCCGTCACGCAGGGCTGACAACCCGGCTGACATAAAGTGCCGATTGTCTAGAAAAAGTGGGAGCCTTAACCTCCCACTACCCCAAGGGCCTCCGGGCCTGTTGTGGGATCACTTTACTTTACTTTACAATAAGTAGCGGCTCCAGGTTGAGAAAACCAGCTCGAACGGCTGGGGGACTCGGCATGGTACTACATGTAACCCCTACACTGGCTGATCATATCTACCTCTGTGATTGATAAATGTGGATGTGAGGCCAGCAGCCGGATGGTAGTCTAAGGACCTTCTAGGCCTGTCGCGCCAGGAGTTAAATGCATAATTCAACTTTTTCGCTGTTATGTAATGAACGGATTTTACGAACAAAACTTATGCAACGAACGGATAACCCCTAATGGCGCAGAGTTCTGCATTTCTCAAAATAAATTTGATTTGTGTAATACATATTTTATTCAACACTAACACTATCGAACCCTTAGGTTCATGGTCGCGTGTCCATACATCCCTATCCTGAGCTGTTTTCCAATCATTGTGTATAATTCACTTCCCTCAAATCGTAGTTAATGTTATTCCCCCCACCTTTGTTCTTGGTCTATCTACTTGGAGCTTTCCCTCCTACAAGAATTTTCCATCTCCTTGTTCATTACTCATTCGTACACACATGCCGAAGAAACGTATGCTCAATAAATTATGTATTTAAAAAATAATATCCCGAATTATGATAGCAACTAGATCAGCTTCTGAAACTCGTGGCATCCTTTCTCTGCTGATCATAAATAATTATTGGAGGCGAGCTCGTGGCAGAGATTATCGTGTAAGCCGGGTAAAGATATAATAAATTACAACAATTAAAACTACTACACAGACATTCGTAAAGAAAATTGAAATCTGTTGTGGATGTTCTTATTTTATCATTTCTAATCAGCGAGTAGACAGGCATACACTATATCGACGCGGCACACACATTTGGAACCACTGCACTATAAAATATACTGTTTATACCCACAAATTTCGGATCAAGAGGTGATTGAATAGCTACTGGGAACCATAGAATATGATAACTACAAGAATCGACGAAATAGTTTTCCCTTTTCGTTTGAATTAATATCTAAATTCTTCTAGATACAATAAAAATAGTTTTTTCCGTTCTTTTTTATGCTGGCTGCGGCCCTAAAACGGGAAGTTTCAAATAAAAATATTTAATAAACTGTAGGACTGGAAGTAAATATCAATAAAACTAAATATATGGTCACACATACAAATACATTATATAATGGAAATGGACAGCTAATGAATGACAAATGAGGGACATTTTGAGGAAGTGGCTGAATTCAAATACCTAGGAACAATAGCCACAAACAGGAATGAAATGCACAAAGAAATTAAACGTAGGCTCAATTCTGGAAATGCGTGCTATTATGCATTACAGAAACTCTTGATGTCCCAACTCCTTTGAAAAAACATTAAACTGAAAATATATAAAACTATTATTCTACCAGTTATATTATATGGGTGCGAAACATGGGCTCTTACTTTAAGGGAGGAAAGGAGATTACAAGTATTTGAGAATAAAGTTCTTAGGAAAATTTTTGGACCAAAGAGAGATGAACAGACAGATGAATGGAGAAGACTGCATAACAATGAATTACATGGTGTTTGTAGGAAGCCAGATATAAGAACACTTAAGTCTCGTAGACTACGATGGGCAGGACATGTGGCTCGAATGGGGAATGAAAGACTTGCATGGAAGCTTCTTGTAGGAAAACCAGAGGGAAAACGCCCAGTTGGTAGACCAAGAATGAGATGGGAGAATAACATTAACTATGATTTGAGGGAAGTAGATTATACAGGGGGTGATTGGGAAACATTTGCTCAGGATAGGGATATATGGAGAGCTTATGTCCGCGCGGCCATGAACCTACGGGTTCGATAGTGCCAGCGAGTTAGTTAATAAACTGTTGAGCACAATTTTTTCTGTTTTCTAAATCGTTTTGAAGTAAGTTTTCTATAATCCGATTTTCATTAAATCACATTGGTCTAGTGAATCCGAAATAATTGAGTTTCTATGTATTTAAATTAAAATGAATGCATTTAATAACTTACTAATATATTAGTAAAACTAAAAGAAATGTTGAAGCTTGTACTAAAGAACATTTTAGAAATGTTAAAAAGAGTGAAATTGAAAAAAAAATGCATTTGATGCACATAGAACGTCATAAAATTGGAAGAGAATAAAAACTTTTTAAAACAATTGGACGAACTTTCAAATTAAAACAAATTAGTATTCGTCCGAAGAAGGTGCAAAGTACTAAAACAGCTGTGACGAATTTGTTTTAAAATAAATATGAAAATCGTATAAAACTTTAAAAGCTTTTAATTTATATTATTTTATCACTAAACATGATGGATAATCATCAAGTAAACACTAAATCAGTCTATTATTTCATTAATTGGATAAACCTTTAGAATTGACAGTTAGGGAGAAGATATACATTTAGAAAAATAAATATAGATCGATGAACTTTGGTATTCCTAACGAACAAAATCTAATTTCAAAGTTTAAAATTGAACCATAGATGGCAGCACAGAAGATGCTAAAAATAGAATAGTTGATGGTCGAAGAATTTCATCAGTCGGAGTTGTGATTGGGGTAGACGAGATGAGATGTGTGAGATGGCGGTGTTGTGAAAAGCACGAAAATTATGAGGTGAGTTTATCAAAAAAATTATTTCCGATGAATTTAAGCGGGCTGAATGTTTGTTAGGTTATATTATTTCTAAACTTGTAGAGTGGGGAAGTATTAAGTGCCAAAAATAGTTTCAGGAATGAGCAGGCGCTTGTGAAGTTGCAGGATGGTTCGTCTGTTAGTAATCGCTGACAATTTAACTCATGCCCCAAATGGGACTCAATGATCAATCATGTTTCAATGATTTCTGTTTTACAACCAATCAGAGTCGTGTTTCACGAAAAATTTATCAGTGTTATAATTACCATATTAAAGAAAGCTCCTCCTTTTTAATATTCTGAACAGGTCTGACCATTATTTTGCAGTGACTGAGCCTATAAGAAATACGGCTACCAGATTGTATATATAGTGTATAGATGTCAACACATAGCACTTGCAGGAGTTAATATAAAAACATTTGTAGCAATTTATTATACCACCAAAAAAAGAAACCACTGTTTGCACTTTCTTAAATGTATTTTTTTCCCAGGTAATAATCCAGAAAAATATAATTGTCATATTTACATCATACGACATCAGAAATGAATTAATATACAGTTTCGTGTTTCATTTTTTCTCCACTAGAGAGCATTCTTACAATATTGCGTTCCTTTGGCAATAAATAGTATGGTCTGGTTGCAGTGATAAACAAAAGAAGCAGATGAAGCGTACCTATCGTTTCTCATTTGTTTTCAAACATCGCCGTTTACATTAAATATATAAATATTTTAAAATAACTATAGTTAAATAATGATTTGTGAGTAAACAGCTTAATTTTATTCGTTAAATAGTCCTAACAAATGCCACTCTTGATTTCCAAATTCTCTAGATAAATTCACTCCTCAATTCGTGAGTCGTGAATTTATCGATAATTTGGAAATCACTCGTGGCATTACTTATGATATTCTTACTTACTCACTGACACTATCGAACCCATAGGTTCATGACCGCGCGGACATAAGCTCTCCATACATCCCTGTCCTGAGCTAATGTTTTCCAATCATTCCCTGTATAATCTACTTCCCTCAAATCATAGTTAATGTTATTCTCCCATCTCATTCTTGGTCATCTCTCAATTATAGGGATATATAGAAAAAAAACTTGTGACTTGATCTTGTCCAATAAATACACTCGGTAAATATCGTATACTACGGGATTGTACGCCAAGAGTGTGTGTACATAAATTTCGTCATCTATTAAATTCAAAACATGATAAGACTGCTCAGGCGAAAATATTACGTATTCTTAATTTCATTGTCATAATCACCAGATGTTGTATTACTAAAGCCTTGCAAGCATCTTCTGTAAACCTTTTAAACATGACTCAAGACTTTTAAAAATATAATTATGTTACTTTATATGTAATCATCAGAGCCCGGATTTATATGCGAAATGCATGTTTTGGTTTACATGTTAAGTGGTCCCTTCACAGAAAATTTGAGCAATATTTGATAATGCATAGAAATGCATATCATCTGCCTTTCAAGTATTAGGCCCAGTGGACCGTTACGGTCTCCCGCCATCTCCGAAAAGGTCGACCCACAGATCTTCTGCCTCGAGGAATGTAGTGAAGAGTTTGTTTTGGTATTCTGTGACGATCCATGCGCTGAATATGGGCTAGCCAATTGTTTCTATATTCTTGGAGGTATTCAGATATAGGTACGATGTTTAACTCTCTGGCTATTGTTGAATTTCATTTGTGGTCTAGAAGGCTATAACGTGCAGTTCGTCGCAGAAATTTCATCTCCGTGGCTGTAATATGACGATCATCCTGAGTTCTGATGGTCCAAGCTTCACTGCCATAACAGATTATGGGTCTAGCGAGAACTTTATAGATTTTCATTCTTGTGTGTCTGCACTTTTGATGGTTTAAAAACTTGGTTGATAATTCTTAAAGCTTTATTATAGTTTTGTATCTTAAAGGATATATCACATTCCTCATTATAAGTTAGATTATATCCTAAGTATTTAAATGAATTAACTTGCTCTAATATTGAATTCTGAATACAAATTTTACTTCTTACTGGGAATTTCCCTTGAAAGGCCATAACTTTATATTTTGTTGTTGATATTTCCATGTTAAATCGTTGGGCTATTATATTAACATGATGAGTGGAATGTTGTAATTCATCTTCATTATTGCCGAAAAGAGCCTGATCATCTGCATATAAGAGAAATGCATATTTCGGAGGGAAATGCTCATTTTATATTTTTAATGCATAAATTCATATTTTACTCCTAAATGTGGTATTAAATTATAATTTTCCCTTTCGCTAATTAGTAATAATTATTTTTTAAATTAATAAAGTCTCAGCAATCCATTGGATATAAGCGTAACGTGTATATTTACATCTGTGTAAGAGGGGAATACCCGCGGGCCTTGAGAAATAACATCACGGTGTCGCTAAAATCGCATTTGATAAGCTTACTGAAGTATTAAATAAAAATCCTGGATACAATAGAATTTGTCAAATTAGCAAAATGCTCTCTGGTGATTGTGAAAAAATAAAGCGTCACTGCTATAAAGTAAAAATATTCTCTTTAAAATTGCTTACTTGTTATAGTCAGCTACTAGATGGCAGTGAAGACAGAGTTCTCGCGACATCTAGTAATAATGGAGAATATAATACATATATAAGAAAAATAAGTGTTTGAATTGGATTCGCCTGGTGGTGTAATGGATAACACGCTGAGGTACATACTCAGAGTTCCGGGTTCGAATCCCGTCCAGGCATTTATTTTTCTTATGCCATATATATATATATATATATATATATATATATGTGTGTGTGTGTGTGTGTGTGTGTGTGTGTGTGTGCGCGCGCGCGTGTGTATTTGATAAAGCTCTACCTGTTTGTTAGAACCAAACTTGGCAATAGCAAGGGGTTAAAAATGTAAGGTCGAGGTTGTTAACGAGCAAAATCGGACCAGTGGTGTAGGGAGTTCTCCAGAAACGAAAATTTAAAATTCGCTCTAGCGGTCATAATTTTCTATTTTCACAACGAACTGCAGTATATGCTATTAAAATAAAATGAGGAAGGTGTTCTGAAAAAATGAACGAAGTCCGATAATCAGAAGTGAGGTTTTACCTGAAACTTTGTTTTCACTGGGATCCTTTATATTTAACCCCTGTGTGGCTAAGGGGGGCGGGGTTAATTTCCTACCTACATGATTTTATGTTCTAAGATTCTCAGTGTCCACATACCTGTCATCTGCATTCTTCCTCTTTTGTTTGATGTCAATAACCTCAACCTTGAAGCACAAATTCTAAAGATATAAATAAAAATATCCAGTGGTGAGGTGACAAGGATCCCATTCTCCCCCAACTCAACCGTTATGTTTGTATAGATTATAGTGAAGTTGTATAAACTGTATTTCATAAGTGCAGCATAATTTGTGTTAAAAATTGCCAGTTCATAAACAGAAGAGTTTTTGTACTAAAAATGTAATGCCACGAGTGATTTCCTAATAAGCGATAAATTCACGAAGTGGCGTGAATTTATCTAGAGAATTTGGAAATCAAGAGTGGCATTTGTTAGGACTATTTAACGAATAAAATTAAGCTGTTCCTCACAAATCATTATTTAATCATAGGTATTTTAAAATATTTATATATTCAATCTAAAAGGCGATGTTCGAAAACAAGCGAGAAACGTTTGTTATGCTTCATTTGTTCATCACTGCAACCAGATCATATTATTTATTGTCAAAGGATCCCAATATTGTAAGAATACACCCTAGTGGAAAAAAAAACGAAACGCATCAAACTTTATAACCAACGTTATAGGTTATTAATTTGTGATGTCCTATGGTGTAAATATGTCAATTATATATTTTTGGAACGTTAATACCTGAGAAATAATACATTTAAGAAAGTGCAAACAGTGGTTTTTTTATTGTGGTGTAATCAATTGCTAGAAATGTTTTTCTAATATATCCCGCAAGCAGTACCCTGCTTTACAGTTGTGCACTATGTATACAATATGGGAGCAATTTGCGTTCTACGATTCTTACATCTTGATATATAAATTGCTATATTCAATGTATTTCTTAGAGAGTCACTGCAAAATAATGCTCTGGCATATTCAGAATGTTATAAAGGAGGAGCTTTGTTTAATATGATATACTTATTTAATAAATTCCAGGTGAAACACGACTGTGATTGGTTGTAAATCAAAATTCATTGAAACGTGATTGGTCATTGACTCCTATTTGGAGCATGAGTTAAATAGTCATTGTAATTACACACTTCTTCCTTGGAATTCAGTGAGAATGTTGCGCCTGCTTTCCAAGGCACAGCGCTTTGAAGTCAGGAACCACAGAAGCTAATTAAAGTCTCAAATCACTTTCAGCACAAAGTCTCTTTCTATATTTGTTTTTTAAACAGGCATATGAAGAAAACGACTTCTGGCACAAATATGTGGATGACAAGGGTATAATGCCGTTATGGCTTTATTCGCTAACTCCTTTAACCCATTCACCTCAAAAGACGAGGTTAACTCGGCGGCAGTTAAATGACCTTCAACTCAGAAGACGAGGTTAACTCGGTTAACTCTGCTGTTATATATTTTGCAATATTTTGTACATCCTTGGCAGGGTAATCTTTTGTTAACATGTATGAATAAGAGGAATATGTTTTGGTCTTCACCCTTATTATGATCTAAAATAACGTTATGTTTTGCTTGTTTTGAATATCTGAAGATGAAAAATATAATTTTCGGTGACTTAAATCCGATTTCTGGGGAAATGCATTGAGCATTTAAGCCTTAAGTGAATGGGTTAAACTTAACCAAAAACCAATTAATGATAAATATTTGTAATTTTTCTGTAACTGAAAACGAGTGGAAATATCGAGAAGCTGGTCTTATTCTATTTTAAAATTGTTGACTCTTCGAAGGGATTGTGAATCCAATTATTATTATTATTATTATTACAATTTCGCAGAAATGAAATAAACAATAATATGCCTAACCTCGAAACCCTCCATTACGGAAAAGCTTTGGCCAACCCCTTAAAGGGTTTGCGAAGCACAGGTTGGGAAACAATGATTCAGAACATTATGACGCCAAGAACTAAAAAAAAAATATATAATTTTGAACGTAAAATTATTTGCATTTTAAATTAATAAAAACTACGAAATTATTTACTATTGAAAATAGAAATGTACCCATCACAATTGATTTTGAATTTGCGGATTGGTAATAGGCGCACTGTTTTTCACGCAGGTTATACTGCAGTGAGATAAAAAAAATACGCAGCTTGAGGCTCCGCGCTGGTAGCGAACTCTCTACTTGTTTTCTCCAACTATTGATATATATGTCGCGCAGGCGTATTGAGTATTCAGTTCGTTTCCGCCGGTGACCTTCGGTTCGCGTCATCATAATTTGTGATTGCGGGAATATTCAGTTGTGGAATGCAATGAGAACAGGAATCGTATCGTTTAATTGAAAATGTGTTTTTATGCATTGAGATTGTGTGAATCTTTGTCTCTGGTCTGTATTTCGTATACGTATTGAATATCTTAAGAGCAATTTATATATCGGGCCTTAGGTGATTATGAAATGGCGCTGTCTTGCATTACATTGTTTCATTAGTAAATTGTGCATATTATATTTTTATGTTCATGTAATTAAGTAACACGTACAAAGTATTTAACGTATTAAAAAAAATATATGTCTTAGAGCGTTTAAAAATGTTTTTACTGTGCTGACGCCATGGGGATACCGGCCTACGTGCTGAAAGTCTTTCCAGCTATGGCGATTTTTCACGATGCGATAGTTGGATTTGCAGAATATTGACAAATGCCGACCTACTGTAACTCGTGATACTTAATATCATAAGTACAGTGAATTCATTGTTTGCTTCATATTTAATCGTAATTCCAATTATTCTCCTCGGAAATAAAGTGCTGAAATAAATAAAATATTTAATGTAAATGCTTTTCAAACACTGCTCAATCTTCCTGCTAAATATGACCAAATTTAGAAACATAAATACTTTCCAAATTTTACAAATCTTGGTTCTTGACTAGATTCAGTTTCTTTTAAACAGTGAAGGCTAACATTTATGTATATCTAATAAATTATACAAATGCTTCCAAATATTCCAAACAAAATTGTTATAATTTTGTTTTCATTTCTTACTATTATTATATCTATTGCTTTGAGAAGTTTTTAAATTTTAAGATTTTATTATTATGTCCAAATTGGGAACAATTCCAGAACATGGAGGCAGTATGTATATATATGTCATTTTTCATTAAATTTTGTTAATATATCTTTGTCTCTATTTACTCTCCCCCCCCCCATAGTTTTTTTTTTAAGTTGCATGTTTTTACTAAACTATTTATTTTTAAGCTATCTATTAACTTATGAACGTATTACCTGGAGGAAACTCAAATGTGGGTCTTATGTAGCCCACGATTCTACCATTTGAGCTACCAAAACTGATGGCTTTACATTAATTTTAATCTTATGTGTTTAGAGTTTGACATTTTAATTTACACAAACTATATAATACCCACCAATCCTTTATATTAAATAAACAAAAAAAAAGTAAAATCAGTAAATGTGCAGAATATTAATAATTTTTGCAAAAATAGCTATAAGATTATTGAAATAAGACTAAAATAAATTATTCTTATTGCATAGTAATATTTAATACAGTTTCCATTGGATCAATTTTTTGCTATACCATACTATTACACTATTTGCTAGTGTTCGTTTTCCTTTCAGTATTGCCACAATACAGAAATGAATTTGTACTATTCTTTTAAATACTCCCTCGTGTTAGGAACTTAGAAAATACAAAATTGTTATAAAATTGTATTCTTTTTAACGAAAAAATCAGAAAGTGAGAATCGTGATGAAATTGTAGGAAGATTTACGAAATCTTCTTTTCCTTCCTTCCAAGTATTAGGCCAAAGCCTGTTATGATCCTATAGAAAATTTTCCCTCCATCGTTTCACAGGACGGCCCAGAGATCTTCGTCCTCTTGGTATATAATTATAAACAGCTTTGGGGATCCAATTTGAACTCATTCTTTCAAGATGGTGTTTCCAATTTAGTTGGTACTGTTTAATATATTCCAAAATTGGTGTAGTCTTCAATTCTTTTAAGATATCGGTGTTCCTTTTCCGATCCCATCTGGTGTAACCTGCTGTTCTGTGCATGAATCTCATTTCACAAGCCGTTATTCTGCTTTCATGTTGTCTTTTTAGTGTCCATGCTTCACTACCATAGGTCAACACTGGTCTAGCCAAAGTGTTATATAAACATAATCTCGTGTTTTTTTGTACAAGAGATGGTTTCATAACTTGATTAACAATTCCCAAACTTTTATTATAACTAGTAATTTTTTCAGGGATATCCTTTTCATCCCAGATAGAGAGATAATATCCAAGATATTTAAATTGATTAGATCTCTCTAAAATTTTATTCTGGAGACAGATTTTACTTTGTATGGAGTCCTTCCCTTGAAATGCCATAATTTTAGTTTTGTTAATTGATATTTCCATATTAAATTTGGCATGATTTACAAAATAATTATTGAAAAACAATTTTTAAAAGTAAGAAGTTGAAAAAAGAACTTACAAAATTATGTTGAAAACCTAGTAAATATGAAATTGTAGGTTTGTAATTGAATGGGTCATTTCAAAAAGGGATCATCTATTTTTTATAAAATTCACTTTTTTGTTATTCCAAATTTACAAACCTACTTTCATTGTTTCTGCGTGAGAACAGATCAACTACACAATTCCTTTACCATTTTCTGACTTTATTCAGTAGCAATTTCAGATTTAATACTGTATCCTCAACAAGTTGAATCAGTTCCCCCCCCCCCTCTTATAAAATTTGATGGGCTGTAGATGATCCCTTTTTGAAATGACTCGTTCAATTGTAGTGGGACTCCGAAATAATAAAATAATGCATTTTTTAATCCCTTTGTTCAAAATATGTTAGTGATTTTTATGCGAAAGTTGGCCATGCTGGTTTTCTATGTCACAGATAATAATTGTAGTGCCATCATAACCAGTTTCATATGCCTGATGCATGCATACTACTGTACAACTTAGAAGTGACTCATTGGTAACTTTCTCCATTTAGAACAAACAATATTCGGGTGAGGTAGGTTTATGCCGGTCAGAATTCTACACTTACATTCTTATGCCACTGATGCAATAAACACTTGTAAACACGTTTTATACTGTTTTAAACATTTTGCAACGATCTTCAAACTTTCTTTACAATATTTTATATTTATATATTTACGTAAAACATGAGCGTGGATACATTACTTACTTGCTACTTTCCCATGTTCCAACGTTGCCACCCTTTGAAAATAATTTCAAACCATATTTAGAGTTAGTGTACGTAAAAGTACATTATAGTTCATTAAATAGTATGCATGTAAATTGTTTTGTTACGTTAAGAAATGGGAAGTTGGTTTACGTCCATTTTTTTAAGCATTTGGAAATAAATAATATGCATGTAAATAGTTTTCTTTTGTTAGGAAATGGCAAGTTAGTTTACGTCTATTTTTTTTGCATATGGTAATTTATTCCCAAAGTTGGTAACGCCGATTGCAGAGCCATCTACCGGAGGCTATATTAACCATTACAGCAACTCGCGCATGCCCGCTGCAATTCTGTGGAACTTAGAAAATTTTGTCTCCAGCATAAACCCGACTATTTCCCAGTATTCAATTTGCATATAAAGTATTTATTCATCAGCAAATGTAATCGATAAAGAATATATTACACATCCAAGTTAACTGTTCACGGGCGGAGGGGAAGAGTTTTAGCGCTAGTGTCGCCGATCTACTGAATCTGTGGAAGGGATGTAGGAGAAAACTGTACATCCGATAACGTATTGAAAATTTTCAACTTCAAATGTGGGGGGAGAATCTCTAAACACGTGTGAAAGATCTTAACATGGTTGTCAAATTAGTCATTTAAGCACTGAACGCTCAAGCGGTCGGATCATTTAAAATCACAGTATTTGCCGTATCTCTGTTACCAGCCTCACAATAAATCACAAGTGGCAACATGTAATGAGAAGGGCAAGGAACGGACAGCTCATTCCTAGGCGTAACCCCAAAAGTAACAGGGTTGTCAAGTTAGTCATTCTGCCACTGACCGCGCAGAACGACGGATCATTAAAATACATAGTATTTGTCAGCTCTCTACCTGACAATCAAACATGATATAGAGGACCGGAAGTGGCAACATAGTAAGGATTAGAAAGAGAAAGACAGTCTGTTAGTTAACATATTTTCCGCCTGCACAAAACACTTGGATGGGTAATAGTGAATTATAGTTACCCATGAAGTATTTATATGAAATTTTGTGCAGAATATGGCTCATGTAACATGACTTTTAAAAAATCACACATGAGTTCTATCAAATTTTACTTCTTAGGGTTTCATTTTTAAAATATTTGCTATCATTTCGAACATATTTTAAAATACTTTAAATAATTATCCCATTTTTTTTTACAATATTCATCTAGGTATGTACCACAGTGATGTGGCAGCCATTTTGTGTGTTTGAAAGTAGTCAACATGCACTTCCAAAGTTTATCTTATTACAATGCAGCCAGCATACTTACTACATCCCAGTTAAATATTTACAGTATAGTTACTTATTAACAATAGGGGTGTTGTATACTAAACGTCACAAAAAAGTTGTAATTTTAATTTCTTATGCCACTGATGCACTAAACACGTTTAAAACATTTTGCAACTCTTTTTTAAACATCTTCCATTGTTGCAACAATCTTTTTTTTATATTTATATATTTACGTAAAACATGATCGTCCTACATTCTTCCTTGCTATTTTCTCCCCTCTTCCTATGTTGTTCCAAAGTTGCCACCATCAACAACCCAAAATACTCCAGATGTTGCCAACAACATGTTCCCTGGATTTCACCTACGTTAGAGTAATTGATTTGTGTTACAGTAATTGATTTAGGTTTGGTTAGCTTTTAGGTTCCTTGCTTTTTAAATGTGATTTGATACGTAAAATAAATTACCTCTTTATATCTGTTATTCTATGAAAAATTCAAAATGTCGGATGGTTATCACGTAAAATCATATTTCCACTAGTTCATTTCGTGTTAATTATACATTTTTAGACCAGTTCTGGGAATTTTGTGTCAATGTTGGTCATACTGATTTCACATACATATACCGCCAACTGCTGGAGGTTACTGTAACACAAATCAATTACTCTAACGTAGGTGAAATCCAGGGAACGTGGAATCACATTTAAAAAGCAAGGAACCTAAAAGCTAACCAAACCTAAATCAATTACTGTAACACAAATCAATTACTCTAACGTAGGTGAAATCCAGAGAACGTGGAAATGGTTGGCAACATCTGGAGTATTTTGGGTTGTTGATGGTGGCAACGCTGGAACAACATAGGAAGAGGAGGGAAAATAGCAGTAAGCAATGTAGCACGACCATGTTTTACGTAAATATATAAATATAAAAAAAAAGATCGTTGCAACATTGGAAGATGTTTAAAAGTGTTGCAAAATGTTTTAAACGTGTTTAAAAGTGTTTAGTGCATCAGTGGAATAAGATATTAAATTGACTATTTAACTCATGCCCCAAATGGGAGTCAATGACCAATCACGTTTCAATGATTTCTGTATTACAACCAATCAGAGACGTGTTTCACGAAATAATTATCAACGTTAGGATTATCATATATTAAGCAAAGCTCCTCCTTTTTAATATTCTGAACAGGTCTGACCGTTATTTTGCAGTGACTGAGCCTATAACAAATACGGCTACCAGATTGTATATAATAGTGCTTACATGTCAACATTTGTAGCAATTGATTATACCACCAAAAAAAGAAACCACTGTTTGCACTTTCTTAAATGTATACGACATCAAAAATGAATTAATATACAGATTGATGTGTTTCATTTTTTCTCCACTAGAGAGCATTCTTACAATATTGCGTTCCTTTGGCAATAAATAGTATGATCTGGTTGCAGTGATAAACAAAAGAAGCAGTAGAAGCGTAGGCTACCTATCGTTTCTCATTAGTTTTCAAACATCACCGTTTACTTTAAATATAAAAATATTTTTAAATAACTGTAGTTAAATAATGATTTGTGAGTAAACAGCTTTATTTTATTCGTTAAATAGTCCTAACAAATGCCACTCTTGATTTCCAAATTCTCTAGATAACCTCACTTCGTGAGTCGTGAATTTATCGATAATTTGGAAATCACTCGTGGCATTACTTATGAAAAATTTTTGCAACCTGAAGTGTACAACAGCCCAACTCCCAGTAAAGCTGCAAAGCATAGCATGATTGCAGTGAAAGACCTGCCCTCATGCATAATTACTATGGATGGATAAAAAATTAACACCTCAACTCATATTTTGTCTTCTTTTTAGACTGTTTTCAGAGTAATTAATTCTCCATCATCAATATTTACTCAGCTATTGTTCTGTTACGGTGATTGTTTACTTCTCCATCTGTTAGTAGACCGATGAACTTCCAAATCAAATCATTGTTCCATAATTTCAAAATTTAGTTAGTTTTTTTTTCTTTCTGTATTTAGATATTTTCCCAAACTGTGAGTTCTTTAGTTTGGCTGTGGTGTATAAACTGTCACAATTTTCCATTTAATATTCTTATGCCACTGATGCACTAAACACTTTTCATTAATAACATTGGGTACTATTTTAAACATTTTGGAACCATTTTATAAACATTTCTTATGATTTTTAAATATTTCTAAATTATGTGAATGTTGTACATCGAGTTCTACAGGCGCGGAAATGCTTCCGCTGGGAGAGACATCACAGTCACCAACATTTGAAAATAATTCGAAACCATATTTAGTGTTATGTGTATGTAAAATTGGTTTATAGATGTTAAATAATATGCATGTAAATTGTTTTGTAAGGTTAGGAAATGGGAAGTTAGTTTATGTCCATTTTTTAGCGTTTCCCAAAATTGGTAATGCCGACTTCAGAGCCATCTACCGGAAGCTACATTAACCATCACAGCAACTCGTGCATGCGCACTGTGATTCTATAGAACTTAGAAGAATTCTCATGTGCGACGGTTTATACACCTTATCCCTGTTTGTAATTATTGTTCCTAGATATTTGAATTCCTTGTGTAGTTTTCTCTATTCACCACTGTATCTTCAAATAAAGGTCTTAGGAAAATTTTTGGACCAAAGAGAGATGAACAGACAGGTAAATGGAGAAGACTACATAACAATCAACTACATGGTTTTTATAGGAAGCCTAGACTGCGATGAGCAGAACATGTGACATGAATGGGGAATGAAAGTTGTGCATGTAGGCTTCTTGTATGAAAACCAGAGGAAAAATGCCCAGTTGGTAGACCAAGAATAAGGTGGGAGAATAACATTAACTGATTGAGGGAATTAGATTATACAGGGAATGATTGGAAAATGTCTGCAAAATAACTTTTTTCATAGAATTAATATTTATTTTTTTTCAAACCAAAGCAGATTTCAAATTGTTGGAAGTTTTTTTCACAGTGTAGATTTCATGAATCATCTTTTGTATTTTCCCCACTTTTGTCTCTTTTTTCTACCTGTGTGGTTAGAGGAAACTGACCTATATAGTGGTGTACAAAGACTCTTTGTCCCTTTAAAGTAATGGTCACCAAACTTTTAGAAATGTCCATCACCCCTTTTGTTGCTTCTGCAATACAATATTTTAATTTGTATTGAACCTTGAAATCTTTTTAAACCCTTTAGGTGCCCTGAGCTGATCAGATAAGCTCTGATGATTCTGTTTATTACCTGCCAGACAATATTCTTAAACTAGTTGCAAAGCAGATCATATCAGCAGATGGGTTTTAAATATTTTACCAGTGGCATGCAGATGGTTAAGTGCATTACAATATTATAATAATAACTGGAAAGCTCACTGAAGTGCAAAGGAGTTTAATTCATTATTTTTTGCTATAGTCACAAAGCAATTTGTTATTCTTTCTGCATTTGTTGAAATGGTATTTTTCGCAGCTTTCTCCACATAGTGAGCATATGCAGTCGTCTTTGGCGTCATGATAGGACATGTTTCTGCATATTTTGTGATGGGTATAGGAATAGAAACCACAATGGTTGTCACAGACTTAAACTAGCTTAGAGCCAATCTATCAGGCAGGGAACAAACACAGCTAGACTGATCACTTCCAGGTCTGCTATGCCTGCGACTAGAATATTGATTTTGTGCTTACTTCTTTCTGCCGTGTATAGTTATAAATAGTCCGGATAATCTTTCTATTAGGCGCAGCGAGAATTTTTTTTAAGTCCCAGGCTTAAACCACGCGCATGTGCTAACAAACGTGAAGCGGTTTACTCTATGGAATATCGCGTTACAGCCAACATTATACATGCTATTTAACAAACCTAAAAGCTAACCTAATGCAATTTAAGTACTCTAACCTGTGAAAGACCAACCTAAAAGCTAACCTAATGCAATTTAAGCACTCTAACCTGTGAAAGAATGTCAGTGCCCAAATTAAATAGTAAGTTCTCAAATTCTGAAGTATATAACCTATGTTGGCTGCACTGTTGTTGTATAGAATATTCTTTAAAATCAATATGGCTGCCACGTCTTCATGTCACGTATATAGTTAAATATTGTAGAAAAATATGTTCAAATAATCGTTAGAAAAAATATAAAATTTGTTGTATATGATGGGAAATAATTTGAAAATAAAACCCTGTTGGTTCATGCGTGTGGTGTCTGCCTCGGACTTCAAAAAAATTGTCACTGCGCTTAATGGAAACATGAGCCATAAATTGTCCCAGACACAAATAGAGCTCATGTAAAGCAAGAAATAATTAAAAATTGTAAACTATTAGATTTTATGGAAACTTATTAAGTATACATTATACATTAAATTAATATTAAGAATCTAAGCTTGTTACTATGATTGAAATAAGTAAGTTAATGTATACAACATAGTGGTCATAGAATCAGCACGGAAAGCTGAAGGTTCGGGATTCAATTCACGGTTCAGGCAGACATTTTTCTATTTACCATTGATTACAATAATTTAGTTGTATACATTATGTGTAGTATAATATGAGCTTCTTGTTTGTAGCGCAATGTGAGTTGGAGCCTTATAAACAGTTTGCCGCCCCCACACAGAGGGGAGGAGGAGCGCAAACATGATATGGCACAGCAACGCCTCATGACAGAGAGGTTACGCCAGCAGGAGAGGTACTACACACCTGGGGTAAGCTATCTATTTATTTATTTCATACTTTTAGGAATTATCACTGAGGTATATTTTAAATTTGAAATAAATTGACTTAGGCTATCACGGCCGGAATTCTTATGATGATCTTGTAGAAGATTTCCAGGCTCTTGGCCGTATTCTTGAGGCTTGTAGTCCCCTGACATTTTGCCAGAGAATGTCCGGCATCCTCAAGGATTTTCTTGAGACTGGTAATTTTGTCGACTACCTGCCCTATTTATACATTTATCCATGACGTGTGCACGGTCTGTTACTTTGTAAATTGTATCTGCCTTCTGGTTGGTTAGCATTAGGGTCTTCCATTGCACCAATGAGGTTGCTATCTGATGTTCTAGTACATTGTTCTTGTAGGCTTTTTTAAAGACTGGTCAACAAAGCATGGATACTAGTCTTAAAAAAGCCAGATGTAAACCCCTACAAAAATAATGTACTAGAACATCAGACAGCAATCTCATTGGTGCAATGGAAGACCCAAATGTTAACCAACCAGAAGGCAAATACAATTTACGAAGTAACGGACTGTGCAGAGAACACGTCGTGGATAAATGTATAAATAGGGCAGGTAGTCGACAACATTGCCAGTCTCAAGACAACTCTTGAGGATGCCGGACGCAGTCTCTGGAGAAACGTCAGGGAACTACAAGCCTCAAGAACACGGCCAACAGCCCGGAAATCATCTACAAGATCATCATTGAAATACATTTTTTTATTTGAAATTTGAATGTAATTTTTTAAGTTTTTTTTAAATATTGTGTGGAGTGTGAATGCAAAGAGCAAGTAATGACGGTAGAGTGATAGTACGTTAATATGAGTAACATGTTATTATGTAATTGCTTAATGTGGATTTGTGACAAAACAGTGACATTCATCTTTCTATGCTACCACTCTTTAAGTCAAGATCAGTGTTGTGTGTACATTATATTTGAAAAAAGATTAACCAACTGTGGAGCTAGCATTATTTATGTCACTGTGCAGGGAAGGGGGGGATATTGTAGGTATGTAAAGTCATGCTGTTAGGAAATGGAAGTGTAGCTTATCTTTGAGCAAAGTTCATACAGATAACTGGAACACTGTGATAGTCTTACTGAGAACACATGGTTGTGTTTTATTCTGGCGAAACTATGAAGAAAGAAAAATGCAAACTTATCTAACTATAAGTATGACAAGAGTTACTAAGTTTTGCGTGTTAAATTCACTGGTCCCTGGAAAAACCAGGTAATTTTTTTTTACCCTGTCTTAATGGGTACTGTTCTTTTTTACTGCTTCATATGGTAATAACATGTTAAAATCAATTCTTCATTCTATTAGCTATAATAGACAATTTTTATTTTGGATAAGCCTAGGAGGAGGAATTTTACTGGGGGGGGGACCTATCTTGTTTGTGCCAGTTTTGGAATTACCTGGTATTTCCTAGGTATGAATGAATTAAGTTAAGAAAAATATGGTACGTGTGTGAAAGAGAGATTTAATTTTGTAATTATGTGCAATCCATTTGGCTTTGCTTGGTCCCCAAAATAGCATTGAAATTTTCAATCATTTGATTTTGTTGTTTGATATTTTTCTTGCATTTGGGTTTAATTCATTGCTGATATAATCTTCTTCTTCCTTCCAAGTATTAGGCCAAGGACTGTTAAGATCCTATAGAAAATTTTCCCTCCAGCGTTTCATAGGATGGCCCAGTGATCTTCGTCCTCTTTGGTATATAATTATAAACAGCTTTGGGGATCCGATTTGAACTCATTCTTTCTAGATGGTGTTTCCAATTTGTTATGATGGCTAGAGTCCACCACTATGGTCTCAAGGTAGCATGCTGCCTTGTCACGCAGTGGGCCCAGGTTTAATTCCCGGTTGGGACAGGCTCCTGGGTGAGGTTTTTTTCAGGGTTTTTCCTCACCTATAAGACACGTTAGGAAGCTTAGGGCCCAACGGTCCCCGAAAATCATCTGGCCATCATCATCCTTATCACTATCATCATCCTTCACCGGGAAGCTATCACACCTATAATTCCCTAGTAAGTTGCAAAGCGTAGCTTGGAAAATGCTATGATTGCAGTGAAAGACCTGCCCTCGGGCAGACTTACTATGGATGGATGATGGGTAGATGACCTGATGTGGTTATCGTATGTTACTAATATACTAGTTTGAATGATTGATTGTATCAGCGATTGACGTGTGGATGTGAGAACGGCTGGTAGGAGTGTCGTACTGTGAAATTCTCAGTTGTAATAAAGGTTTAAAAATATGCACTGAACATAACTCTTGCTTACTGAAATGTTTTTCAATAATACCTAATTTAAAATTCCAATATTTTTATGCTTTTCGGTATTTGAAATGTCATTTCAAATACTGAGAATCATGGAAAAATTCCAGTGTGCAATAGTATACCTTGATGCCAAGTACATATCTGTGTGACCTCAAGGCACAAATGCTTAATATTTTCAGGAAGCAAGAGTGTGTCTTGGTGCCACAATGCTGAATGTATTGTTTTATTTACAGAGGCCTCCGAGTGCTCCTAAGGTAGAGTATCCACCTCCACCAGCTCATAGAAAGGCATCAGATAAACCATCTTCTGGTCACGCAGTGCTCCCCAAAGCTGAGCCTAACTTCAATTTGTTCGGATATCCAGCTTACCACCCAGGCGGGCTTTTACCGCATGACAGTAAAGTGAAACAAGCCTCGCCTTCTCTAAAAAGTGCACCAGCTCCCATAGACAGAGACGTAATGCTACCAAACCCTCCGCCGCTCATGAGCGATATAAAGAACTCTGTGATTGTGAAGAACGAAGTGAAAAGTCCACATCATCCCCACGAATCAAAGGTCCCTGCTTCGCATTCCCCCAGCCCCAAGTTAGTTACGTCCCAACAGCAGCATTACAAAACAACATACGAGTACCGGAGTCCAACTCAATCGCCCCACCACATCCCACGACACTCACCTAGTCCACACCATGCGCATGTTATGGAGCCGCAGAATCTAGTTGGCAAGGGATTGCATAGAAGCAGCCAACAGTCGATACCACAACGCCAGTCGCCCCCAGAACAGCGATACTCTACAGGACCAAGCGTGCAGTATGGTTCAAAGACTGCAACAGTAGGATCATATCCATACCCTTCGCCTGCTGGTCATGTGACCTCATCACACTATGCCCTGGCTACTGGTGGTAGTGTTACTGCCAGTTCAAAACCGAAGGTTAGCAGTCCAGCCCCACCACACATCTACGGTAAACCTGGGATAACGACAGGTACCCCAGTGTGTCGTGCTCAAGATACTAATTCTGGTCCTTTGCCCTTAACGTCCAAAGCATCTCTAACATCGTCTGTATCTCCTTCACCATACCAACAGATGTCTCCACATCACCATCCTCCCCCCCACCAAGCAGCTGCAGGTCCACCGCCACCACCAGCACATTCGCGAGGAATGTATGAACGACTTTATCCAGGTGGACCTGGTCTTGCTGTTAAACCACCTCCTCAGATTCAAGGTTCTTCCCCTCCATCTGCCAGTGCTGCACCACTGAATCCCCGTTCATCTCCCTTACAAATCCCTCAGAGTCACCCTATGTTCCAGACACAACCCCTGGACTTGGGAGTGGGTAATAATAGAGATGATCTGTCTGGATCTCCCAAGAGGAAAGGTTTGCCTGCACATAACAGTCCTGGTATTGATGCCAGCAAGAAACGGCGGTGTGAACCTCAACCCCTGCTTTCAAGAGTGAGCGAGCCAAGTCCTCTGATTGCAAGTGCTGCCACCACAATCACAACAGTAGTGAACACAGCTGCATACTGCACACCGGCTGCTACAACTATGATTGTGTCACTGTCACACGAACCATCCACAGCAATTACAACAGTGAGTAGTGTCGTCCCAGCAAGAACAGGCTCAGGAGATGGTCGTCCCAGTAGTACTTGCAGCAGTCCTGGGATAACACCGATATTTCCTTCCACCCAGAGAAGCAGTCCTGGACCACTAGCACCACCTGCCAGCTCCAGCCCAAGTCTGCATCCGAGCACACCCATTAAACCTCCACCCAGTAGTGTAGATTCAGATAAGTCAAACAGCCCTGGACCAGTAAGACCTACCGCGGGGAGTAGCTATCCAGTTCACAAGCTGAAGAAAGCATGGTTACAGAGGCATTCAGGTGAAGATGGTACGGAAGATACGACGGGTATTGTTGGAAGTGGATCTTGTGTAACTTTACCTCTGAACCTTGGTACAAACACAGCATCTGCAAGTAAGGAATCGGGCAGTAATCTGTCACTCCAGAACAAAGTGAAAACTAGCACAAACAAGGGAAATAATCGTAAGGGACCTGCAGGTAGTAAGGAAGGAATTGGTGTTACTTTAAATGGACACACTACAGATATTCCATCCTCAAAAATTTCACGTCCAGAGGATTCTTCAAGTTCTGATGCAGAAAGGGAACATAACAAGTCTCCCCCTAAGAGGAAACCCCCTAAAGTAAAGAGGAAGAAGGGAGGGGGTGCAGCAAGGAAGGCAGCAGAAGAGAAACGGAAGAAACTGACACCAGTAGCAGCACATAGTGAGAGTGGAAGTGATAGCGATAAGGAAAGTTTAAGTGATAAGGACTCTGACAGTGGACAGAGTGGAACAAGTGGAAAGAAATCTGCTAATGGCGGTGGAAGTAGCACAGGGGGTGGTAGTGGTGGGAACAAAGAACCTCGAAAAAGGGGTCGTAGGCCAAAGTCTTCAAAAAACGAGCGAGGAGAGGAGCCGAGACAAAAGAAATCACGAGATGATCCTCCGGCTCCGCAGCGAGATCCTTTCAGAAAACCTCCCATTGCACAGCTGAAGAAGACAGGCGAAAGCTTCCTTCAAGACGGTCCCTGTCATGAAGTTGCCCCCAAACTGGCCAAATGCCGTGAGTGTAGATGGACACCCAACCAACGCTCCAAGAACATGCCTAACATCTTCTGTAGATTCTATGCTTTCAGACGCCTGCGGTATACCAAGAATGGGCAGCTAGCCATTGCAGGCTTCTCGGACCCACACAGGGATGCAGCAGAGGTAATGTGTTATGTAGATTGTAGCATGGTTCATTTATAACTAAATACAATTTTTTCTTACTTTTTCATTTTCTTATTACTAATTTTTTTAATTTTGGAAGCATTCAACTTTAATTATATTATTCTTAC
The DNA here is from genome assembly GCA_030220185.1 of Diploptera punctata. Taxonomy (NCBI): domain Eukaryota; kingdom Metazoa; phylum Arthropoda; class Insecta; order Blattodea; family Blaberidae; genus Diploptera; species Diploptera punctata. The sequence goes on along the minus strand of JASPKZ010004590.1, from coordinate 943,255 downwards.
CTCAATATTAATGTTGATTTGTTCTTGGACATAAAATAAGTTAAAATATACCTAATAAATTAATGAGTCATTTTAACATCTTACCTCATATTTCAAGAACCTCATAATGTTTCCCAATTTTAACTTTGAATAAAATATACCTTCTTAGGTAAGAGATCCATCGTCCTCAACTTATAAAATATGTATTCTTTATGCCTGTAGGCCTTCCAGAATATCCGTTCCATCTTCAGCAGGTCCTTTGCTGCAATATCTAATATGATGGTTGATGCTGCTGGTTCTAATGTGGTGTTGTCGTGTCGGACCAGCAGCATCAACCATCATATTAGATATTGTAGCGAAGGACCTGTTGAAGATGGAACGGATGTTCTGAAAGGCCTACAGGCATAAAGAATACATATTTTATAAGTTGAGGACGACGGATCTTACCTAAGAAGGTATATTTTAACTTATTTTTTTATGACTTTCCACCTCAACGGTTTTAACAATGAATTTGATTCTTGGACATGTTTCAAAACAATTGTGTTTTATCGTCAGCTTATCCAGACAAACAGATGCTGGACAAGCTGACGATAAAACAGAATTGTTTTGAAACATGTCCAAGAACAAATCAACATTAATATTGAGGTAAGATGATCAGACTAAAAATAATATAATTAAAATAGCCTCAAAATATCACTTCCTAAAATGAAATATTCAACTTTAATACTTGTGAATGAATGTAATAGAGTATAAGTATATTGTAGATTTTTGTCTAGTTAGTATAGAACTATCAGATTTGTTATCAGTGTTTCTAATGCCACTCATTGCACTATGTGTCTGTTATAAATGGATTTGTAAGTAAAAACACACTAGATTTTCTGTGAAAAATTAATAAAATAACTTAGGCATTTGTTTATATTAAATTAATATTGGGAAGCTAAACATTATGAGGTATAATCATTAAAATTCATCGGAGAACATATTGTTTAAACAACTCACCTCATAGGATTCATGCTTCCATGATATCTCGATTTCAAACATAGTCATGTTCATCTTCAGCCATAACTCGGAGTTATGACTGAAGATGAACATGACTATGTTTGAAATCGCGATATCATGGAAGCATGAATCCTATGAGGTGAGTTGTTTAAACAATATGTTCTCCGATGAATTTTATTAATTAGGCATTTGTTTACTTATGTATATGTACGAATCGGTACACTTTCTCTTAGCAATCATATTCTTGATACTAACGTCTTTATTTTAATGGAATTACTATGGGAAGTAACACTGTGAAGTAGATTGTCATTGTGCATAATGAAATTGGACTTATTATACCTCGCCTCATAAAATAGCTGTTTCTTGACAAGACCAGTTTCAGAGGCGTCACCTCCATCATCAGCATAAACCCCTATTTATGGTGAAATTAAATGTTTTGTACCTCTCCTCATATAAATCTTCTAAGTAGTTCGCGATTTCGAGACCATAACTGTCTCATCTTCAGTACTTTCTTGGTGGATGATATGTCGATCGGAAGAAACTCTTCTTCTTCCCTCTGTTGGACCGATGAACCTCTGGATCAGGTCAAAATTTGTGGGAATTTCAAAGTTCATAAGTTTTCCTTTGTTTTTCTGAATGTGGATCTTTTCCCAAACCGTGAGTTCCTTTTGTTTGTCTATTTGTTTAATTAGACTGGCTTTTGATTCAATTAAATGTTTTTCGGAACAAGCATGAGCAGCTACTGGGTGAAAGAACATCTTAGAAACATCAAAAATGGAGAAGTGGAAAAGTCAGCAGTAGCTGCTCATGCTTGGTCCGAAAAACATTTAATTGAATCAAAAGCCAGTCTAATTAAACAAATAGACAAACAAAAGGAACTCACTGTTTGGGAAAAGATCCACATTCAGAAAAACAAAGGAAAACTTATGAACTTTGAAATTCCCGTAAATTTTGACCTGATCCAGAGGTTCATCGGTCCACCAACAGAGGGAAGAAGAATTTCTTCCGATTGACGTAACATCAGTTGCCAAGAAAGTACTGAAGATGAGACAGTTATGGTCTCGAAATCGCGATCTACTTAGAAGATTTATATGAGGAGAGGTAAGAAACATTTAATTTCACCATAAATTAAACCTCATAGTGATTAATTCCTATAAAAGTTAAATAAACTCCTATTGTTGAAATTCGGACATCAACATTTGAACTTCCATTAATGTAGGTTGGATGAACTTGCATCAAATCTTGCTTGCTGGAACTTCATTATTCATGGACCCATATTTGTTCTTCTTTACACAAACTCAGTTTCATAGGTTATTAATGTTTCAAAGAAACTAAATTAAAAAAACATTGAAAGAAACCTGTGAAATATATATACATTCAGAACAAGTATAGGTCCGTTAATTTGAAAGTTCCCGTGAGCAAGATTTGAACTCGGAAGTTGATCCAACCCACACCGGGTAATAGTTGGAAAAATTGCATTGATGGTACAATTTCAATAGTCTAGAGTTTGGCTGAGTTTGGTGGAACGTCTCCAAAATAGGTCTCGTTGAGAAATGGAGGTATTTTATGAGGTGAGATGTAAAAATGTCCTATTATGTAAATTTTAGAAAGAAAAAATTATGTTTGAACCAGGAGTTAAATGTAATTTTTATTTCTAAAATAAAGCTCTGTCGTTTAGTTTAATATATAACATAAAAATGTAAATTCTTATTAACCTTTCATATTTGAAGAGAAACATTTTATGCCCAGACTGAGACTCGAGCCCAGGACCTTCAGCTTTCTGGGCCAATGCTCTATTGACTCAGCTACCGGGGCGAGTTACAATCTAAATGCAAATTTTTCTCTTATATATGTTGTAAATTCCCATATTAACCTACTTGTTCTTTTCTGATCAAAATATTTTCATATTAACTGTTGTATAACTTCTGTACTCAATCCCATTGATTTAATGGCTAACACCTCCTCACCGATCCGATGTCTGTGGAACTGAACCTGGATAGGGTTAGTGGAATTTTAATATTATAAATATGTTGTGTATGAATTTCTTTAAGTGAGAAGTTTATCCATGTATCCTGTGTTATAGATATATGACGTACAAGATATAGAGTTTTTTTGTCAGTCCTTCCAGACCAATCTTTGAATCTGTGAAGGAGCATCGTTAAATAAAATACTCCCTACCTCTTTAACTTACATTCCGCTTGGTTGAGCCAGTAGGAACTTGATTCTTCCCTCACTTTTCTATTGACACTGAGGAATTGGAAATAATTACAACTTGCATTATTGGTTTGAATGGGCCTATTTGCTACTCTAACCACAAATTCAGCTACATTTTATTATGAAGTATTGCACTCGAAAAAAAAAAAGATCCTTTGGGTGTTTATATAATATTTTGTTATGATAATGATGTTATTGCAGGAAGATGTGAAACTTTGGCTCCCCCTGCCTGACAATCCACCGGCCGACCTAGACCTGGATATGTCGAGGTTCCTACTGACTCAAGTGGGGGATCAGTTCTGTGATTTGTTGGAACAGGAGAAGGAATCCATAGCAGTTCACATGTCTGAAGGTTTGTTAACACAATGCAGATATTTCAGGCTAAACAATAGAGCAGGGGCTATATCGAGTATTTTGAGATAAAGGAATGTGAAATTGGATATCTCTAGCAGAGATTTTCAAATGTGAAATACACTTGCGCTGCATGTGTATGAGTTGTTGAAATTACCGTGTATATTTAAATAACAAGAATCAACAAATTATGAAGTGAAGTGTTAATTTCTGATTCATTAATTATTATTTTTAGCCATGTTTTACTAATACACGATATGAATCTTGGGTATAAAAAACAATCTCTAGCAAAGTTCCCATTTATATATATTAAAAAATCTTGAATATGAAAACTTTCCCAGCAAGGTTTCCAAATAAAAGTTTATTTCCTGATTTTGCATACGTCCCTTAGAGAAAATCAGTGGTAATAAATTCACTTATCAATTTGGCAATTAATAAACTTAATATAAATTCTTCAAAAGAAAGAGAAGAATTTGGGTTTGCATTTAGATTGGAACTCGTCCAGATAGCTCGGCTGGTGGTAGAGAATTGGCGTGGAAAGCCAAATGTCCTGGGTTCTAGTCCCAGTTTGAGCGTATAATTTTTATCTTCAAATATGATTCATCCATCATTGAGATGTATAAAATGAATAATAATAAAAACATCGAAATAAGCCATACTGTTTTATAATGTAATGTAAAATTCCCAAATGTCTTAATAAAAAACACCATTTGCAAGATAGAAAAGCAAAGGTTTCATAGCATTTGGTGCACATGAATTGACAGCATATATAAGAGAAAAATTTGCATTTATATTGGAACTTGCCCAGATAGCTCAGTCGGTAGAGCATTGGCCTCAGAAAGCCAAAGGTCCTGGGTTCGAGTCCCAGTCTGAGCATATAATTTTCTCTTCAAGTATGATAAATTCTTCACTTTGTGTGCTATTAAATATTTAAAAAATGAATAAATTCTAGTTATATTCTGATTGTAGGATACATCATTAAAAGACTGGTGGAAAACCAATCTTATTAACTGTACAATTTCATTTCTATAGAAGCTCGTGCCACATTGTCACAGCTAATACATTTCCTATTGTCATTTTGGTCACCACTTCAGACAGTTTAAGGAGTAATTACAATTATGAATGGTGAAAAATTGATGATATTTAACTTTTTTCTCAATAAATAGGCAAATCCCATTTGTATAATAAAAATCCTAGTCATTTATACTACGAGCTTTCAATTTCCAAAAAAAAAAAATGTGTAATTTAATTATTGTGGCGACTGATTTGCTATTATTTAGATTTTTCCTTTTAAATGGACTAATTTTAAAGATATTCTATGGTTTCTCCATTATTGTGAAGCTTCGTTTGTTAATAGCAGAGTACAAGTACAATCAGACTTCTGAATGGATGAATAATATTTTATATTTCATTTTAATTGTGATTCTACATTTTTATTTTTCCAAGGATTTTATCTTGGCTTTTTGTTCAAAAAAATATGTAACAGTGGTGCACAATTCAGGCCATTTCCATAGATTATGTGTATGTTAACAAGCACAAAAAATTTAATTGAATTCTGTCCAATGGTTTCTAAATCATTAAAGAAGCATATCTAAAAATAGTTTGTGGAAAAAGAGCTCTAAGAACGTAACACGGTATTTTGTTACCTTCGTGTTTCCTGTGACTGATTATAGTCCACTAGGGGATACGATATCCCTTCCTGCCTGCAGAATCCAATTTAAACCTCTTTTTGCATTGTCTTACCTCCTCGGTCCATGTTAATGCCTTATTTTCTTACTACTTGATTCAGGATGTCCTATATTCTCTACGTGCTCAAAAATTTTTCCTGGGGTCTTTCATGACAATTTTTATTATAATCTTTCCATAAAACCCAGTTTTCTCGTACACTTTCCAAATTTGAGTTGGTGTTGTGTATAGCCATCCAAACACCTGCTATTCATATTAAATTAATGCCGGGAAGTAAACATTATTAGGTATAATCATTTAATTAAATTATTTTGAGTCTGTGATATCTTACCTCAATATTAATGTTGATTTGTTCTTGAACATGTTTCAATTTGTCTTCTAATTATCATCAGCATCGTGGCCAGATAATTAGAAGACTAATCAAAACATGTTCAAGAACAAATCAACATTAATATTGAGGTAAGATATCACAGACTCAAAATAATTTAATTAAAAGAACCTCAAAATATTACTTTCTAAAATGAAAAATCATATAAATTCATCGGAGAACATTTTTTGAAAACTCAACATCATAAATTTTGGGCTTTTCGCGAAATCGCAGTTTCAAGCGTAATCATGCCAATCCTCAGTCACAACTCCGACTCAGAAATGCTGGGAACTGCAATTTTGTGACACACACGAAATTTATGAGGTGAGTTTTCAAAAAACGTTCTCCGATGAATTTAAAGCTGCTATTCAATTCAGTACTAACTAAATTGTTAAAGACAGGCTTAATTGCTTCCATTACAGCCATTAGCTTTTTTTTTGTAAGTGCTAATTGTACTATTGATAACAGCTTGCTGATGAGCAGGTTGAACTATCTCCTTTAGGCAAAAAGGTCATGATTGATAAATATCCTTTTCATTATTTTACTTTTTTTTTAGAAAATGTTTAATTTGTAATGTTTTTACTGAGTTCAGCTTATGGCAAATTGCTTAAGATTGTAATGACCAATTGAAAGCAATGTGTTATGGAGGTAAATTAGCTATTATGTGCCTTTGTTTATCTCCAGTTTTTAAATGAATCTAGTTAAATTTAGTTACAGCGTAGTGGTTATGGCACTGAGCTACAAGCCGGAGGGTCGAGGGTTCAAGTCCCATTGGGGTCAGGATTTTTAAACTGACCCAAACCCTCTGGCGGCACTATGGCCCTGGGGTTGACTCAGCCTCTAACGGAAATAAGTACCAGACACTTGTTCTGGGGGTAAAGGCAGGCGTCACGCAGGGCTCCAACCCAGCTGACATAAAGTGCCGATTGTCTAGAAAAAGTGGGAGCCTTAACCTCCTACTACCCCAAGGACCTCCTGATGCCTGTAGTGGGATCACTTTTTTTACTTTTACTTTACAAAATTTTTCAATCTCAGGTCCAGAAAGATGGTTGTGTACAATTTTGAGTCGCTAGATTGTATACCAGATTCCTGCATTAAACAGTAAACCTCTCCACAGTACATATGTTGAAAAGGCATGTGGAACTGTTAATTGCAATTTGTCCATTTTATGGGAATGTTAACCCCTTTGGTGCTTTTTGATAGGAATAGGCTATGTGCTGGCACCATGTTTCACCTTCTCCATCATACAACACTATATTTCACAAACTTGTTAAGTTATGTAGGTAGGAAATAACACTATGAGGTTTATTTTGTTGAGTTGTCTTGACTCACCTCATACTTCTTGACTCCCTCGCGATCCGGATTTCGTCACTGTATTTGTGACATTCTCAATGCTGTTCACGTTCACAACAGACTCAGTCTACAGGAGAGGAGACCATTGGACGTCAGTTGTGAACGTGAGCAGCATTGAGAATGTCACAAATACAGTGACGAAATCCGGATTGCGAGGGAGTGAAGAAGTATGAGGTGAGTCAAGAACAACTCAACAAAACCACAAACTTGTACTGATCCTACTTTCCTCTCTGTTCAAGAATACATCGTCTATGTAAAGTGTTCTGCCAAAGTAGTAGATTGAATTCACCCAGTGCTGAACCCAAAGCATGTAAAGTGCAGCGCGTGGCATTAAAACACATACAATATCTTTTAATATAGTAGATTGGGATACTCCAATATTAAGGCTAGTGTAATGATTTTAGCACACCTTGCATTTAAGCTTAGGATCAAGTGCTTATTCATAAATTTTCTGGTGAAATTTTTATTATGCATACACCTGAGATCATTTGTGTGAGAAACTGAGCACTTTGACTCACACCAGAGATGTGTGCATCAGTTTTCTTAAGAGACTTTCGAGAGTAAAAATAATAATAAATAATAAACCAATAGAACAAGTAACACACTTTAATTATTTAGGTAATAATATATCACAGTTTCATAATCAAAATTCCCGTTTACCAAAGATGATTTACCACCTCAACCCTAAAGGCAAAAGAGACCTCGGAAGACCCTTCAACCGATGGAAAGATCAGTTTTTGTTGTCGCAGAACGGGCATCATCACCCAATACTGCATTTGGAAGAAGAAGAAGTTTTCTTAAGAGATTGAACTGGAATGTACACCTCCCTCATTCTTTTCTCATTCGGACATGTTTCTAAGACCATTATGTCAATTCTCAATTAGATTCTCTCTCTAATGGTATGCAGAGAAACTCGCAATCAGATCCTATCCATGAATTATTCATTAATTTAATAGTTAAGTTCGTATTTTTTTTAACATTCTTACCTCTCATGTTTGTTTTGTTGGACAATCGTTTCAATGCTTATTGCTCCATCTTCAGCTTGTCACAAACTGGTTTTTTCTTTTCAAGTTTTCGGCCCTGGATCTGTGTTCCAAAGAACTTGGTAATGAGGCTCCTTTCTCCGGGAATTTGAAGTTCATAATTTTCTCCTTGTTCTTCTGTATATAGATTTTTTCCCCAAATTGTGAGTTCATTGGTATTTTCTAACTGTTTTAATAATTTTGTATTTATATCTATTTTGTGTTTTTCTGTCCAAACGTGAGCTGCTACTGCAGATTTTTTCTACTTCTCCATTTTTTTACATTTCTTACGTGTTCTTTAGTTCTAATGTTTAAATTTCTCTTTTTGTCTTCTTTTTGAGATGTGGGTTTTCCCATACTGTAGGCTCTGTTGATAACTGCAGTTCCAGCAGTTTTGCCTTCTCTTCATTCTTAAGATTTTTGCCCCCACATGTGAACAGTTACTATTTCTCCTTATTTTATATTTCTAATGTGTTCCAGATCATTTTTATGTAGTTTTTCATATGAAGATCTTTTTTTTTTACCCCACATTTGTTCTGATAAATTCTGGATTTTTTATATACAAATGAAAATATAGTATGAGATGTAAATTTCTGGTTCAGCCTTTGTTAATAAACTAAACCCCATGGTTCAACAGGCCTAGAATGCCCTTGGTCTACCAGGTGGGTGCTGGCCTCACATCCACATGTGTTATTCATACATTTTCAGCTGGGGTGACATGTGATCAGCATGTTGGGTCCCTCAGTTATAGCTGTTTTCTCAACACGGAGCTGTTACTTATTGTAGCTACCCAAATTCCTCATGATGCTGACTGGGCAGTGGTCCCATGCTGGTAGAAATTCATGAGAAACTTTCTTCCCCATGGAGACTCGAACCAGTTAAAGTCCCATAGCTCTGTGCCAAGGCATTTTGCCTTAACCACTTGGCCACGGTGTGGGACTAACTTGTCATTATCTCATAGTGTTTCTACTTATGAATTATTAATTTTGATTCCTAATTTATGAAACAATGCGGCCTATCATTATTGACATAGGATCTCTTCACATATTTACTAGCCAAGTAGCTAACTAGAAAATTCAAAGAGATGCCAAAATCTGACATGTGGTCATTGAGTGGATTTCAAACCACGACCGTGGTTTTCTGATTTTTTATTGTTTCCATAATAACCATAAAAACTGAAAATCTACAGCTGTTAATTCCTAAAACAAATATCTGAATTATGTCTATGGTTTCATAATTTCTGTGAATTTTCAGTCATGTAAACAATAAAAAATCTGAAAACCGCAGACTTTGATTGAGAAATCCACCCATAGAGACAATCAACAGCAAAATTATGCAGTGTTCAAGTGGATCCTAATGCAAGATCAGCTTTATTTCACTGTTTCTCATTGTTCCTAAGAAAAAAACAGAACAACAGAAATTTTTGAGATCATGGTTAATTTTAAATAAGATGAATGGAGTATGTAAAGAATATCACAAAAGACTAACCAAAACTATGAATTCTTAAGTAATTTTTTACATATATTAATTTTACAACAAAATTCAGCATGCAATAATGAATAAGTTATCCGCACTTCTTTTTATAGGCTGTTTTGAATGTCATATAACAAGAGCACACTCTTGGAAATTAGGTACAGGTATTGAAGATGTTACAAAATTAATAGTGAGTGGAGAACATATTTTTTAATGACTCATCTCATATAATTTCAAATTTCTTTGATACAGGCGGTTTCAGACAATATTGTCCCTCTTCAGTCATGGCTTCTACTGATGAATTTCTATGTTCGTTAATTAAATAAAAATAAAACTAAGTTTTATTTTTATTTAATTAATAAATATGGATTTTCATCAAGTAAACACCAACTCAATTGATTATCTATGTTTGTTGATTTCTCTAAGGACATCACCTCTTGTGCTGCCATCTTTGGTTGGGATTATAAACTTGTAATTAAATTTTTATCCACCGGAATATCGAAGTTCATAGATCAATATTTATTCTTCTGAATGAATATCTTTTCCCTTCGGAAGAATAAGTATTGATCTATGAACTTCGATATTCCGGTGGATAAAAATTTAATTACAAGTTTATAATCCCAACCAAAGATGGCAGCACAAGAGGTGATGTCCTTAGAGAAATCAACAACCATAGAATTTCATCAGTGGAAACCATGACTGAAGAGAGACAAGATATTGTCTGAAACCGCCGGTATCAAAGAAATTTGAAATTATATGAGATGAGTCGTTACAAATATGTTCTCCACTCACTATTAATGATATAACCTCATAATGTTTACTTCCCAATATTAATTTAAATATGTTACAAAATGTTTGAATACTCAAAATATGTATATTAATTTGTGTTTCAGAAAAAACGATAGCTTGGAAAAGGGTGGTACAAGGTGTGCGTGAGATGTGTGATGTGTGTGAGACAACTTTGTTCAACTTCCACTGGGCGTGCAATAAATGTGGGTTTGTGGTGTGCATTGACTGCTACAAGGTAAGATGTTACAGATTGTGGTAAGCTATGACATATTATCAGTGAAATTAAAATAGTACACCCCAAAACAAGAAATGAATGCCATTGAACATTGTTAAAAACTGACAGTTTTAGGATTTTTAGTAAATTTTTTCCTACCCCCTTTTTTTACTGATTTTAGTTCTTCACTTTCCTACGATCTTTGTTTTTATAGTTCTGTTTATCTTGTGAAATCTGTACTTCTGTTATTTCTGTGGAGGCAAAGCCTTTGGACACAAGCCTCCACTACCTCTCATTCCTTACCCTTTATTTTTCTTCACATCTTCTAAATTTTGAGGATGTGCCAAACTGGAGTGTTCTTTTTTATCTCAGAAAAATGTAAGGTTGCTTTCTCATTATCAAGTTTTATCATTTAATGTTCATTAAAAATTTTCAATGAACTTGTATAGGGAATCCATTTTAAGCGGAAACCTTTTTACAGCGTTGCAGCTCTCACTTTGACCCCTATTGTGCTTGCACCGGCGGGGAGCACATTCCGTTACTATCAGCAAATGAAGACAGAAGCTACAAAATACAAATAACTCAACTAATTTAGATTATTATAAAAAAAATAGGCGTACATATTTTTGGGGTATTGTTGAAAATGACCCTTTCCCCAGTAAGACATGCCTCACATTATATTTAAATTAATATTGGGAAGTAAACATTATGAGGTTATATCATTAATAGTGAGTGGAGAACATATTTTTAACGACTCACCTCATATAATTTCAAATTTCTTTGATACCGACGGTTTCAGACAATATCTTATCCCACTTCAATCATGGCTTCCACTGATGAAATTCTCAGGTTGTTGAGGTGATGTCCTTAGAGAAATCAACAACCAGAGAATTTCATCAGCCATGACTGAAGAGGGACAAGATATTTCTGAAACCATCGGTATCAAAGAAATTTGAAATTATATGACTGAGTCGTTAAAAATATGTTCTCCACTCACTACCAATGCCTCATATTGTTTAAACAAATTATCTGCCATTTTGTGTAATTTCGCTTCAGTAATAGACTCCATTGCACATGTTGTTTCGACCTTAAGTAATCATTTGATTTTATCATAAATTAAACCTCATAGTGATTAATTGCTATGAAAGTTCAATAGGCTAAATTATCCGCTGATAACTTTCTTATGCAACGCACAACAAGCACCCCACTACAACATGCTGAAGCAACTAACTGCTGCGATTTTGTGTACAACTTGTCTCCCATGCTGCGATCGTACTGCTCACAGCGGTGGCAGAATGATGTAAGGTTTCCTCTTAAATGGATTCCCTGTACAAAACCATACAAAGCACTTCCTGATATACATCCAAAAATCCTAAAAAAAAATTAAAGCATTTCTGAGTAAGTTAAAAGTATAGTTATATTTTATAACATTTGAAATGTAATTGCAGATTTAAAGGCACCAAATATTTGTTACCATTTGTGTTATGAGTAAAAGGGAGAATATATATATATGGTCTCGAGGTAGCATGCTGCCTTGGGACAGTTTTTCTGGGTGAGGATTTTATTGGGGTTTTTCCTCACCTGTAAGACAAATGTCAGGAAAACTTTTAAGGCCCAAACGGTCCCCGAAATCATATGGCCATCATCATTATCACTATCATCATCATCGTTCACCGGTGTGGAAAGCAACGGCAAGCTACCACACCTATAATTCCCTAGTAAAGCTGCAGGCATAGTATGGAAATGCTATAATTGCAATGAAGGACCTGCCTTTGAGCAGAATTACTATGGGTGGATTTGGCAGTAAATAATATGATCAAGTTGCAGTGAATATACATTACCTCACATTTCTGATTTGTTTTCAAACATCCCTATTTACATTAAATATATAAATATTTTAAAATACCGGTAACTATATTTATGTTTTCCCTTAACAGAGATTTAGGCGCTCTCCTCCTACAGGGAAGAATTTGCACCATACTAATTTATTTACACTTGTTTTCGTACAGATGTCATTTTTGAGTGGTCCGTGGTCAGCGTTCCGCCTCATACTGACATCTAGGAAACTAACTATTGAATAAACAGCTTAATTTTATTTGTTAAATAGTCCTAACAAATGTCATCTGGAGCACAGCTTCCATCCATAGTAATTCTGCCCAAAGGCAGATCCTTTACTGCAATCATAGCATTTTCATGCTATGCTTGCAGCTTTACTAGGGAATTGTAGGTGTGGTAGCTTCCCGTTGCTTTCCACACCGGTGACGGATGATTATGATCTGTACGGCTTACTTCAGGAAAAACTCTTCTAACGGCCTAGATTGAAGAAATTTTATATTATTTTTAGTCTGATCATCTTACCTCAATATTAATGTTGATTTGTTCTTGAACATGTTTCAAAATAATTGTTTTATCGTCCTCAAAATATCACTTCCTAAAATGAAATATTAATTGTAGAAATTTACTTGTTCGTATGGAAAAAAATATATTTTATACCTAAAAGTTGAAAGTTTACATAACACTATATTTAATTAATGTTGGGAAGTAAACATTATGAGGTATAATCATTAAAAATTCATCGGAGAACATATTGTTTAAACAACTCACCTCATAGGATTCATGCTTCCATGATATCGCGATTTCAAACATAATCATGTTCATCGTCAGCCATAACTCCGACTGATGAAATTCTTCGGCCGTCAACTATTCTATTGTCGCCATCTTCAATGCTGCCATCTATGGTTGAATTTATGAACTTCGAAATCAATGTAATTTCGTTAGGGATATCAAAATTCATTGATCTATTTTTGTTTTTCTGAATGTATATTTTTTCCCAAACTTTTAAAACAAGTAGAGAAACCTTTGGAATTGACAGTTTGGGAAAAAATATACATTCAGAAAAACAAAAATAGATCAATGAATTTTGATATCCCTAACGAAATTACATTGATTTCGAAGTTCATAAATTCAACCATAGATGGCAGCACTGAAGATGGCGACAATAGAATAGTTGACGGCCGAAGAATTTCATCAGTCGGAGTTATGGCTGACGATGAACATGATTATGTTTGAAATCGCGATATCATGGGAGCATGAATCCTATGAGGTGAGTTGTTTAAACAATATGTTCTCCGATGAATTTTTACATAACACTTTCATGCAATTAACTCGAGTCCCATGTGTGCCGTGCGTGAATAACTTTGCACGTGAATGTGTTTGATACCAGTTTGTATTTAACATGCTTGTGATGACAACATATCTAACTGATGTTTGATGTTTGTATTGAGCTTTTTAACCGTCTGAATGCATGGCTGTAACATGAATGCATATCCAATAAATTGTATGTGTGAGAAAGACAGACTACAATTGTTTTGTGTTTTGTCGACAGGGAAGGAAGAATGGCTCTATAAAGATTTGGGGAGAAGCTGGCAAGGATAGAGATGAGTTTTCGTGGTTGTTGTGTACAAATAGACAAGCTCATGAGCAGGAGAAGTTAATGCTGACACAGATAATAGCAGGCGACTCGCTACTACAGTTAGGCAAGAAAGTACATGAGGTTAGAGCACTCTGGAACATTCCCCAGTACTGTGGCTGTCCGGTGAGCAAAGAATCACCACAGAAGTCTACAAATGGCATATGCAAGGTAATTAAATTATAGTGTACAGCAAACTCCCAATTATCCACGTTAATTGGGACCGAGATATGCACGGATAATCCAATTAAGTTATTTGGCGACGTGGAAGTTGATCAGTAATTTATTTATAAGCATGAAATGAATCGCGAATTCTTCTTACATCGTACTTCTATGTTTTTAAACAGTATCGGCGACCATCGTCAGCTGTTCTCGCAACTGACGATGGTCACTGATACTGCGGTGCTGATATATACGTGTAAGAATTTACAAAAAGATATGGATTAATAACTAAAATTATTTATTAAAATTTATATAAATTATTGAATATAAACATTAATAAATTATTCTATAACATTATTTGAGCTTTTATTTAAAGGGGGGTAAAATTAAATTGGAATATATCTACATCGGTATATTGTAAAAAAATTATTTGATATTATGTTATATTTTCTATTATAAAATAATTATGTTTCAAAAAACATAGAAGTATGAGGTAGAAGAATTCACAATTCATTTGATGCTTATCAGTAAAACCTCATAATGTTAAAAATTCCCAAATTTATTATATTAAAAGTGGGGGGGGGGCACGCCGTAGCGTAGTGGTTAAGGCACTGAGCTACAAGCCGGAGGGTTGAGGGTTCAAGTCCTGTTGGGGTCAGGATTTTTAAACTGACCAAAACCCTCTGGCGGCACTATGGCCCTGGGGTCGACTCAGCCTCTAACTGAAATGAGTACCAGACGCTTGTTCTGGGGTAAAGGCGGCCGTCACGCAGGGCTGACATAAAGTGCCGATTGTCTAGAAAAAGTGGGAGCCTTAACCTCCTACTACCCCAAGGGCCTCCTGAGGCCTGTTGTGGTATCACTTTACTCTATTATATTAAAAGTAATTTATTTACCCACTTTAACACTACTTATCCCTTGTACAAAAAAACACCAAGTTATGTTTATATATCACTTTGGCTAGACCAGTGTTGACCTATGGTAGTGAAGCATGGACACTAAAAAGACAACATGAAAGGAGAATAACGGCTTGTGAAATGAGATTCATGTGCAGAACAGCGGGTTACATCAGATGGGATCGGAAAAGGAACGCCGATATCTTAAAAGAATTGAAGACTATGCCAATTTTGGAATATATTAAACAGTACCAACTAATTTATTTAACTTTCACAGGGAAAGAACACTATGAGGTTTAATTTAATAATTAACTTAATGTTTTTATTACCTCACCTCATATCCTTTTTCTTCTATACTGCAGTTTCGGAGCTTATCTCCATCGTCAGTAGCCTCTGGTCGACCAGTGTTATGTCGTTTCTTGGCGGTTTCCTTCTTACTTCTGTCGGTGGACCGATGAACCTCTGGATTAGGTCAAAATTTGCGGGAGTTTCAAAATTCATGAGTTTTTCTTTTTTGTTTTTTTGGATGTGGATTTTTTCCCAGACTGTGAGTTCACATCCAAAAAAACAAAAAAGAAAAACTCATGAATTTTGAAACTCCCGCAAATTTTGACCTAATCCAGAGGTTCATCGGTCCACCGACAGAAGTAAGAAGGAAACCGCCAAGAAACGACATAACACCGGTCGACCAGAGGCTACTGACGATGGAGATAAGCTCCGAAACTGCAGTATAGAAGAAAAAGGATATGAGGTGAGGTAATAAAACATTAATTTAATTATTAAATTAGTACCAACTAAATTGGAAACACCATCTCGAAAGAATGAGTTCAAATCGGATCCCCAAAGCTGTTTATAATTATATACCAAGAGAACGAAGATCTCTGGGCCGTCCTATGAAATGCTGGGGGGAACATTTTCTATAGGATCGTAACAGGTTTTGACCTAATACTTGGAAGGAAGAAGAAGAAATGCAACACATTCATAATTATATTACCTCAATATTAATGTTGATTTGTTCTTGGAATGTATTTTTGATTGGATCCCAATCATTCTCAGTCAAAATATTACTTCTTAAAATAAAACATTTACATATTCATAAAATGCTATATTAAATGTATTTAGGTGGGAGTAGTAATTATCATTAATGTATTTTACTCGTGAATATGAAAAAAAAAGTGGGGCATAACCAGCGACAAGTATACTAGTAACCACTGATATCCACACTTATAACCAGCGATGACAAGTAATCAGCGATAACTGCATTAGTAACCACCAATAACCACACTACTAACCAGCGGTAAACCCACTGCCACAGCACATCTGAGGTTTCAATCTGTAACAACAAACTTTCAGTGACTCACACAACGAAAATTTCTGAAATTGTGTTGTATTCTCAGAATGTTGGTTGGTACCATAAAAAGCATCA
Organism: Diploptera punctata; assembly: GCA_030220185.1. Taxonomy (NCBI): domain Eukaryota; kingdom Metazoa; phylum Arthropoda; class Insecta; order Blattodea; family Blaberidae; genus Diploptera; species Diploptera punctata. Next base: position 926,855 of record JASPKZ010004590.1, on the reverse strand, counting down.
AGAGAGGGGGGTTGTGAGTGTGGTTGTTCTATTGTGCTAGTTTCTTAGTGCAGTTCACAGTACGTTTGAAAATAAAGATTTTTTTCATAACAATACAAAATACAGTACATTATTTAGCTTCATTTTTAAAAAAAAACAGTAAAAAGTCATTATTAATAAATGAGTTGGAGAAAATGTTTTAACATCTCACACCAGTTGCGCCTTCACCGATACCAGTTTCAAAAGTATAGTATTACTTCCATCTTCAGTTAAACTCAGTGTTTCCTCCCTCTGTAAATTTAATTAAAAAAGAGTCATGCTCGGATAATACATGCATGGATAATCGGGAGTTTGCTGTATTAGAAAGTCTGCATACTAGTATTGCTACTAAAACAATTGTTTCTTATGATGCTGCTGTTATGAGAACCACAATTAGTATAACAGCATTTATGTTATCCCTCCTACCTAGCTTTCATTCTTGAAGAGCAAGATAATTTTTTTTTCCATCGTTGTCTGATTTTGTAAAAACAATCCCCTTTTACGTGTTATATTAATTTATGTCCTGCACCATAGCCGAGTGGTTAAGTCAAGAAGATTTGATGCAGAGCTATGGGACTTGTGCTGGTTCGAGTCTCCATGGGGGAAGAAATTTTCTCATGGAATTTCGGCTAGTATGGGACCAGTGCCCACCCAGCATCATGATGCATTTGGGTAGCTACAATAAGTAGCAGCTCCAGGTTGAAAAGACCAGCTGTAATGACTGGGGAACCCAACTTGCTGACCACATGTCACTGCTACACTGGCTAGTTGATCATCTACCTCTGTGATCAACACATGTGGATGTGAGGCTGGCTGGTAGCCATTCTATTTTTATTACTGGTTTGCTGATATGTATATGACGTAGCATTGACCTCATTTCAGATTTCCAAATAGTCCACTAAAATTTCATGTCTCTAAATAATTGTATTCATTGTGTAATGTATATTTTTGATAACTCACATAAAATAATTAATATGAAGATAAGCTATGATGTAACAATTACATGAAATTTATGAGGTAAGGTGTATATTTATATAGTTTTCAATTTTAATGTATTATATGTATGTGTAAAAATTAATTTATGATCAGTTCTGTGCAAAAAAACTTACGGATTTACATTGCATGATTAGATTTTAAATTTTAAACAGTGTAGTTGGTAATTTTATGCCAGGACAAGTTCTGAGGGGATTATCACTCTTGATTACCTACTGTGTTACAACAATATATTGCTTTTGATGTTTTTATTATTCATTTCATACATCTCAATAATGGATAAATCATACACCGCTGTGGTCTCGAGATAGCATGCTGCCTTGTCACGCAGCGGGCCCAGGTTCGATCCCTGGTCGGAACAGTTTTTGTGGGTGAGGTTTTTATCAGGGTTTTTCCTCACCTGTAAGACAAATGTCAGGAAAACTTTAAGGCCCAAACGGTCCCCGAAATCATATGGCCATCGCAATCATCATTCATATTCATCTTAGGCTAAGCTTAGGATTAGGGACTCTCCTGGCGCACCATTTTCATCACCCATCATATCATCGGGGCAACGTAACCCCGCCTTCCAGGCGCCCCAACCTCAGAAGTGGGTTACAAGTATGCCATGCCAGGAGAGAAACCAGGAATGTTGGAGGACAAACCTGGGGCATTTGAAAAAAAAAATATTTGAAGAGCAAACAAATGCTTGGCCTGTGGTTTGAACCCAGGACCTTTTGCACACTAGGCAAGTGCTCTACCATCTGAGCTACCTGATAAATGCAAATTGCTATCTAAATACAAATTTTTCTCTTATACATTGTTGATTGCCGAATGCTACGAGCCTTTGCTTCGATTACGCAAATGGGAGCTTCTATTTAAGAAGACATTTATTGTGAATTTGAACATCACTGTATAAAGCCAGTAGGGTTTCTTTCGATGTTTTTATTATTGATTTAACACTTCTCACTGAAGGATAAAATATATTTGAAGAGAAAAAAATATATGCTCAGAGTGGAGTTTGAACTCAGGGCCTTTGGCTTTCTAGGCCAATGCTATACTGCTGAGCTATCTGGGCACTCCAATCTTTCAAATTTAGTTATTTTATATTTGATATTGATAATCCTCAAACACTATATTTAAAGAAGTTGTTTTATAGCTGAGAATTTATTTCAGAACTCCTGGGGAGCCATAAGTTAAAATTGCACCATGTAGTTAATATCTTCTTCTTCCTTCCAAGTATTAGGCCAAGGCCTGTTACGATCCTATAGAAAATTTTCCCTCTAGCGTTTGAGGGAAATTCTCGTATAAGACTTGAAAGCATAATAATAGTCCCTTCGGTTGGTTGCTGGCCAAAGGAAGGCAAGACCAGTGATGGGGCTGCCATCTTATAGCCTCTGGTCAGGCTTTTCTGGAGAAGAAAAGAAAATAAAGGAAAGAAAGGAAAGACTCCCTAGCCCTCGGATGCCCTAATAGCGTCGGGGTCGAAAAAACAAGAGTTAACCAAGAGAGGTTAGATAGTAAAGTTAAAAGTGTAGTTAATATAAACAATTTAATTTATAGTACGTAAAGAAAAATAGGGAAGAAATGAATTTATGATAGTTGTATATGTAGTTCACAGTATTTAGCTGAAATAATAATTCTGTTTTTTCTGCTGATAATTGAGTCTTTTCCCACTATTCCATTTATCCCAGTAACACTATAAAAATTATAATAGAAAGCTGCAGAAAGGTAGGTGTATGTTGTATATATGTGTATGTGTTTGTGTAAAGCCTACCTTACAAGGTTCCATGATCACAAAGTAACCCCATGAGAATATTTTATTTTGTGTTGACAATATTTTTTGTGTTTTGGTCAGGATTTGTTGAAAATCTTCAAGAATGAACCAGTGAATGGGCTAGTGAAGCAGGAAAAGGAATGCGATGACGTGAAGAATGGAGCCATTGTGAAGGATGACGACCAGAATTCCCCTCTTAACTGGTTGGCAGATGTTGCACTGTCCAGCGAGGACAAAAAGCCATGTGAGGTAACCAAGGAAACCTTGTAGGGTGGGCCTTCGCATGTTCTTGGTGTTTAATATTAATTCAAGAGTACCATGTTCTTCATTTTTATACGGAAGTTTTAATTAATAATGGCGATAAAAGAAATCATATTCCCCTTACGCGTTGTTACAATGACATGAGCATTTTTCTAAATCATTTTGTTGTTATATTTATTATCTGTCCACCCTAAGAAACACACTTTGACATTTAACTTCCAAATGTGTTACTTTGCGCAGCATATGTAAAAGTGCATGTGCAGTCTGTCAGCTTTTCGTTACAAGCTGATAAATTTATTAAATTATTAAAATTCATCCGAGAACATATTGTTTAAACAACTCACCTCATAGGATTCATGCTTCCATGATATCGCGATTTCAAACATAATCATGTTCATTGTCAGCCATAACTCCGATAAATTTATGCACAACAATTGTTATAATTTTTAATGTTGCGGGTTGTATTAACACATACAATGGTATGTCGAGAAAACTAATTAAATTAGAATGTTAATGGTAAAATCAAATGTTTCCTACCTCTCCTCATACAAATCTTCTAAGTAGATTGCGATTTCGAGACCAGAGCGGTCTCATTCAGTACTATTTTGGCGACTGATGTTATGTAGATCGGAAGAAACTCTTCTTCTTTCCTCTGTTGGTGGACCGATGAACCTGACCTGATCCAGAGGTTCATCGGTCCACCAACAGAGGGAAGAAGAAGAGTTTCTTCCGATCGACATAACATCAGTTGCCAAAATAGTAGTGAAGATGAGACCGTTATGGTCTCGAAATCACGATCTACATAGAAGATTTGTTTGAGGAGATGTAAGAAATGTTTGATTTTACCATAAATTAAACGTCATAGTGATTATATTTAAATTAATATTGGGAAGTAAACATTATGAGGTTATATCATTAATAGTGAGTGGAGAACATATTTTAATCGACTCACCTCATACATTTTCAAACTTCTTTGATACCAGCGGTTTCAGACAAAATCATGTCCTTCTTCAGTCATGGCTTCCACTGATGAAATTCCGTGATTGTTCATTTTAAAAGTCTGTAATGTTTTATTTCAGGTTGTACAACTGTGAATCTTGAAAGAGCAGAAACAGCAACTCAAAAAGTTTATGTGGTAATGTTGTAGTGCGCACAATACCCGTAGTGGCGCTGCAACAAACGATTGTTTCTAAAATGGAGATTCCAAACGAGCATGCTCAGGTTGTCTGGTGGTTGCTGAAACAAACATAGCGCAAAGGAAATGTTGTGTACTATAATTACTGTACACGAAAATGATAATGTAACTCAAAGTTTTAATTTTGTGTTTGTGACAAACTCAAGTTCAGTGAACTTGGACATGTGTGCCTCGGGTGGTGCGAAGAATATCCAAGCTATAGCCAATTTCACGCCATGTGTTGAACAGCATGTCTTCTGTCACTGAGTTTATAACATCTCTATTGCATTGTTTTAAGTCCAGGACAAATGGACTTCGTTTCAGCATACCACCAGACAACCTTAGCATGCTCGTTTGGAATCTACCTTTTAGAAACAATCGTTTGTTGCAGTGCCACTACGGGTATTGTGCGCACTACAACATTACCACATAAACGCTTTGAGTTGATGTTTCTGCTCTTTCAATTCACAGTTGTACAACCTGAAATAAAAACATTACAGACTTTTAAAATGAGGGAATCTCACCGTGGACACTATGTACAATAAAAAACCTATGCACCTCACAATGAACTGTACACTTCACAAAATTATCCACCACTTTTATAGCAGGTTTTAGGCCTTTTCCTTTTCTTGTTGGCATTTTGGTATTACCAGTTTCTTTTAATTCCTTTCGAATATGTAAAACACTATTAAGTTATGTAGATAGGAAATAACACTATGAGGTTATTTAATATTAATATACTAAATTTGGGAATTTTTAACATTGAGGTTCAAATTCATAAGAATTAAATTAATCGTGATTATTTCATACCTCATACTTCTATATTTCTTTAAATACAGCACTGCAGTATCGGCAATTTCTTATCACCATCATCAGCTGTTTTCATGATTGTCAATTTTTACTTTTGTTGATAATTATCCAAACTGCCATCTGATGTTCTTTTAAAGAATTATTTTCTAAACTGCCATCTGGTGTTCATTTTAATGAATCATTTTCTAAACTGCCATCTGATGTAAAATTCAAAAAATTTACTTACCATCCTGAAGTTCATAATAAGTTTCAAAAAAATTGCAGAAAATTTAATATAACATTGGCTCCAATTAACAAATTTAGCCTGCGTAATCTTCTGTTAACTAATAATAAATTTAACACCCCAGACAACAAAAAATCTGGTATTTATCAAATTGATTGCAAAGATTGCAACATGATATATGTAGGAAAAACAAAAAGGAATTTGGGAACTCGTAAAAAAGAACACTTCAGAAATATAAAGAATGGAGAAATTGAAAAATCAGCTATAGCAGCACATAGTTCATTAGAGCATCATAGGATTGAAAAAGAAGTAAAACTTTTGAATATTTAATTTTAGGAAGTTATATTTTGAGGTTATTTTAATTATATTATTTTTTTGGTCTGGACATCTTACCTCAATATTAATGTTGATTTGTTCTTGGACATGTTTCAAATATAATTAAAACTTTTAAAACATAAGTAAAAATTGACAATCGTGAAAACAGCTGACGATGGTGATAAGAAATTGCCGATACTGCAGTGCTGTTTTTAAAGAAATATAGAAGTATGAGATATGAAATAATCATGATTAATTTAATTCTTATTATTTAATATTGTTTATTTTTTCTTTCACTCACCTCATACTTCATAACTCCTAGCAAACCCAGAGTTTCGTCACATGATTTGTGACATTCTCAATGCTGTTTCACGTTCACATGTGCCTCATGGATTACCCGCCCATTTATTTTCCTCGAGTGTGTTTCTTAGGCTGGACAGAGTATAATAATTAGTAGCAGTGGGTTGGATTTAATTTATTCCTGGAATTTTTTATAGTGGTAAATGTGACAATGACAGCTACTTTGAGATTGTATGCAATGTTTGTATCTTACTATGTTCAGTTAGTGTTCTTTATCATTCTTTTTATTCAATGCCACACCAGTTTGTCACTTCAACATTTCTGGTATTCTCTTCTTGGCATTGGCATATTATAACCCATTTCTGAGGTTGGGGCACCTGGAAGGTGGGTTTACACTGTCAATGATATGATGTGTTATGACGATGGTAATGATGTGCCAACAGAGGCCTTAATCCTAAACTTATTTTAATGAGGTGAATATGATATTGATAATAATGGCCAGATAATGTTCAGGGACTGTTTGGGTCTTCAATTATCCTGACATTTGTCTTATGGGTGAGGAAAATACCTCACCCAGAAAACTTGTCCCAACTGGGGACCGAACCCAGGCCTGCTTGCTGTGTCACAGGGCAGAATGCTACCTCGAGACCACAAGCGGTGGATTTGTTTTTATCATAAAATTAAAAAAGACTGATACATTAATATAGAGAATGTTAGGAACAGTATGCCAGGCAAGTGAGAGTTTTTATGGGATGACAATCATTGTGTCATTGCATTGCCTAGACTGGGGTTTGAGCCCAGGACCTTTGACTTTCTATGTCAATGCTCTTCCATCTGAGCCACCTAGGCCTCCAATCTAAACGCGTATTTTTCTCTTACACATAGTTAATTCCCTAACCCCGAATGCTACGAGCCATTGCTACGATTTTTTGCAAATGGCGGCTTCTTTGTTAAGACTTTTTTTTATTGGGAATTTAAACATTACTTATAAAGCCAGTAGTGCTTCTTTCAATGTTAATATTATTCGTTTTTAAACACCTTAATGATGGACAAATTATATTTGAAAAGAAAAATATACGCGTAGACTGGGGTTTGAACCCAGGACCTTTGACTTTCTATGTCAATGCTCTCCTATGTACGTTGTAATTCCCTCGCGCCAAATGCTTGAAACCTTTGCTTCTATCTTTGCAAATGGCGGCTTCTTAGTTAAGAAGACATTTATTGGGAATTTAACACTACTTTATAAAGCCAGTATGGCTTCTATTGATGTTTTATTATTAATTTAACACTTCTCACTGAAGGATAAATTATGTTTGAAGAGAAAAAATTATCCTTCAGTGAGAAGTGTTAAATTAAAATAAAACCGTCAAATTTGAGAATTTTTACATTATGAGGTTTTCTTGTTAATCAAATGAATCGTGAATTCTTCTTACCTCATACATCTATTTTTTTTTAACACAGAACTCCGGTATCGGGAAAAATACCATTGCCATCTTCAGCTTTTACACAACTCTGTGATAACAGCTGAAGATGGGATTGATATGTTTTCCTACAACGCAGTTCCGTGTTTAAAAAAATATAGTTGTATTTATGGGGTAAGAAGAATTCACGATTTATTTGATTCTTATTACTGCAGTATCTTGTGTATTTTAGATACGTTGGATGCTTTGGAGTTAAAAGCTTGATACTTGATGATTGATTTGGATTTTATGAGATCTTGAAGTTTTTCAACACTAGGAAAACTATATTGTAGTTAGAGTAAAGACAATATTTGTTGTGATTGCAGGATTCGGGTGGCAGCAGCAGTGACTCAGATGAGGATAAGGAAGGCAACTACTCAACTCTACGCGAGTTGCTGATCCGTCCGTCTCACAAACCAAATAGTAATGGCAGTCGCTCGACGTCACCAGCAGGGGGCCTTAGCACTGCAGCTGTGCCTGGAACAAAGAGTTCCAAGAAGTCTAGATTGGACACCTTGGATGAGGTGATATCTAGTGTAATAGAGCACAGTGTGCAGAAGGAAGAGAATCGCAGCACTACAAGCTCCGTCGAGGGGAAGCCCCAAATCGAGCTGAAGCACTTTGTGAGGCGTTACAACTGGGCACAGAAGGGCAGGGAACCTCTGCCAATCAGAATTATGACTCTTACCGAGAGCAAGATTTTGTATCCAGATGTTCCTCACTCATGGCTCTGCGATGGCAAACTCCTGAGGCTGAATGACCCTAACTGTGAGGGAAATTATCGCATATTTCAGGTAAACTTTCATTCACTAATTAATTAATTGGTGGTGGTGGCTTTTCTTAACATATTGTGGATTTATACAAAAATTGATGGTTATGATGGTTTTTGCATTATGATATAGTCCATAGTGAGCAGGTTGTTTTTTTTTATTGAAATATATTTTGTTTATAGGATCAGTGGAAGCGAGGACAGCCTGTGATAGTCTCTGACGTAACAAAACATCTGGATATGAGTCTGTGGCATCCGGATTCATTTGCACGAGATTTCGGGGAAGACAAGAATGACTTAATTAATTGTATGACTGGAAATCTGGTGCCCAACCAACCAATGAGGAAGTTCTGGGAAGGTTTTGAACATTTTTCACGTCGGCTGAAGGATGATAGAGGAAATCCCATGCTGTTAAAACTGAAGGACTGGCCCCCAGGTATGTGCATTGTTAATTTTTACCAATGTTCACATTTAGTGCACTAATTCCATATTATATGGAAGAGACAGTGTTTTATATTTGATTTAAGTTACATTATGAGGTTTAATTTAATTCAGTGGATTAGCTCAGTGGTCTGACATTAGCACGGAAAGCTAAAGGTTCGGAGTTCAATTCCCGGTTCAGGCAAAAAAATTTCTCTTTACCATTGCGTTACAATATTTTAATTGTATTTATTAATTTACTTATTTCTATTGTTTATTTTTTCACCTCATACTTCATAACTCCTAGCATACCCAGGGTTTCGTCACATCCTTTGTGACAAAAAAAATAAACAATATTAAAAAACCTCATAGTGTTATTTCCTATCTACATAACTTACTTATTTCTATCATAGTAATAGCTTTAGCTTCACAATATTAATTTAATTTAATGTTTGAGTTTGTATTTTTTAACATTCTTACCTCATATGTTTATTTTGTTGGACATCTTTTCATAGCTTGAAATGATCATCCAACAAAATAAATATGAGGTAAGAATGTTAAAAAATAACTCATATATATATAACTGTTTTCTGTACATTGAAAGGTTACTATTTATATTAATATGCTATAAGATAATAACTGAAATTACCATCCATTGAAACACCACAAATTTCAAAAAGTTTAATATAAGATTAGCAGCAAAGAATGAATACAGCCTTAATAGGATAATTAAAACCAATAAAAATAAGAAACCAGATGGCAACGTTATAGAGGGAGATTCCAACGAATATCCGGTAGTCATAATGGCGGTTGAAAATGAATGACAAGATCATTTGAAAACTATAGTTACCGTGTTTGAAAAACATGAAATATGAGGTAAGATATATTTGAAGAGAAAAATCCTCGCCTAGACCGGGACTCGAACCCGGGACCCTTGGCTTTCCGGGCCAAGTGCTCTACCAACTGAGCTACCGAGGCGAGTCACGATCCAGACGCAAATTTTTCTCTTATGTACGTTGTAATTCCCTCGCGCCAAATGCTTGAAACCATAGCTTCTATCTTTGCAAATGGCGGCTTCTTAGTTAAGAAGACATTTATTGGGAATTTAACACTACTTTATAGCCAGTAGGGCTTCTATTAATGATTTTATTATGTTAAAATGTTAAGATGTTAAAATGACTCATTAATTTATTAAAAATAAGAGAATTGAAAATGAAAACAAATCAGGAATTAATCAGATCAAATGCAGGGATTGTGACAAAATTTATATTGGAAAAACGAAAAGAAATTTGAAAACAAGGGTGAAAGAACATCTTGGAAACATCAAAAATGGAGAAGTGGAAAAGTCAGCAGTAGCTGCTCATGCTTGGTCCGAAAAATATTTAATTGAATCAAAAGCCAGTCTAATTAAACAAATAGACAAAGAAAAGGAACTCACGGTTTGGGAAAAGATCCACATTCAGAAAAACAAAGGAAAGCTTATGAATTTCGAAATTCCTGCAAATTTTGACCTGATCCAGAGGTTCATCGGTCCACCGACAGAGGGAGGGAGAAGAAGAGTTTCTTCCGATCGACATAACATCAGTCGCCAAAATAGTACTGAAGATGAGACCGTTGTGGTCTCGAAATCGCGATCTACTTAGAAGATTTATATGAGGAGAGTAAGAAACATTTAATTTCATCTTAAATTAAACCTCATAGTGATTAATTCCTATAAAAGTTAAATATTTCTTTATATATTTTGATATTTCGAAGAGAAAAATTTTCGCCTAGACCGGGACTCGAACCCGGGACCCTTGGCTTTCCGGGCCAAGTGCTCTACCAACTGAGCTACCGAGGCGAGTTACGATCTAGACGCAAATTTTTCTCTTATATACGTTGTAATTCCCTATCGCCAAATGCTTTTGAAACCATTGTTTCTATCTTTGCAAATGGCGGCTTCTTAGTTAAGAAGACATTTATTGGAAATTTAACATTACTTTAAAAGCCAGTAAGGCCTCTAATGATGTTTTTATTATTAATTTAACATTTCTCAATGAAAGATAAATTAAATTTGAAGAGAAAAATTTTCGCCTAGACCGGGACTCGAACCCGGGACCCTTGGCTTTCCGGGCCAAGTGCTCTACCAACTGAGCTACCGAGGCGAGTTACGATCTAGACGCAAATTTTCTCTTATATACGTTGTAATTCCCTATCGCCAAATGCTTTTGAAACCATTGTTTCTATCTTTGCAAATGGCGGCTTCTTAGTTAAGAAGACATTTATTGGAAATTTAACATTACTTTAAAAGCCAGTAAGGCCTCTAATGATGTTTTTATTATTAATTTAACATTTCTCAATGAAAGATAAATTAAATTTGAAGAGAAAAATTTTCGCCTAGACCGGGACTCGAACCCGGGACCCTTGGCTTTCCGGGCCAAGTGCTCTACCAACTGAGCTACCGAGGCGAGTTACGATCTAGACGCAAATTTTTCTCTTATATACGTTGTAATTCCCTATCGCCAAATGCTTTTGAAACCATTGTTTCTATCTTTGCAAATGGCGGCTTCTTAGTTAAGAAGACATTTATTGGAAATTTAACATTACTTTAAAAGCCAGTAAGGCCTCTAATGATGTTTTTATTATTAATTTAACATTTCTCAATGAAAGATAAATTAAATTTGAAGAGAAAAATTTTCGCCTAGACCGGGACTCGAACCCGGGACCCTTGGCTTTCCGGGCCAAGTGCTCTACCAACTGAGCTACCGAGGCGAGTTACGATCTAGACGCAAATTTTTCTCTTATATACGTTGTAATTCCCTATCGCCAAATGCTTTTGAAACCATTGTTTCTATCTTTGCAAATGGCGGCTTCTTAGTTAAGAAGACATTTATTGGAAATTTAACATTACTTTAAAAGCCAGTAAGGCCTCTAATGATGTTTTTTTATTATTAATTTAACATTTCTCAATGAAAGATAAATTAAATTTGAAGAGAAAAATTTTCGCCTAGACCGGGACTCGAACCCGGGACCCTTGGCTTTCCGGGCCAAGTGCTCTACCAACTGAGCTACCGAGGCGAGTTACGATCTAGACGCAAATTTTTCTCTTATATACGTTGTAATTCCCTATCGCCAAATGCTTTTGAAACCATTGTTTCTATCTTTGCAAATGGCGGCTTCTTAGTTAAGAAGACATTTATTGGAAATTTAACATTACTTTAAAAGCCAGTAAGGCCTCTAATGATGTTTTTTTTATTATTAATTTAACATTTCTCAATGAAAGATAAATTAAATTTGAAGAGAAAAATTTTCGCCTAGACCGGGACTCGAACCCGGGACCCTTGGCTTTCTGGGCCAAGTGCTCTACCAACTGAGCTACCGAGGCGAGTTACGATCTAGATGCAAATTTTTCTCTTATATACGTTGTAATTCCCTATCGCCAAATGCTTTTGGAAACCATTGTTTCTATCTTTGCAAATGGCGGCTTCTTAGTTAAGAAGACATTTATTGGAAATTTAACATTACTTTAAAAGCCAGTAAGGCCTCTAATGATGTTTTTTTTTTATTATATTAATTTAACATTTCTCAATGAAAGATAAATTAAATTTGAAGAGAAAAATTTTCGCCTAGACCGGGACTCGAACCCGGGACCCTTGGCTTTCCGGGCCAAGTGCTCTACCAACTGAGCTACCGAGGCGAGTTACGATCTAGACGCAAATTTTTCTCTTATATACGTTGTAATTCCCTATCGCCAAATGCTTTTGAAACCATTGTTTCTATCTTTGCAAATGGCGGCTTCTTAGTTAAGAAGACATTTATTGGAAATTTAACATTACTTTAAAAGCCAGTAAGGCCTCTAATGATGTTTTTTTTTATTATTAATTTAACATTTCTCAATGAAAGATAAATTAAATTTGAAGAGAAAAATTTTTTTTTCGCCTAGACCGGGACTCGAACCCGGGACCCTTGGCTTTCCGGGCCAAGTGCTCTACCAACTGAGCTACCGAGGCGAGTTACGATCTAGACGCAAATTTTTCTCTTATATACGTTGTAATTCCCTATCGCCAAATGCTTTTGAAACCATTGTTTCTATCTTTGCAAATGGCGGCTTCTTAGTTAAGAAGACATTTATTGGAAATTTAACATTACTTTAAAAGCCAGTAAGGCCTCTAATGATGTTTTTATTATTAATTTAACATTTCTCAATGAAAGATAAATTAAATTTGAAGAGAAAAATTTTCGCCTAGACCGGGACTCGAACCCGGGACCCTTGGCTTTCCGGGCCAAGTGCTCTACCAACTGAGCTACCGAGGCGAGTTACGATCTAGACGCAAATTTTTCTCTTATATACGTTGTAATTCCCTATCGCCAAATGCTTTTGAAACCATTGTTTCTATCTTTGCAAATGGCGGCTTCTTAGTTAAGAAGACATTTATTGGAAATTTAACATTACTTTAAAAGCCAGTAAGGCCTCTAATGATGTTTTTATTATTAATTTAACATTTCTCAATGAAAGATAAATTAAATTTGAAGAGAAAAATTTTTTCGCCTAGACCGGGACTCGAACCCGGGACCCTTGGCTTTCCGGGCCAAGTGCTCTACCAACTGAGCTACCGAGGCGAGTTACGATCTAGACGCAAATTTTTCTCTTATATACGTTGTAATTCCCTATCGCCAAATGCTTTTGAAACCATTGTTTCTATCTTTGCAAATGGCGGCTTCTTAGTTAAGAAGACATTTATTGGAAATTTAACATTACTTTAAAAGCCAGTAAGGCCTCTAATGATGTTTTTATTATTAATTTAACATTTCTCAATGAAAGATAAATTAAATTTGAAGAGAAAAATTTTTTTCGCCTAGACCGGGACTCGAACCCGGGACCCTTGGCTTTCCGGGCCAAGTGCTCTACCAACTGAGCTACCGAGGCGAGTTACGATCTAGACGCAAATTTTTCTCTTATATACGTTGTAATTCCCTATCGCCAAATGCTTTTGAAACCATTGTTTCTATCTTTGCAAATGGCGGCTTCTTAGTTAAGAAGACATTTATTGGAAATTTAACATTACTTTAAAAGCCAGTAAGGCCTCTAATGATGTTTTTATTATTAATTTAACATTTCTCAATGAAAGATAAATTAAATTTGAAGAGAAAAATTTTCGCCTAGACCGGGACTCGAACCCGGGACCCTTGGCTTTCCGGGCCAAGTGCTCTACCAACTGAGCTACCGAGGCGAGTTACGATCTAGACGCAAATTTTTCTCTTATATACGTTGTAATTCCCTATCGCCAAATGCTTTTGAAACCATTGTTTCTATCTTTGCAAATGGCGGCTTCTTAGTTAAGAAGACATTTATTGGAAATTTAACATTACTTTAAAAGCCAGTAAGGCCTCTAATGATGTTTTTATTATTAATTTAACATTTCTCAATGAAAGATAAATTAAATTTGAAGAGAAAAATTTTTTTCGCCTAGACCGGGACTCGAACCCGGGACCCTTGGCTTTCCGGGCCAAGTGCTCTACCAACTGAGCTACCGAGGCGAGTTACGATCTAGACGCAAATTTTTCTCTTATATACGTTGTAATTCCCTATCGCCAAATGCTTTTGAAACCATTGTTTCTATCTTTGCAAATGGCGGCTTCTTAGTTAAGAAGACATTTATTGGAAATTTAACATTACTTTAAAAGCCAGTAAGGCCTCTAATGATGTTTTTATTATTAATTTAACATTTCTCAATGAAAGATAAATTAAATTTGAAGAGAAAAATTTTCGCCTAGACCGGGACTCGAACCCGGGACCCTTGGCTTTCCGGGCCAAGTGCTCTACCAACTGAGCTACCGAGGCGAGTTACGATCTAGACGCAAATTTTTCTCTTATATACGTTGTAATTCCCTATCGCCAAATGCTTTTGAAACCATTGTTTCTATCTTTGCAAATGGCGGCTTCTTAGTTAAGAAGACATTTATTGGAAATTTAACATTACTTTAAAAGCCAGTAAGGCCTCTAATGATGTTTTTATTATTAATTTAACATTTCTCAATGAAAGATAAATTAAATTTGAAGAGAAAAATTTTCGCCTAGACCGGGACTCGAACCCGGGACCCTTGGCTTTCCGGGCCAAGTGCTCTACCAACTGAGCTACCGAGGCGAGTTACGATCTAGACGCAAATTTTTCTCTTATATACGTTGTAATTCCCTATCGCCAAATGCTTTTGAAACCATTGTTTCTATCTTTGCAAATGGCGGCTTCTTAGTTAAGAAGACATTTATTGGAAATTTAACATTACTTTAAAAGCCAGTAAGGCCTCTAATGATGTTTTTATTATTAATTTAACATTTCTCAATGAAAGATAAATTAAATTTGAAGAGAAAAATTTTCTCTTCAAATTTAATTTATCTTTCATTGAGAAATGTTAAATTAATAATAAAAACATCATTAGAGGCCTTACTGGCTTTTAAAGTAATGTTAAATTTCCAATAAATGTCTTCTTAACTAAGAAGCCGCCATTTGCAAAGATAGAAACAATGGTTTCAAAAGCATTTGGCGATAGGGAATTACAACGTATATAAGAGAAAAATTTGCGTCTAGATCGTAACTCGCCTCGGTAGCTCAGTTGGTAGAGCACTTGGCCCGGAAAGCCAAGGGTCCCGGGTTCGAGTCCCGGTCTAGGCGAAAATTTTTCTCTTCAAATTTAATTTATCTTTCATTGAGAAATGTTAAATTAATAATAAAAACATCATTAGAGGCCTTACTGGCTTTTAAAGTAATGTTAAATTTCCAATAATGTCTTCTTAACTAAGAAGCCGCCATTTGCAAAGATAGAAACAATGGTTTCAAAAGCATTTGGCGATAGGGAATTACAACGTATATAAGAGAAAAATTTGCGTCTAGATCGTAACTCGCCTCGGTAGCTCAGTTGGTAGAGCACTTGGCCCGGAAAGCCAAGGGTCCCGGGTTCGAGTCCCGGTCTAGGCGAAAATTTTCTCTTCAAATTTAATTTATCTTTCATTGAGAAATGTTAAATTAATAATAAAAAACATCATTAGAGGCCTTACTGGCTTTTAAAGTAATGTTAAATTTCCAATAAATGTCTTCTTAACTAAGAAGCCGCCATTTGCAAAGATAGAAACAATGGTTTCAAAAGCATTTGGTGATAGGGAATTACAACGTATATAAGAGAAAAATTTGCATCTAGATCGTAACTCGCCTCGGTAGCTCAGTTGGTAGAGCACTTGGTCCGGAAAGCCAAGGGTCCCGGGTTCGAGTCCCGGTCTAGGCGAAAATTTTTCTCTTCAAATTTAATTTATCTTTCATTGAGAAATGTTAAATTAATAATAAAAACATCATTAGAGGCCTTACTGGCTTTTAAAGTAATGTTAAATTTCCAATAAATGTCTTCTTAACTAAGAAGCCGCCATTTGCAAAGATAGAAACAATGGTTTCAAAAGCATTTGGCGATAGGGAATTACAACGTATATAAGAGAAAAATTTGCGTCTAGATCGTAACTCGCCTCGGTAGCTCAGTTGGTAGAGCACTTGGCCCGGAAAGCCAAGGGTCCCGGTTCGAGTCCCGGTCTAGGCGAAAATTTTTCTCTTCAAATTTAATTTATCTTTCATTGAGAAATGTTAAATTAATAATAAAAACATCATTAGAGGCCTTACTGGCTTTTAAAGTAATGTTAAATTTCCAATAAATGTCTTCTTAACTAAGAAGCCGCCATTTGCAAAGATAGAAACAATGGTTTCAAAAGCATTTGGCGATAGGGAATTACAACGTATATAAGAGAAAAATTTGCGTCTAGATCGTAACTCGCCTCGGTAGCTCAGTTGGTAGAGCACTTGGCCCGGAAAGCCAAGGGTCCCGGGTTCGAGTCCCGGTCTAGGCGAAAATTTTTCTCTTCAAATTTAATTTATCTTTCATTGAGAAATGTTAAATTAATAATAAAAACATCATTAGAGGCCTTACTGGCTTTTAAAGTAATGTTAAATTTCCAATAAATGTCTTCTTAACTAAGAAGCCGCCATTTGCAAAGATAGAAACAATGGTTTCAAAAGCATTTGGCGATAGGGAATTACAACGTATATAAGAGAAAAATTTGCGTCTAGATCGTAACTCGCCTCGGTAGCTCAGTTGGTAGAGCACTTGGCCCGGAAAGCCAAGGGTCCCGGGTTCGAGTCCCGGTCTAGGCGAAAATTTTTCTCTTCAAATTTAATTTATCTTTCATTGAGAAATGTTAAATTAATAATAAAAACATCATTAGAGGCCTTACTGGCTTTTAAAGTAATGTTAAATTTCCAATAAATGTCTTCTTAACTAAGAAGCCGCCATTTGCAAAGATAGAAACAATGGTTTCAAAAGCATTTGGCGATAGGGAATTACAACGTATATAAGAGAAAAATTTGCGTCTAGATCGTAACTCGCCTCGGTAGCTCAGTTGGTAGAGCACTTGGCCCGGAAAGCCAAGGGTCCCGGGTTCGAGTCCCGGTCTAGGCGAAAATTTTTCTCTTCAAATTTAATTTATCTTTCATTGAGAAATGTTAAATTAATAATAAAAACATCATTAGAGGCCTTACTGGCTTTTAAAGTAATGTTAAATTTCCAATAAATGTCTTCTTAACTAAGAAGCCGCCATTTGCAAAGATAGAAACAATGGTTTCAAAAGCATTTGGCGATAGGGAATTACAACGTATATAAGAGAAAAATTTGCGTCTAGATCGTAACTCGCCTCGGTAGCTCAGTTGGTAGAGCACTTGGCCCGGAAAGCCAAGGGTCCCGGGTTCGAGTCCCGGTCTAGGCGAAAATTTTTCTCTTCAAATTTAATTTATCTTTCATTGAGAAATGTTAAATTAATAATAAAAACATCATAGCTTCTATCTTTGCAAATGGTGGCTTCTTAGTTAAGAAGACATTTATTGGGAATTTAACACTACTTTATAGCCAGTAGGGCTTCTAATTTCTTTATATATTTATTTACACACACAGTATTTTAAATTGCTTATGTTAAAATGAGTCACTATATGCCACATTTCAGTTTTATGTTGGTAAAAGTTGCATGTGGTAAAGGGTTTGAGAACTGTTATACAGTACAACCCTGATGTTCCGAAATAATTGGGGATGTGGTCTGTTTGGTTTAGGAAATATTCAGATTATCCAAAGAAAAAAACAAACATGTACATATAAAATGTTTGAAGAGAAAAATTGTATGCTCAGGCTGAAGTTTAAACCCACGATCTTTTGAGTTTCTAGGCCAATGCTCTACCTCTAAGCTATCTGAGAAAGTAAACACAAATTTTTCTCTTAGATTGTAGTTTCTCAGCTCAGTGGTAGAGCATTGGCCTAGAAAGCCAAAGGTTCTGGGTTCAAACCCCACTCTTGAGCGTATAAGTTTTCTCTTCAAATATAATTTATCCTTCAGTGAGAAGTGTTAAATTAATAATAAAAACATCAATGTACATATATAAATACAGCTATAGGGTTACCATGCACAATACAACTAGAGTACAGTACATAGCCGATCACATGCACTGTGGCACTACCTAGTTCAGAGGAGTTGAAGCAGTTTGTTTGGTCCTGGGTTCAAACCCCAGTCTGAGCGTATAATTATTCTCTTCAAATATAATTTATCCTTCAGTGAGAAGTGTTAAATTAATAATAAGAGATTATACACTCAGACTGGGGTTTGAATCCAGAACCTTTGGCTTTGTAGGCCAAGACTCTACAGACTGAGCTACCTGAACAAATTTCAATCTAAGTGCAAAACTTTCTCTTATATACACTGTTAATGTCAAAATCATTTTTTTTCCCCGTCTGGTAATTTCTTATTCTTTGCAATATTAAAAATCTCAGTATAAACAAAGCCATTATGTTTTGATGTTATATTTTAAATTAACACTTCCAGAATTGGATGTTGTTCTATTTTAGAAAGAGAAATTACATTCGAACCTGGATCTCTGACTGCACTTTAATGTGATAACTGTAACACCTTTTGGAAAAGAAAAATGTTTGAACCAGGAGTCGGATGTAACTTTTCTTCCTAAAATAAAGCCATTATAGTTCATTGTAATTAATTTAATTGAATGTTTTGTTTGTTTCAGGTGAAGATTTTGCAGAAATGTTGCCATCTAGGTTCTCTGATCTGATGAAAGTGCTACCTCTTGCTGAGTATACACACAGAACTGGGCGTCTAAACCTGGCAAGTCGTCTTCCTGACTGTTTTGTTCGTCCAGATCTTGGACCCAAGATGTACAATGCTTATGGTTCTGCCCTCTACCCAACAAAAGGCACAACAAATCTCCATCTGGACATCTCAGACGCAGTTAATGTGATGGTGTATGTTGGGATTCCAAAGGATGGCGACAATGAGGAGCATATAAAAGGTGAATCTTTGTACCAGATATGTTGTTGTTGTTTTCTAATGGTGAGATTTGACGCTTGTCATTTTCTTTGTACCAGATATTATCAATTACTGATTATTAGCCTAAAACCTCAAAGTATTGCAGATTATGGATTAATCTAAACAAAAAAAAATTGATAGTCCAATCAGTCTATTTTGATGTTTAATATTAAATTTACCACTTCTTAATGAAAGACATTAAATTAGAACAAAAAAATGTATACCTAAATTGGGTCAAAACCCAATTTAGGCAGATCATAATGTTTAAAACATTTTGTCTGTTCATTCTTACCTCTTATAGTTGTTTTTGTCAAACATATGTTTCAGGGCTTCTTAGCCCCATCATCAGCGATTACAAACTGAATTTTCTCATGTTGGTCCTGATTCTTGATTCCTGTTATCTCTGCCTCTGATCCAATGAATTTACTATAGTCCGTTTGCTCAATTAAGAGGATCTTCCCGTGCAAATATTTGAAGGGTTTAAGGGCAGGGGGTGAATCCGTTTGCTCAATTAAGAGAATCTTCCCATGCAAATATTTGAAGGGATTAGGGACGGGGGTGAATTCTCTGTCTTCTTGAAGGCCAGCATCAGGTATAGGAAGGGTCGGAAATTCTTTCTTTCGAAGGTATTGTACACTTTTGTATTGCATTAGTGCTGAGTTGACGTATGAATTGTGCTACGTGAAGTATTTTTTTCAACGATGGGTTTTAACATATTTTAGTAACTTCGGCTAGTTGCTCCCACTCCGGCTGGCCGTGCAGCAACCGTTTGAAAGTATACGCGGAAAGATTCTCTTAATTGAGCAAACGGACTATAATGAGGTTCCTTAGAGGCAGAGAGAACAGGAATCAAGAATCAGGGCCGAAAATATGAGAAAATTCAGTCTGTAATCGCTGGCAATGGGGCTAAAGAAGCCCCGAAATATGTGTTTGACAAAAACAGCAATAAGAGATACGGTACGAATGAACAGACAAAATGCTACTTCCTATTGTATTTGAAGAGAAAATTTTTTTGCCTAGACCGAGACTCGAACCCAGGACCTTTGGCTTGCTGGGCCAAATGAGCCAAAAGAGCATTTGACCTGGCAAGCCAAAGGTCCCGGGTTCGAGTCTCGGTCTAGGCAAAAATTTTTCTCTTCAAATATAATTTATCTTTCAGTGAGAAATGTTAAATCAATAATAAAAACATTCCTTATTGTATTTTAAAATAGATCATGTTATTTCCCATATTTGAGGAGAAAACTTATTTCCCATATTTAACTGAATATATTTTTTTCTATTGTTTATTTTTTATTTCACTCACCTCATACTTCATAACTCCTTGCAAACCCAGGGTTTCGTCACATCATTTGTGACATTCTCAATGCTGTGTCACGTTCACAACTGACGTCCAATGGCCTTCTATCCTGCAGACTGACCTCCGCGCCATCTGATGGCTGACCGACAAACTTCCAAATCAGTCCTCTCTCCTTATAACCGGGTATTTCAAAATTTATAGTTGTATTTTCATTCTTGCATATGTAAATTTTTTCCCAAATTGTGAGTTCCTTCGGTTTTTCCAATTGTTTAAGTATGAGGTGAGTGAAATAAAAAATAAACAATGTTAAAAAATTATTATTTTTGGTCTGGACATCTTACCTCAATATTAATGATGTCCAGACCAAAAATAATATAATTAAAATAACCTCAAAATATAACTTCCTAAAATTAAATATTAATGTTAAAAAACCTCAGTGTTATTTCCTATCTACATAACTTAATATTTTTTCTCTTCAAATTTATTTAGTCTATTTTGATCTATGAAGGACAACATATAACATTTTCTACTTACAGTTACTTGTTAAGACTGAGTTAAATTCTGGCAACATCATTTGTAGCTGATCTTCTGACACGCCGATGACAGCAGCAAACAGTTCCTATTGATAATTAAATTAATGTTTTTATTACCTCACCTCATATCCTTTTTCTTCTATACTGCAGTTTCGGAGCTTATCTCCATCATCAGTAGCCTCTGGTCGACCGGTGTTATGTCGTTTCTTGGCGGTTTCCTTCTTACTTAGAAGAAAACCGCCAAGAAACGACATAACAACGGTCGACCAGAGGCTACTGATGATGGAGATAAGCTCCGAAACTGCAGTATAGAAGAAAAAGGATATGAGGTGAGGTAATAAAAACATTAATTTAATTATTAAATTAAACCTCATAGTGTTCTTTCCCTGTGAAAGTTAAATAAAAAAGTTCCTATTGATGATTAAAATGCTTCGTACCTCTCCTCATATCCAGTTTTCTAAGTAGATCACGATTTCAAAGCCTTAGCGGCTTCATCTTCAGTAATTTCTTGTCGACTGATGTTATGTCAATCAGAACCAGTTGACAAGAAAGTACTGAAGATGAAGCCATTAAAGCTTTGAAATTGCAATCTACTTGACGACTGGATATGAGGAGAGGTATGAAAAAAAAAACTTCAAGCGTGACAGGCCATGAAGGCCCTAGGCCTACCAGCCAGCTGCTGGCCTCACACACGTGTTAATCACAGAGGTAGACGATCAGAAGCCAGTGTAGGGGTGACATGTGGTCAGCATGTTGGGTACCCCAGCCATTATAGCTGGTCTTCTCAACCTGGAGTCATTACTTATTGTAGCTACCCAAATGCCTCATGATGCTGTGTGGGCACCGGTCCCATACTGGCCGAAATTCCATGAGAAAAATTTCTTCCACCATGGGGACCTGAACCAGCCCAAGTCCCCTAGCTCTGTGCGCCAAGGCTTCTTGCCTTAACCACTCGGCTACAGCGCGAGGAGAGGTATGAAGCATTTTTTAATTTAATCATAAATTAAACCTCATAGTGATTTATTCCTATATAAGTTCAACTGTTCCTATTGTTGCCAACATTGGCTAGAGTTTAACTTATCACTATTTTAAAATAAAATCAATTGTGTAAATAAGTTTGGTCTGCCTTCATCAAAGGAATATGAATTTAGTTGAAGGCAGACCAAACTTATTTATTAAGTAGAACCTCAAAATGCTACTTGCTAATGTATTTTCATAATAAATCATATGGAGATTTTTTTCAGTGCTCTTTAATATGAACAATTTATTTTACTGAAGTATATAATGTGTTCAGTTCTTTATTTCTAATGATGCAAATTGATTTTCCAGAAGCATTTCGTGCAATAGATGAAGCCGGGTGTGACATCCTGACGAGGAGGCGTGTTCGTGAGAAGGGCGAGCTGCCAGGTGCGCTGTGGCATATCTACAATGCAAGAGATGCTGACAAGATTAGAGACTTATTAAACAAAGTAGCGATAGAAAGAGGAGCTCGTTTGGAACCTCACCATGATCCTATCCACGACCAGAGCTGGTACTTGGATGGACCTCTACGAGAGAGGTTATATAAGGAATATGGTGTGGAGGGCTATGCGATTGTCCAATGCCTGGGAGATTCTGTGTTCATCCCTGCAGGAGCTCCTCACCAGGTAAATAATGTTACTGAAGGAAGGAAAGTAAAATAAATTACTGTTTAATATTTGAAGGAAGTTGCACTACGAGGTTCGTTTTAGTATTATGAGTAAAGAATTTATACTCACCTCATTTTATTTTTTTTACAACTAGTTTCTCACGTCTTCATAATACTGAGTTCCGATGCATTGACAATATCACAAAAGACATGAAGATACTAGTCTGCAAGAAAAATAATACAATTCTTAACTCATCCTCCCATAGTAATTCTGTCTGGCCCCAGGCTGCAATCATAGCATTTTTTCATGCTAGGCTTGCAGCTTTAGTAGGGAATGGTGTAGGTGTGGTAGCTTCCCGTTGCTTTCCACACCGGTGAAGGATGATGATGATGATAAGGATGATCATGATGATGATGGCCATATGATTTTGGGGACTGTTTGGGCCTTAAAGTTTTCTTGACATTTGTCTTACAGGTGAGGAAAACCCCGCAAAGAGATTAAAAACCTCACCCAGAAAAAACTGCCCGACCGGGGATCGAACCCGGGCCCGCTTGCCGTTACAAGGCACAACGCTAACCTCGAGACCACAGCGGTGGACTCTTAACTCATGATTAATTATATTTAAATTGATGTTGGGAAGTAAACGTTATGAGGTTATATCATTAATAGTGAGTGGAGAACATATTTTTAACAACTCACCTCATAAAATTTCAAGTTTTCTTGAGACCAATGAATGGTTTCAGACAACTTCAGACATTTGGAGTCATGACTGAAGAGGGGCGAGAAGTCGTCTGAAACCATTGGTATCAAGAAAACTTGAAATTTTATGAGGAATTGTATTGTAAGCCCATGTTTTCCCTTTACAGGGATTTAGTCGCTCTCCCCCTACAGGGAAGAATTTGAACCATACTAATTTAGTTACACTTGTTTTCGTATAGATGTCTTTTGAGTGGTCCGTAGTTAGCGTTCCGCCTCATACTGACATCTAGGAAACCAAGGTAGTACTGGGACGGGAAACTTTGGTAAATTTTGCTTAGAGGCCTTTTCATTCAGGCTTAAGGGTTTTATACGAGCCTAAAATCTTCAGACT
Source organism: Diploptera punctata (assembly GCA_030220185.1). Taxonomy (NCBI): domain Eukaryota; kingdom Metazoa; phylum Arthropoda; class Insecta; order Blattodea; family Blaberidae; genus Diploptera; species Diploptera punctata. The sequence goes on along the minus strand of JASPKZ010004590.1, from coordinate 903,436 downwards.
CAGGACCCATGGCTTAAAGTCCCTCCTGGAGGACTTGCTCCTTGGATTTTTCCTTCCTAAAAAATCCATCGACCCCGGCTGGGTTTGAACCTGCGACCAGATGCAAGGAGCATAACCACTAGTCCACCACGACCGGTGAGGTGAGTTGTTAAAAATATGTTCTGCACTCACTATTCGTAATTATTTAATTAATTGATTTACTCAAAGTTAAAATGAATGACAAGATCATTTGAAAACTATAGTTACCATGTTTGATAAAACATGAAATATGAGGTAAGATGTTAAAATGACTCATTAATTTATTAATTGATTTACTGTTTAATAATTAAAAAATTTTGTCTGTAATCGCTGATGATGGGGCTAAGAAGCCTTCAAACATATGTTCGTCAAAAACAAATGTAAGAGGTAAGAATGAACAGACAAAATGTTTTAATTATAATGGCTGAGGATGAACATGACTGTGTTTGAAACCGCGGTATCATGGAAGCATGAATCCTATGAGGTGAGTGTTTAAACAAAATGTTCTTTGATGAATTTTATTGAAACTTAATTGAAATATTTGGTAAAATTAATTTTAGAGGGTTTTTTCTTTACAAGTCATCCTTTCAGATACCTATCAATTGCCAGTTGTTTAATCCACTTGGATGTGTGATTACTGAATTGTTTCAAGTTTTAACACAATTTACATCCATATATTATTTTTGGTCTGGACATCTTACCTCAATATTAATGTTGATTTGTTCTTGAACATGTTTCAAAACAATTCTGTTTTATCTTCAGCTTTCCCAGACTGAAGATAAAACAGAATTGTTTTGAAACATGTTCAAGAACAAATCAACATTAATATTGAGGTAAGATGTCCAGACCAAAAATAATATAATTAAAATAACCTCAAAATATAACTTCCTAAAATTAAATATTATCCATATATGTCTCTGTACTATTAGCAATTTTACTCTTATTTCCTGTTTTTTAATGAAAACATCTCAGTATAACTATATTCTTTAAATGTTTACATTATTAATACTGTTATTATTTAACTGCACTTTGACATGAGTATCTGCTCACCTGAATTTTAACAGTGCTATAATTATAGTTACTAATTTTTTTTTTTTTTTGTATATTGTATTTTTTAAGAAAAATATAAATAAGTAATTAAAGAGAAGTACTTATTTTAGGAATTCTCACTATGAGGTATATTCATTAAGGTACCTTAAAGAGAAGTAGTCCACCGCTGTGGTCTCGAGGTAGCATGCTGCCTTGTCATGCAGTGGGCCGTGTTTCTGGGTGAGGTTTTTATTGGAGTTTTTCCTCACCTGTAAGACAAATGTCAGGAAAACTTTAAGGCCCAAACGGTCCCCGAAATCATATGGTCATTGCAATAATCAAAATTCATATTCATCTTAGATTAAGTTTAGGATTAGGTACTCTCCTGGCGCACCACTAGCATCATCATCCGTCATATCATCAGGGCAACGTAACCCTGCCTTCCAGGCACTTCAACCTCAGAAGTGGGTTATGAGTACGCCATGTCAGGAGAGAACACCAGGAATGTCGAAAGACACCTAAAGTGTGTGTGTGTATATATATATATATATACATACCCTATATCCAGTCTTCTATTTATACTGCAGTTTCAAAGCCTTGGCAGCTTCATCTTCAGTAATATCTCGTTGACTGATGTTAAGTCGATCAGAAGAACTATTACTTCTTCCCTCTGAGGGAATAACATCAGTCGACGACGAGAACTGAAGATGCTGCTGCTAATGCTTTGAAACTGCAATATAATTAGATATGAGGTGAGGTATGAAGTATTTTAATTCAATATTACATCAAACCTCATAGTGATTTTTTGCTATAAAAGTTCAACAAAATATCTTATTACATAGAAATTTCTAAGGATCAGTGTATAAGTGAAATATTTGAATATTTCTGGTTTTTGTTGCAGGTTAGAAACTTGCACAACTGCATAAAGGTAGCAGAGGATTTTGTTTCACCGGAAAATGTGTCGCACTGTTTTCACTTGACACAAGAATTCAGAGAACTGTCAGACACACATTCCAATCACGAGGACAAACTCCAGATCAAAAACATCATCTATCATGCAGTGAAGGATTCTCTGTCTGTCCTCACCAAGATCACAGGGGGCAGCGAAGAGTTCCTAGCAAATCTAGTTATGCAACCAGAAGCAGAAACTGCACCAGCGAATGGGAACAATGAAGAAGAAGTAAATAGCAGCAGCAGTCCAAGTGAGAGCGTTGAAGTGAAGAAAGAACCTGCTACATAGTGGAGCTAGAAGCAAAGCAATATGCGAACTGATCTCACATAGCCTACATTTCCATTGAAAAAACTGTGCAATTCCTTAACTGTTATTGTAAATACAAGGCAGCTTGGTGCCTACAATTTCAATGTTATTCATGTTGAAACAGATTTTGGTGTACTTTAGAATCGTACAAACTTGTAAGCTTAGACTGGGCTGAGATATGCACACACTGCATATTCTTTATGCCATTCTGTCCGTTTTTCACTTTACAGACGATTTATAAATCTTCCTGATTAAACATATGCTGATCTGTGGTTGGTTAATACAAACAGCAAACAAGAATTATCAGTCTTATGAATATTTGTCTGAACTTATTGTAGTATAACTTTTGTATATCATTTTCTTCTTACTTATAATAGTGTTAAATATTAGTTTTGTAATTTCATGGAATTGATGCTTGGTGAACTGTTATGGTTACCTACAAATTTGTATATATTGTATACATATATTTATATAACAGTCCCACACTATTCAGAGTAGTTTAAGGCATGATGCGTTGGTGCAGAACTATGGGACTTGCGCTTGTTTGACTCCCATGGGGAGGAAGTTTTCTTATGGAATTTTAGCCAGTATGGGACCAGTGCACACCCAGGATCGTTAGGAATGTGGATAACTCAGCTCCATGTTGAGGAAACTCCCAAGCACAATGGTTGGGAACCCGATTTTTTGGCCACGTGTCATCACCATACTGGCAAGATGATAGTCCATGGCCTGCCATTAACACATGTGGAACAGATGCTAGGAAGCCAGATAGACTGTGATGGGCAGGACATGTGGCATAAAAGGGGTGCACGGAAGCTTCTTCTAGGAAAACCAGAGGGGAAACGCCCAGTTGGTAGACCAATAATGAGGCGGGAGAATAACTAACCATGATTTGTGGGGAGTAGATTATACAGTGGATGATTGGAAAAGAAATTAGTTCAGGATAGGTATATATTGAGAGATAAATTAAAATGTTTTATACCTCTCATAATTAATCCTCTAAGAAGATCGCATTTTCCAGACCATTGTGGTCCCATCCCCAGTACCATCTTGACAACTGATATGTCAATTGGAAGAACCACTTCTTTTTCACTGTCGACATCTTGTTTCCTTTGTTTATTTTTTATTTCACTCACCTCATACTTCATAACTCCTAGCATACCCAGGGTTTCGTCACATCCTTTGTGACATTCTCAATGCTGTGTCAAGTTCACAACTATGAATGTCACAAAGGATGTGATGAAACCCTGGGTATGCTTGCTAGGAGTTACGAAGTATGAGGTGAGTGAAATGAAAAATAAACAATATTAAGAAATATTTATATTTGAAGAGAAAAATTTTTCGCCTAGACCGGGACTCGAACCCGGGACCCTTGGCTTTCCGGGCCAAGTGCTCTACCAACTGAGCTACCGAGGCGAGTTACGATCTAGACGCAAATTTTTGTCTTATGTACGTTGTAATTCCCTCGCGCCAAATGCTTGAAGCCATAGCTTCTATCTTTGCAAATGGCGGCTTCTTAGTTAAGAAAACATTTATTGGGAATTTAACACTACTTTATAGCCAGTAGGGCTTCTATTGACGATTTTATTATTAATTTAACACTTCTCATAGAAGGATAAATTATATTTGAAGAGAAAAATTTTTCGCCTAGACCGGGACTCGAACCCGGGACCCTTGGCTTTCCGGGCCAAGTGCTCTACCAACTGAGCTACCGAGGCGAGTTACGATCTAGACGCAAATTTTTCTCTTATGTACGTTGTAATAATAAAATCGTCAATATTAAGAAACCTCATAGTGTTATTTCCTGTTTAGACTTGAGTCGTCACTTATATTGGAACACATAAGAAGGGGTTCTTCCGATCGACATAACATCAGTCGTCAAGATGCTACTGAGAATGGGACCGCAATGGTCTTGAAATAATGATCTACTTAGAAGAGCAGAGATCTGAAACATTTCAATTTATCTTAAGGACACCTGGTATAGTTCGCTTACAAATTTTTATGCCTAGTCAACATTTTAAACAAACTATATTTTCTATGGAACTACACTACCTAAGACAATATAAATTTTACAGCCAGTAAAGGCAGGTGTTCTGATGGCACTACTGTCATTGATTTTTAGCTAGCATTAATTGCTTTCATTTACCAGCTTTTCAAATCGTATAATAATTTACAAAAATATTTAATTTTTATAAGTTTCAGGTGCACATTTCTCAGAAACTATGTAAACATAAAAGCTTGAATATTTTTGTGGATGTTTAGAGTGTCTTGCTGTTCCCAGTCGGTCAAATATTTTGTTAATAAATTAATGAGTCATTTTAACATCTTACCTCATATTTCATGTTTTTCAAACACGGTAACTATAGTTTTCAAATGATCTTGTCATTCATTTTCAACCGCCATTATGACTACCGGATATTCGTTGGAATCTCCCTCTATAATGTTGCCATCTGGTGTTGATTTGACGAACTTTGAGATATCGTTGCCATCTGGTGTTGATTCGATGAACTTCGAGATGAGGTCACGTTCATCGAATCAACACCAGATGGCAACGATATCTCAAAGTTCGTCAAATCAACACCAGATGGCAACATTATAGAGGGAGATTCCAACGAATATCTGGTAGTCACATTGGCGGTTGAAAATGAATGACAAGATCATTTGAAAACTATAGTTACCGTGTTTGAAAAACATGAAATATGAGGTAAGATGTTAAAATGACTCATTAATTTATTAATTAAGAACCTCATAATGTCTTTCCCAATTTTAACTTTGAATGAAATATTTTGTTCTTAAAATATACTATTCTCAAGAAAAAAAAAATTAATGCAAAAAAAATAAAAATAAATATCTTAATGTAAATAATTTTTATACAATATGTTATGCTCTCAAGTGAGTAAATTCTTCATAGGTTATCACAAGCCACTCACAAACAATGTCAGTAAAAAAATAGTGCAGTTCTGATGATTAGTTTCAGAGAAAAGTGTACCCATATGGGGAGGTATGTATATTTTTTTGTAAATTATCTTCTTCTTCCTTCCAAGTATTAGGCCAAGGCCTGTTACGATCCTATAGAAAATTTTCCCTCCAGCCGTACCGGGAAATTCTCGTATAAGACTTGAAAGCATAATAATAGTCCCTTCGATTGGTTGCTGGCCAAAGGAAGGCAAGACCAGTGATGGGGCTGCCATCTTATAGCCTCTGGTCAGGCTTTTCTGGAGAAGAAAAGAAAATAAAGGAAATAAGAAATGGAAGAAAGGAAAGACTCCCTAGCCCTCGGTGCCCTAATAATGTCGGGGTCGAGAAAAACAAGTTAACCAAGAGAGGTTAGATAGTAAAGTTAAGAATTTGTAAATTATTATGATTTGAAAACCCTGGTAAAATGAAAGCAATTAATGCTAGGTTAAAAGTCAATGACAGTAGTACCATCAGAAAACCTGCCTTCATTGGATGTAAAATTTGTATTGTCCTAGGTAGTGTAGTTCCATAGAAAATACAGTTTGTTTAAAATGTTGATTAAACATAAGAATTTGCAAGCAAACTCTACCTTAAATTAAAGCTCATAGTGATTAATCCTATAAATGTTCAATATATTGGAGAGCTCATGACCGTGCGGCCATAAACCTATGAGTTCGATAGTCTGATGCCAGTTGGTAGGCCAAGGACCTTCTAGGCCTGTATTTTTTATACATAAAACAAATTAATTGAGAATAGAATGTATAATTTTGCATACAATGATGTAATTAGTAGTTAAATAGATTTTAATATTTTGATGTCATATTTTAAATTAATGTGTTCTAGAATTGGTTATAGTTTTATTTTAGAAAGAGATCCAGGGTTCGAATCCCGGTCCAAGCGTTAATTTTTCTTTCTAAAATAAAAATATTTGAATAGTTTGCCAAACATGATTTCTATGAAATTCTCTCATGGACTAGGCAATCTCTTTGCAAAATTATTTAACTAAGAGGAAAATTCTTTCCTGGATCAATACTTGGTGCTATTCAAAGATGAGAACTGGTTCAGAAAAGAAATTCTGCGAAAAGTTTGGTGTATCTTACTGTGTTACTGAAGGATTTATGTGCTTTTCATAGAGAACTTTTTATATCTATTTTATTCATAATTGTAAAATATGAAAAATTAAGAATCACTCTTTTTATATTTTAGTAATTCTAGAAATAACAAATTAAATAAAAATACTTCATTTTTTTCTAACTGAAGTTGAAGTGGATACCGATTATATATTAACATCAGTTAGATAGAGTGTTAGTTATCGAGTCTTGTATATTTAAAAAAAATATTTTTTACCAGGCATCTCCCTTTTAATATTGGGGTGTAGCTGTGCACTTGCATTCAATGTTAACGAAGAGTCTTAGGCCTGGTTTTGCAGATAGAAATCTACAAATATGAGACACTTCCATTTTAGAAGGCAGGGTGGGTATTCTAAAAAAAGTCTCATACTTGAGAGGAGAACAAATAAGTCCTATAGGTATCTTTTCATTACTCTCCGTTTCACATAACTTACAGAAATAACTATCATATATCCTTGTTGTCGTAATGTAAATTAATAGTGATAACTACAGACTGGATTTTTAGGTTTTTATAGAATTTAGAATAGATCTAGAATAGATTTATTTAGCCTGGTGGAGTTAAGGCCATGTGGCCTTCTCTTCCACTTACCAGAACAAACATGTTACATATGAATACAAAAAAAAATTACAATAATAGTCATATTAAACATGACAAACATATGTTACATATGAATACAAAAAAATTACAATAATAGTCATATTAAACATGACAAACATATGTTACATATGAATACAAAAAAATTACAATGATAGTCTTATTAAACAGGACAGACATATGTTACATATGAATACAAAAAAATTACAATGATAGTCTTATTAAACAGGACAGACATATGTTACATATGAAGACAAAAAAATTACAATAATAGTCATATTAAACAGGACAAACATATGTTACATATGAATACAAAAAAATTACAATAATAGTCATATTAAACAGGACAAACATATGTTACATATGAATACAAAAAAAAATTACAATAGTAGTCATATTGAACAATTAATTATCTGTCATATCGAATAATAATGTCTAATAATACAATGAAACTAAATAGAACTAAAATTAAATTAATGATACAATGAATAAAAAAAGGAATAACAGCTCAAATCTACTGTGGAATTAAAATAAATAAAAATGGGAGTTATGAAGAGGAAATAATAAAGGAAAATTTGCAATTGTTTGCCTCAATGGAATATTGTGGGATAAAAATATAAGTAATAAAAATAAAATGAATATGTATCATACAACTGTTAAAAGCATTATTACTTATGGAGCAGAACTTTGGCCATTAACAACAAAAACAAATAAGTACCTTTTGGCAATGGAAATGGAAATTTGCAAATTAGATATATTCCAACTTAATAACACTTCCAACAACTTAAATTCTACCCCCCTTAAAATAGAACTTTACAAGGTTTATAAACCCAGCTGGAACCTTAATAAAATTTATAATATTATTACCTATATTATAGGATGACGGGTTAATACTGTAATTTGAACATGCTTAAACAATAATTTTCCATCTTACTGAGGTAAAAATAGCTATTGGTACTTTGTAAACCATTCCGTTTCTGCATTCTGAAGGTTTCCGGCTTATACAGGACGATTTTACATATAAAAACATACCGTTCTGGAGATTATTTCCGTCTACAGGTTTCCTTCTTATAGAGGTTCTGGCTAAGCTGTAGTAGGTTTTCAAAAATATAATTTTTTTTTTAGTTTTTAATATGTAGAATAGGTTTTTAAATATAGTTTTATGCTTAAGCGTAAAAAAAAGTTGTCATAAACTGCGCAAACATTAATTATTAATAGAATATGTGACTGGATCGACATGTAAATTTTTTACGTATCGAAAGTTATTTTATTACCGAGAACCAGCCTAGACAAATGCAGCTCATTCTCATATATGAAAAAAACTGCAAATCATACAAAATATTGTAGACTGGATTGAATAATCACAGACAGACAGACGGACAATAGTGCACCTACACGAAATACTCAACAACCTATGCATACCAGAACATAATCAAACACACAGCTGGACACTTAGTGACAAATACAGACAACACATACAAACCATAGGCACCGACAAACAAACACTACACTCCAATATAACACACCTATCGACCTAACACAAATAAACTTGACAGATGAAGACAAAGCAATAAACAAAAATCTAAAATGACATTAAGAACTAGCAAGGAGAGAACGTCTCCTTACTTACAAAACTCCCAGCCAAATACCTAACCTAAAGGGTTTAAACTTGTTTTTCCATATTTGAAGAGAAAAATTATGCGCTCAGACCGGGACTTGAACCCGGGACCCTTGGTTTTCTAGTCCAAGTGCTCTACCATTTGAGCTACCTGAGCAAGTACCGATCTAAACGCAAATTTTCCTCTATATACGTTGTAATTCCCGCCCACCAAATGCTATGAAGCCTTTGCTTCTATCTTTGCAAATGGCGGCTCCTATATTAAGAAGACATATTAAATGCCAGTACGGCTTTTTTCAATGTTTTTATTATTAATTTCATACATCTCAATGATGGATAAATCATATTTGAAGAGAAAAATTATACGCTCAGACCGGGACTTGAACCCGGGACCCTTGGTTTTCTAGTCCAAGTGCTCTACCATTTGAGCTACCTGAGCAAGTACCGATCTAAACGCAAATTTTCCTCTATATACATTGTAATTCCCGCCCACCAAATGCTATGAAGCCTTTGCTTCTATCTTTGCAAATGGCGGCTCCTATATTAAGAAGACATATTTGGGAATTATACATTGCATTATAAATGCCAGTATGGCTTTTTTCAATGTTTTTATTATTAATTTTATACATCTCAATGATGGATAAATCATATTTGAAGAGAAAAATTATACGCTCAGACCGGGACTTGAACCCGGGACCCTTGGTTTTCTAGTCCAAGTGCTCTACCATTTGAGCTACCTGAGCAAGTACCGATCTAAACGCAAATTTTCCTCTATATTCATTGTAATTCCCGCCCACCAAATGCTATGAAGCCTTTGCTTCTATCTTTGCAAATGGCGGCTCCTATATTAAGAAGACATATTTGGGAATTATACATTACATTATAAATGCCAGTACGGCTTTTTTCAATGTTTTTATTATTAATTTCATACATCTCAATGATGGATAAATCATATTTGAAGAGAAAAATTATACGCTCAGACCGGGACTTGAACCCGGGACCCTTGGTTTTCTAGTCCAAGTGCTCTACCATTTGAGCTACCTGAGCAAGTACCGATCTAAACGCAAATTTTCCTCTATATACGTTGTAATTCCCGCCCACCAAATGCTATGAAGCCTTTGCTTCTATCTCTGCATTTTTGTACATTCAAAATTGAATGGAATTCAGAAATTTTGTCCTAGAATGTTCAAATTTTTATTGCATGCCCTAAAAAGCAACGGGTAACAAAGTAGGCATGGGTTTCATGATTGAAGTAGTATTTTAAGAAATAAAAAAATAAAACGTATGCAATTATTAATTTTTTTTTGTAATTCCACACATGAGGTACATTATTTTTCTCCTCACTTTGTATTCACATTATAAAAATTCTAATGCATCATGTTTTTCTAAATATTTTAGAGGTATTGTAAAAAATCAGACAATTTTACTAAAAAATTATGGAACCCATTTAATTATAATATACTTAATTTTTAAAAATATAATATTTAATAACTCATAAAATAAATGTCTTAGGTGAATCAAACTTAAATACATCATTATGTATCATGCAGTGAATTTTTGTAGAAAAAGGACATTTTACCCACGACCCCTCTAATGAAGGTAAATCCAGTTTTTCGAAACATTTTAGAAGCAGGTCATCAATTCAGTGCTATGAATGTGTTATTGATTATTCATAAAGAAAATAACTTAAAAATCAATATCCTTGAAGAGATCGAGATATTAAAACAAGCCAAGAACACACACTTACTTAACGAGAACACATCCAAATTCTTACATCCAACAGTCGAGTAACAATACTCGAGCAGAAGATGGAACATATGTTGTGAAAGGCCTTCTTGATATTTTACAACATTACAAAGTTGTGGAAGACCGAGATCTCGGGCACCTATTTTATATAGTTGAATGCAGGCTTTCACGGCCGGTAATCATAATGTTGAGTGATTCCGGGTTCTGTGGCCGTGGTCCATAGTTGGTGTTGATACCAGACGTTTCGCCCTCAACTGCGGAGGGCATCTTCAGTGGCGAGTGCTTCTAGGCGTGTTTCCTGGTCGGAAGCTCTACTTAGAGTGAATGCTGCGGGCGTTGTATTGATACTAGTGGTGGGAGCAGGGTGAGTGTGCGTGGCTCTTGCTGATTGGCTAATGGTCGTCTCCTTGTTGTTCCTAGTGTTGATGCATTTATTTTCTAGTGTACGGTACCAGGCCTTAGACAGTTTAATACCTTCCTCTTTTCTGTTAATATTTTCCTTATGCTTGTGTATTTCTATAGCCTCTCGATATAATCTAGGGAAATAGTAGGAAGTTGTGGCTAAAACTTGTGTATCATCGAATAGAATCTGGTGTCCATTCATAATTGCATGTTCTGCTACAGCCGATTTATCCATTGCAGCATTGCTCCTTGTCTGCAGACAAGGAGAAATGGATAAATCGGCTGTAGCAGAACATGCAATTATGAATGGACACCAGATTCTATTCGATGATACACAAGTTTTAGCCACAACTTCCTACTATTTCCCTAGATTATATCGAGAGGCTATAGAAATACACAAGCATAAGGAAAATATTAACAGAAAAGAGGAAGGTATTAAACTGTCTAAGGCCTGGTACCGTACACTAGAAAATAAATGCATCAACACTAGGGACAACAAGGAGACGACCATTAGCCAATCAGCAAGAGCCACGCACACTCACCCTGCTCCCACCACTAGTATCAATACAACGCCCGCAGCATTCACTCTAAGTAGATCTTCCGACCAGGAAACACGCCTAGAAGCACTCGCCACTGAAGATGCCCTCCGCAGTTGAGGGCGAAACGTCTGGTATCAACACCAACTATGGACCACGGCCACAGAACCCGGAATCACTCAACCTATTTTATATTTTAATTTTTACATAGTGACCTCAACGGAGTTTCGTAATGAATTTTAAAAGTATTGAATCGGTATTGTTTAGTTATTTCTTGACTCACCTCATACTTCTTAACTCCCAGCAGACTCGAGTTTCTTCACTTCATTTGTGACATTCTCAATGCTGTATTACGTTCACAACATAGTGTTATTTCCTACCTACAGAACTTAATTATTGAATCGGTCTTTCTTTTTTTAATTTTGTTCCGGGGTATTATAGCCTTAGAAATATTCACTTTCAAGAAAAGGGGAAATGTAAAATTCTATATTGTATTTGTTGCTTTATTTGAATTTAATGGCAGGTCGCATTTCTCTCAATGAATTAGAGCGAGGAATAAACAGTGTCTTGTGGTTTACTTTTAAACTAAAAATTCACATGTACTACAATACGGAATAAGTGGATCAAAACCTGTAACATGCAATTAGGTACTAAGTGGAACAAAACCTGTAACATGCAATTAGGTACTCTGAATATCATTTAGGTTTTTTTAGGTACTCAATATCATTTAGTGTTTATTTAGGTACTACAGAATTCATGAATTTTTTTTAATATAATAAATATGGGAATTTTTAACATTGAGGTTTTATTGATAAGAATTTATTCCTATTCATGAATGTTTCTTTTGAGTTCAGTTTTAGAACTAAGGGAAAAAAAGGTAAAAACCTAAGAATCCAGTCTCTAGCGGTGATAAATGAATATGTATTAAAAATAATGATTTTAATTTGCACGTTTTCTACCTCTTTAAGTATTGGACATGTTTTTATAATGCCCTATAGGATTGTTTATTGCTGGCACATTTGTAAGCAAGAACCATTGTTCTTTGTGTTATTGTGATCTTTGGACCTAAATTGTCAGAAAATGTCACCAGTTGAGGGCAGTTAACTACTCACCCATGCAAAAAAAAAATGCATCTTTGTGTGGACTTAAGTACAAACCACTTGTAAAGTGATGTTTTGTATTAATAAATTACAGAACAGCGGACATGCAGAAAATATGATGATATAGGTGGAACTTTTAAAGTGCCAATGTGTGTATGTGTGTGTGGGTGCATGCGTGGGTTGTTAATGCAACCATTTGAATGGTGCCACCTTGTTTTATTTGATTGAAAGCTTAAAAGAAAATTCGGGGGGAAAAAAATAGCTTTCTATTTAACCAAAGCCATAATTGGAACTGTTCCTATGTATGTAATAGTATTACAGGTTCTGGCTGACGGCGGTATTGCGCAGTTTATTTTGATCTCAAGTTTGTGTTGAGAATACAACGAGTTAGTGTATAAATATAACTGAGCGTGTGTCAGTATTGCGAGTCATTATCCGTGTTTTTCCTGTCATTTCTCGAGACTTTGTAATTTATTAATTTTGAGGGACAAACTGGAACAATAAAGTTAGTGTTGTACAGATGTTGTGGAATTAGTTCACAAAAAAAACCGTCATTCTTTGTACAGTACAGTTGTATTGATGTTTCTGTAACCCATATCGGGTTCGCGTAAAATTTTTTGTACTGTGTAAATGTAAGAAATAACAAGTTTGAATAAGAAAATGTTTATATTATCGAATACTGTGTTTTCATTGTCATCCATCCATGTGTTTTTAATGTAATAAATTTGGGAATTTTTAACATTATGAGATTTTATTAAATTAATATTGAGAAGCTAAAGCTATTACTATCATAGAAATAAGTAAATTAATGAACACAATTAAATTATTGTAAATTAATGGTAAAGAGGAAATTTTTTGCCTGAACCGGGAATTGAACCCTGAACCTTTAGCTTTCTGTGCTAATGCTCTGCCACTGAGCTAATCCAGGCTTCATTCCCATCCAAGCAAGAATCCTTCCTTTACCTTACTCTACTGGCCCCACATTCAATTGCAATGAATCATCATTCACAAATACACAATGAATTTGGCAGCACTGAAGATGGCGACAATAGAATAGTTGACGGCCGAAGAATTTCGTCAGTCGGAGTTATGGCTGAAGATGAACATGATTATGTTTGAAATCGCGATATCATGGAAGCATGAATCCTATGAGGTGAGTTGTTTAAACAATATGTTCTCCGATGAATTTTAATGATTATACCTCATAATGTTTACTTCCCAACATTAATTTAATATAAAGGAAGGATTCTTGCTTGGATGGGAATGAAGCCTGGATTAGCTCAGTGGCAGAGCATTAGCATGGAAAGCTAAATGAATTGTGTATTTGTGAATGATGATTCATTGCAATTGAATGTTGGGCCAGTAGAGTAAGGTAAAGGAAGGATTCTTGCTTGGATGGAAATGAGGCCTGGATTAGCTCAGTGGCAGAGCATTAGCACGGAAAGCTAAAGGTTCAGGGTTCGATTCCCGGTTCAGGCAAAAAATTTTCTCTTTACCATTAATTTACAATAATTTAATTATGAGGTTTTATTAATAAGAAATTAAATGAATCATGAATTCTTCTTACCTCATACTTGTATGTTTTTTTAAACACAGCACTGCAGTATCAGCGAGCATCACCACCACCTCAGCTGTTTTCACAACTGTCAATTTTTTCTTTTGCCAGTAATTATCCAATCTTCTATCTGGTGTTCTTTTGAAGGAATTATTTTCTAAACTGCCATCTGGTGTATTTTTTAAGAACTTTGTAATCAAGCTTGGTTCATCCGGAATCTCGAAATTCATGGTTCTAATATGGTTTTTTTTTAATATGTATCTTTTCCCAAACTGTTAAATCCAAAGGTTTGGATAGATGTTTCAAAAGTTTTGCTTTTTGAATTCTATGATTCTCTAATAAACTATGTGCTGCTATAGCTGATTTTTTCAATTTCTCCATTCTTTATGTTTCTGAAGTGTTCTTTTTTACGAGTTTCCAAGTTCCTTTTTGTTTTTCCTGTGAATATCCTGTTGCAATTTTTGCAATCAATTTGATAAATTCCAGATTTTTTTGTTGTCTGGGGTGTTAACTTTATTATTAGTTAACAGAAGATTATCCAGGCTGAATTTGTTAATCGGAGCCAATGTTATATTAAATTTTCTGAAAATTTTTTGAAACTTATTATGAACTTCACGATGGTAAGTAAATTTCTTGAATTTTTCATCCTTCTTGGAATCATGTTGTAGGGTGGTGTATTCCTGTAACCTTTTCTGTTTAAATTTCTTTAATTTATTTTTTATTATGTCTTCATCAAAACCATGTATTTTAGCAACATGTACAATATGATTATATTCCTTGTCAAAATCTTCTACATTAAGTGGAATATTTATCAATCTGTGTAAAAGACTATTGAAAATTGCATGTTTATGTGACACATTACCGGCAAAAGAAAAAAATTGAGTGTCGTGAAAACAGCTGAGGATGGTGACGATGGTCGCTGCTATTGCAGTGCTGTGTTTAAAAAAACATAGTATGAGGTAAGAATTCAAGATTCATTTAATTTCTTATCCATCCATGTATTTATTTGTTGCAGTGAACTGTTTGTATGGGCAGTGGTCTCATCATATTGCAGATTAATGAAAAAATATATTCCTGCTAGGATTTGTGATTAGAATTTCATATCTTACAAGAAACAGGATAGAAAAAGTCACAAATTACTTTACAAGACAGGATCGATAAGTTTTAGTAGCAGTAACACTTTTTTTTAAAGAAAAATTAACGCTGGAACTGGAATTTGAACCCTGGATCTCTCGATCTATGCACAAGTATATGAGGAAAGAAATGTTAATATTTGTATCACCTGAATGGTGTAATGGATTGCATACTCACGCGTAGAACGAGAGGACCAGGATTCAAATCCTGGTTCAAACGTTCATTTCTCTTTTCAAAATATTTTCCAGCATTGGAAAGTGTAAAATTAAAAAAATATTTCATTAAAAATCATTCTTGTTTTGAGATTTATAACTAATATTTGCAGTCATCATGGAAATTTCTATTTTATTTTCTCTCTTTAAAATTGGTATGCATGCTGGGAGGAATAGGTAAACCTAACCACCATTCAGATACCAAAGAACTTGGCACATATGCTCATGTTTGGTCTGAAAAACATAATACAGGGTGGACCGCTCGAATGGACCTAATTTCAATTGCTTGTTACTGGCAAACGGTTGAAGATAGAAACTTAAAACAACGTTCATAGTACAGAAAAACTCACCAAGTTTCGAATCCTGTCGGTAGATGGCACAAAGATACGTTTCTCGTTCTTAGATTTAATTGTTTGTGAAAATGGCGACTCCGCAGATGAAAGCGCAAGCTGTTTTGTGGTATGCGGAGTTTAAATCAATCATTAGAGTTCAAAGGGAGTTCCGGCGTGTGTTTAACCGTGATGCTCCAACTGCTAGAAGCATAAAGAAGTGGCGTGATACATTATTAGCTACAGGATCTGTGTTGAAGAAGCATGGTGGTGGTCGCAGAGCATCCGATGAAATGGTAGCAAATGTTCAAGCCGCATTTGAGCGAAGCCCCCGGAAGTCATTAAGAAGAGCTTCGCGGGAACTTCAAATACCAAAATCGACATTACAACGGATTGTCCACAAACGCCTCAAACTGCACGCATATAAAGTGCAGTTAGTGCAACGTCTGGAGCCGAATGACATGCCGAAACGAGTGGAATTCGCCAATACGATGCTGGACCGTCTCGGCGCTGATCCTGACTTCATGACCAAGATTTTCTTCTCGGACGAAGCCACTTTCCATTTGTCAGGCAAGGTAAACCGGCATAATGTGCGGATCTGGGGATCGGAGAATCCTCACACTATTCAAGAGCATGTTCGTGATAGTCCGAAGATGAATGTTTGGTGCAGTTTGTCACATAATAAGGTCATTGGACCGTTTTTCTTCGCCGAGAAAACTGTTCGTGGTACCACATATCTTGACATGCTGGAGCAGTTCTTCTTTCCACAAATTGAACAACTGCAGCCTAACATCGTTTTCCAGCAAGATGGTGCTCCTCCCCACTGGTCCAATGAAGTTCGTACGACTTTGGACAACATTTTCCCTGGCCGTTGGATTGGTAGGGGAGGACCAATCGCGTGGCCCCCGAGATCTCCCGATTTAACACCACTGGATTTCTTTCTCTGGGGCTATGTCAAAGATAAAGTTTACACCACCCCAGTCAAAGACCTTCGTGAGCGCATCATAGAGGCTATTGAGAACATTCCAGAAGACTTACTCCAACGTACTTGGCAAGAAATTGTTCATCGCTTTGATATCGTCACAGTGACTGCTGGGGCTCATATAGAGATGTGGTGATCTGGATATCAAAACTTGATGAGTTTTTCTGTAATATGAACGTTGTTTTAAGTTTCTATCTTCAACCGTTTGCCAATAACAAGCAATTGAAATTAGGTCCATTCGAGCGGTCCACCCTGTATAAATTCAGACACTAAATTATTAAAACAGTTAGAAAATACAAAAGAGCTGACTATTTGGGAAAAAATTTATATTCAGAAGAACAGAAACAGAGTTATGAATTTTGATATTCCGATGGAGGGTGACCTTGTTTGGAGGTTCTTTGGCCAACCACAGGATGGAGCTGACATCGACATCCAGGTGGTGCAACCTAATGCAACATAAATAAAATCAGACTGGGAAAGCTGACGATAAAACAGAATTGTTTTGAAACATGTCCAAGAACAAATCAACATTAATATTGAGGTAAGATGTCCAGACCAAAAATAATATAATTGGCACATATTGTTTATTTTGCAAGTAAATATACCGGGCTTCCAATATAAACCCGGACCGGCCTCATGGGGTTTCACCCGTCAGGCAATGCTCTCTCCTCGTCTGCTTTTCACTCTGCCAGCCACTCATCCTTGAACTAGTCAGTTTACTATCGTTCGACAAGGTGAGACGTCAGCTGACATTAGAGCAGCACATTTATGTGTGTAAATGTTGTTATAAATAACGAATCAGCTCGTTGCGTTCACGAGGAATTTATTTGGAACTTCTCTGGACAATTACCTCCTTCCAGATCGACAATCCACGATCTTGTGACTAAATTTGAGACCACTGGTTCAGTACAAAATATGAAACACGCAAACGGTTCTCACCGAAGAAAAATTAGACGAAATTGGCAAAAATTTGGAACGTTCACCACAAAAATCATTACTGAAATTAGCACAAGTTGGGATATCCCTCGGTCCCCAGATCTAACAGTGTGTGATTTTTATTTGTGGGGTAGCCTGAAAGACAAAGTGTACAAAACAAATCCGCACACATTGGAAGAACAAGAACAACATAAGAAATTAAATCAGAAACTTGACAGTGCCCAAACTACAGCGTGTCTAAATGTGTTTACTCGGTATAATGCCTGTTTAACTGCGGGAGGACATTTCCAGCATTTTCTATAAGGTAAGAAACAGTTCAAGGACGGGTGGCAGGCAGGATGAATTGCAGGAGGAAGAGACAGCATTGCATGCCGGGTGAAACTCCGTAAGGCCGGTCCGGTTTTATATTGGAAGCCCGTTATAATGCAAAAACAGGAAAGCCATTTAATAAAAATTGCAGTGGATAGGGAAACAATTCAAGCAAATTACCTAACATCCTGGAATACACAGGAAATTTAAATATTCTTCAGTACTATTTTGGTGACGAGAAATATATCCCTAAATCAGGATTTGAACCCAGTGTGTCTGGTTCCGTACACCAGTGCTCTTCCATTTGATCTATTGGGCTTCTTATTCATTCACTGATTTTTCTCTGTACTAATACAATTCCCATACATACGATAGTAGTGAACATTTGTTCGACTAATGCCATCTAGTGGCTTCTTAAACAAGAAGACTTTTAAATAGAAATCAGTATTCAAGGATTGCAAGTACCTCTCAATATTCGATGTTTAAGATTATCTTAAATTAAACCTCATAGTGATTTATTCCTATAAAAGTTCAATATTCAATGTTTTTTATTATTCATTTCATACATCTCAATGATGGATACATCATATTTGAAGAGAGAAATTTTACGCCCGGACTGAGACTTGAACCCAAGACCTTTGGTTTTCCGGGCCAAAGAAAAGGACCATTTGCACTCTAGGCAAATGCTGTACCAAGTGAGCTATCTGGAAAACTCCAATCTAAACGCATTTGGTACACGGGAATTAACAGTGTATATAAGAGAAAAATTTGCGTTTAGATTAAGCAGATAGCTCACTTGGTAGAGCATTTACCTAGAGTGCGAAAGGTCCTGGGTTCAAATCCCAGTCTGAGTGTATAATTTTTCTCTTCAAATATTATTTATACATCATTGAGATGCATGAAATGAATATTAAAAACAAGTTTAATTAAGTTGGAGTGGGAAGTAACACTACAAGGTATTTTCAATTTATAAACGAGTTGGATAAAATGTTTTTACATCTCACCTCATAATAAAGTTCTGTGTTTTCACAATACTGGTTTGAAACACCATTTACCTTCATCTTCAGTCAAACTTGGACCTTATGAGATGAGATCATCATCTGCCTTCATGGATTAGGTCTGTTGACCCGTTCTGACTTCTGTCTTGGGGATGCCGGACACAGTCTCTGGCGGGGAACTACAAGCCTCACCTTGAGGATGTCGGACGCAGTTTCTGGTGAAACGTCGGGGAACTACAAGCCTCAAGACCACGGCCAACAGCTTGGAAATCATCTACAAGATCATCGTAATAACTCCGGCCGTGAAAGCCTAAGGGTCGTATGTTAGAACATTACTCTCTACTCAAATTACTTCCAATCACTAGTGAGCTGATTCACCGTGAGCAATTGCTGAGAACGAATTAACGGCCGACTTAACGGTCATGCACGAGAGTCGACGTTTTCGTAATATTGGCAACGAATTACCCAGAATTCTCAGCGATAAAACCACTTCCGTTATTTTCATCTGCTATAGAGGAATGCATTTATGCTTACATCCCGCAAATAATACCGCATACAAACATGTCTGCGACACGCAATATTACGCCGATTCTCCTGTTCTTCCAGTTGAATTCTTTGGTAGACTCTATCAAATTCCTCTTCTCCGTGTATACCGAAAACATGATCGAAGTCTTCAAGGTCCGACATCTTGGATAAATGTTGGATAAAGCAGCAAAGTACATCGATTACCATCGGTTCCCTTCGGGATTTTAATTTGAGTTGCTCTTGTAAGGTACCTCCGCAGGTAGCTTACAAATTTAACCAATTATTATCGCATGAACAGATTTCTGAGTAAGCAAAATCGTATTAGCATACAACTTGCTCAGCAGAGAAGGCATTTTACTGTCTAATGCGTCCAAACATGCGACCCTAAGTCAATAAACAAACATTTATTTTTATATATCAGGTTACAAAATCATGTCAATCACAATTTAAAACCATAAATGATATCCATGACTAACAAACTTAACGTCTTAGATTGTTGAGAGGATCCTCCTTCGGACTTAAACCTGTTCCAAATTCTGATGTCTATGCACCCCCATAGTATAATGTAAAGCCACAGATTAGGAAATAGATGGAAGATCCCTGTAAAGCTTTCTGATTTCTGACTACCTTCTCCTGGTCATCTAACTCAATGTGGAGCGATTATATCCAATGGAAATTTATCTTATTCCTGTGTTAATAATTCTAGGTACTATATAATGTCCTAACATTCCATGATTCTCGGAGCATGCTCTTATGTTGCCTTTGCCATGGATTCCTTGAAATAGTCCCCGCCCGCAGATCCGAATAGTATATCCGGAAAATATAGCCCCAGTGGAACCCATGTCCACGTTTCCTACCATTATAATTTTACGGTGAAAGATCGCCACTCTTTCGCCAAGGCCCAAGGTACTTTTTTCATCTGAACTTACCGCCTTTGACCTGTCCTGCGTGGGTGATGCTTATGGCAGAAATGCTACCGCCGCCATAGCTCTCGGGGTATTTTGTACCACATTCAGTAAAATTCAAATTTGAAATATATTAAGTTGATGCTATATTATATTCCCCAAGTATCGCTCAATGTCCTGAAAAAAAAAAAGATCCAACTCACCACCGCATTCGTGTGCCATCTATGAACCATGTAAGAAATCACTGACAGAATATGTGACATTTATCTTTTTGTGCGGAAAAAGCAAACAACAAAAATATGTAAAATTTAAGAATTAAAAAAATAGTACATTACGATGCAAGGTTAGGAAGTGGTTCTTACAGAAACGAGGAAAAATGTTTAAAAAGCGAGCGATAGAGAGGTTTTTAATTTCCGAGATTCTGTAAAACACTACACAAACGTGCGTTGTACATTATTTTTTTGCGCAATGGTCTTTTCAAACTAATAAATAATAGTAAAATTATAACATCTTTGTTGGAAATATAAACAATTGACTAACGTTAACAGTGTGGGCAATGTTTATTAGTTGAAATAACAGGAGGCCTTGAGAACAATTATTGATAACATGGCCGCAAATACGTATTTGTTGTTTTATATTGTTCATCATCATCATCTGCATTCATGGATTAGGTCTGTTGACCCGTTCCGACTTCAGCCCATCTCTTTCTAGGTCTGCCCACATCTCGGGTGCCTTTAGGTTTGTATTTTGTTATTTGTTTTGGATATCTATCTTCATTCATTCTGTCTATGTGTTGCTTCCATTTTTGTCTATATGTATCTATTTTATCAGGTATTGCAAATATTTCAAGTTCCTGTCTTATTTCTGTGTTCTTGATTCTGTCTTCCTTGTTCATTTAAAAGTTAATTTAAAATGCAGTGATTTGTTTCGTATAATGTATATTAACACTACCTTTTGGATATTTTCTATATATACATTGTACGTAGTATACATAGAAGGCAGTGGTTTTACTTCCCGCACGTGGGTGTAAATGTAATATAATAATATAATTATTTAGGTTGGCAACCCCGAAATGTAGGAAGTTGAACTTTCAATAAGGCTGGTAAGTATCGTCAAAACGCACTATCGCGCAAAAAATATGTTTGAGCTACCATCTTTCTCGTAAGTAGAAGCCCTTTGATATTCTATTAGTTGAAATAATAAGTACATGTTTTTTTTTGTTTTTTTTTTAATTTATTTTTAAGTTTGATTACATTTTTATCAGTTCAGTTATATTGTGGCTTGGTTCCTTTTTTTTTTTTTTTTTTGCAGAGTACGGTCCATTTAAGCACGTACGCCACTTCACCCATAATATAAAGATAATATCGGAGGGGGTCATATAATATTATAAATAATAATGATAATAATCAATTGAGTTGGTGTTTACTTGATGAAAATCCATATTTATTAATCAAATAAAAATAAAGCGTAGTTTCATTTGATTTTCATATTTATTATATAATTCAGTGACAGCTGTTTCGGTACACTGTACCTTCTTCAGACATGTTAACAAATTATGAATTGTGTTCCAACTGATCTAAGCAACAATACAACAATATTTATTTAAATTTTTAAATTTAACAAAGGGGATTCATTCAAATCAAGTTGAGAATTTAACAGTTTTTTACTACTTTTAAACTTATTAATTTCTACAGCCTCCAAAAGATCTAACATCTTACCCTTATCACAAATATGTAAAATTTCAAAATTTGGATCGGAACAATGATTAAATTGGAATAGGTGGTTAGCATAGTTTGAATTTTCTAAATTTCTGTTATATACTCTCATGTGTTCCTTTATCCGAGATATAAAAGGTCTACCAGTTTGTCCTATATAGACATTGTCACACTTCAATTTATATACACCTGATAATTTTTCTTTTTTTTGTTTTGGTTTTATTCTTTTTTATTATATTTTGTAGAATTTTATTAGTTTTAAATGCCACATTAATGTTCAACTTTTTGAAGTGTTTAGATATTTTATTTGAAAGTGGGCCTTGATTTGAATGAATCCCCTTTGTTAAATTAAAAAATTTAAATAAATATTGTTGTATTGTTGCTTAGATCAGTTGGAACACAATTCATAATTTGTTAACATGTCTGAAGAAGGTACAGTGTACCGAAACAGCTGTCACTGAATTATATAATAAATATGAAAATCAAATAAAACTAAGTTTTATTTTTATTTAATTAATAATAATGATAATAATAATAATAAGTTCACTGCTGTGGCCACGAGTTAGCGTGCTGCCTTGTCACGCAGCGGACCCGGATTCGAGCCCCGCTCGTGACAAGTTTACTGGGTGAGGTTTTTTCGGGGTTTTTCCTCACCTGTAAGACAAATGTCTGGATACTTTAAGGCCCAAGTGGTCCCTGAACATCATATGGCTATCATTAACATCAATATAATATTCACCTCATTAGATTAAGTTTAGGTTTAAGGCCTCTCCTGGCGCATCATTACCCATCGCCATCACCCATCATATCATTGGGGCACTGTAACCCCGCCTTCCAGGTGCCCCAACCTCACAAGTGGGTTACAATACGTCAATGTCAGGAGAGAATACTGAAATGTCGAATGACATACAGGTGGCATTGAACAAATTATTATTATTATTATTATTATGCCAAGGAAAGGATGGACTTGAGACCGGAACAAGTCACATTGACCTAATCCTGGAGAGGAAGAAGATTATTATTATTATTATTATTGACAAGAAAACTGAAGAAAAAATACGAAGAATGCAGATTAAATATAGATTTGGACAAAAGGAGGTATATAGTAATAGGAGATAAATCAAATTACCTGGTTTTAGGAAATGGACATGAAAAATTAAAAACAGTTGACGAAGCTGTATATTTTGGGACAAAAATTATTGCAGATGGAACTCATGACGGTAAAATTAATGAGAGCATAAATAAGGGTAAATCTGTATATCAAAATTAAATGGTGCTTTATGGGATCAGAATATAAGTTTAAAAACAAACTTTTAAAACAATAATGAGTACAATGACATACGGTGTAAAAATGTGGGAATTCAAATCTAGAACAATAAGTAAGTTAAATCTTGCAGAAATGGGTTTTTGGAAGCGTTCAAATGGAATTTATAGAAGAGACAAAGTAAAAAATCGTGTAATTAATTGAAAGATGAATGATCAAACTTCAATTGTGGATTTTATAAAAAAAAAGAAAAAAAAATACAATTAAAATTGTATGGCCATCAAAGAAAATTAAAATATTATAAAACAATGGCTGTCCCTGTCCTTTTGTATGGGAGTGAATCTTGGATTACCACTACCAAACAAGGAAGTAAAATCCAAGCAGCCGAGATGAAATATTTAAGAAGAGTAAAAGGCTGCACTAGAATGGACCAGATAAGAAACGAGGATATCCATGAAGAACTGCAGATCTACTCCATAAAAGAAAAGATATTTAACAACAAGATACAGTGGAAAGAACATGTAGAAAGAATGGAAGAAAGTAGATTACCAAATAAAATCTTCCATTATTTTCCAAGAGGAAGAAGAGATGTCGGACGTCCTCGGAAGAGATGGTCTCAGATCTAATAGTGAAGACGGAACAGGCAACTCTTGCCTAAACCAGGAAGTGAAGAAGAAGAAGAAGAAGATTGTATGGTCATGTAAAATGAATGACGGAAGACGGATTAAATCGTGTCACTATGTTGGTTGTCCAGCGGCTCGCTTTGTTTCCCCGCAGCTGTTATATACAATTAAGTACAAAGATGCCGACTACCGCCACTACAATAATTCCGTATGTTAATCATTGTCAAGCTTTGTCGCGCGGCACCCGCTTTTATATAAACGTACAACCATCATAGTGAGGCAATAATACTAGATTGGGTGCCACTTGATAGAAGAAAAAGAAGATGAGGACAGCCGAAAATAACGTGAATTGAT
The DNA here is from genome assembly GCA_030220185.1 of Diploptera punctata. NCBI lineage: Eukaryota > Metazoa > Arthropoda > Insecta > Blattodea > Blaberidae > Diploptera > Diploptera punctata. The sequence continues at coordinate 879,205 of JASPKZ010004590.1, read as the reverse complement.
GATATTTTGAGCTGAATGAAGAAAAAGTATTGGATGACGAATTCTGGAATGACAAAGAGACGTGGAGGAGAATGACAGCAGATTAATTTGGCGAAGTAAATGTGAAACCTTGTGAATAAATTGGTTTCGAATTCCGGTGGGGCAACACTTTTAAAACATAATATTGAAATTATTGCACGAAGACTTGATGTCAATACAACTGAAGAGACAATGTTTTGCATAAATCTGGATTTGAATCCAAGATCTCCAACTTTGCGCGCTGGCGCATTAAACTATTGTGCTGCTTAGGCAATCCAGAAAGGGGCACACATGTTTCTCTATTTGAAATCCTCGTGTACCGCTATTAGTGAACTTCCATTTACATTACAAGGTGGTTACTTTTTCTAACATGTCATTATAATGGGAATTTATTCTGTGCCATATACGCTAATTACAAACGTATGCCGGCATATGGAATTAATGTACGCAAAAGCTTGCTGTTCGTGCATAATAGTTAATAAAACTGAATAGAATTTTGTTTACTTAAACTGGGATTTGAACTCTAGTTCTGCAGCTTTACACGCTGTATACTAAACCATTGTGCTACTTAGGCAACCAGAAAAGACACAAATCTTTGTCTATTTGAAATTCCCGTGTACCCCTATAGTGAACTGTTCACGTTACAACATGATCGCTTCTACTAAGAATAAATTCGAATGGGAATTTGTTCAGTTCCATATAAGCCAATTTAGTTGTATCAATTGGATTTAATTCCTCAAAAAAAAAGTATATATATATATATATATATATATATATATATATAAAAGCAAATTTGAAGAAATTAATGTACGCAGACTTGCTGCTAACACGCAATATTTAATACAAAAAAAACCTAATCCGGGATTTGAAACCAAGATCTCCAGCTTTATGAGCTGGTACACTAAGCTATGTGGTTCTTGGGCAATTTGTAAAATGACACAAATCTTCTTGTTACAAACGACTTTCTATGTAATGTGAATAGTTCGCTAATAGGGGTAGAAGTAAATTTCAGATAGTAAAATACGTACATTATGCATATTTTGCTAATGATCTTTTGACTGCCGAGTGCGCACAGTGTTAGGAATATTATTAATTTTTTATTTACGGGTTATCGCTGGTACCAAAGAGAATATTTGATCCATGGGTTCTCTATGATCTTGATTAGTCCATAACCAAATAATCCTTGATCTAACTCTCGTGTGCCAATTCTACCAACCTTATACAATTTGTCTAATGTGTTTACACTTATTTACTGTTCCAGACTATTTGATATCAGGACAAAAAAGTGCAGTTAATAATTATACTCAATAAAACAAGTTTCAAATATCAATTTATCAACGAGTTTGTAGATGCTATTAATATAACATAATTCAGAAAACACAGATTCTGGTGTGAAATTATGGGCTATGATCGTGACACTGTACCACAATGGCTGAAATGCTTCTTTTTGTGAGATAACCTCAGTTTCCCGGAAGCAAGATGGTAGTTTTCGTATGTTAATTTGGGATGAAAATAAATATGTTTTAATGTTGGAAACATGATGAGTCAATGGAAGCCAGTAAAGGAGAAAGGTCGTTGTGGAATAGGTAAAGTAGAAGTTTTACATATAATTCATTTAAATTTAGTTTGGAGTCTATTAGAACTTGTCTGAATAATATATTGTAATCCTCTCCTCCCTTTTTTTTTTTTTTTTTAATATATATGTGCGAATGACAAATGTTGTGGCTATTGTAGCGCAAGTGTTATGTGTGGTTTCAGTGCTTCCATTTATATTTCGAAGTACATCATGTTTCTGATTGTATCCATTTTTTGGTTTTAACTCGAGTCGGATGTTAAATTGACGTTTATATAATTATCTCACTTTATATATGTACTAGGTTTTTATGCTATGTAAGATAATATTTTGCCCTACTTACCTAGAAAAAAAATACACGGTGATAGATATACAACACAGAAATTAGGGACAAATGTCATATTCAAGACATAACCAAATTTATTGTAGATAGACAAAATATTGGAAAGATCGCATATAGGAAGAATGGAAGACAACCAACTTGTAAAAAGAGCTAAATGAGATAGACCAATGGACGGGAGAAGAACAAGAGGAAGACCAGCCAAGCGATGGATAGACAGTGAATGCACATCCAATACGTCTTCCTCTGAGGAATGATTTTGGAAATAAATAGGATGAATATCCTACAAATTATGAGCAAGAAGAAGACATAGAAAAAAAAATTGTTCTGTTGAATAAACAATGGTGGAAAGAGGGTGTTAATTGACATTATTTTAATTATCTTACTTTATATATGTTCTAGGTTTTTATGCCATGTAAGGTAATATTTTGGGCTCGACTGAACTTATACTAGCGCTTGACTTTTCAGTTATATTGTTGTAAACTATAGCTCTTCTTCTGTATTTACTAACATTATTTAATATTTTAAACTTTTTCAAATAGTTTTTATAACATTATTAGACAATTTTGAAGTATTTATTTAAATATGCAAATCACAATATTATGACACTGTTAGACAATATTCTGATGCTAACTGCTATTTTCTCCACATAGTATATTATTTAGTCTATGATTTTTCTATCGCTATTTTGGGTTATCGCTGGTTGGATCAGCATTAGGGAGTGATTTTTAATAAACGTTTGGTAATTTCAATATTATTAATATATTTTTTAACATAGATTTGGGGATTTATTGTAAATATTGGTTATTTAAATTTCATAGCAACGGATAGTAATAGAAGATGATAATCGATATGTGGTTCGATTGTGGGTTATCACTGGCTCTATAAACTCTGGCACATGTGCACTGTTGTTATATAGGACTTTGAAAATATTTCACGCTAGTTTAAGTGCAGTTTTTCCATATTTTGCCCTACTTACTTAGAAAAAATATAATTCTAGTTGAATAAACAATGGTGGAAAGAGGGTGTTAAGGGTGGTACTGATTCATATTTACTGATCTGTAGTTTACGCCGTACAAAGATATATCATACATCATTTGCCTATGTGGTGTAATGCCAGAAGCCTATCTTTATTTCATTAGATGTAAAAATGGGCAAGTTAATGTACACCAGATTAATTTACAGTTTTATTGGACAACAATTGGCTATTCTTTTTGAACAGTGACTAATATAGGTGGACTCCTGGCATTAATCTCTGCACTCTCTACTAATATTTCCTTCAATTTTAATTTTTTGAAACAATTCTTTACAGTTATTAAACATTTATTGGGTATAATGTCCATTATGCAACACACATTTTTTTTCTCAGACCAAAACCGACACCATATGCCTGCACCTACAAATGAAAGTGTATGCAATTTTATAATCATGCAATGCTGCCAACATATACAATGCTTGTTAGCAATACTTACTTACTCATTCACTGGCACTATCGAACCCATAGGTTCATGGCCACACAGACATAAGCTCTCCATACATCCCTATCCTGATATAATGCTTTCCAATCATTCCCTGTATAATCTACTTCCCTCAAATCATAGTTAATGTTATTCTCCCACCTTATTCTAGGTCTACCAACTGGGCGTTTTCCCTCTGGCTTTCCTACAAGAAGCCTCCATGCAAATCTTTCATTCCCCATATGTGTAACATGTCCTGCCCATCGCAGTCTACGAGACTTAACTGTTTTTATTATATCTGGCTTCCTATAAAGACCATGTAGTTCATTGTTATGTAGTCTTCTCCATTCACCTGTTTGTTCATCTCTCTTTGGTCCAAAAATTTTCCTAAGTACTTTATTCTCAAATACTCGTAATCTCCTTTCCTCCCTTAAAGTAAGAGTCCATGTTTCGCACCCATATAATATAACTGGTAGAATAATAGTTTTATATATTTTCAGTTTAACGTTTTTTGAAAGGAGTTGGGACATCAAGAGTCTCTGCAATGCATAATAGCACGCATTTCCAGAATTGAGCCTATGTTTAATTTCTTTGTGCATCTCATTCCTATTTGTGATTATTGTTCCTAAGTATTTGAATTCAGCCACTTCCTCAAAATTTTCCTCATTTGTCATTTGCTGTCCATTTCCATTATATAGTGAATTTCTACGTGTGACCATATATTTAGTTTTATTGATATTTACTTCCAGTCCTAATTTCTTAGTGTTACTCAGTAGTGTGTGCGTGTTGTCCTTTAGTATCTCCTCGCTATTGGTCAACAATACTATATCATCAGCATAAACTAACAGCTTATTAATGCCATTGAGTTGTAAGCCTTCCTCATTCTCTAAAGATTTAATGGCATGCTCTAGTACAAAATTAAATAGTAGAGGAGATAGTGCATCTCCTTGCTTGCTTGTTAGCAGTAAGTTTTAGAATTAAAAAGCTAATTGAAATACAAATACTCTAATTAGATTTGACCTAGGTTGCAGTTTAATCACATTCAGGGTCGAATGTTTGAACGCATTAGACAGTAAAATGCGTTCTCTGCTGAGAAAGTTTTATCCAAATACATTTTGTTTACTCAGAAATCTATTCATGCGATAATAATTGTAAGCTACCTGACGAGGTAACTTAAGATCATAGCTCAAGGTAGAAACTTATCGTGAAAATCCCGAAGGGAACTGATGTAGTTTGAAACCTTTGCAGCTTTATCCAAGATGTCGGACCTTGAAGACTTCGATCATGTTTTCGGTATACGCGGAGAAGAGGAATTTGATAGAGTCTACCAAAGAATTCAACTGGAAGAACAGGAGAATCGGCGTAATATTGCGCGATGCAGACGTCGTTGTATACGGTATTATTTGTGGGATGCAAGCGTAAATGCATTCCTCTATAGCAGACGAAAATAACGGAAGTGGTTTTATCGCTGAGAATTCTGGGTAATTCGTTGCCAATATTACAAAAACGTCAACTTTCATGCATGACCGGTAAGTCGGCCGTTAATTCGATCTCAGCAATTGCTCACAGTGAGTCAGCTCACCGGTGATTGGAAGTAATTTGAGTAGAGATTAATGTATTTGCATGCGGCCCTTAGTATAGAAAATATAAACTTAAAATCTTAGGCCTATGGTATATGTTGGTTGCAGGAATAGAAGGAATTTGAAAAAATAGGGCTATGCTGGTTGCATTGAATAACAATATGACAGCTATTGCATCCTTAATAGCAATTATCATACTGTATTAAGATTTTTAAAAAGTTGTAATAATTGTTGCAAAACATTAAAAATAATAGTGTTATTAAAAAGAATACTGTAGACCTAACTCAACAATTTGACAAAACTTGAATGGGGTATTTTAATACTTACAGCGTGTACTGGATATTTGAGCACATATTTATGTATATGTGCATAATATGTGAAGAAGTAATTCTCTTCATGCCTGGAAGGCAGGGTTACGTTGCCCCGATGATATGTGTGATGATGATAGTGATGCACCAGGAGAGCCCCTAATCCTAAGCTTAATCTAAGATGAATATGAATGATGATTGCGATGGCCATATGATTTCAGGGACCGTTTGGGCCTTAAAGTTTTCCTGACATTTGTCTTACAGGTGAGGAAAAACCCCGATAAAAACCTTACCCAGAAAAACTGTCCCGACCGGGATCGATCAAATATATACCCGAGCCGCCGATTCTCCGGCTCTGAAGTTTAGGTTGTACGAGGAGTAAAGGGAGAACTTGCCCTCTACTGCCAATAAGGAAATGGTTACTTATTTTAGGAATTCTCACTATGAGGTATTTTCATTAAGGTAGAATATTTTTATCACTCACCTCATATTGTTCTTCTTATTTGATTATAAACTAGTTCCGGAACATAGTTTATAATCAAATAAGAAGAACAATATGAGGTGAGTGATAAAAATATTCTACCTTAAGGAAATGGTTGTTTTGGGAGTTAACGCCTGCCACAACCAATCACTGCTCTTGATGCAACTATAGTGTGCTAGTAGGTTTAAAATTGCTGAGATGTTGTCAGCTGTATGTCTGCTAACCGAATACATAAAGCGGCCACTCCCACTGAATATCCATATCGGCAACACTGTCGTGAAAACGTCAAGGCCGGAGAATCAGTGGCTGCAGTACAGATACTTCTAAACAAAGCTGGTCGTTGGCGATGGTAGTGACACTTACCTGGCAGTGGATGAAACGAGAATTATAGATTTATATATGTGGAAAGAATTGTTAGTGTTTGTGTCAGGTGTGGAATGGTATAGTGGGCTGCACACTAGTCTGGAGAACTAGAGGTCCATGGTTCGATTCCTGGTTCAGACATTAATTTTTGTTTTCACAATATCATTACAATATTATAATAACCTTAGCATTATCATATTTTATTGGCTATGTTAAGTTAGTTGATAGATGTTTTGCCTTCAACAATTATATTTTGTTTTATTTCCTTTTTGATAATTTGAGGGAAATTAAATTTATAACCAAATTGGAGTAATATATTTTATTCTTTACTAAAATATTCTGTAATTAGGTTAATACTCATTAATACTGTTGTGATTAGAGACCGGATGTTAGGGGAAAATGCCTACAGTTATTTATTATAGATATTGTAAAAGTGACTTCATATAAGTTCATACCAATGACCCTAGAGTTATTTTCCATGAAGTTAATTTTGCCTATAAATGCCTATTTCAGCTTACAATGCCTATAAATGCCTATTTGTCTTTTTTTTTTTAATTAACTTAGTATTTCAATGAAATGGACAAACTTCATGACACATATCATTGCATAGAAACCTTTAAGTGACTGGAAATATTATTTTTGATGTTGGTAACACTGAAATCAGTCTGTAGTTCTCGTTCACAAACAGGTGCTTCAAAGACAAAGTGGCGCGACAAGTGTATGTGGCCTTTTTTTTAACCTTTAGAACAGTTGTTTTACGATGCTTAAGGAATGGACAGCAGTAAACAGTAAGACAAACTAACCAATTTTGTGAAAGAATTTGGTGCGGAAATATTCTCAAGTGACAGTTCAATATTGTTTTGCAAAGTGTGTAAAATTTCAGTGAATTGCGCGGAAAAGTGTCATGTTTCACAGCATGTACACACTACAAAACATAAGTATGCTCTTTGTAAAAAGGCAAAACTAGTTCCAAAATCATCTCTGTTATCTTCGTATACTATTGATAGCATATGTTTATATTCTGTACGTAAGGCTGTAAAAATGTATGTTGTATTCCATTTTTTATAAGAGCCTATTTTGAATTTTTAATGCCTATATCGGCTGCGGTGGACTAGTGGTTATGCTCCTTGCCTCTGGTACCGGGTTCAAACCCGGCCAGGGTCGATGGATTTTTAGGACGGAAAAATCCAAGGAGCAAGTCCTCCGGGAGGGACTTTAAGCCGTGGGTCCCGAGTCTGAAGATTTTCAGGCTTGTAAAAAGTCCTTAAGCCTGAATGAAAAGGCCTCTAAGCAAAATTTACCGAATTTTCCCATCCTAGTACTACCTTAGTTTCCTAGATGTCAGTATGAGGCAGAACGCTGACCACGGACCACTCAAAATGACATCTATACGAAAACAAGTGTAACTAAATTAGTATGGTTCAAATTCTTCCCTGTAGGGGGAGAGTGCCTAAATCTCTGTAAAGGGAAAACATAGGCTTACAATACAATACAATATTAATGGTTTTTAGTGCCTTTTTGCCTGCCTATTTCAAATTTTTTAAGTGCCTAACATCCTGACTCTTGTTATGATTGTGTTTAATTCACTCGTTAGAAGTTATGAATTTGTCTAACATTTTTATGTACTATTTTGTATTATTTTGCAAATTTTGTTGTGTATTTGGTTCTCAATTCTTTGTTAACAATTACTAAATTAGATTGCTGCTTCATGGTTAGTAAATATAATTAGTTATTAATTTTTTATATTTTTCCTACAAGATTTTGCAACTATTATTTATTTATTAATTAAATAAAAATAAAACGTAGTTTTATTTGATTTTCATATTTATTATATAATTCAGTGACAGCTGTTTCGGTACACTGTACCTTCTTCAGACATGTTAACAAATTATGAAAATATTTTTATTTAATTAATAATTATGAATTGTGTTCCAACTGATCTAAGCAACAATACAACAATATTTATTTAAATTTTTTTAATTTAACAAAGGGGATTCATTCAAATCAAGTTGAGAATTTAACAGTTTGTTACTACTTTTAAATTTATTAATTTCTTATTAATCATTCTTTCGATCCAAATTTTGAAATTTTACATATTTGTGATAAGGGTAAGAAGTTAGATCTTTTGGAGGCTGTAGAAATTAATAAATTTAAAAGTAGTAAAAAACTGTTAAATTCTCAAACTTGATTTGAATGAATCCCCTTTGTTAAATTTAAAAATTTAAATAAATATTGTTGTATTGTTGCTTATATCAGTTGGAACACAATTCATAATTTGTTAACATGTCTGAAGAAGGTACAGTGTACCGAAACAGCTGTCACTGAATTATATAATAAATATGAAAATCAAATAAAACTACGTTTTATTTTTACTTAATTAATATTATTTATTTGTTTTATGATATGTTAAATTGTGTTGGAAATAATATTCTCAATTTTGATGTCTCTGAACGATATTCATTACAAAACTCTTAAGTAAATTCTAACTGCTTTGAGTAGTGTAATTTATTTATTGGATAAATCTTAAAGTTATGAGAGGTAGGATACTGTGTGTGAGTTTGTCCTCCCCTTCCTTTGTTCCCTTTCCAGGACATCCTCATTAACTAACTGCAATACGCTCTGAGCTAAATACAATCTCTCCAGTAATTAAACAGCTATCATACTGCTATGGTTATACGCTCTCAGTAGAGTCCGGATGTTAGGCACTTAAAAGTACAAAATAGGCAGGCAAAAAGGCACTAAAAATCAAAATAGGCTCTTACAAAAAATTAACTACAACATAAATTTTTACAGCCTTACGTAAAGGATATAAACATATATCAATAGCATACGAAGATATCAGAGATGATTTTGGAACTTGTTTTGCCTTTTTTTACAATGAGAATACTCAAAACAAATATAAGGCACATACACTTGTCGCACCACTTTATCTTTGAAGCACGTGTCTGTGAACGAGGACTACAGACTGAATTCAGTGTTATCAACATCAAAAATAATATTGTCAGTCAATTAAAGGTTTCTATGCAATTATATGTGTCATGAAGTTTGTCCATTTCAATTAATTTAATTGAAATACTAAGTTAATTTGGAGAAAAATGGAAAATAGACATTTATAGGCATTTTAAGCTGAAATAGGCATTTTTAGGCAAAATTAACTTAATGGAAAACAACTCTAGGGTTGTCGGTATGAACTTATATGAAGTCACTTTTACAATATCTATAATAAGTAACTGTAGGCATTTTCTCTAACATCCGGTCTCTAGCTATTAGTTCTAAGCCTTGTTTATGTTGTATTCAGCTGGTTATATGATTTTTTTTAGGATTGGTGGCTATACACTTCCTTACTTACTTACTCACCGGCACTATGGAACCCATAGGTTCATGGCCATGCGGACATAAGCTCTCCATACATCCCTACCCTGAGCTAATACTTTCCAATCATTCCCTGTATAATCTACTTCCCTCAAATCATAGTTTAATCTTATTCTCCCAGCTCATTCTTGGTCTGCCAACTGGGTGTTTTCCCTCTGGTTTTCCTACAAGAAGCTTCCATGCACATCTTTCATTTCCCATTCATGCCACATGTCCTACCCATCGCAGTCTATGAGACTTAACTGTTCTTATTATATCTGGCTTCCTATAAAGACCATGTAGTTCACTTTTATGTAGTCTACTCCATTCACCTGTCTGTTCATCTCTCTTTGGTCCAAAAATGTTCTTTCTTCTTTTTCAGCTTTCCCCCACTTATAGGTTTGCCATCTTCAGTTTCCATTTATCTCTATCATTCCAATCTCCCTCTTCCAAATTCCTAACATCCATTATGGTTCTGATATAGGTTTTCCATTTCCATCTTGGTCTGCCACATTTATTTCTTCCAGGGGGTGACCATTGGTATATATTTTTTGGCCATCTTTCATTTTCCATTCTTTGTACATGGCCATACCATTTAAGTGTTTGATCTTCAATCCTCTTAACAACAGATCTGGTGACATTCATTTCTCTCCAAAGGAATTCATTTCATATTTTATCCTGTCTTGTTTTTTGGAGGCTTCTTCTAAAATAATCAAATTCAACTGTTCTAATTGTATTCTTTTGTAATTCTGTCAAAGACCAAGTTTCACTTCCATATGACAAAATATTCTGTATTATGCTCTTATAAATTTTCATTTTAGTTTCCTTTGTGATATTTTTGTTCCAAATTATTCCATGTAATGTCTTAGCTGCATTTTTTGCCATTGCAATTTTAGTCTGTACATCTCTCTCACAGGTACCTAAACTTGTAATTATTGACCCTAGATATTTAAAAAATTCACATTTTCTTTTATTTTCCCTGTTTCAAGTATGAGGTCATCCACATCCTTTCCCAAACACATATATTCTGTTTTCTGTAAATTTATATTCAGTCCCCATTTTTTATATTCTTCCATTAGTTTATTTATCATATATTTCATATCATCTTCATCCCCTGCAAAAATTATTTGATCATCTGCAAACAACAGTACTTTTCCTAAGAAGCTTATTCTCAAATACTCGTAATCTCCTTTGGTGGCTATTCACTATCTGAGCTAAGTTCCAGTTGTAAAAAAAAGCAAGATGTAGGACCATTTTCATTGGTCGAATAACAATTTACCTTTAAGCATGTAAAAAAAAAATGTAGTTTGCTCTCTAACACTCAAAGTAAAGGAAATAAAAAAACTAAAAATATATATCTATCTCATGTCCATAGAAGTTATATGGGAGAATCTTAAATAAATATTTACAATTTAATAAATAAAATATGCATTGTTTTATTCTTACACATGCTTAATGCAGTTACATTGGAATTTCATTTGCTTCAAAATGGCCACTTCTGTAAAGTAATTTCAGAAATAAGGAAAGTAAAGCATTTGAAAAGCGGAGAAAAATAAATTATTTTGAATGTTTTCAAACAGTTTAATGAAAAATATCCCACTGTAGCCATTGAGGATGTGGTAAAAATAATAGCAGAATTTACAAGTGAGTCAACATGGAGCATAAATTCTGCTCATAATCAAATTGTACCAGTAAATAAAGGAGATCTATCAACATTGTGGAAAAAGCATAAATGTCTGATTAAGTAGCCCCATATATAATATTTTTATGATAAATAAATAAGAAATGGAAGAAGTTTTACTAATTATTGGTACCATCTTGTCTTATATTCAGTCTTATTTCCCATAAATGATGAAGTTTCTAAGAACGTTTCTATTGTTGATAGTTTCGTACACAATTCAGTAATGTGACGGTTATAAAAATAGTACCAAGGTTACCCAATTTGACGGCGTTGGTGGTATAATACTTTATGCTTGTTTACTGTACAACTGGAACAGAGTGTTAACACTGAGCAACAAAAAATAAACTTTTTTTTTTGTCTCAGAAAGAAAAATATGCGATTCTGGTAGTATTTTTTCTCCTGAATTCAAATATATTAGTTTTTCTCCATCACGCAAGGTTTCCGAGAGACACAAACACTTTAATATTTTCTACATTTGAACTACACAATATTCGAACATTCAGACTCACCTAGAAAGTAAGAAATGACGATTTTCTGCTATATTTCCTCTTGATGGTCCAACAATAATTGGCCAGCATATTAGGATTCCATTTGCCTTGATATCTCTTTTCCATAGTTGAAAACCATTTGAGTTAGCTCATTTGAATTTATTTTCAATGGACGTTTATTAAAGGAATCATTTTTTAAATCCATTAATTAAAATTAAAAAAAAACTGTGGGTGATGGAGAAATTCCAAATACATATTTGAAAACACGTAAAAAACTGCATTAAGTACAACTATTGATACTCATGAGACAAAAATCATGTTGACCAGTGTTATTTATGTTTTTATGTCAAGTTCACTTCTGGGCTTGAGATCATGGTCATGAGGGTTTGGTGAATGTTATACGCAGTCTCTAGTGAAATGATGTGTTAACTTAATTGTGATCATGGACCATGAGTCCAGGAGGTTTAGTTGCTAATTTAAATTTAAAACTAGTGACAAATGTAAATTATAACAGATCATAATCTTTGTTTACACAGCCATCCACAACTTCCATCAGGATGCTGCATACAGAATCAAGCTAATGATTGGGGAATCGGTGTGTTTGCTGGCAGAGAATGGAGACTGGTACTTCGGTTATTCCACAAAGAACAGAGCTTTGCGTGGCATATTTCCAAAAACTTTTATTCATATCAAGGAATGCCAAGCTGACAAGATTGGGTAAGACAAACCAAATCTCTTTGAAAGTAAAACATTTGCTATACTAGTCAGCTGGTAGGATTCTTATCAGCAGCTCCGAGTTTGAAATTGAAATTTATTACAAGAATATTTATATCTTGGGGCTATAATTTCTAATTGTTAGATTATGCACAAAATGTATGGATTAATTGTAAACCTCCCTGCTGAACATATGTTCAGAAGATATTTTGAACTCTTATAGCAATTTGTTCATTGTATATTATCATCAGCAGCAGCACTACAGTCTGATTTGAGCCTCGGCTTCCCTCAAAACCTTCTTCTGCTAGCAAAGGATTTTTTACAGAGTAGGGTAAGCCAGCCCCATGCACAACCATCGAGCGATCCTGAAGGACGATGAATTGCTGTTGGAGTTTTCTCCCCTAGCTGATAGGTCTCAAGTATAGCATCAAGAACTTGTGAATTATTCTTAAATTATTTGAGTGTAATTTTTTTAGATGATTACAATTTATAAAAATTAAATTAATATAACTTAGGGTGAAATTCTTTCAAGAAAATTACTTACCATCCAATAGTACATGGGAAATTTAAAAAAATATTTGACAAATACGACATTACTTTGGCACCAATTAATAAATTTAGCCTGGAAAAACTTTTAAATACCAATAAAAAATCAACATCCCAGACAGTAAGAAATCTGGAATTTATCATAAGTAATGCCACGAGTGATTTCCAAATTATCGATAAATTCACGACTCACGAAGTGAGGAGTGAATTTATCTAGAGAATTTGGAAATCAAGAGTGGCATTTGTTAGGACTATTTAACGAATAAAATTAAGCTGTTTACTCACAAATCATTATTTAACTATAGTTATTTTAAAATATTTATATATTTAATGTAAACGGCGATGTTTTGAAAACAAATGAGAAACGATAGGTACGCTTCTACTGCTTCTTTTGTTTATCACTGCAACCAGATCATACTATTTATTGCCAAAGGAACGCAATATTGTAAGAATGCTCTCTAGTGGAGAAAAAATGAAACACATCAATCTGTATATTAATTCATTTTTGATGTCGTATGATGTAAATATGACAATTATATTTTTCTCGATTGTTACCTGGGAAAAAATACATTTAAGAAAGTGCAAACAGTGGTTTCTTTTTTTGGTGGTATAATCAATTGCTACAAATGTTGACATGTATGCACTATATATACAATCTGGTAGCCGTATTTGTTATAGGCTCAGTCACTGCAAAATAACGGTCAGACCTGTTCAGAATATTAAAAAGGAGGAGCTTTGTTTAATATATGATAATCCTAACACTGATAAATATTTCGTGAAACACGACTCTGATTGGTTGTAAAACAGAAATCATTGAAACGTGATTGGTCATTGACTCCCATTTGGGGCATGAGTTAAATAGTCAAATTAATTGTAATGATTATAGCAAAGTATACATAGGAAAAACAAAAAGGAATTTAGAAACACGCACTAAAGAACATTTTAGAAATATTAGAAATTGTGAAATTGAAAAATCAGCAATTGCTGTACATAGTTTACTAGAACATCATAAAATTGAAAAAGAAGCGAATCTTTTAAAACAGTTGGATAAACCGTTGGAATTGACAATTTGGGAAGTGATATTCATTCAGAAGAATAAATATTGATCTATGAATTTTGATATTCCGGTGGATAAAAATTTAATTACAAAGTTTATAATCCCAACGAAAGATGGCAGCACAAGAGGTGATGTCACTAAAGAAATCAACAATCACGGAATTTCATCAGTGGATGCCATGACTGATGAAGGACATGATATTGTCTGAAACCGTCGGTATCAAAGAAGTTTGAAAATGTATGAGGTGAGTCGACTAAAATATGTTCTCCACTCACTATTAATACTAAAATGTATTTATATTCATTCCTAAATGATCATTTGAGTCTTAAAATGTAAATAAAAAGATCAAATGATGTTTTTATTATTCATTTAACATTTCTCAATGAAAGATAAATTATATTTGAAGAGAAAAATTTTCGCCTAGACCGGGACTCAAACCCGGGACCCTTGGCTTTCTTAACTAAGAAGCCGCCATTTGCAAAGATAGAAGCAATGGTTTCAAAAGCATTTGACGATAGGGAATTACAACGTATATAAGAGAAAAATTTGCGTCTAGATCGTAGCTAGCCTCGGTAGCTCAGTTGGTAGAGCACTTGGCCCGGAAAGCCAAGGGTCCCGGGTTCGAGTCCCGGTCTAGGCGAAAATTTTTCTCTTCAAATATAAAAAGATCAAATATTAGTTTTTTGTCCCACATTTACCCCACTTGACCCTATAAGCTTCTCTGAAAGGAAACCTATCTAAGGAGTTGGAAAGTTAATAAATAAGTTGGAGAAAATGTTTTTATATCTCACGCCAGAAGTTTGACTGAAGATGAAGGTGAAATGACCTTCGAAACCGATATCATGAAAAGATGGAGTTTATGAGGTGAGATATGAAAACATTTTCTCCAACTCATTTATAAATTGAAAATACTTAATGTGTTTCTTCCCACTTAAATTTTTATTAAATTGGAAAGTTGCCTTAATTTGCACCAATTTAAAGTTGTTCTCTAAATGTGTTGTGTTGTGCAGGTCAGGGGACATGGGGATGTCCAAACAACCACATATTATACAAGAGCTGACTTCCGTAGTGAGAGAATGGGGCCATATATGGAAACATCTGTACATAGTAAGTAGTACATACATTCTAAAATTATAATAGGCCTTTTTTTGAAAAAAAAAAAACCAAATATAGTGCATGGGTTTTAAATGTAATTTTACTGACATCAGGCAACTAAAATTAAATTTCTTCTTCCTTCCAAGTATTAGACCAAGGCCTGTTACGATCCTATAGAAAATTTTCCCTCCAGCGTTTCATAGGATGGCCCAGAAATCTTCATCCTCTTGGTATATAATTATAAACACTTTGGGGATCCGATTTGAACTCATTCTTTCAAGATAGTGTTTCCAATTTAGTTGGTACTGTTTAATATATTCCAAAATTGGCGTAGCCTTAAATTCTTTTAAGATATCGGTGTTCCTTTTCCGATCCCATATGGTGTAACCCACTTTTCTGCACATGAATCTCATTTCACAAGCTGTTATTCTGATTTCATGTTGTCTTCTTAATGTCCATGCTTCACTACCATAGGTCAACACTGCTCTTGCCAAAGTGTTAAATAAACATAATCTGGTGTTTTTTTGTACAAGGGATGGTTTCATAACTTGATTAATAATTCTCAAACTTTTATTATAACTAGTAATTTTTTCAGGGATATCCATTTCATCCAATTAAATATATAGACACTATTAAAAGCCAAGATAGTTACCTGTATTTTTTTCAGCTCAAAGGTAAAATTTGGTAATTAAATTAATGTTTTTATTACCTCACCTCATATTCTTTTTCTTCTATACTGCAGTTTTCGAGCTTATCTCCATCATCAGTAGCCTCTGGTCGACCGGTGTTATGTCATTACTTGGCGGTTTTCTTCTTAGTTCTTTCATCCACCGATAGAAGTGAGAAGAAAACCGCCAAGAAACGACATAACACCAGTCGACCAGAGGCTACTGATGATGGAGATAAGCTCCGAAACTGCAGTATACAAGAAAAAGGATATGAGGTGAGGTAATAAAAACATTAATATAATTCTTAAATTAAACCTCATAGTGTTCTTTCCCTGTGAAGGTTAAGTCAAATTTGGTGTTTTTTTATAAACTTTAGGTACTTTGCAAGAACTGATGATGCAACATATGATTTTTCAATATTTTTCTGTTGATTACATTAAAAATCTACTTCTTTCTATAATATTAGGACCTATGCTCATAAATTTTTTTTTTGACCCATCTAATTTTTTTTTTTAATCCCACAACAGGCCTCGGGAGGCCCTTGGGGTAGTAGGAGGTTAAGGCTCCCACTTTTTCTAGACAATCGGCACTTGATGTCAGCCCTGCGTGACGGCCGCCTTTACCCCAGAACAAGCGTCTGGTACTCATTTCCGTTAGAGGCTGAGTCGACCACAGGACCATAGTGCCGCCAGAAGGTTTTGGTCAGTTTAAAAATCCTGACCCCACCGGGACTTGAACCCTCGACCTTCCGACTTGTAGCGCAGTGCCTTAACCACTATGCTACGGCGTGCCCCACCCATCTAATAGGTAAATTCAATATTTGTTTAGAGATCAGCCTCATGGGCTAGTGGTCAGCATTTCTGACTACAGTTTACGAGGTTCCAGGTTCGATTCCTGGTCAGACCATAGGAATTTTTCTTTAAATGGAATTATTCCTATGGTTGCCTATGGTCTGGAATTTAGATCAAGTTTATAGGTTAAGAACTCTCCTGGCATTTCATTATCATTCATCATATTATCATAAGTAATGCCACGAGTGATTTCCAATTTATCTAGAGAATTTGGAAATCAAGAGTGGCATTTGTTAGGACTATTTAACGAATAAAATTAAGCTGTTTACCCACAAATCATTATTTAAATATAGTTATTTTAAAATATATATATATTTATTGTAAACGGCGATGTTTGAAAACAAATGAGAAATGATTGGTACGCTTCATTTCCTTCTTTTGTTCGTCACTGCAACCAAATCATATTATTTATTGCCAAAGGAACGCAATATTGTAAGAATGCACTCTAGTGGAGAAAAAATGAAACACATCAAACTGTATATTAATTCATTTCTGATGTCCTATGATGTAAATATGACAATTATATTTTTCTGGAATGTTGTTACCTGGGAAAAAATACATTTAAGAAAGTGCAAACAGTGGTTTCTTTTTTTGGTGGTATAATCAATTGCTACAATTGTTTTTATATTAACTCCCGCATGCGCTATGTGTTGACATTCATGCACTATATATACAATCTGGTAGCCGTATTTCTTAGAGAGTCAGTCACTGCAAAATAATGCTATAACCTATTCAGAATGTTAAAAAAGGAGGTGCTTTCTTTATTATGATAAACTTTAGTTAGTAAATTCTAGGCAAAACATGACTATGATTGGTTGTAAATAAAAAATCATTGAAATGTGATTGGTCATTGACTCCCATTTGGGGCTTGAGTTAAGTAGTCAGGGTAACGTAATTCTGCCTTCCAGGTGCTCCAACCTAAAAAATGGATTACAGTTACGCTAATGCCAGGGGAGAAAGCCAGAAATGTCATAACAGACAGCCTGGTGGCATTGGAAAAAAAAAAATATCTAGAACATTCTTATTTACTTCCAGCTAATCTTTTTCAAGATGGAAAATATTCTACTTGCTTTCTCTATACTATCAATATATGATGTTACTAGTTAGCTTGTTATCAAATCCATCCATTCATAGTAATACTGCACAAGGGCAGGTCTTTCATTGCAATCATAGCATTTTCATGCTATGCTTTGCAGCTTTACTAGGGAATTATAGGTGTGGTAGCTTCCCGTTGCTTTCCACACCAATGAAGGATGATGATGATGATGGCCAGACAATTTTTGGGGACTGTTGGGACCTAAGCTTCCTGACATTTGTCTTACAGGAGAGGAGAAACCCCAAAAACAACCTTACCCAGGAGCGTGTTCTGACCAGGAATTGAACCTGGGTCCGCTGCATGACAAGGCGGCACGCTACCTCGAGACCACAGCGGTGGACTATGTAGTTAAATATCATAGAGATATATATTGAAATAATCATTATAAAAAATGTAAAAATCATTGTAAATGGTGGGTAATAATTTGAAAAATGAAACCCTAAAAATAAAATTTGACTGGAGTTCATGAAAGAATTAAAAAAGTCGTATCTCAAGTTGTAAAGAATTGCCAAATATTTTTATCCTGTAATCCATCCATCCATAGTAATTCTGTACGAGGGCAGGTCTTTCACTGCAATTGTAGCATTTTCATGCTATGCTTTGCAGCTTAACTAGACAATTATAGGTGTGGTAGCTTCCCGTTGCTTTCCACACCGGTGAAGGATGATGATAATGATAAGGGTGATGGTGATGGCTAGATGATTTTTGGGGACCGTTGGGCTCTAAGCTTCCTGACATTTGTCTTACAGGTGAGGAAAAACCCCGAAAAAACCTCACCCAGGAGCCTGTCCCGACTGGGAATCGAACCAGGGCCCGCTGCGTGAAAAGGCAGCACACAACCTTGAATCATAGCTGTGTATCCTGTAATAGGTCGTCTATAAAATAATACAATTATCAAATTTATGGAAGCATTATTTACTAAATAGTAAAATTTGGAGCTAATGGCAGAAGTAGGCTATGTAAAATCCATTGAACAAACTAACTGTTGGATAAAGTATGATTTGTTTATAATTTCTAATTAAATAAAAATAAAACGTAGTTTTATTTGATTTTTCGGTACACTGTACCTTCTTCAGCCATGTCAACAAATTATTAGTTAACATGTCTGAAGAAGGTACAGTGTACCGAAACAGCTGTCACTGAATTATATAATAAATATGAAAATCAAATAAAACTACGTTTTATTTTTATTTAATTAGTAAATATGGATTTTCATCAAGTAAACACCAACTCAATTGATTGTTTATATTTTATTTGCAGACACACAACGAGAATTTTAAAACTATAGAGAACAAAATATATGAGTTAATTAGATATCGCAGTAAAATACTTTCTGGTACATTACCAGTCGACGAGTTGAAGGAGATCAAACAGCTAGTCACATCTAAGATAGACATGGGTAACAAGTGAGTATTGTCGTATATTTGCAAGCGATATACCTTCAGGAATCAAGTTTTCCACACATTTTCTTTTATACATATTACTAATTTTAGGAATTTTTTTTTCTGTGGTTGTGCCCAGTATTTGTCCTTTAACCATATGTAATAGCTGAAAATTTTTTTAGGTTGCTAGACCTGGATATGGTGGTGCGGGACGAAGAAGGTAACATTCTCAACCCTGACAATACATCAGCTATACAACTGTACTGGCAGCACGAGCTTGCTACCGAGAGAATTAAGAAAGCCACTGTGAGTTGTATTCTATACAATCATCCTAGCATTGGTCACCGAGTAATAACATTTACCATTACTTGATTTTCTATATTCGAAAGACAACGAATCTGGTTAAACTTAGTTTTAAATGATGATGAGGCTTCTGCCGCAATGTGTGAAGTGATTTTTAAGAATATTATTGTCTTCAAATGGTAAAGAGAAAAATTTATGTCTAAACCGGGAATCGAACCCAGAACCTTCAGCTTTCCGTGCTGATGCTATTAACCATTGAGCTAATTGTGTATTTGTGAATGATGATTCATAGCATTTGAATGTGGGACCAAGACAGTAAGGAAGGATTTATGCTTGGATAGGAAGGAAGCGTGGATTAGCTCAATTAGTTAAAAGCATCAGCACGGAAAGCTGAAGGTTCGGGGTTCGATTCCCGGTTCAGGCATAAATTTTTCTATTTGAAGAGAAAAATTTTCGCCTAGACCGAGACTCGGACCCGGGACCTTTGGCTTGCCGGGCCAAATGCTCTACCAACTGAGCTACCGAGGCGAGTTACGATCTAGATGCAAATTTTTCTCTTCAAATATAATTTATCTTTCAGTGAGAAATGTTAAATCAATAATAAAAAAAAACACCATTGGAAGCCTTACTAGCTTTATAAAGTAATGTTAAATTCCCAATATATGTCTTCTTAACTAAGAAGCCGCCATTTGCAAAGATAGAAGCAATGGTTTCAAAAGCATTTGGCGAGAGGGAATTACAACGTATATAAGAGAAAAATTTGCGTCTAGATCGTAACTCGCCTCGGTAGTTCAGTTGGTAGAGAATTTGGCCCGGCAAGCCAAAGGTCCCGGGTTTGAGTCTCGGTCTAGGCGAAAATTTTTCTCTTCAAATATAATTTATCTTTCAGTGAGAACTGTTAAATCAATAATAATAAAAAAAACATAAATTTTTCTCTTTACCATTTGATTACAATAATTTAGTTGTGTACTTTAATATACTTATTTCAATCATAGTAACAGCTTTAGCTTCTTAATATTAATTTAATATTATTGTCTATTTGTCAAATGATCCATTTGTTTAAATAATCATTCATAATACGTCATAATATAATAGCATTCTCATCATAACTTTCATGATTGATATTCCCTTTTCTAATATGTATATATTTGTGTGTGTATATATATATATATATTCTGTGTCCCGCACCATAGCCGAGTGGTCAAGGCAAGAAGCCTTGGCACAGAGCTATTGGACTTGATGAGGGAGAAATTTTCTCATGGAATTTCGGTCAATATGGGACCAGTGCCCACCCAGCATTGTGAGGCATTTGGGTAGCTACTATAATTAGTGACTCCAAGTTGAGAACACCAGCTATAACGGCTGCGGATCCGACCTGCTGACCACATGTTACCTGTACACTGTCTAGGTCGTCTATCTCTGTGATTAACACATGTGGATGTGAGGCCGGCTGATAGTCCAAGGGCCTTGTAGGCCTGTTGCACTTGGAAGTTTATATATATATATATATATTTATTCTGTTTTCCTATTAACTGCACTATATATGAATATAATTAGCGCAACAACAGTCGCTTGTGAGCTATGTAATATGTTAAGTGTATTTTTTATAACTTATTGTGAAATAACAGTATTGAATGTTTTGAAATCAGTCTCAGGGAATTATATTTACGAAGAAAACAATTTTTTTTGTTGTTTCTTGACTCACCTCATACTTCTTAACTCCCTCACATATCTAGATTTCGTCACTGTATTTGTGACATTCTCAATGCTGTTCACATTCACAACTGACGTCCAATAGTCTCTTCTCCTGCAGACTGACCATTGGACGTCATTTGTGAACGTGAACAACATTGAGAATGTCACAAATACAGTGACAAAATCTAGATCTGCGAGGGAGTTAAGAAGTATGAGGTGTCAAGAAACAACTCAACAAAATTAAAATAAATCTCATAGTGTTATTTCCTACCTACATAACTTAATCATTAATGTTTTTGTTTTGCAAATTGTACATGAAGATGTTATCTGTTGTAGTCTGGTCCGATGAAAAAGGCGCAGAAGACTGTGACACAGTACTCTCACATATTCTTTGTGTCTGTACGGAACTTTGTGTGCAAGATGAGCGAAGATGCAGAGCTACTCATGACACTGTATGATGCCAAAGAGTTAAGAGCCATCACAGAGAACTACGTGGTACGATGGAGCAAGGAGGGATTGACACGCGACATAGACCAGCTGCACAATCTACGCGTTTTGTTCACAGTAAGTATGTTAAGATCTGGTCGCAGTGACAATTTTAAATTGCCTCAGAACCTGCAGGTCACCAGTTCGATTTCAACCAAGGTTAATAAAATTTTCTTAGATGAGAGAAAATTTATCAGTGATGTCTCCTTTGGAAAATAACTTAAATACCATTTGTTCCATGCCATAGAGGCATATTGCACAGTGAAGAACCTTTGATGTTATAACCTACTTGGTGTTGCAATTAGCCTTGTAGCAGAAATAGACAATGTTAAATCTGTGAACTTTTGTCTTTATACTACTGTTTAATATGTTAGAAGTGATTACCATCACAACCTGGTAAATTTCCTTGTTCCATGGCTTGTTCACCATGCTGATGAGAACTGAATAGTTCGAAAACTGAAATTACACAACTGGGTTTTCAATAAGAATTAAATGAATCATGAATTAATAAATTAATGAGTCATTTTAACATCTTACCTCATAATTGAAGAGAAAAATTTTCGCCTAGACCGGGACTCGAACCCGGGATCCTTGGCTTTCCGGGCCAAGTGCTCTACCAACTGAGCTACCGAGGTGAGTTACGATCTAGACGCAAATTTTTCTCTTATGTACGTTGTAATTCCCTCGCGCCAAATGCTTGAAACCATAGCTTCTATCTTTGCAAATGACGGCTTCTTAGTTAAGAAGACATTTATTGGGAATTTAACACTACTTTATAGCCAGTAGGGCTTCTATTGACGATTTTATTATTAATTTAACACTTCTCATTGAAGGATAAATTATATTTGAAGAGAAAAATTTTCGCCTAGACCCGGGACTCGAACCCGGGACCCTTGGCTTTCCGGGCCAAGTGCTCTACCAACTGAGCTACCGAGGCGAGTTACGATCTAGATGCAAATTTTTCTCTTATGTACGTTGTAATTCCCTCGCGCCAAATGCTTGAAACCATAGCTTCTATCTTTGCAAATGGCGGCTTCTTAGTTAAGAAGACATTTATTGGGAATTTAACACTACTTTATAGCCAGTAGGGCTTCTATTGACGATTTTATTATTAATTTAACACTTCTCATTGAAGGATAAATTATATTTGAAGAGAAAAATTTTCGCCTAGACCGGGACTCGAACCCGGGACCCTTGGCTTTCCGGGCCAAGTGCTCTACCAACTGAGCTACCGAGGCGAGTTACGATCTAGACGCAAATTTTTCTCTTATGTACGTTGTATTATTCCCTCGCGCCAAATGCTTGAAACCATAGCTTCTATCTTTGCAAATGGCGGCTTCTTAGTTAAGAAGACATTTATTGGGAATTTAACACTACTTTATAGCCAGTAGGGCTTCTATTGACGATTTTATTATTGATTTAACACTTCTCATTGAAGGATAAATTATATTTGAAGAGAAAAATTTTCGCCTAGACCGGGACTCGAACCCGGGACCCTTGGCTTTCCGGGCCAAGTGCTCTACCAACTGAGCTATACCGAGGCGAGTTACGATCTAGATGCAAATTTTTCTCTTATGTACGTTGTAATTTCCCTCGCGCCAAATGCTTGAAACCATAGCTTCTATCTTTGCAAATGGCGGCTTCTTAGTTAAGAAGACATTTATTGGGAATTTAACACTACTTTATAGCCAGTAGGGCTTCTATTGACGATTTTATTATTAATTTAACACTTCTCATTGAAGGATAAATTATATTTGAAGAGAAAAATTTTCGCCTAGACCGGGACTCGAACCCGGGACCCTTGGCTTTCCGGGCCAAGTGCTCTACCAACTGGCCCGGAAAGCCAAGGGTCCCGGGTTCGAGTCCCGGTCTAGGCGAAAATTTTTCTCTTCAAATATAATTTATCCTTCAATGAGAAGTGTTAAATTAATAATAAAATCGTCAATAGAAGCCCTACTGGCTATAAAGTAGTGTTTAAATTCCCAATAAATGTCTTCTTAACTAAGAAGCCGCCATTTGCAAAGATAGAAGCTATGGTTTCAAGCATTTGGCGCGAGGGAATTACAACGTACATAAGAGAAAAATTTGCGTCTAGATCGTAACTCGCCTCGGTAGCTCAGTTGGTAGAGCACTTGGCCCGGAAAGCCAAGGGTCCCGGGTTCGAGTCCCGGTCTAGGCGAAAATTTTTCTCTTCAAATATAATTTATCCTTCAATGAGAAGTGTTTAATTAATAATAAAATCGTCAATAGAAGCCCTACTGGCTATAAAGTAGTGTTAAATTCCCAATAAATGTCTTCTTAACTAAGAAGCCGCCATTTGCAAAGATAGAAGCTATGGTTTCAAGCATTTGGCGCGAGGGAATTACAACGTACATAAGAGAAAAATTTACGTCTAGATCGTAACTCGCCTCGGTAGCTCAGTTGGTAGAGCACTTGGCCCGGAAAGCCAAGGGTCCCGGGTTCGAGTCCCGGTCTAGGCGAAAATTTTTCTCTTCAAATATAATTTATCCTTCAATGAGAAGTGTTAAATTAATAATAAAATCTTACCTCATATTTCATGTTTTATCAAACACGGTAACTATATATTTAATTAATGTTGGGAAGTAAACATTATGAGGTATAATCATTAAAATTCATCGGAGATGAATTTTAACGGTAACTATAGTTTTCAAATGATCTTGTCATTCATTTTCAACCGCCATTATGAGGTAAGATGTTAAAATGACTCATTAATTTATTAATTAAGAACCTCATAATGTGTTTCCCAATTTTAACTTTGAAGAATCATGAATTCTTCGTACCTCATATTTCTATGTTTTTTTAAACACAGCACTGCAGTATCAGCGACCATCGTCACCATCCTCAGCTGTTTTCATGACTGTCAATTTTTTCTTTTGCAACATCTATCCAAACTGCCATCTGGTGTTCTTTTGAAGGAATTATTTTCTAAACTGCCATCTGGTGTTCTTTTGAAGGAATCATTTTTAAACTGCCATTTGGTGTTCTTTTGAAGGAGTCATTTTCTAAACTGCCATCTATTGTATTTTTGAAGAACTTTGTAATCAAACTCAGTTTGTCTGGAATCTCGAAGTTCATGGTTCTAGTATGGTTTTTTTTAATATATATCTTTTCACAAACTGTTAAATCCAAAGGTTTGGATAGATGTTTAAAAAGTTTTGCTTCTTTTTCAATTCTATGATGCTCTAATAAACTATGTGCTGCTATAGCTGATTTTTCAATTTCTCCATTCTTTATGTTTCTGAAGTGTTCTTTTTATGAGTTTCCAAGTTCCTTTTTGTTTTTCCTATGTATATCCTGTTGCAATTTTTGCAATCAATTTGATAAATTCCAGATTTTTTGTTGTCTGAGGTGTTAACTTTATTATTAGTTAACAGGCTGAATTTGTTAATTGGAGCCAATGTTATATTAAATTTTCTGAAAATTTTTTGAAACTTATTATGAACTGGGTTTTCAGTCTTTCCCATTTTGCTAGATCGACGTACAAACAGATACCAAATGCATGAAGACCAGCGAAGATGGCTCAAAGTTCAAGCCTTGTCAAGTGCTTTGATCATGTTGCGAAGATTTGTCTGAAATGTTTTCGGTCAAAGCAACTTATTCTTTGGAACTGTGTTAATTCTCTATTTCGGCTTCAATTTGCCTCTTCATCTAAGGAAGTGCGATGAGAATAACCTCTCGACCGCTACCCTAGGACAGAATTAGAGTTTGTTGCGTACATAAACACAACTTGCCAAAATGTATTTTGTTACACACTGCAACTGATATCAAACTTAGTGTGGACTTTCGTCTTTTGACTTTTGTCTTTACACTATTGTTTAAAATGTTAAATCTTTTTAAATAATGAACCAGTGAACTCTAATCTCATAAAACTCATTGATTTTCAAAGGACCGGTTTCAGGAGCCATTACTCCTATTGTCAGTTGGAGTTTTGGTAGTTTTTTTTCTGAGTTTCATGAGGCGAGATATAAAAAGATTTGAAATTAATAAATTGAGTTAGATTTGACAACTTGCCTCATAATTGTAGATTTCTTGAAGACTAGTTATGATTTAATTATTTTGAGTCTGTGAAATTTTACCTCTATATTAATGTTGATTTATTCCTGAACATGTTTCAATTAGTCTTCTAATCATCTTCAGCATCTTGCCCAGACTGCTTGGATTTATGTTGTAAACCCTGGATGTCGATGTCAGCTTCCTCTGTGGTTGGTCAAAGAACCTCAAAACGAGGTCACGCTCTGTTGGTATTTTGAAATTCATAACTCTGTTTTTGTTCTTCTGAATATAGATCTTTTTCCAAATAGTCAGCTATTTTGTATTTTCTAACTCTTTAATAATTTAGTGCCCGAATTTATATTATGTTTTTCAGACCAAACATGAGCAGCAATTGCAGATTTTTCTATTTCCCCATTTTTAATATTTCTTATGTGTTCTTGGGTTCTAATTTTTAGGTTTCTTTTTGTTTTTCCTATGTATATCTTTTCATAACCAGTACATTAATTACAGTAATGTACTGAGTCTGTACAAGCTGAAAGAAAAAGGGGGGCTCAGAAGCTTTGAAACATATGTTCAACAAAAACAACCATAAGACGTAAGAATACACAGACCAAATATCTTAATTACTCATCACTCTATTTAACATGGTCTGACAAAGTGGTGTATGAATGGAAAATAAATTACTATGTTCCCATTTACTCAGCTAAAGCATAAAAATTGTAGTAGTTGACATTAGTGAGTGGAGAACATATTTTTAATGACTCACCTCATATAATTTCAAATTTCTTTGATACCGGTGGTTTCAGACAATATCTTGTCTCTCTTCAGTCATGGCTTCCACTAATGAAATTCTCTGGTTGAAGAGGGACAAGATATTGTCTGAAACCGCCGGTATCAAAGAAATTTGAAATTATATGAGGTGAGTCGTTAAAATATGTTCTCCACTCACTATTAATGATATAACCTCATAATGTTTACTTCCCAATATTAATTTAAATATAGTTGACATTAGATTTATATGTGTTTAATAATGCTTTTGTTGAAGCTTTTCATATTTTATATATTTTCTTTGGGTTCTGTTAGAATTTTTACCATTGCATTGTTGCTGATTACTAGTAAGTTTTATTTTATTAAACTACATGGAGGAAATATAAAGCTGTGGTTTGTACAGGACTTAGGTAGCCGAGACCTGAACAGAGAGAAAGTGTACCTGGTGTGCTATGTGGTGCGTGTGGGAGGCATGGAAGTGAGGGATCAAGACCATAGGAGAAGTTCCCATGTTCCAAAGAAATCTCATGCTGATGGCATGAGGCGGCCATTTGGTGTAGCAGCCATGGACATCACTCTCTACATGACGGGCAACATCGAGGGCAATGAAGAGGAGCACCACTTCATTCCATTTCTTCAGTAGGTCAACATGTAGAATAACTCTCATATTTTCTCATTACTTTATTTTTTAATTATATTTAGTGGTGTTATAGCTGTTAGAATAAGAGATTGAATCGAAAATATACACCTCATGTTTTATATTTGAAGAGAAAAATTATATGCTCAGACCGGGGTTTGAACCCAGGACATTGGCTTTCTAGGCCAATACTCTACCGCTGAGCTATCTGAGCATTCCAATCTAAACACAATTTTTTCTTAAGTTATGTAGATAGGAAATAACACTGAGGTTTTTTAATATTGTTTATTTTTTATTATTTCACTCACCTCATACTTCATAATTCATAGCAGACCCAGGGTTTCTTCACATCTTTTGTGACATTCTCAATGCTGTGTCATGTTCACAACTGACGTCCAACGGCCTTCTATCCTGCAGTCTGCAGGAAATTTTTAAGATCCGTAAAAGGATGTACACGCATGGATAGATTACACAATGAATCAATAAGAAATTAACTGGAGATATTTTCAATACTCGATAAACTAGACGAGCACAAATACCAATGGAAAGAACATTTAGACAAAATGGACAATACAAGATTACCCAAAAAGATCAATGCCTATAAACCACATGGAGAAAGATCTTTGGTACGGCCAAGGAAATGATGGATTTGAGATGGGAACAGGTCGCATTGACATAATCCTGGAAAGGAAGAAGAAGACATTCTGACTTTTTTAACTATGAAAAAATACTCCCTACCTCTTTAACTCCTATTCCACTTGTTCCCTGCTTGGTTGAGCCAGTAGGAACTTGACTCTTCCCATACTCACAGGTTACTCATCCCTCTCACCTTTTTTCAACCTGACTTGGAATAGGCTTTGGCCGGTTTGATATTTTCTATAATAGTGCAATATAAATGTTATTTTTATGTAGTGAACTCTTATTTCAATCATAGTAATACATTTAGCTTCTTAACACATTCAGTACCAGGCACTGAGCAGGGGATTTAAACCCACAGGCCAGCCATTTAAATACCCCAGCTACCCTTTTCGTGGTACTTCAGAAAATTGACCATTATTCACAAACTATTAGTCCCAGAAAATTCAAATTATGTACATACCTAAAGGAGATATCCTATTAGGATTTGATGGTGAAATAATTTGGGTGATTGACATCACATGGTATCGGCGTATCAATTTCAGGAAGTGGAAGTTCATCTTCACTTTCACTTTGTGAATCTTCTAATTCACGAATCATTTCATCATCTGAATCATCATTATATAAAATATTCACTAATTCTTCTTCAGTGAGATATTTTTCTTTCGCCATGGTTTCACTCACGCACAAACAACAGCGCGATAACGAGAATCATATACGACTGCATTGGAGCCTGGAGTCAAGTTTGGGTGAACGAATTCCATGTGTTGTTTGTTTTAAAAATAAAAGGGGATTCACCAAGGTTAAACGTGTCAAACGGGAATAGAAAATGTACATTTACATGCCATCTATGATCTCCAAGACATACTAAGCCAATACAATATTTAGGCGCCGAATATAAATGTGGTTTGTTCGCGCCCACTCTAAAACAAGTTAACTGACCAACGGCCGCATACACGATAGTCTCTTTAAATGCCTTAACTGGTTTACGGTACTGAATATGTTAATATTAATTTAATAAGTTTGGCTACTTTAAATGTACATTTTGATTTTTTGTATGTGACATTTGTTACAGATGCTGTGACCGGGATAGCCTAGATGGGACATTGAAAAGGATCCTGCAGTTGAAGGAACTTACACCTAAAGAGCATAAGGGCCATGGATTGTGGACTAGTCTCAAGTTGCTGCACGGAGATATTAAGCAGGTATTTTCCCAGGCAATGATGTTTACTGCAAAAAAATATGTTTGATGGTGTTATTTTTCCTGAATAAAATATAAATTGTCCAATCTGGAAACGGACAGTGTCTGCCTCTGTGGAACTTATTTTTGAATGACTATAAAATGGCACTTTAGCCCAATAAACTCTTATTTAAATGCCTGTTAACTTTTCCCTCCATTCAGATTTAAATGGCCACAGAAGACAGGAGGAAAACCCCTGAAAATCCATCACCCAGGAAACTTGTCCCTACCGGGGATTGAACCTGGGCCTGCTGTGTGACAAGACAGCATGCTACCTCGAGACTAATGTTACAATACAAATTAAATTGAATAGAATTGAGTAATATGCAATAAGGATTGTATTCACAAGTCCTGGATTTGTCACTGTCAATGAAAATATTTGATAACTATAATATACTGTATGTTGGGGGAAACATGTAGAGTATTATATTATTTTTAGTCTGATCATCTTACCTGAATATTAATGTTGATTTGTTCTTGGACATGTTTCAAAACAATTCTGTTTTATCGTCAGCGTTGGCCAACTGTGGTTTGATTTATATTGCACTTAGTTTGCCAAGTCCCTGGATGTTGATGTCAGCTCCATCCTGTGGTTGGCCAAAGAACCTCCAAACAGTATAAATTCAGACACTAAATTATTAAAACAGTTAGAAAATACAAAAGAGCTGACTATTTGGGAAAAAATCTATATTGAGAAGAACAAAAACAGAGTTATGAATTTTGAAATACCGACGGAGCATGACCTTGTTTGGAGGTTCTTTGGCCAACCACAGGATGGAGCTGACATCAACATCCAGGGTGTACAACATAAATCAAACCAGTCTGGACAAGCTGACGATAAAACAGAATTATTTTGAAACATGTCCAAGAACAAATCAACATTAATATTGAGGTAAGATGATCAGACTAAAAATAATATAATTAAAATAACCTCAAAATATCACTTCCTAAAATTAAATATTTAACAGCAACACAGGATTTTTAAACTGGCCTAAAACCTTCTGGTGGCACTGTGACCCTGGGGTAGACTCAACGTCTAACAGAAATGACTATCAGATGCTTGTTCTGGGGGTAAAAGTGGCTGTCACATGGGGCTGACATTCAGTGCCAATTACCTAGAAAAGTGGGAGCCTTAACCTCCTACTACCCCAAGAGCCTCCTAAGGCCTGTACTGGGATCACTTTACTTCTATATACTGCATGTAAATTATGTTGGACAGACACATACACACACATAAAATGCATGAATTAATGAGTCTTTTTTACATCTTACTTCATAGTTTGTTTTCTTAAACACAGGAACTGCGGTTTTCAAGAGAACCATCTCTCATTTTCACTTTCATTTTATGACATTATGTCATAATATCGATTGAAAATGAGAGAGATGGCTCTTGAAAACTGCAGTTCCCATGTTTAAGAAAACATAAACTATGAGATTCATGATGTGTTCCGTTGAGGTATTATTCAAAATTTAAATATAAATTTATGGAATATTCACCTGAAAGGTCCGTCTCCTCAACTTAATTAATTATTTAACTGTAGCGCTTTCGGGACTTGTCCCATCATTGGCAGGATTCAAAACTGGTGTTTCACTGAAGATCTGGTAGAGGGGGTTACATGTATTAGGTTCGTTTTCATTTATCAGATTGTTGTTGTGAGCTGCTTTCGTGATTTCCATCTCTTCGAGTATGTTTATCTTTAACGATTTTTATTATTAATTTAACACTTCTCATAGAAGGATAAATTATATTTGAAGAGAAAAATTTTCGCCTAGACCGGGACTCGAACCCGGGACCCTTGGCTTTCCGGGCCAAGTGCTCTACCAACTGAGCTACCGAGGCGAGTTACGATCTAGACGCAAATTTTTCTCTTATGTATGTTGTAATTCCCTCGCGCCAAATGCTTGAAACCATAGCTTCTATCTTTGCAAATGGCGGCTTCTTAGTTAAGAAGACATTTATTGGGAATTTAACACTACTTTATAGCCAGTAGGGCTTCTATTAACGATTTTTATTATTAATTTAACACTTCTCATAGAAGGATAAATTATATTTGAAGAGAAAAATTTTCGCCTAGACCGGAACTCGAACCCGGGACCCTTGGCTTTCCGGGCCAAGTGCTCTACCAACTGAGCTACCGAGGCGAGTTACGATCTAGATGCAAATTTTTCTCTTATGTATGTTGTAATTCCCTCGTGCCAAATGCTTGAAACCATAGCTTCTATCTTTGCAAATGGCGGCTTCTTAGTTAAGAAGACATTTATTGGGAATTTAACACTACTTTATAGCCAGTAGGGCTTCTATTAACGATTTTTATTATTAATTTAACACTTCTCATAGAAGGATAAATTATATTTGAAGAGAAAAATTTTCGCCTAGACCGGAACTCGAACCCGGGACCCTTGGCTTTCCGGGCCAAGTGCTCTACCAACTGAGCTACCGAGGCGAGTTACGATCTAGACGCAAATTTTTCTCTTATGTATGTTGTAATTCCCTCGCGCCAAATGCTTGAAACCATAGCTTCTATCTTTGCAAATGGCGGCTTCTTAGTTAAGAAGACATTTATTGGGAATTTAACACTACTTTATAGCCAGTAGGGCTTCTATTAACGATTTTTATTATTAATTTAACACTTCTCATAGAAGGATAAATTATATTTGAAGAGAAAAATTTTCGCCTAGACCGGGACTCGAACCCGGGACCCTTGGCTTTCCGGGCCAAGTGCTCTACCAACTGAGCTACCGAGGCGAAAATTTTTCTCTTCAAATATGTTTATCTTTGCTGGATTATTTTCTCTGTGCATTACTGTTAGTGTGTTTTCAATATTTAACATGCGATGTCCTTCATGGACGCAGAAGGAAAATCAAGCTATGCAAAACACGTTATCCACGATGGACATTGCATGTTAAATATTGAAAACATCCTAACAGTAATGCACAGAGAAAATAATCCAACAAAGATAAATGTACTCGAAGAGATGGAAATCATGAAAGCAGCTCACAACAACGACAATCTGATAAATGAAAACAAATCCAATACATGTAACCCCCTCTATCAGATCTTCAGTGAAACACCAGTTTGAATCCTGCTGATGATGGGACAAGTCCCGAAAGCGCTACAGTTAAATGATTAATTAAGTTGAGGAGACGGACCTTTCAGGTGAATATTCCATAATTCCATATCTTAATAAACTATGAGGTGAGATGTAAAAAATGACTCATTAATTCATGAATTAAGACCCTCATAATGTAATTTCCCATATTTAACTATGAACATAAATGCATGTTGAATGGTAGAATCTAATGGAAAGAGTAAAATTTGTAAATAATGTGTGTAGGTGAGAGAAGAGAACCCACACCTGGTGCTGGGTAATGTAACTATTGCTCGCAAGATGGGCTTCCCTGAGGTGATTCTGCCAGGGGATGTTCGCAATGATTTGTACCTGACAGTGGTGAGCGGCGAGTTCTCCAAAGGAAATAAATCGACAGACAAGAATGTTGAGGTGACGGTTAGAGTCTGCAATGAGAAGGGTCAGACAATTCCTGTAAGTAACAACTTAGAAGATATATGTATTCCATCTATAGTAATTCTGCCCAAAGACAGGTCCTTCACTGCAATCATAGCATTTTCATGCTATGCTTGCAGCTTTACTAGGGAATTGTAGGTGTGATAGCTTCCCGTTGCTTTCCACACCAGTGAAGGATGACAATGTTGATGACGATAGCCATATGATTTCGGGGACCGTTTGGGCCTTAAAGTTTTCCTGACATTTGTCTTACAGGTGAGAAAAACCCCGATAAAACCTCACCCAGAAAAACTGCCCCGACCAGGGATCGAACCTGGGTCTCCTGCGTGACAAGGCAGTATGCTACCTCGAGACCACAGCGGTGGACATATATATATTATCCAACTGATATAAATTTTAAAGTTCAATTATTCTATGAATAATTGAATCAAAAGCCAGTCTAATTAAACAAATAGACAAACAAAAGGAACTCACGGTTTGGGAAAAGATCCACATTCAGAAAAACAAGGGATATATAAAGAAACTGCCATTTGCAAGATAGAAGTATAGGTTTCATAGCATTTGGTGCGCAGGAATTAACAGCGTATATAAGAGGAAAATTTGCATTTAGATTAGAACTTGTTCGGGTAGCTCAGTTGGTAGAGTGTTGGCCTAGAAAGCCAAAGGTCCTGAGTTCAAGCCCCAGTCTGAGCATATAATTTTTTTCTTCAAATATGATTTATCCATCATTGAGATGTATGAAATTAATGATAAAAACATATTGAATCATTTAATTTGAAGAGAAAAATTTTCGCTCAGGCCGAGACTGGAACATGTTCAATTGAACACAGTGATTTATGAGGTAAGATGAAACCAGATTCACCTTATAAAGTAATGTAGGTAAGAAATAAGATGAGACCTATAGTCAACAACATTGGTTCACCATGCTATTATTTATCTAAATGGCTAGTACAAAAATTTAATGAGTTTCCCAAATTTGACACTAAAAGTATTCAGAACTCTTTGGAATTGGTTGACAAATTGGAAAATATGAGTCTAGGACATGATGACAGATTGGTTTCATTTGATGTAATTTCATTGTTTCCTAGTATATCAGTTGAAAAAATGCTAAATTTTTTGAGGAAAGGGTTAAGTTCTTTAAATATTAAAAATGAAATATTAGAGGAATATATAACTCTTACTAAGCTATGTGTCAGTAATTCTTATTTTACCTATAATGAAAAATTTTACCAACAGGTTTCGGGTTGTCAATGGGTAATCCGCTTTCACCATTTTTAGCTGATTTGTTCATGAGTTACTTGGAGTGTCAAATCACAAAAGCATACCCATGGATATTAAATTAAAAGATTCTTACCTCTCCTCACATTATTCTGTTAAGTAGATCGCGATTTCAGGCCTATAGCAGGCCCATCTTCAGTACACTGTTGTTGACCGGTGTTATGTCGCTCGGAAGAACCACTTCTTCTTAGAGGGAAGAAGAAGTGGTTCTTCCGAGCGACATAACACCGGTCAACAACAGTGTACTGAAGATGGGCCTGCTATAGGCCTGAAATCGCGATCTACTTAACAGAATAATGTGAGGAGAGGTAAGAATCTTTTAATTTAATATTGAATTGAACCTCACAGTGATAATTCCTATATAAAAAAAGGTTAATACCCATGGATGTTTAAGACTTGGTACAGATATGTGGATGATATTTTTGCAATAATAAATTCTAAGGATATTGAAAATGCTCTTAAATTATTAAACCTTCAGGATGAATCAGTAAAGTTTACCGTCGAATTAGAAAAAGAAAACAAAATTCCTTTTTTGGATTTATGTATAATTAGGAATGATCAAACACTGAAAATTGAATTTGATATATTTAGAAAAGGAACTCATACAGATAATTACATTAAATCATCAGGCTTCAATCACATTGCTCATAAGCATGCAATATTCAATAGCTTAATTTACAGATTGACAAATGTACCATTAAACGAAGAAAATTTCAATAAAGAGTTTAAACATATCTTAAACACTGCTAGATTAAATGTTTTGATAAAGAATTAATTATAAATAAGTTGAAGAAATTCAAACACAATAAAAGACTTAATGAATATACTACTTTACAAAATTGCAAAGAAAGAAAAAAATACAAGAAAATTACTTACCATCCTGAAATGCATAGGAAATTTCAAAAAATTTTTGACAAATACAACATTTTTTTGGCACCAATAAATAAATTTAGTCTGGGTAATCTTCTAAGTACCAATAAAAAAGTCAAAGTTCCAGACAGTAAGAAATCTGGAATTTATCAAATAAATTGTGAAGATTGCAATAAAGTTTATATAGGAAAAACAAAAAGGAATTTGGAAATTCGGACAAAAGAACATTTCAGAAATATTAAAAATTGTGAAATTGAAAAATCTGCAATTGCTGCACATAGTTTATTAGAACATCATAAAATTGGAAGAGAAGCTAAACTTTTAAAACAAGTAGAGAAACCTTTGGAATTGACAGTTTGGGAAAAAATATACATTCAGGAAAAACAAAAATAGATCAATGAATTTTTGATATCCCTAACGAAATTACATTGATTTCGAAGTTCATAAATTCAACCATAGATAGCAGCACTGAAGATGGCGACAATAGAATAGTTGACGGCCGAAGAATTTCAACAGTCGGAGTTATGGCTGACGATGAACATGATTATGTTTGAAATCGCGATATCATGGAAGCATGAATCCTATGAGGTGAGTTATTTAAACAATATGTTCTCCGATGATTTTTAAGAAATAACACTTTGAGGTTTATTTTAATTTTGTTGAGTTGTTTCTTGACTCACCGCATACTTCTTAACTCCCTTGCGATCCGGATTTCATCACTGTATTTGTGACATTCTCAATGCTGTTCAAGTTCACAACTGACGTCCAATGGTCTCCTCTCCTGCATACTCAGGACACCATTGGACGTCAGTTGTGAACTTGAACAGCATTGAGAATGTCACAAATACAGTGACGAAATCCGGATCGCGAGGGAGTTAGGAAGTATGAGGTGAGTCAAGAAACAACTCAACAAAACCCTCATAGTGATTAATTCCTATAAAAGTTAAATAAAAAATCAGATTCATTTAAATTAATATTGGGAAGTAAATATTATGAGCTTATATCATTAATAGTGAGTGGAGAACATACTTTTAACGATTCACCTCATATATTTTCAAATTTCTTTGATACTGGCGGTTTCAGACAATATCTTGTCCTGACCAAAGAGGGACAAGATATTGTCTGAAACCGCCGGTTTCAAAGAAATTTGAAAATATATGAGGTGAATCGTTAAAAATATGTTCTCCACTCACTATTAATTAAAAATCAGATTCACCTTATTTATTTTATCATCACATGTATAATGTGGGAATGAAACATAGTCTGAGAGGACTGTACTGAGGTGTGATATTTTACAGGGTGTGATTTCTCTCGGAGGAGGGATGGAGGTGTTAAATGAGTACCGGTCAGTTATTTACTATCATGAGGACAAGCCACAATGGTACGAGATATTCAAGGTGGCTGTGCCGATTGAGGAGTTCAAGGGCAGTCATCTCAAGTTCACATTCAAACACAGATCATCTAATGAAGCCAAAGACAAGACTGAGAAACCATTTGCCATGTCCTACGTTAAACTCATGCAAGAGAATGGCACAACCTTGAAGGACACCAAACATGAATTACTCGTATACAAGGTAACTGCACAATATTTTATTTATTTATGTGTGTGTGTGTATGTATTATATGTTGGCCACAGTGGACTAGTGGTTATGTTCCTTGCCTCTGGTTCCAAGGGTTGCGGTTTCAAACCCAGCCAGTAACAGGGATTTTTTTTTAGGATGAAAAAATCCAAGGAGCAAGTCCTCTGGGAGGGACTTCAGGCCATGGGTCCTGAGTCTGAAGATTTTCAGGCTCATAAAAATCCTTTTTTTGCGCGATAATGCATTTTGTCGTACTTACCCAATGGCGACTATGATTGAAAGTTCAACTTTCTACATTTCGGGGTTGCCAATCTAAATAACTACACTGTAATAATACATATTACAAACCTTGTGCAGGAAGTAAAACTACTGCCCTCTATGTATACTACATACAATGTATATACAAAAAATATCCAAAAGGTAGTGTTAATATACATTATACAAAACAAATCACTGCATTTGAAATGAACTGAACTTTATTTGAAACAATATAAAACAATAAATACGTACTTGCCACCATTTTATGACTGAATGGTATCATGGCCTGCTGTAGTATCAATTAATAAACATTGCCCACACTGTTAATGTTAGTCAGTTGTTTATAAAGAACGCAAACATTTCTTACAAAGATGTTATTATTTAAGAATCAAATGAATCGTGAATTCTTCTTACCTCATATATCTATGTTTTTTTTAAACACAGCACCGCAGTATCGGAGAAACATCTTCTCCATCGTCAGCTGTTTTCACGACTGTCAATTTTTTTCTTTTGCCGGTAATTATCCAAACTGTACTTTTGAAGGAGTAATTTTCTAAACTGCCATCTGGTGTATTCTTGAAGAAGTTTGTATTCAAACGAACCAAGCTTGATTACAATGTCCTTCAAAAATACACCAGATGGCAGTTTAGAAAATTACTGCTTCAAAAGTACACCAGATGGCAGTTTGGATAATTACCAGCAAAACAAAAAATTGACAGTCGTGAAAACAGCTGATGATAGAGAAGATTTTTCTCCGATACTGCGGCGCTGTGTTTAAAAAAAGTAGATATATGAGGTAAGAAGAATTCACAATTCATTTGATTCTTATTAAGAAAACCTCATAATGTTAAAATTCCCAAATTCATTATATTAAAAAAAAGTTAGTATTTTACTATTATTTATTATTTTGAAAACACCATCGTGCAAAAAATAATGTACAAGGCACGTTTGAGGAGTGTTTTACAAAATCTCGGAAATTAAAAACCTTGCTATTGCTCGGTTTTTAAACATTTCCTTACTTCTGTAAAAAACCACTTCCCAACCTCACATCATAATATACTGAAGTGTGAATAAAGAGGCCTCTAAACAAAATTTACCTACTTTCTTGATTTTATTAATAACTCAGTTGACTGCTAGATGTCTCATTGGTTCGATATGTTGACCGTATACCATCCATGACATCTGTAGAGGAATGTAACTAAATTAATTTGGTCTAGTAACTGTTAAAAATGGATACAATATTGAAATAACACCTTAGAAATGTTAAAAATGGAGAAATAGAAAAATCTGCAATAGCTGCACATGCATGGTCAGAAAAACACAGAATTGAAACTAAGGCCAAATTACTAAAACAGTTAGAAAAATGTAAAGAACTCACAATTTGGGAGAAAATTTACACCTGCAAGAATAAAAAGAAAACCATGAATTTTGAAATTCCCGGAAAAAAAAATTGATTTGGAAGTTCATCAGTCAGCCAGCAGAGGGAGCAGAAATCAACTTATGGGATGGTTGGAATGCATCGACAATGTTGCGCAAAAGCGACGAAACCTGGTCTGCATAAAAATCAAGAAATATGAGGGGAGTCAAAATAACTAAAAGAAACCTCATAGTGTTATTTTCTATATATATATTAATTAAAGCGAGGAGAACTGTGAATATAAGAAATGTGGCTGAACTCAAGAAACATCTAAAAAAAATTGGTCCTTACTAATAGAAGCACATGGCTAATATTAGCTAATTCAGGTAGAGTTTCATCAGATTTCTGAAAATGATGTCTAATTAACTTAAATCATGAAATCTTCTAATCATGATGTTAATAACAATTTCATCACATGATTTCTAGTTTGTACACAATTAATTTCTAACTTCTTCATGTATTCACTCCAGACAGTGGTGGCCCTATTTACTAGCGACTCAGGCAGTTGCCTGGGACACATCATGTGCTTAAAGTTGCCATCAATGATCTTCCAAAAAAAAGTGAAAATTAGAAAAACATTTTTTTCAGTCAGACTTCAAAGCAACAGCTATCAATTTTTCTTTTATTTCTGAGATTTTTCTTGTGTTTGTCTCCTGTTTATGATGATATACTATAGTGTTCTTATTTGTTTTCTTTAGACTTTTAGATTTATTGTATGTTTTTACTCCTAAAATTAGGAAATACCTCCAAAAAAGTTATCCGGCTATGAAAACAGAAAAAGGCGTCTTCAACAAGAAGAAGCGGCCAAGAAACACTCGAAGGTATTAATTTTTTTAATCCTAAGTAAAAAAAGTGGGAACAATGCAGGATCAACTTCTTGAGCTACCGGTACACATATTTGTGCAGATTTGTTGTTATGAAATCAAACCAATGAAGATGCTTGTACTCTCTGAAGAAAAAAAACAACTAACCACTTACTTGCTTTCGCTTTGAACCTTTGGAGGTTTGTGGCCGATAAACTTAACTTTTCTATCCTGAGCTAATATTTTCCGATCATTCCTTGTATAATTCATAGCCCTCAAATCATGGTGGGGGGAAAGAACAACTGCGTACGTGAATCACAAATGTAATAGCGGTTGAAGAATTAATCTTAGGCAATAGTGTCACACTCATCATCATTAGCGCAACAACTCTGGATGGGTCGAGGCTTCCTTCAGAATTTATTTTATTTTATTATTTTAGGTAATTTAATAAAAACCAACAAAATGAAAAGATTGAAGACTGCAAAAAATCGGAAATTTATCAAATTAATTGTAAAGATTGTGAAAGGATAAACATAGGAAAAACAAAAAGGAATCTAAATACAAGATTAAAGGAACACCTCAGAAATGTTTATAATGGAG
The DNA here is from genome assembly GCA_030220185.1 of Diploptera punctata. NCBI lineage: Eukaryota > Metazoa > Arthropoda > Insecta > Blattodea > Blaberidae > Diploptera > Diploptera punctata. Next base: position 840,047 of record JASPKZ010004590.1, on the reverse strand, counting down.
AAACAGAAAAATCTGCAATATCTGCACATGCCTGGTCAGAAAAACATATAATAGAAACCAAAACAAAATTACTTAAACAATTGGAAAAACCAAAGGAACTCACAATTTGTGAAAAAATTTACATATGCAAGAATAAAAACACAACTATAAATTTTGAAATACCCGGTGATAAGGAGAGGGGATTGATTTGGAAGTTCGTCGGTCAGCCATCAGATGCACGGAGGTCAGTCTGCAGGAGAGGAGACCATTGGACGTTAGTTGTAACGTGAACAGCATTGAGAATTTCACAAATACAGTGACGAAATCTAGATCTGCAAGGGAGTTAAGAAGTATGAGGTGAGTCAAGAAACAACTCAACAAAATCATAATTATGTTTTTATTATTGATTTAACATTTCTCACTGAAAGATAAATTATATTTGAAGAGAAAATTTTTTCTAGGCGAAAATTTTTCTCTTCAAATATAATTTATCTTTCAGTGAGAAATGTTAAATCAATAATAAAAACATAATTAGAAGCCTTACTAACTTTATAAAGTAATGTTAAATTCCCAATAAATGTCTTCTTAACTAAGAAGCCGCCATTTGCAAAGATAGAAGCATTGGTTTCAAAAGCATTTTGCGATAGGGAATTACAACGTATATAAGAGAAAAATTTGCGTCTAGATAGTAACTCGCCTCGGTAGCTCAGTTGGTAGAGCACTTGGCCCGGAAAGCAAAGGGTCCCGGGTTCGAGTCTCGGTCTAGGCGAAAATTTTTCTCTTCAAATATAAAATCATAATTCTTTCCTTGTTCTTTTGTATATAGATTTTTTCCCATATGGTGAGTTCATTTTTGTTTTCTAACTCTCTTACTAATTTTGTGTTTACATCTATTTTGTGTTTTTCTGACCAAACATGAGCAGCCACTGCAGATTTTTCTACTTCCCTTTTTTTACATTCCTTATGTGTTCTTTAGTTTTAATAGTTAAATTTCTTTTTGTTTTCCTTATGTATATCTTATCACAGTCTTTACATTTTATTTGATATATTCCTGATTTCTTTTACCATCATCAATCTTCCCATTTTTTATTAGTTTTTATTTAAAATAAGTTCATTTCTGATTTTGTCCTTATTGTCTTATTTTCAAAAGTTCTCGCTTTGTTGCTTGAATTCTACTTTCATCACTTTTTGTCATTGTTCAGATTACAATATCTAACTAGGGGCATATACAGCACGTTGATTTATTTTCTTATGATCTAATTCTACAAAATATTATTGACTATATTACACTATAATGTAGAATTTTAAACACATAGATCATGGGTTCCATATCTCAAAATATTGCAAGTCCATTCGAAAAACCCTCCAATTCCTTTTGGTTGAATTCTGGGACACCTGTATAATATGCAGGTAATCATTGGTAAAAAAAAAATTCAGGTATTTTTAGTAAATTGTGGGTTATCTCCTTAATATACTAAGTCCTTCAACTCTATTTTAATTAATGAAGACACGCAACTTTGTGAGGTGAGATGTTAAAACATTTTCTCCAACTCATTTATTAATGTAAATACCTCTTAGTGTTTCCTCCCACTGTAATTTTAATTAAATTCCTTCAACTTTAATAGTGAGTGGAGAACACATTTTTAACGACTCACCTCATATAATTTCAAATTCTTTTGATACTGGCAGTTTCAGACAATATCTTGTCCCTCTTCAGTCATGACTTCCACTGATGAAATTCTATGGTTGGTTCAGGTATTTTTAGTAAATTGTGGGTTATCTCCTTAATATACTAAGTCCTTCAACTCTATTTTAATTAATGAAGACACGCAACTTTGTGAGGTGAGATGTTAAAACATTTTCTCCAACTCATTTATTAATGTAAATACCTCTTAGTGTTTCCTCCCACTGTAATTTTAATTAAATTCCTTCAACTTTAATAGTGAGTGGAGAACACATTTTTAACGACTCACCTCATATAATTTCAAATTCTTTTGATACTGGCAGTTTCAGACAATATCTTGTCCCTCTTCAGTCATGACTTCCACTGATGAAATTCTCTGGTTGTTGATTTCTCTATTGATTTCTAACAACCAGATAATTTCATCAGTGGAAGTCATGACTGAAGAGGGACAAGATATTGTCTGAAACCGCCGGTATCAAAGAAATTTGAAAATATATGAGGTGAGTTGTTAAAAATATGTTCTCCACTCACTATTAATGATATAACCTCATAATGTTTACTTCCCAATATTAATTTAAATATATCCTTCAACTTTGTTGTTTAATTAATGATATTGATGTATCAGATTGACCACAAGAAGTTTGAAGACAGTGACCTTGGATACCTGAAGTTGCCATCGACTAGAGAGGAGCTTAAAGATGGACAGAAACCTCACTGCGGTGGCATCGCACTTAGCAGCAAGGACAGCTTCACTATCCAGACCAATGTCTGCTCCACTAAACTCACCCAGAATGGTATGTTACAATGCCTTTATAATTACCTTTAACACTGGTGGCATGCCCCTTGCCTCTGGTCCTGAGGGTCATGAGTTCAAACCTGGCTGGGGTCGATGGATTTTTTTTAGGATGGAAAAATCCAAAGAGCAAGTCCTCCAGGAGGGACTTTAAAATGTGGCATATCTAGATTTCGTCACTGTATTTGTGACATTCTCAATGCTGTTCATGTTCACGTCGTCACAAATACAGTGACGAAATCTAGATATGCAAGGGAGTTAAGAAGTATGAGGTGAGTCAAGAAACAACTAAACAAAATTAAAATAAACCTCATAGTGTTATTTCCTACCTACATAACTTAATAGTTATAATGAGTTTGTTATCGGAATTAAAATCAGCCACAACAGCTAGAGATGGGTAAGTGAAGCTAGTAGCAGCGTAAGAAAGTAGTGTTGTGTTGCAGTGGACTTGCTGGGGTTGCTCAACTGGACAAGTAACCGGGACGGCTTGAAGGAGAGCCTCGCTGCACTCATGAAAGTGGATGGGGAGGAGGTCGTTAAGTTTCTGCAGGATGTGTTGGATGCACTGTTTAACATTCTCATGGAGAACTCTGACTGTGATCTGTATGACAACATGGTATTCGAATGTCTTGTAAGTGCATTTCTTACATCACTTCTATTCCATCAATACTAATAAAATTCATTGTTAAAACCGTTGAGCTGGATAGTCATAAAATAAAATAAGTTAAAATATACCTTCTTAGGTCAGAGCCGTCATCCTCAACTTATAAAATATGTATCCTTTTTGTCTGAAGGCCTTTCAGAATATCCATTCCATTTTCAGCAGGTCTTTCTTCACTAGCAAAAGACCTGCTGAAGATGGAATGGATATTCTGAAAGGCCTTCAGACAAAAAGGATACATATTTTATAAGTTGAGGACGATGGCTCTGATCTAAAGAAGGTAAATTTTAACCTATTTTATTTTATGACTTCTATGCCAATTAATAAATGCAGTAATAAAGATATTTCATCTGCATATTCTTACCTCTTATGGTTGTTTTTGTTGTATATATGTCTCAAGGCTTCTGAGCCCCATCATCAGTGATTACAGACTGATTTTTCGCAAGTTATCGGCCCTGATTCTTGATTCCTGCTCTCTGTGCCTGTGGCCCAATGAACTTGCTAATGAGGTTCCTTTCTCCAGGAATTTCAAAATTCATAATTCTTTCCTTGTTCTTCTGTATATATAGACTTTTTCCCATATGGTGAGTTCATTTTTGTATTCTAATTGTTTTAATAATTTTGTGTTTACATCCATTTTGTGTTTTTCTGATGAAACATGAGCAGCCACTGCAGATTTTTCTACTTTCCCTTTCTTTACATTTCTTATGTGTTCTTTAGTTCTAATGGTTAAATTTCTTTTTGTTTTCCCTATGTGTATCTTATAGCCTGTGCCGAGTGGTTAAGGCAAGATGCCTTGGCGCAGAGCTACGGGACTTGCGCTGGTTCGAGTCCCCATGGGGGAAGAAATTTTCTCATGGAATTTTGGCCAATATGGGACCAGTGCCCACCCAGCATCGTGAGGCATTTGGGTAGCTACAATAAGTAGCAACTCCAGGAAGACCAGCTATAATGGCTGGGGGACCCGACATGCTGACCAAGTGTCAACCCTACACTGGCTAGATGATCATCTACCTCTGTGATTAACACATGTGGATGTGAGTCAAGCAGCCGGCTGGTAGGCCAGTAGGCCTGTCGTGCTTGGAGCTTTTTTTTATGTGTATCTTATTACGGTCTGCACGTTTTATTTGATATATTCCTGACTTTTTATCATCATCAATCTTTACTTTTTTGTTGGTTTTTTGGTTTTTATTAGTTTATTTAAACTGTAATCATTCTTTGGTGCTATGCAGACCAAATATCTTAATTATTAAATAAAAGCTCTTAATGTTACTTCCTATTGTATTTTTAAAATAAATGCAGTGTTTTATCTTTCAATGTATGTCCACCGCTGTGGTCTCAGGGTAGCGTGCTGCCTTGTCATGTAGTGGGCCCAGGTTCGATCCCCGGTCGGGACAGTTTTTCTTGGTGAGGTTTTTATCGGGGTTTTTCCTTACCTGTAAGACAAATGTCAGAAAGCTTAGGGCCCAATGGTCCCCAAAAATCATCCGGCCATCATCATTATCATCATCATCCTTCACCGGTGTGGAAAGGAACGGGAAGCTACCACACCTATAATTTCCTAGTAAAGCTGCAAAGCATAGCATGAAAATGCTATGATTGCAGTGAAAGACCTTCCTTTGGGCAGAATTACTATGGATGGATGGATGAATGTTAACAGCAGTATTATTCATTGTTTAATAATTACTAATTTTGAGAACCAAGATAGGAATTTTCTGTCATGATATTCTTACGTAAAATTATTAAAAATTAATGTTTGTTATCATAGAAATTCATTACATTAATGTTTGGAAATATTGATATAAATTTAGTGAGAAAGCACTCATACTTTGCCAGAGTTTGTTACTTTTTAAATGGATACATACTATTTTTTACAGTAAAACATCTTATTGAGAGACCACTGATGATTCCAAGAAAATTGGTCTTTATGAGATGTGGTCTCTTAAAAGGGGGAATAAACATACTAAAGTGTTGAAATTTAAAAGGAAATTGTATTTACACTCTGACTTGTCACTTAATATACTGTATAGTAGTAGGGTCTATATTATATTTGAAGAGAAAAATTTTCGCCTAGACCGGGACTCGAACCCGGAACCCTTGGCTTTCCGGGCCAAGTGCTCTACCAACTGAGCTACCGAGGCGAGTTACGATCTAGACGCAAATTTTTCTCTTATGTACGTTGTAATTCCCTCGCGCCAAATGCTTGAAATCATAGCTTCTATCTTTGCAAATGGCGGCTTCTTAGTTAAGAAGACATTTATTGGGAATTTAACACTACTTTATAGCCAGTAGGGCTTCTATTGACGATTTTATTATTAATTTAACACTTCTCATTTGGCACGAGGGAATTACAACGTACATAAGAGAAAAATTTGTGTCTAGATCGTAACTCGCCTCGGTAGCTCAGTTGGTAGAGCACTTGGCCCGGAAAGCCAAGGGTTCCGGGTTCGAGTCCCGGTCTAGGCGAAAATTTTTCTCTTCAAATATAATTTATCCTTCAATGAGAAGTGTTAAATTAATAATAAAATCGTCAAGGGTCTATATTATTTAATAAATACAGTAAACAGTCATTTATACTAAATTTGAAGAGAAAAATGTTTCGCCCAGACGGGGACCCTAATCCAGGACCTTTGGTTTACTGTACCAATGCTCTACCAACTGAGCTACTGGGGCGAGTTTCAATCTAGACGCAAATTTTTCTCTTTTATACATTGTAATTCCCATGCACCAAATGTTTGAAATTTTGATTTAAAACATTTTTCTATTAAAAAAAATGATAGAGCTTTTTTTTCGTAACCTCATACCTCTTAACTCCCTTGCAGATCCAGATTTCGTCACTGTATTTGTGACATTCTCAATGCTGTTCACGTTCACAACTGAGTTGCGAGGGAGTTGTGAATGTGAACAGCATTGAGAATGTCACAAATACAGTGACGAAATCTGGATCTGCAATGGAGTTACGAAGTATGAGGTGAGTCAAGAAACAACTCAACAAAATTAAAATAAACCTCATAGTGTTATTCCCTACCTACATAACTTAATAGAGCTTTTTGTTTTAAAATTTCAGCTGTACATTATAGGTCTGGTGTCAGATAGAAAATACCAGCATTTCCAGCCTGTGCTAGATCTCTATATACATGAGAGCTTCAGTGCCACTCTTGCATACAAGTAAGTACTCACAAGTATTACTTTTCTGCGGATATTTTGTTGATCTTTATAGAGTGAATTAAATTTGTGTAAACCATTTCTACTCTCTATTATAGAAAAAAAATGTGGATTATTAGGGAATGATACACTTACACGGTTGCACCAGATGGGATCGGAAAAGGAACACCGATATCTTGAAAGAATTGAAGACTATGCCAATTTTGGAATATATTAAACAGTATCAACTGAATTGGAAACACCATATAGAAAGAATGAGTTCAAATCGGATCCCCAAAGCTGTTTATAATTATATACCAAGAGGACGAAGATCCCTGGGCCGTCCTATGAAACGCTGGAGGGAAAATTTTCTATAGGACCGTAACAGGCTTTGGCCTAATACTTGGAAGGAAGAAGAAGAAGATACACTACAATAACATGGCTTATGAAAGATAACATGGCTTATGTTAAAATTGGAAATATAATATCTAATCCTATGAAAACCACAAAGGGACTGAAACAAGGGTGCAGTCTATCACCAAATTTATTTAATATTTCATTGAATGTAATTTTCTCTCTTGTTGAAATCTTTGTTAATTGTCGCCACAAGTCCATTCTGTTGAATGTAATTTGTGTGTTTTTGCTTTCAAATGCCATGTCTTTGAGCCATATCATCGGCCAGCAATCAATACCTTGTAACACTCCTTAATTGAAAAAAATTCAGGAGAAAGAAGAAACCTTATAACTGGTTGATTTTTAAGTCAAATTCTGTTATATTTTTAAATGAGTTTCTGAAAACGCTGGAGATGTGGGTTCTAGGGTATGAGATTAGAGCAGATGAAACCTCTCTATTCCTCCCTGCCAGTTGAGATGAGATGAGGTTAATAACTGAGGAAATGCATGGTTTTTGTAATCATTAATAGACGGCAGCAAAACCATCTTGGAGTTACAAGGTTTTAACAGCATACAGATGATGCCTTTGTTTATTGAACAATGTAAAAATTCATATTTTACTCTTTGATGGAGTTACGAGATTTTGATAGCTGGCCAATGATAAGTTATTGTATTTTTGACAATTGCATTATAAATTATTAAATACTAGAAGTCCCGGCCACGCGTTAAAAATTTAAATTAAGTTGCTGTCTTTCAGCCAGATTACTTAAAACTAATACTTACAAACGAAATTAATAATATTGAAAATAAAATAAACACTGAACACACTTAAATTATGAAATAATCAATATTTGTAATTCAATTGAAATTCGGGTTGCAACAAAAAGCACAGCCATCTGGATCTCTCTTTGTTAAATAATAAACCAATTAATATTTAATTTTAGGAAGTTATATTTTGAGGTTATTTTAATTATATTATTTTTGGTCTGGACATCTTACCTCAATATTAATGTTGACAACATTAATATTGAGGTAAGATGTCCAGACCAAAAATAATATAATAAACCAATTACCTCACTAGCTCGGGACCCAGCTCCGTGTGTCTGAAAGGAATTTGCTGGACTCAGCTGTTAGTACTATGCGAAGCAGAGAAGTGTACCTCCTCCACTCCCCACAACCAAACACACAGAGCTTGGACCCGAGCTGTACCTTACACCACCATCTGTTAGAATTGTATGGAACTCACAGATAATTATAACTCTTTGTTAAATAATAAACAAATAATTTGCAATAAAAAAATAATGCAACTATAAATTTGGTTATAAACTACCCTAAGTCTCAAGTTGGATCAAACTGCACACAGTGTGCAAAATTTTATTAAAATCGGTTCAGAAGTTTAGGATTCCATCGCGGACAAACAACGTGACACAAAATTTTTATATATTAAGATATTCAGGAAATATTGTTTATAAACAATATTAAAAAACCTCATAGTGTTATTTCCTATCTACATAACTTAATTCAGGAAATAACTCTATGAGGTTTCTTTTAATTATATTAATGTGTTAGATATTTTGATTCACCTCATATTTCTTGATTTTTATGCAGACCGGTTTCATTGCTTTTGCACGGCATTTTCGATGCATTCAAACTTGCATTGCAACAATGCATTGAAATTCATAAAAAATGTGCAATAGCGATGAAACCTCTCTGCATAAAAATCGAGGAATATGAGGTGAATCAAAATATCCAACACCTTAATAATGAATTGCATTATAAATATTCATTTTTGTTTTTATTGTGATATCTGTATCCCGTGAAATACTGTTTAATCAAGATATTGCTGTCCTACCTTTATTAATTCTTGAATTAATGTCATCTACATGATTATTAATTAAGATTTAATTAATCATATAGTTTGGTAAATAAGTAAGAGGAGCCCATCCTTGATTCTAAAAACTTAGAATAGACTTTTTGTAAAAATGTTGATGAGGAGGACTTTTGTTGCAGCAAGCTGATTGTGGTGCTCAAGTATCACATTAACAATGCCAATTCTACAGACAACCAGGATAAGGACCTGCTGCTCAGAACAATGAAGTCCTTACAGTACTGCATGCGCTTCATTGTTAGGTCAAGACAACTTTTCTCAGAGTGAGTAACAATTTCATATTCATCTTGTGCCCTTTGTTTGGCACTTACAATTTTTTCCAATTTATTTCTTTACATATTTCACTGGATATTATTATGAAACTTTGCTAGCAGCTGCCATCATTCTGCCTAGACTGGCTCAGATGATAGAGCATTGACCTAGAAAGCCAAGGTCCCGGGTTCGAGTCTTGGTCTGGGCAAAAAAATGTTCTCTTCAAATATAATTTATCCTTCAGTGAGAAGTGTTAAATCAATACAGATGGCAACGTTATAGAGGGAGATTCCAACGAATATCCGGTAGTCATAATGGCGGTTGAAAATGAATGACAAGATCATTTGAAAACTATAGTTACCGTGTTTGAAAAACATGAAATATGAGGTAAGATGTTAAAATGACTCATTAATTTATCAATAATAAAAACATCAATTGAAGCTCTACTGGCTTTATACAGTAGTGTTTAAATTCCCAATAAATGTCTTCTTAACACTTTAGGTGTCATGAGCCGATCAGATCGGCTCTGATGCTCCTGTCCATTACCTGCCAGGCAATATACTTAAACTACTTGCAAAGCCGATCACATCGGCAGGTGCGATTTAAATATCTGACAAAAAGATTTTACCAGTGGCATGCAGAGGGTTAACTAAGAATCTGCCATTTGCAAAGATAGAAGCAAAGGCTTCATAGCGTTTGGTGGTGGGAATTACAACGTATATAAGAGAAAAATTTACGTCTAGATCGGAACTCGACCCGGTTGCTCAGGTGGTAGAGCATTGGCCTAGAAAGCCAAAGGTCCTGGTTTCGAGTCTCGGTCTGGGTGAAAATTTTTCTCTTCAAATATAATTTAGTTTAGGTATTCAAATTAAGCCATTTCTTCAAATTTTCCCTCATTTGTCATTAACTGTCCATTTCTATATACAAACTTTTTTTTTCAAATATAATTTTTTGTCCATAATTAAGATATTTAAAAACGAATAATAAAAACTTATATTTCTTTAAGTCCACCGCTGTGGTCTCGAGGTAGCATGCTGATTTGTCACGCAGCAGGCCCGGGTTCGATCCCCAGTCGGGGCAGTTTTTCTGGGTGAGGTTTTTATCGGGGTTTTTCCTCATACGACAAATGCCAGGAAAACGTTAAGGCCCAAACGGTCCCCGAAATCATATGGCCATCATCATCATCCTTATCATTATCATCATCATCCTTCACCGGTGTGGAAAGCAACAGAAAACTATCACACCTACATTCCCTAATAAAACTACAAAGCATAGTATGAAAATGCTATGATTGCAGTGAAGGACCAGCCTTTGGGCAGAATTACTATGGATGGATATTTCTTTAAATACTAGAGATAAAAATTAGACTGAAGGTAATATAACTGCCTTGACTGTTTCAGGTTGAATGAAGGTAAAGGCCAGCAGCAATTTGAGTTGTTGTTGAAACAGCTGTTACAGAGCATCACAGGGATGATGTGCTACACTACAGATAGCACGCTGCTGGTGCAGGGAGCTTGTCTCAAGTATCTGCCCTCCACCATCCCTGACATACTCACTGTGTTTGATGCTAAACAACTCAGGTGAGAGTTAAATACAATTTGTCCTGTAGTAACCGGGTGCTGCTGCTGTCAGATATCTATTAGAAATGATTGTGTTACAGTATTCTGCTAACTGAGCTCATCAACAAACTGCCCCCAAACAGACTTACCAAGCAGAAGATGATGACTGTCAACGACATAATACATAGCAAGCTGTTTCAGTTTTCTGAGTGTCGTGCTGTGCTGCTGCCTGTTATCACTGCACAGATCAAGGAGCTTCTCGAGGCCAGGGATGAGGTATCTAGTGTAATATTTGATTAACGTTGGGAAGTAAACATTATGAGATATTAAGTTATATAGGTAGGAAATAACACTATGAGGTTTAGTTTAATTTTGTTTAGTTGTTTCTTGACCCACCTCATACTTAACTCCCTCGCAGATCTGGATTTCATCACTGTTTTTGTGACATTCTCAATGCTGTTCACGTTCACAACTGACGTCCAATGGTCTCATCCTGCAGACTGATCTCTGCGCCATCTCATGGCTGACCAACGAACTTCCAAATCAATCCCCTCTCCTTATTATTGGGTGATAAGGAGAGGGGAATGATTTGGAAGTTCGTCGGTCAGCCATCAGATGGCGCGGAGGTCAGTCTGCAGGAGAGGAGACCATTGGACGTCAGTTGTGAACGTGAACAGCATTGAGAATGTCACAAATACAGTGACGAAATCTGGATATGCGAGGGAGTTAAGTATGAGGTGAGTCAAGAAACAACTAAACAAAATTATGAGGTATGATCATTGAAATTCATCTGAGAACATTTTTTGAAAACTCAGCTCATAAATTTCGCGTTTTTCACAAATTGCAAAGAAAATAAAAAATACAAAAAATTATTTACCATCCTGAAATGCATAGAAAATTTCAACAACAACAAAATTGACAAATACAATATTAATAGTTGAATGCAGGCTTTCACGGCCGGTAATCATAATGTTGTGTGATTCCGGGTTCTGTGGCCGTGGTCCATAGTTGGTGTTGATACCAGACGTTTCGCCCTCAACTGCGGAGGGCATCTTCAGTGGCGAGTGCTTCTAGGCGTGTTTCCTGGTCGGAAGATCTACTTAGAGTGAGCTCTGCTGACGTTGTGGACGTTGTATTGATACTAGTGGTGGGAGCAGGGTGAGTGAGCGTGGCTCTTGCTGATTGGCTAATGGTCGTCTCCTTGTTGTCCCTAGTGTTGATGCATTTATTTTCTAGTGTATGGTACCAGGCCTTAGGCAATTTGATACCTTCCTCTTTTCTGTTAATATTTTCTTTATGCTTGTATATTTCTATAGCCTCTCGGTATAATCTAGGGAAATAAGTAGGAAGTTGTGGCTAAAACTTGTGTATCATCGAATAGAATCTGGTGTCCATTCATAATGGCATGTTCTGCTACAGCCGATTTATCCATTTCTCCTTGTCTGCAGATAAATCGGCTGTAGCAGAACATGCCATTATGAATGGACACCAGATTCTATTTGATGATAACAAGTTTTAGCCACAACTTCCTACTATTTCCCTAGATTATACCGAGAGGCTATAGAAATATACAAGCATAAAGAAAATATTAACAGAAAAGAGGAAGGTATCAAATTGCCTAAGGCCTGGTACCATACACTAGAAAATAAATGCATCAACACTAGGGACAACAAGGAGACGACCATTAGCCAATCAGCAAGAGCCACGCTCACTCACCCTGCTCCCACCACTAGTATCAATACAACGTCCACAACGTCAGCAGAGCTCACTCTAAGTAGATCTTCCGACCAGGAAACACGCCTAGAAGCACTCGCCACTGAAGATGCCCTCCGCAGTTGAGGGCGAAACGTCTGGTATCAACACCAACTATGGACCACGGCCACAGAACCCGGAATCACACAACATTATTAAATACAATATTACTTTGGCACCAATAAATAAATGTAGTCTAGGTAATCTTCTAAGTACAAATAAAAAAGTCAATGTCCCTGACAGTAAGAAATCTGGAATTTATCAAATAAGTTGTAAAGATTGCAATAAAGTTTATATAGGAAAAAACTAAAAGGAATTTGGATACTCATACCAAAGAACAATTTAGAAATATATTAAAAATTGTGAAATTGAAAAATCTGCAACTGCTGCACATAATTTATTGGAACATCATAAAATTGGAAGAGAAGCAAAACTTTTAAAACAAGTGGATAAACCTTTAGAATTGACTGTTTGGGAGAAGATATACAATCATAAAAATAAATATAGATCAATGAATTTTGATATTCCTAACAAACAAAATTTGATTTTGAAGTTCATAAATTCAACCATAGATGGCAGTGCTGAAGGTGGTGACAATAGAAGAGTTGACGTCCGAGGAATTTCATCAGTCGAAGTTGTGGTGAAGATGGACACAATTATGTTTGAAACTGCAGTTTTGTGAAAAACATGAAATTTATGAGGTGAAAATTTTTCTCTTCAAATATAATTTATGAGGTGAGTTGTCAAAAAATGTTCTCGAATGAATTTCAATCAAAATCTAGCGTAATGCTTTGCTCATACAATTAAATTAACTTTTTGAACTTTTGCTGTTTGCTTTTTTTTACATATTTACATATAAAAATGTTTTGATGTTATATTTAATTGAACATGTTCCAGTCCTGGACAAATTAATTTTTTTAAAAGAAAAGTTGTTTGAACTAGGAATCATATCCTGGACTTCCAACTTTGTACGTCAGCGTGCAGTCCATTAAACCATACGAGAGACAATACTGACGTTAACATTTCTTTCGACATATACAATTCTCTTACATCCAAATGCAGTTAGCTAGAGCTAAAAAAGATATAAACTCACTTAGCTAGAGCTTTTAACACCACCATCAGATGACTTCCATTCAAAGTATTTTTAACGAGAATATTCATTATTTATAAGCGATACAGCTTATTAAGCTTAATACACTTTATTGTTTAAAAGTAATGAATGTTATCAAGCCACGAGTGATTTCCAGTTTATCTAGAGGATTTGGAAATCAAGAGTGACATTTGTTAGGACTATTTAACAAACCAAATTAAGCCGTTTACTCAAAAGTCATTATTTAAATATAGTTACCGTATTTTAAAATATTTATATATTTAATTAATAAATTAATGAGTCATTTTAACATCTTACCTCATATTTCATGTTTTTCAAACACGGTAACTATAGTTTTCAAATGATCTTGTCATTCATTTTCAACCGCCATTATGACTACCGGATATTCGTTGGAATCTCCCTCTATAACGTCTGGCAACGTTATAGAGGGAGATTCCAACGAATATCCGGTAGTCATAATGGCGGTTGAAAATGAATGACAAGATCATTTGAAAACTATAGTTACCGTGTTTGAAAAACATGAAATATGAGGTAAGATGTTAAAATGACTCATTAATTTATTAATTAAGAACCTCATAATGTGTTTCCCAATTTTAACTTTGAATTATATATTTAATTATATTTATATATTTAATGTTTGAAAACAAATAAAAAATGTGAGGTTATGTATGTTCACTGCAACTTGATCATATTATTTATTGCCAAACAAGATTGCAATATTGTCAGAATGCACCCTAATGGAGAAATAATGAAACACATCAAACTGTATGTTATAATCAACATTATAGGTTATTTTTTTTAGTAAACAACTCAGTACAGTCAAGGAATCTGTTCATTATTTGCTATATTAAATGTATTTGTTGGAGAAACATAACAGAATATTAAAAAGGAGGAACTTTCTTTATCACAAAAAGCAGGAGCTGACAAAGAGAAATCGATAAAGAGCAAGGTGAAACATGACTGTGATTGGTGTAAAACAAAATTCATTGAAATGTGATTGGTCATTGACTACCAATTGGAGCATGAGTTAAATAGTCATTAAAAATACTTTGGATAAAAAGTCATCTGATGGCATTGTTAATATCTCTAGCTATCTGCCTTCGGACGTAAGAGAATTGTATATGTGGAAAGAAGTGTTTGTGTTTGCATCATGTCTCGAATGGTGTAATGGACTGCACATCGACACACAGAGTTGGAGGTCCAGGATTCGATTTGTGGTTTAGACGTTAATTTTTCTTTTAAAAAAATAAATCTCTTGAAGTGTTAAATAAATTTAAATTAGATAATATTAATGACATCTATCCACCAAGGGAGAACTTGAAAAATGAAAAGTGGGATGGGTGTTACTGGAACATACAAATTTGAAATGATTAAAACAACCCATATTATAATTGTTATAAGTTAAATAACGGGAGGATAATGATTTTCACTATGTGTTTTTAGAAGTAAATGTGCATGTATTAACTTAACAGCATGGGATGTTGGCTTTCTGCATGTGTATGTGTGTGTGTCAACAATATTTACAGACTATTTATTATTGAATGTCAAATCATTTTTTATTTAATATTTGAAAGAAGTAACACTATTAAAGCAACAGGTTTCAACCATTAAAATAAACCTCTTAATTAAGGTAGAATTTTTTATCACTCACCTCATATTGTTCTTATTTGCTATAAACTAGTTTCAGAACATATTTTCTGTTCCATCCTCAGTATCGTCACGACCGTTGTTCTGTCGTCTTGAAGAGCTGTCCTTCGCTCCTTCCATTGGCTGACTGAAAAACCTCGAAACCAGGTCATTCTCACCGGGAATTTCAAAGTTCATCAATTTATTCTTTTTGCTCTTTTGATGAACTTTGAAATTCCCGTTGAGAATGACCTGGTTTCAAGGTTTTCCAGCAGCCAATGGAAGGAGCGAAGGACAGCTCTTCAAGACGACAGAACAACGGTCGTGATGATACTGAAGATGGAACAGAAACTATGTTCCGAAACTAGTTTGTAGTCAAATAAGAACAATGTGAGGTGTGTGATAAAAAATTCTACCTTATTGAATATACCTCTTAATGTTAATTCCTATTGTATTTTAAAATAGGTTTCAACCATATTGCACATAAACCGACAGTATTTAATAGTTTAACGTACAGACTTGTGAATGTTCCCATGAGCAGAAAAAGATTTTAATACAGAGAAAAAAACACACATTAAAAATAGCAAAAGAGAATGATTTTGAGGAAAAGGTGATTCATAAGAAAATAAATAAATTCAAAAACAAAAAGTGATAAATGAAAATACTGTTCAGACAGATAAACGAATTCGTAAAAATTCAGGAATTTACATTACCATCCTTTACTATTTAATAAGTTTAAAAACATTTCAACAAGTTTAACATTAAATTAGTTTGTATTGGAGTACATTAATGATCTACCTAAGCATATAGAAAAGCTCGAAACGAAAACCCTACTTTTTGCTGATGATGTTGTAATGTGGGTCTCCAAACCGAAATACCAAAGTCAACAATTAATAACCATAGCCCAACAATCACTAATACAGTTAGAGAATTGGACATCCCAGAACCTAATGAAGATAAATATACAGAAAACAAATTATCAACTATTTACATTAAGAAAGAAACCACTACCCATCACTCTGAATTGGAGGGTGAATTATTAACTCAAACACATAAGCAAAATATTTAGGAATAACTCTGGACACAAAATTAACATGGAAGAAACACATGGAGAATATATGTACAAAGATAGAAACAAGGTTACCATTATTAAAACGATTAGCAGGGAAAAAGTGGGGTTGCAACACACAAACCCTAAACACCTTCTACCAAATGTACATAAAACCTGTACTTCAATATTGTGAAGAAATCCTAGTAACTACTAAAGTGGAAAAACTTAATAAATTGCAGAACCAAATCCTCCGTCTGATAACAGGAGCCGTTAAACAACACCAATCACTGCCATGCAAATCTTAACAAATAACCCAACATAGCATCTGAAATTGAGAAAACAGCAGTCACACAGTATGAAAAATTTTTAAGGCTACCCCATAATAACTGGACCCAAAGAAAACCACAAGTATGTTTAAAATCTCAGCAAAGCTTCCTAAGCATTGTACAAGAAATCAAACAGAAATTGCAACTTCCACATTCAAAAGAAAATATGCAGATGAGAAACAACCCTCTAGAATTTTTGGAAATCGAATATAACCTTCATTTAACAGAAGACATCAAGAAATCTGAAACTCCTCCATATATTTTAAAACAAATGTCACTGGAAATGATAAATCTAAGATACCCAGCTCCTGAATGGATACATATTTTTACAGATGGCTCCAGTCTACCAAATGATGGTGGCACTGGTGCTGGTGCAGTATGTCCACTTTTTTCCTTTATCGTAAACTAAACACAAATTCAACAAACTTTGATGGTGAAATTCTAGCAATTTTCTTAAGTTTACAAAATCTTTTATATCACATCCAAAAATTTACAAAGTTATAATTCTATGTGACTCCAAAGCAGCCATTCTTGCTATAACACGAGACACAACACCCAAAAGCATCAAAATTATCGAATGTCACAAAATGATAAAACATTTATCCCGTCTACAAAAAAAAGTTGTACTTCAATGGATTCCGGCCCATTGTGGAGTGACGGCAATGAAATAGCCGATTTTCTAGCCAAGAAGGGTAGCAAAATTGTTTCAAACCCAATTTCTGCTCCAGTTTCCTTTCACTCTATCAAAAGAATTATCTCAAATAAATACATCAATAAACTTAGAGAAGAATACACCACCAAAACATCTGGAAAGGAATGGGAAAATCTACAAGCTTATGACATTACTACATTACAAAGAAAATCTGCAGTAGCAACATTCAGACTGCTAACGGGACATGACTGCTTGAATAAACACCTACACAGAATTGGCATAACAGATTCACCTAAATGCCCTTTTTGCAATTTAAATGAAGATATGGAAAGAAACCATCTCCTCCGTTGTCCAGCTTTTGTAGAAGAGACCAGCCTTTCTGCTAAATATTGGAGTGCAAGAGAGCGAATGATTTCATTATCAAGTGCTCGACATTAGATACCAACCAACCAACATTAAATTAGTGCCAGAAAATGATTACAGCCTGAATAGATTAATTAAAACCAACAAAAAATGAAAAGATTGATGAAGGCAATAAATCAGGGATTTATCAAATTGATTGTAAAGATTGTGAAAAAATATACATAGGAAAAACAAAAAGGAACTTGAATACAATATTGAAAGAAGACCTTAGAAATGTTAAAAATGGGGAAAATAGAAAAGTCTGTAATAGCAGCACATGCATGATCAGAAAAACACAGAATAGAAACATCAGGCCAAATTACTGAAATGGATAAATCTAAGAAATTCACAATTTGGGAGAAAATTTACATACACGAGAATAAGAAGTTAACTATGAATTTTTAAATTCCCGGAAAAGAAAAATTGATTTGAAAGTTCATTGGTCAGTCAACAGAGGCTGCACTAATAAACTTACGATCTACAACTGCAAATTTGGCAGTTGGGAGACGTTGACAATATCACATTGTGTGAAGAAACTATATGTGTATATGATAGGCACTTTATAATAGGGTCTTCATCTCATCTGTCCACCTGGCATTATGCCAGACAAGTTACAGGTTATTTTGTTATTTCTGGTTATATTTTTGCAGATTATAAATAGTCAAACTTGTTTTTGATGATGTTTTTATTATTAATTTAACATTTCTCAATGAAAGATAAATTAAATTTGAAGAGAAAAATTTTCGCCTAGACCGGGACTCGAACCCGGGACCCTTGGCTTTCCGGGCCAAGTGCTCTACCAACTGAGCTACCGAGGCGAGTTACGATCTAGACGCAAATTTTTCTCTTATATACGTTGTAATTCCCTATCGCCAAATGCTTTTGAAACCATTGTTTCTATCTTTGCAAAGCCAAGGGTCCCGGGTTCGAGTCCCGGTCTAGGCGAAAATTTTTCTCTTCAAATTTAAACTTATTTTTATTTGTTATTGTTTTCTTACACTCTCAGAAGTTTTACTCGTGCAGCTGCATGAAAGAACCTATTTTAATATAATAAATTTGGGAATTTTTAACATTATGAGGTTTTATTAATAAGAATTAAATGAATCGCGAATTCTTCTTACCTAATACTTCTATGTTTTTTTTTAAACACAGCACTGCAGTTTCAGCGACCATCGTCACCATCCTCAGCTGTTTTCACGACTCAATTTTTTCTTTTGCCGGTAATTATCCAAACTGCCATCTGTTGTATTTTTTAAGAACTTTGTAATCAAGCTCGGTTCCTCTGGAATCTCGAAGTTCATGGTTCTAGTTCAAAAAAACCATACTAGAACCATGAACTTCGAGATTCCAGAGGAACCAAGCTTTTCCAGAGGAACCAAGCTTGATTACAAAGTTCTTCAAAAATACAACAGATGGCAGTTTAGAAAATGATTCCTTCAAAAGAACACCAGATGGCAGTTTAGAAAATAATTCCTTCAAAAGAACACCAGATGGCAGTTTGAATAGTTACCAGCAAAAGAAAAAATTGACAGTCATGAAAACAGCTGAGGATGGTGACGATGGTCGCTGATACTGCAGTGCTGTGTTTAAAAAAAACATAGAAGTATGAGGTAAGAAGAATTCACGATTCATTTAATTCTTATGAGAGAACCTGAGTATTTTTATGTAAAATAGAAGTAAATATTGTTTGATATGCAACTTTATAAATCTTTTCTTATATCACACGTTGGCAAAATTATGCATTATTGATGGAGATTCTTTGCCAACATTTTCTCAACATTGGTTTTTCTTAATTTATTTAGTGAGCACTGGTAACTTTAAACTTGTCACCATTTGTGATATGGCTTGATGTAGTGTGGTAAATAGCTTTAGATGTACTGGAGTTACAGTAGTATAGTGGCTTATTGAATTACAGGGTGTTCAAGAAAGATACCAGTTTATATGGTTATGTAGATAGGAAATAACACTATGAGGTTTATTTTAATTTAGTTGAGTTGTTTCTTGACTCACCTCATACTTCTTAACTCCCCCTCGCGATCCAGATTTCGTCACTTCATTTGTGACATTCTCAATGCTGTTCATGTTCACAACTGATGTCTACTGGACTCCTCATTGACCATTGGATGTCAGTTGTAAACGTGAACAGCATTGAGAATGTCACAAATGAAGTGACGAAATCCGGATCACGAGGGAGTTAAGAAGTATGAGGTGAGTCAAGAAACAACTCAACTAAACCAGTTTATATATTTATACAGTAAAACTTGTTCAACGTGGAATCACATGGGACCAATTTTTTTCCCGCATTCTACAACATTCTGCATTATAAAAAAAACATTAACCAATCTTGAGATTATAGAGTACCATATAGGTCTTTTTATGTATCTTGGATTAATTGTAGTTCCTTGCTGTTGGAAAGTGAAGTATAGTACGTACGAGCGACTATGATGGTAATGCACGAAAAAACAGTCCTGTTTCATCGACGTTAAAATTGTCTCTTAGGGTGCATATCCTGAAATTGAAGTATGCAGTTTCGTTTTCCACAGCACGTTGTATCGTCTTTTAAAACTGTCCACACCAGCCAGAAGATGCCTTGAAATCGTTATTCCCTAGGGATATAGCAACAGCTAGAGGTTGACTTTGGAGCATCGGTCCAGTAATTTCGATTTTTGGTTCCACATTTAAATTTAGTCATTACTTCGGGTACTGAGAGTTTGTTTTTCTTTATTTTCAATCACTTTCACTTTTTTGTTTAATGACAATGATACATGCGATTTAGCCATCTTTATTCCGTAAATTCAGAACGCTACCTGTGAAAGATACATACACGATCGGTCTCAGATCTTAAACTAATTTAAGATTTTACAGTGCACTGGTTATTTGTAAGACAGATGTCACGTGCCAAATATTTGTTAAACGAACCTGTATTTTGCAAAACAGGTGTACAGTGAAGCTGAAAGAAAATTCCAGATATAAGTAGAAACCCTACTTCACCCGGTGCAGGGGCAGTAATCATAATTTATTGTTAATTCACCTAATGGGAATTCAATGACGTGGAAACTAATTTATTTCTCTCTCTATCTTTCCACCTTATAAACATTTTTTTTTCATGAATTGTGTAGAAATATCCTTCCGTTTTATACAAAATAAATACACGTAAAATTATTATTTTGCCAGGACCAATAAATTTGTTCACATTGGACAGATTTCCGCATTATTCACATTCCGGATTAAACAAGTTTTACTGTATTTAATTAATGTTGGGAAGTATTACTGTATTATCAAATGTTACCACCTAATTAACATATGGCCATAGAACTACATTTTTTATTGAATTGTAAAAAAATAAATGTCCATAAATTAATTATGGGAAATAACATTTCTACAGGTAAATTAAATAGGATAGTAGCTGCAAAAATGAAGTTATTGAGACCTTTAGCAGGTTATATGCTTTATGACCACATGCGTAATGAAGATATCCGCAAAGCTCTCAACACACCAGCAATAACTGAAACCATCCAAATATACCAAAATAATTGGCATGAACACCTCCTTAGAATAACAAACAATAGACTACCTCTGAAGCTATTAAACTACAGACCCACAGGACGAAGAGACCCAGGAAGACCTAAGAAGCGATGGAGGGATCAATTTCTATCCTGAAGCAGAACAGGCCAATGGCCTAATCCATGACTGTAATTGATGATGCCTGAACACTATGAGCTTTTCAATTATTAAAAATTAATTAAATGAGTCATATCTCACCTCATACTTTGCGTTCTTCAAGCACGGAAATTGCAGTTTTCAAGAGGAATCCCTCCCATTTTCTGCCAATGTCATAATGATGGCTGAAGATGAGAGGGATTTCTCTTGAAAATTATGGTTTACATGTTTGAAGAACATGAAATATGTGGTGAGATACAACTCATTTAATTAACTTTTATTAAATGAAATGTCCTTGAAATTTTTGTTACTTTATGTGAGAAAGTAGAAAAATTTAATAAGATACAAGAATTAATATTTTATTTTAGGAAGTAATATTTTGAGGTTCTTTTAATTATACTATTTTGTGTCTCTATATACTTACCTCAATATTAATTTTGATTTGTTCTTGAACATGTATCATCTTCAGCATCTTGCCCAGACTGGTTGGATTTATGTTGTAAACCCTGGATGTCCAAACCTCGTTTGGAGGTTCTTTGACCAACCACAGGAGGGAGCTGACATCGACATCCAGGGTTTACAATATAAATCCAACCAGTCTGGGCAAGATGCTGAAGATGATTGATATCCAATCGAAACAGGTTCAAGAACAAATCAACATTAATATTGAGGTAAGATAAACAGACTCAAAATAATATAATACAAGAATTAGTTTGTTAATTAGCAATTTATTTGATGACATTCTTTAAATATTCAGGACATTCAACTTGAAGTTGGACATGAAATGGCTGACAAGGTAATAGAGGAATAATCTAGATCAGAGGTCCCTAAACTTTTTGTATCATAGACCACATGTCTTTGTAATATTGAATTTTTTATAACTTCATCAACATCAAACCAGTTTTCAACACTTTTTCGATGTTTTTATTTGAATTAATATTTTCCAGTCCTGGATAGAATCTAATTTAAGAAAGAAAAATTAATATTTGATCCCTGGACCTCTAGTTCTATGTACTAGAGTGCTGTCCATTACACCATTGAAACGACGATACAAACATTAACATTTCTTACAATTCTCGTTCGTTCAAAGGCTAATAACTATCGCTACCATCACATATATTTTTTTTATCTTTCAAAAAACATTTTTATAAAAAAAATATTGCTTCTACAACATACATTCGTGTCCATAACCAATGAAAAGCGAGCAGGTCACATGGTTTTGTTTTGACGAAGATCACTTTAAGAGCGGATAGCCTTTAGATTCCATATTCTTGATTATTAGTCAAATTTAGAGAAACTGTTGTACAGTGTTATATAGGAATGAAATTAAATATTGTTATGATATCTGTAGGATAAAAGCATTGATTTGATATTGACTTACTATGTTATATAAACAATAATATGCCAAAATTTATAACAAATATGTACCATTACATCTCATTAGCTCTTTCTTGAACACGCTGTATAATGTGTGTTTTAACCCATGTTGGGTGAATCATTCATATGCACAGGAAGTTAACTTTAAAAGTCTCAGGTAATTTATTTTTAAATCAAAATTACCGTGAGAGGTAACACAATTTGCAATTTATACGAGTAAATTGAATCGGATAAATATATTTTCATCTCACCTCATAAAGCTCCATGTTTTCACAGTTCCAGCTTCAAAGGCCTTCACTTTCATCATCAAGCAAAACTCCGACTGTTGAAACTTTGCTATTATCATCTTCCAAACTGCCATCTGGTGCCGATTTTATGAACTTGAATATTAAATTTTGCTCTCTGGGAATTTTCAAAATTCAGGGATCTATATTTGTTCTTCTGAATGTATATCTTTTCCCAAGCCATTACTTCCAAGGGCTTCTCTAAATGTTTTAAAGTTTAATTTCTCTTCCAATTGGAAGAGGAACTAAATGTTTGAAACATTTAGGCTCGTATCTATGAACGCATAAGACCGTAAAAAGTCGTTCTCAGCATGTACTCTGCTGAGAAAGTTGCATCCAAATACGTTTTGCATACTCAAGAATCTGTTCATGCGATGATAATTGTCAAAATTCTGTAAGCTACCTGGCGAGGTGACTTTGCAGAGAACGAATCATGAGCAACCTGATGGGAACCAATGTACTTGAAACCTTGCTGCTTTATCCAAGATGTCGGGCCTTGAAGACTTCGATCATGTTTTTGGTATACGCGGAGAAGAGGAATTTGATAGAGTCTACCAAAGAATTCAACTGGAAGAACAGGAGAATCGGAATAATATTGCACGACACAGATGTCGTCATATATGGTTTTATTTGCGGGATGCAAGCGTAAATGCGTTCCTTTAGCAGACGAAAATAACAGAAGTGGTTTTATCGCTGAGAATTCTAATTTCTTGCCAATATTACAAAAAAAAGACTTTCATACATGACCAGTGAGTGACTCGCTAATTCGAACTTTGCATGTTCTCACGGAAAACTCAGCTCACCAGAGACTAATGTATTTGCATGCGGCCCTTAGAGAAGTCTTTGGAATTAACAGTTTAGGAAAAGATGCACATTCAGAAGAACAAATACAGATTACTGAATTTTGAAGTTCCCAGCAAGTAGAATTTAATCTCCAAGTTCATAAAATTGGCATCTGAAGTCAGTTTGGAAGTTGATGGTAATGGCAGAATTTCAACAGTCAGAGTTTTGGCTGACGATGGAGGCAAAGGCCTTTGAAACTGGTACTGTGAAAACAAAAAATTTGATGATGTGAGATGAAAAACATTTTTCTGACTCAATTTATAAATTAGTTTATTTTTAATTGCTCACAGTTTTAAGATAAAGTCTTGTAGAGTTATGATGATCTTGAAGAAGATTTCCGGGCTGTAGGTCGTGGTCTCGAGGCTTGAAGTTCCCCGACGTTTTGCCAGAGACTGTGTCTGGCATCCAGATGCAGTCTCTGGTGAAACATCGGGGAACTTGAAGCCTCGAGACCACGGCCTACAGCCCGGAAATCTTCTTCAAGATCATCATAGCAACTCCGGACGTGAAAGCTTAAGTCAATACATCTTGTAGAGTTGTTTCTTCTTTGAAATATCCCAAAAAACCATCTACTCATTGAACAGATACACTTCACTACACAAAAATTAATATAAATCAAGTAAATCAATTAAATAAAAAACTTAATATCATTAATTTGAACACTACTCATGCTAACTAATGAACACAAAGTATTTAGAAATGATATAACTTAAATTTAGTGTGAAATAAATGTTACTTCCATGTATATAAATGAATGAATCCACTATGTTAACATAATGTATTGGTGTTAGGGCCGGGCTAAGTCTGTTGCGAAGATTGTGAAGGTGCTGGGAGCAAGTAAACCTGAGCCAGGATACACTGAGGAGGTGAGTTCATAAAGTTAGAGGTCTCTGGATCTTATGTCTGTACTAGTTAATTAATATTTATTTTTGATAAGGATGATCTCGAATTTCTTGGAGCTATTAAACTAATTAATTTATTGTTTTAAAAATATTAATAATAGTTATTGGTGGTGAAATATTAGACGTTAAGAAGGATTAAGTTATGTAGGTAGGAAATAACACTATGAGGTTTATTTTAAATATTGTTTAGTTGTTTCTTGACTCACCTCATACTTCTTAACTCCCAAGCAGACTCGAGTTTCTTCACTTCATTTGTGACATTCTCAATGGCTGTATTACGTTCACAACTGGAACGTAATACAGCATTGAGAATGTCACAAATGAAGTGAAGAAATTCGAGTCTGCTTGGGAGTTAAGAAGTATGAGGTGAGTCAAGAAACAACTAAACAATATTATGGTAAGAAGGATATCTAGTTTTATATATCAAAATAACTTTTTTATTTATTTTTATTCTGCCACTTTTCAGTTTTTAAAAATTAATATCTATTGGAAATATTACACATAATTATTACAAAATTAAGTAAAAGCACAGAATATTAAGCATATGGAAAATAACAGATACATAAATAAACAGGAGATAAATAAGATGCTGACATAATATGTATATACTAAACATAATTTGTAAATCTGATGATGTAAGACCACGCTTCAGAAACTAGAAACATTTTGTTCTTTACTGGTATTTAGTTTAAAGCTTTGGTCCTTGAAGATAAACATTTTATTGACTTTTCACACATGAAATTATACAGTAGAACTAGCTCAAAGCGGAATCGCATGGGACTAATTTTTTTCCCCCACATTAGACAAAATTCTACATTATAAAAAACTAAAACTTATTAATAATCTTAGATTATAGAGTACCTTGGATTAATTGTAGTTTCACTGCCGTTGAAAAGTGAAGTATAGTATGTACGAGCAACATCGACCGTAATGCGTGATAAAATAGTCCCGTTTCGTCAGTGTTGAAAATGTCTCTTAGGCACATATCCTTAAATTAAAGTATGTACACTAACTACACTTTTGTCCACATCCTTTGATTCCCTGCAAATTTCATTCCACACTACATTGTATCGTTTTTTAAAACTATACAGCCAACCTGAAGATGCCTTGAAATCATTCTTCCCTAGGGATTTAGCAAGAGCTAGAGCTTGACTTTGGAGAATCGGTCTGGAAATTTGGAGATTTTTTGATTGAGCACTTCCACACTACTTCGTTCATTTCTTCATTTCCTGTTTTTTTACTTTCTCTTTATTTGACCATTTCCTTGCATCCATTTATTCATTATTTTTTCTTTGTGTTTTAAAGTCTTATAACTTAGAATTTTCACATTTAAATTTAGTCATTATTTTGTGCTCTAAAATTTTTTTACCTTTCCTCCCCACCTTCACTTTTTCGTTTAATGACAATGATACATACATTTTAGCCATCTTTATTCCGTACATTCAGAACGCTATCTGTGAAAGATCGGTCTTAGAATTTAAACAAATTTAAGATTTTACAGTGCAATAGTTATTTGCATGTTAGGTACAGTATCCGTATTTCATATAACAGATATTCAGTGAGGCTGAAAGAAAATTTCAGGTAGAATCTCTACTTCACCTGACAGCAGGATTTTTTTTTTTTGCCTAATGGGAATTCAATGAAGTGGAAACTAATATTTATTTCTCTCTTTGTCTTCTTGCTTTATAAAAATGTTTCATGAATTGTGTAGAAATATCCTTCTGTTTCCACATTACACAGATTCCGTTTTATGCTAAATAAATACACGTAAAATTACTATTATTTCGCCTGGACCAATAAATTTGTTCACATTGGACAGATTTTCACATTATTCACGTTCTGGATGAAACAAGTTTTACTGTAGTTAGATATGATAGATACAGTATTTTTCAAAGGATAGATATCGTGGCATGGCTTGGCCCCTAGATTTTAAAGATGGAAACAAATTGTAACTATCAACTGATTTTTATTTAATGACTAATATACATTTAAATACATTTGCTCATTCATTTTTCAATACTGTGTAGAAAAATTTATTCTGAATAACATTTATTTTTGTTCTATTCTTATTATTAATTCTATATGATAAATAATTTATAAATAAACATTAAAAAAAAGTAAAATTAACAGAATCTCAATAAATGCTAAAGATTTTTAAAAATATTGATAATTCTGTACCAACTGATGATGGAGCAGAAATGCTTTGAAACATGTCTTACAAGAAACAACCAAATATGAGCTGTACCAACCGATGATGGAGCACAGATGCTTCGAAACATGTCTTTCAAGAAACAATGAAATAAGACATAAGATGATGGCAGACTCAACTTATTGATTAAGGGTCAAATGTTTGAACGCATTAGACAGTAAAAGGCGTTCTCTGCTGATAAAGTTTTATCCAAACACATTTTTCTTATTCAGAAATCTATTCACGCGGTAATAATTGTAAGCTACCTGACAAGGTACCTTAAGATCGTAGCTCAAGATATAAACTTATGTGAAAATCCCGAAGGGAACCGATGGTAACCGATGTAGTTTGAAACTTATCCAAGATGTTGGACCTTGAAGACTTCGATCATGTTTTCGGTATACGCGGAGAAGAGGAATTTGATAGAGTCTACCAAAGAATTCAACTGGAAGAACAGGAGAATCGGCGTAATATTGCGCGTCGCAGACGTGTTTGTATATGGTATTATTTGCGGGACGCAAGCATAAATGCATTCCTCTATAGCAGACGAAAATAACGGAAGTGGTTTTATCGCTGAGAATTCTGGGTAATTCGTTGCCAATATTACAAAAACGTCAACATTCATGCATGACCGGTAAGGCGGCCATTAATTCGATCTCAGCTCACCAGTGATTGGAAGTAATTTGAGTAGAGACTAATGTATTTGCATACGACCCTAAGTTGATTTGATTTGGAGATTAATCGGTCCACCAATCCGATGGAGTAGTGCTCCTGGATGACAGAACATTGGTTGTGTAATTACTCATGATGAAACTGCCTAGGTTTTGAAACCAGTCTAATTAGAAGACAGGTGCACAGAATTTATATATTAAATTTGGGAATTTTTAACATTATGAGGTTCAATTAATAATAATTAAATGAATTGTGATTTCTTCTTACCTCATACTTCTATGTTTGGAAAAAAATATATATTAAAAAAAAACCATACTAGAACTATGAACTTCGAGATTCCGGACAAACTGAGCTTGATTACAAAGTTCTTCAAAAATACAACAGATAGCAGTTTAGAAAATGATTCATTGAAAATAACACCAGATGGCAGTTTGGAGAGTAATTCCTTCAAAAGAACACCAGATGGCAATCTAGATAATTACCGGCAAAAGAAAAAATTGACAGTCGTGAAAACAGCTGATGATGACTACAATGTGTCGCCGATACTGCAGTGCTGTGTTTAAAAAAACCATAGAAGTATTAGATAAGAAGAAATCACGATTCATTTAATTATTATGCACATAATTTATTTTAAATTACACCTCACAGTGATATTTCCTATAATATTTAATTTCAGCAAGTGATATTTTGAGGTTATTTTATTTATATTATTTTCAGTCTGATCATCTTACCTCAATATTAATGTTGATTTGTTCTTGGACATGTTTCAAAACAATTCTGTTTTACCGTCAGCTTTTTTGAAACATGCCCAAGAACAAATCAACATTAATATTGAGGTAAGATGATCAGACTGAAAATAATATAATTTCCTATAATAGTTCAATTACTATAGAAGTTTATATACAGGTGTGAATTTTCAATATATTTCTTTAAGGACCAAAGCAAGGCAGTTATGCCAAGAAACTGGCAACTTGGAAGTGTGTGCAATTAACAGGTATCTCTCTGGTAGTATAAGTAATTGATGGTGTGGTTCTCTTTATTACATAAGTGAATCTGAGGTAATGTAGAGTTTGTATTGGTTGTGGTGATGGCTTTGATTGTGTATTACTAACACTGTGTGTTCTGCAAAGAGAGCTCACATTTTCTGGATTCTTTTTTAACTCTGAGATGAAAGTTGTTAATTTAATTCATGTTATTCCCTGTCACATCTATCACAATAGCCATCTAGAATCTTCACTGGTCTGCAGGAGACAATGTTTTTTTTTTTTTTTTTTCATATCATCATCCTCTGACACTTGTACTATAAACCATTTGTCTGCTAACTTGGAAAATTATAACAAATTGGGCTGTTAGTAGTGAGTGGAGAACATATTTTTAACGACTCACCTTATATAATTTCAAATTTCTTTGATACCGGCGGTTTCAGACGGTATCTTGTCCCTCTTCAGTCCCACTGAAGCCATGAATGAAGAGGAACAAGATATTGTCTGAAACCTCCGGTATCAAAGAAATTTGAAATTATATGAGGTGAGTCGTTAAAAATATGTTCTCCACTCACTATTAATGATATAACCTCATAATGTTTACTTCCCAATATTAATTTAAATTGGGCTGTATTAAAATTAATGTTGGGAAGTAAACATTATGAGATAATTAAGGTAGAATTTTTATCACTCACCTCATATTGTCATTATTTGACTATAAACTAGTTTCAGAACATAGTTTATGTTCCGTCCTCAGTATCTTCACGACCGTTATTCTGTCGTCTTGAAGAGCTGTCCTTCTCTCCTTCCATTGGCTGACTGAAAAACCTTGAAACCAGGTCATTCTCACTGGGAATTTCAAAGTTCATCAATTTCTTCTTTTCGCTCTTTTGAATGTAGATCTTTTGGGAAATGGGAAAAGATCTACATTGAAAAGAGCAAAAAGAAGAAATTGATGAACTTTGAAATTCCCAGTGAGAATGACCTGGTTTCGAGGTTTTTCAGTCAGCCAATGGAAGGAGAGAAGGACAGCTCTTCAAGACGACAGAACAACGGTCGTGACAATACTGAGGATGGAACAGAAACTATGTTCCGAAACTAGTTTATAGTCAAATAAGAAGGATAATATGAGGTGAGTGATAAAAATTCTACCTTAATGAAATACCTCATAGTGAGAATTCCTAAATAAGTAATTATGAGGTAATAATCATTTTAATTAATCGGAGAAAATTGTTTTGATAAAAATCACCTCATAAATTTTGTGCTTTTCATGAGACCATGATTTCAGACAACATCTTGTTCATCATCAGTCAGAATTCAGAAATTTATGAGGTGAGTTTTCGAAAAAAACATTCTCTGATGAATTTAAAATTGGGGTGCATTTGTATTATGTAATTTAAGTATAGCCTTGTATTACTGTATAAGTATTTCCTCCTCTGTAAGATATGTTTACCTGCATCATAAAATTATTAATACATCTTTATCACTATCCATCCATCCATAGTAATTCTGCCCGAAGGCAGATCCTTCACTTCATTTTCATGCTGTGCTTGCAGCTTTACTAGAGAATTGTAGATGTGGTAGCTTCCTGTTGCTTTCCACATCTATCACTATAATAATAATAAATCATAAAACACTAATGTAATAGCCACTCGGGGCATGCTGTAGCATAGTGGTTAAAGCACTGCACTACAAGCCGGAAGGTTGAGGGTTCGAGTCCCAGTGGGGTCAGGATTTTTAAACTGACCCAAACCTTCTGGTGGCACTATGGCCCTGGAGTCGACTCAGCCTCTAACGGAAATGAGTACCAGACGCTTGTTCTGGGGTAAAGGCGGCCATCACGCATGGCTGACAACCCGGCTGACATCAAGTGCTGATTGTCCAGAAAAAGTGGGAGCCTTAACCTTCTACTACCCCAAGGGCCTCCTGAGGCCTGTAGTGGGATCACTTTACCTCTTTTTTTAATAGCCACTCTTCTGTTTAGGGATAATCCCTCTTTTCCTCATGCAACAGGTCTAGTTTTGATTCCTGATTATGTTGATTTTCATAATCTTTATCAAGTTTTAGGCAAATGCTAGGAAATTCAGGCTATAACATGCCTGAAAAATCGGTAGCCTCATAATAATCAGTCACATTGATAAGAAAATAAAGATAACAGAGCATTCTAGTTAGCAATAGAACCAAATCTTAGTTCTAAGAAAGGTTATGATGTACAGTGTGATCAGTATAGCACTGGACAGCAGATATGGGGATTTCACTATACACTGCTCATGCACTAGCGGCAGGGAATGGACAGCGTAGGATCATGGTAATACAACCACAAACATTTTTGTAACTATTTTACAAATTGTCATACTTACCAACTGTATTGAAGCACATGCTGGAACTGTTCACCTTCGTTGTCCATACATTTTTTGACACCTCTTTATAAAATTTGTTGTACAGATTATGGACTGTTGAACATGACGGAATTTTTACACCCGGGAATCGTGTTTCAAAAAGTCTTCGTACTTGGCTGGCAGACTGAGTTAACAAATATTGATCATAAATAAATACACGTTGTTCAATAGAAAAATTATTAGCCATTATACAGTTTACACTTATACACACGTCATTCAATTTACACTTATACACACCTGTTTTATAAGATACAAATTTTTAAAATTGAAATAACTTATATGTAACAACCATTCAGTACACAAGGAAAAGCGAACGAGCACCTTATGCACTCGAAACATACAATCTGGCTGCGATCATGAATGCATGGGATGTGCTTGTATACTGCTGAGTATGTGCACATTTCAAGTCCTGTGTCTGCACGTGTAAGCCTTCGTCACTGCACAGCACAAACCAATGCTATACTGATCGCACTGTAGTATCTCTCAAGTGAGAGATGTAACCTACAATTCAAAGTTACAATGTGGTCTTTCTGATAAAATTGTAGTTAAAGTGGCTATAAATTCGAGGGTCATACAGAAAGTCATGAGCAACATTTTTTAAACAATCATAATATTTATTTTGGACAAACCAAGTACACCATGTTAATCTACAGACCTTTATGCTACTTTTCAACATAGTCTCCATTTCTTTGCACACATTTTGTCCAGCGTTCTACAAGCTTGAAAATTCCCTTATGATATAAAGACTGGGTATAAAGACTTATTAAATTAATTTTATCACTATACTATGTTGCAATCTTAACTTTTAGAACTTAAAAAATCCACTCCCTAGTCCTGACTTATGGGGAGACAAACGTGGCTTAGATTTTGTGACTTTTTGATGTAATGTTCTAGAGAGGAAGTAAATGAGAGAGTGCATATGTTGTGCAGGTGGAGCTATGTGTAAAGATACTGAGTGACATCATGGAACTGCTATTCCACTCCAACAACACAGTGCATGACATCTCCGAGATCATGTTAACTGTCCTACGCACTGTCATTCAGACTACCATAGCCATGGACCGGGAGAGTCCTCTAGTGGTAAGTACACAACCCATAATAATGAGTGGAGAACATATTTTAATCGAATCACCTCATACATTTTCAAACTTCTTTGATACCGACGGTTTCAGACAAAATCATGTCCTTCAGTCATGGCTTCCACTGATGAAATTCCGTGATTGTTGATTTCTTTAGTGACATCACTTCTTGTGTTGCCATTTTAGAAATATTAAAAATTGTGAAATTGAAAAATCAGCAATTGCTACTAGAACATCATAAAATTGAAAATGAAGCAAAACTTTTGAAATAATTAGATAAACCGTTGGAATTGACAATTTGGGAAATGATATTCATTCAGAAGAATAAATATCGATCTATGAATTTCGATATTCCGGTGGATAAAAATTTAATTACAAAGTTTATAATCCCAAGGAAAGATGGCAGCACAAGAAGTGATGTCACTAAAGAAATCAAGAATCACGGAATTTCATCAGTGGAAGCCATGACTGAAGAAAGACATGATTTTGTCTGAAACCGTCGGTATCAAAGAAGTTTGAAAATGTATGAGGTGAGTCGATTAAGATATGTTCTCCACTCACTATTAATGATATAACCTCATAATGTTTACTTCCCAATATTAATTTAAATATACATAACCCATAACTTAATTTTCGCCTTTATAATCAAATGGTAAAGAGAAAAATTTATTAATAGTGAGTGGAGAACATATTTTTAACGACTCACCTCATATAATTTCAAATTTCTTTGATACCGGCGATTTCAGACAATATCTTGTCCCTCTTCAGTCATGGCTTCCACTGATTTTCATCAGTTTGCATTTAGATCGGTACTTGCTCAGGTAGCTCAGATGGTAGAGCACTTGGTCTAGAGAACCAAGGGTCCCGGATTCAAGTCCTGGTCTGAGTATAATTTTTCTCTTCAAATATAACTTAAATATGTGTCTAATTATACAATATATCTAATAATAACAGTTATACAAGATTCCGTTTTCACTGCAGTCTGCCACATCCAAATAATTAACAAAAGAAATTTGTGTTTTGCCAATTTAAGGGTTAATATTTTTTCTCGTAAGAGATTAATGTTATGTATTTATAGTAAATTCATGCAAGTTAAGAAGAATTGTTTATTTCATTATGTTTCAGGGACACCTGGTGGCTATAATGATATCAATATTCAGACAAATGCAGGAGCATCACTTTGAAGTGTACATCAATCACTTTGTCACTGTGACAGACCTGCTGGACTTCCTCATGGAGATTCTGCTTGTATTTAAGGACCTTGTTTCTAAGCCAGTCTACCCTAAAGACTGGTGTGAGATGATCATGTTACAGAACAGGCAAGTGTACACTTGAATTGAACTTTTATAGGAAAAATTACATTCTGAGGTTTAATTTAAGATATAAATTAAAATTCTTTATACCTCACCTCATATCCAGTCTTTTAATTATACCGATTTTGTGAAACGTAGGTGGTTTCATCTTCAGTAATATCTCAATCGATGTTATGTCATTCAGGAGAATAGCAGTTCCTACTCAAATGATGCACAAATTTAAATTTACTGTCTCTTTTTTAACTTGAAGGCCATATTTAAAGAGAAAAATTATACGCTCAGACCGGGACTTGAACCCGGGACCCTTGGTTTTCTAGTCCAAGTGCTCTACCATTTGAGCTACCTGACTTTCTAGTCCAAGTGCTCTACCATTTGAGCTACCTGACTTGCTCAGGTAGCTCAAATGGTAGAGCACTTGGACTAGAAAACCAAGGGTCCCGGGTTCAAGTCCCGGTCTGAGCGTATAATTTTTCTCTTTAAATATGATTTATCCATCATTGAGATGTATGAAATTAATAATAAAAACATTGAAGGCCATGTTTATTAATTAATTCATGTTGATAGTACAGTGCGATCAGTATAGCATTGGACAGCAGATGCACAGTTTGTGCTGTGCGGTGACGAAGGCTTGCACGTGCAGACACAGGACGTGGAATGCACACAGACTCAGCAGTATATGAGCACATCTCACGCATTCACAGTGGCAGTCAGATTGTGTGCTTTGAGTGGATAAGGTGCTCGCTTGCTTTTCCTTGTGTACTGAATGGCGTGTGTATAAGTTATTTCAATTATAAATTTTGTATCTTATAAAACAGGCGTGTATAAGTGTAAACTGTATAATGGCTAATAATTTTTCTACTGAACAACGTGTATTTATATTATAATCAATATTTGTTAACTCAGTCTGCCAGCCAAGTACGAAGACTTTTTGAAACACGATTCCCAGGTGTAAAAATTCCGTCACGTTCAGTAGTCCATAATCTGTACAACAATTTTTAAAAGAGGTGTCAAAAATGTATGGACAATGAAGGTGAACAGTTCCAGCACCTGCTTCAATAAAGTTGGTAAATATGACAATTTGTTAAAATAGTTACAAAAATGTTTGTGGTTGTTTGATCGTGATCCTACGCTGTCCGTTCCCTGCCATTAGTGCATCAGCAGTGTATAGTGAAATCTCTGCGTCTGCTGTCCAGTGCTATACTGATCGCACTATATCCTTACATGAAACTGCATCACCTTGGATTAATGTTCCTCAATCTTAGCATCAATTAGCATTTTGAATTGAACATCTGCCTAGAACATTAACGTCATCTTTGGCATCAAGGATTAGACCTTCTGGTTTGTTGTGTCTTAGAGCAGTTTTCAAAGCCATCTCTTCAATAGCCAGCGTGTATTTCTTTTACCTTTAGGATTATTAGTGTAGGGCAGCTTTCAATATCCTCGAGTCTGGCATTCGTTGAATGTGGTCTCTCCAGTTTGTTCTATATTTTTTAACTATAGATACTAATTTTAACTATCTGGAAACGTAATTTTAGAAAATAAAAGAGATATTGATATAAAATTAGAAAAATATAATAATTAAAAAGAAATTTGAGAAAACAAGCTATAACGGCTGGGGACCCAACATGCTGACATCACCCCTACACTGGCTGGATGAACCTCTGTGATTAACGCATGTGGATGTGAAGCCAGCTGATAGGCTAAGATCCTTCTAGGCCTGTGGCACCATGAAGTTTAGTATCTTTTTTAATGAGACACAAACTGTTTTAATTTTAATTATATTATTTTTAATCTGGACATCTTACCTCAATATTAATGTTGATTTGTTCTTGAACATGTTTATCAGAGAATTATAGAATTGAAAAAGA
This sequence comes from Diploptera punctata, assembly GCA_030220185.1. Taxonomy (NCBI): domain Eukaryota; kingdom Metazoa; phylum Arthropoda; class Insecta; order Blattodea; family Blaberidae; genus Diploptera; species Diploptera punctata. The sequence goes on along the minus strand of JASPKZ010004590.1, from coordinate 805,206 downwards.
AGCAAAACTTTTGAAACATCTATCAAAACCGTTGGAATTAACAGTTTGGGAAAAGATATACATTTAAAAAAAACCATACTAGAACCTTGAATTTTGAGTTTCTGGATAAGCCAAATTTCATTACAAAGTTCTTCAAATCAACAGCAGGTGGCAGTTTAAAAAATGACTAGCATGATGAATCAACAGTCATGACAACAGCTGAGGATGGGAATGATGATTCCCAATACCACAGTTCTGTGTTAAAATAACATATGTATGAGGTAAGAAGAGTTCACAATTCATTTGAATTTTTACATCACACCTTATAAAGTTCCAAATGCGTTGGAGTTTGACTGAAGATGAAAGTAAATGGATCTTAACACATTCAGTACCGTAAACCAGTTAAGGCGTTTAAAGAGACTCGTGTATGCAGCCATCGGTCAGTTAACTCGTTTTAGAGTGGGCGCGAACAAACTGCGTTTATATTCTCCGTCTAAATATTGTATTAGCTTAGTATATCTTGGAGATCATAGATGGCATGTAAATGTATATTTTCTATTCCCGTTTGACACGTTTAACCTTGGTGAATCCCCTTTTATTTTTAAAACAAACACATGGAATTCGTTCACCCAAACTTGACTCCAGGCACCAATGCAGTCGTATATGTTTCTCGTTATCGTGCTGTTGTTTGTGCGTGAGTGAAACCATGGTGAAAGAAAAATATCTCACTGAAGAAGAATTAGTGAATATTTTATATAATATTCCTGAATTAGAAGATTCACAAAGTGAAAGTGAAGATGAACTTCCACTTCCTGAAATTGATACGCCGATACCATGTGTTGTCAATCCCCCAAGTTATTTCACAATCAAATCCTACTAGGATATCTCCTTTAGCTATGTACAAAATTTGAATTTTCTAGGACTAATAGTTTGTGAATAATGGTCCATTTTCTGAAGTGCCACGAAAATGGTAGCTGGGGTATTTAAATGGCTGGCCTGTGGGTTTAAATGCCCTGCTCAGTGCCTGGTACTGAATGTGTTAATGAGGTGAGATGTCAAAACATTTTATCCAACTCTATATAACTTGAAAATTGTCTCATAGTGTTACTTCCCACTGTGATTTTGATTAAATCTCTTTGTTTTAAGTCCTTCTTCAAGGAATCTGGCAGATGTAGATTTTTTAGCCCTAAACTCAATAGTTCCCCATCTATAGAATCCCCAATATTTTATAATGAGTAGGATCATGATGAAGAGTCAGAGCTTTAGCTGATGATGAAGGGAACACCCTTTGAAACCAGTCCAGTGGAAATCATATGCTATTATGAGGCGAGATATAAAAATAATATCCGATTCATTATTATAAATCGTGATAAAGAACTTGTCTAATTTGTGTTACAGTGTAATTCTGAAGTCACTGCGTTTCTTCTCACATACAATACGTGATTTCTTCTTTCAACCATTTGAACATCAAGCTTGGAACAACTTCTTTCACTGTGCTATAGCATTCCTTACACAACCTGCACTCCAGCTTGATACCTTCAGCCAGAATAAACGAGCATCTATAGTAGCAAGGTATAAAGACATGCGGCGGGAGACTGGATTTGAAATTCGGAGCATGTGGTTCAATTTAGGTAAGACTTCATTGCTTTATATTTATGATGAACATGTATTTTGCAACTCGGATAATAAAATTGTTGGTAAACATTGATGACCAAGACCAGGATTTATATGTAATGAAAATGGCTAAATGTGTACAAATAAGTAGACTAAAGATTCTCAAAATATAGAATAAAGTATGGATTAATTTTTTTCTAGAAATTGTGCAAATGTTTTCTGGCAGGCATTACAAAATTACAATTTTTTATTAATAGTGAGTGGAGAACATATTTTAATCGACTCACCTCATACATTTTCAAACTTCTTTGATACCGACGGTTTCAGGTAGAGTAGAAGCCATGACTGAAGAAGGACATGATTTTGTCTGAAACTGTCGGTATCAAAGAAGTTTGAAAATGTATGAGGTGAGGCGATTAAAATATGTTCTCCACTCACTATTAATGATATGACCTCATAATGTTTACTTCCCAATATTAATGTAATTATTACAATTTTTTATTTAAATTTATCACTCACACTGAAGGACAAATTAATATTTAAAAAAACTCACTTGAACTGGGATTGAATCCGAGACCTCTGGTTTAATGCACAATGCTATCCAGGTTCCCAATACAAACAGAATTTTTTCTGTGTTTTTATTATTCATTTCATACATCTCAATGATGGATAAATTATATTTTAAGATAAAAATTATGTGCTCAGACTGGGGTTTGAACCCAGGACCTTTTGCACTCTAGGTGAATGCTCTAACTGAGTGAGAAATAATTAAAAGAGAAGTATTCTCCAAAAGAAGCGCTAAATTGAATCAATAAATATACTCCCACTGCCACCTGAGCAAGTAACGATCTCATATATATGCTGTTAATTCCCGCACACTAATTATAACAACGTATATAAGAGAAAAATTTGTGTTTAGATTGGAACTTGCTCAGGTAGCTCACTCGGTTAGAGCATTTGCCTAGAGTGTGAAAGGTCCAGGGTTCAAGCCCCAATCTGAGCATATAATTTTTCTCTCAGCTTGTCCAGACAAGCTGACGATAAAACAATTGTTTTGAAACATGTTCAAGAACAAATCAACATTAATATTGAGGTAAGATGATCAGACTAAAAATAATATAAATAGTAGTATATTTTTAGTTGTGATTATTTTATGTAGTATTGGTTGTCATATTAATTTATTAATTAAGAACCTCATAATGTGTTTCCCAATTTTAACTTTGAATTGGTTGTCATGTATATTTGGTGTTCTTTAAGTGTAAAGCAATATTATATTCATATATAAATTAATGTTGGGAAGGTTATATCATTAATAGTGAGTGGAGAACATGTTTCTAACTACTCACCTCATAAATTTCATGTTTTCATTAGACCAACGGTTTCAGACGACTTCTCATCCCTCCTCAGTCATGACTCTGACTGTTTAAATTCTTAGGTTGTTAATTTCTCTATGGTTGTCAAACTCTTGCGCTGCCATCTTTGGTTGGATTTATAAATTTCAAAATTATTCCAGTAGAAAAAAATTTAATTTCGAAATTTATAAATCCAATCCAAGATGGCAGCATAAGAGTTTATGACCAAAGAATTTCAACAGTCGGAGTCATGACTGAAGAGGGACGAAAAGTCATCTGAAACCATTGGTCTCAAGAAAACTTGAAAGTTATGAGGTGAGTTGTTAAAAATATGTTCTCCGCTCACTATTAACAATATATTTGTTGCAGGTCAGTACAAGATTCAGTTTGTGCCTGGATTGGTTGGTCCTTTTCTGGAAATGACATTGATACCAGAAACAGAACTGAGGAGGGCAACCATTCCTATTTTCTTTGACATGATGCAGTGTGAATTCTATTCGTCACGTGTGACCAGTGAGAGTTTCGGAGACACCAAACGCAACACTGCAAACATTAAAGCTAATTTCTCAGAGGTATCTACATTGAGTTACAAACATATTTATCATCTATAAATGTTTTACTTACTTCACTATCATTATTATATCAAATGGTTTTGAAGAAAAACAGGGATCAATTTAAATGTATAACAATTTTTTTTTTTTAATCTGTAACTAGAAATAAAAGGATGTCATCGGCCAAACAATCAAAACCTCATAACTCCATTCAAGAGTAAAATCTGGATTTTTGCATTATTCGATATGGAAAGGCATCGTCTGCATGCTGTTAAACTCTTGTAAATCCATTAATGATTAATCATCATCATCCTCTTATCGTGTCCTACTTTCGGAAGATTCATTCCAAATATGCCTCCAACCATCTCCCATGCTTTGCTTCTTTTCAGTTGTTCCCAGTCGTATCCTCTCTCTTGTAGATTTTTCTTCACTTGGTTAATCCATCTTTCTCGTGATAGTTTTCCTTGTATCTTGAGATTTAACACTCATTGTGGTATATTTTCTTTTCCATTCTTTTTAAATGTCCAAACCATTTTAGTCTACTTGTTTCTATGTCGATTGTTAATTTTTCTACACTTAATGTCTTCCTAATTTTGTCATTCCTATTCTATCTCTCCCTTGTTTTATGTACCATTCCACTTAAGAATTTCATTTCTGTAGCTTGGTTTCTACTCGAGTCCTTCTTTGTATATGGTTTCGTCGCTTCTACATGACATTCTCGATGCCTTCCAATTACTGTTTTGCGGCTGTGCATCCTGCAAGTCGACTTCCGCTCCCTCTGCTGGCTGACCGATGAACTTCCAAATATTTTTTTTTTCATTTCTCTGGGAATTTCAAAATTCATGGTTTTCTTTTTATTCTTGCAGATGTAAATTTTCTCCCAAATTGAGAGTTCCTTCAATTTTTCTAACTGTTTTAGTAATTTGGCCTTAGTTTCAATTCTGTTTTTCTGACCATGCATGTGCAGCTATTGAAAAATGATTACAGTTTGAATAAATCAAAACCAACAAAAATGAAAAGATTGAAGGCAGCAACAAATCAGGGATTTATCAAATCGATTGTAAATATTGTGAAAAAATATACATAGGAAAAACAAAAAGGAACTTAAATACAAGTTTGAAAGAACTCCTTAGAAATGTTAAAACTGAAGAAATAGAAAAATCTGCAATAGCTGCACAAGCATGATCAGAAAAACACAGAATTGAAACCAAGGCCAAATTACTAAAACAGTAAGAAAAATCTAAGGAACTCACAATTTGGGAGAATATTTACATCTGCAAAAATAAAAGAAAACCATGAATTTTGAAATTCCCGGAGAAAGAGAAAAGAATTTAGTTTGGAAGTTCATCGGTCAGCCAGTAGAGGGAATGGAAGTCGACTTGCAGGATGGACGGCTGCAAAGCGGCAGTTGAAAGGCATCGAGAATGTCACGTAGAAGTGACGAAATAGTCTGCACAAAAATAGAGAAATATGACGTGAGTCAAAATATCCAACTCAATAATCAGTAAAACAAACCTCATAGTGTCATTTCCTACACATAGTAAATAAAATTCATCATCATCCAGTGCTTTTTTGGATGTCCCAGCGATTTTTTGCCTTGGGGGCAGTAGCGAAGTATGGCTTTAGGAATTCTATGAGACGGCATTTGTTGAAGATGGGCTTTCCAGTTCTGGTAGTTTTGTATATGGTGAAGAATGGGTTCTACATCCAACTCTTCCATAATTTCCTCATTTCTTTTATGGTCTTTTATGGCCTGCTGTGCGGCGCATAAATCTTATTTCATTTGCTGTTATTCGGCTTTCATCTCTTCTTCGTATTGTCCATGCTTCACTACCATATCTTAATACTGGTCTTGCGAGAACCTTATAAAGCCGTAATCTTGTGTTCTTCTGTACTAAAGATGGTTTCATTACACTGTTAAATAATTCTTCTTCTTCCTTCCAAGTATTGGGCCGAGGCCTGTTACGATCCTATAGAAAATTTTCCCTTATGGGAAATTCTCGTATAAGACTTGAAAGCATAATAATAGTCCCTTCGATTGGTTGCTGGCCAAAGGAAGGCAAGACCAGTGATGGGGCTGCCATCTTATAGCCTCTGGTCAGGCTTTTCTGGAGAAGAAAAGAAAATAAAGGAAAGAAGAAATGGAAAAAAGGAAGGACTCCCTAGCCCTCGGATGCCCTAATAGCGTCGGGGTCGAAAAAACAAGAGTTAACCAAAAGAGGTTAGATAGTAAAGTTAAAAGAGTGCAAAACACAAGTAAGTGGAAGAAATGTTTTGCACAGCTTGGGCACCTTGTGATCGCCATCCACATATCCCCTAGATGAGGACCCCTGAGGGGTGTTAAATAATTAACGGGGATAATTAACAGTAAATAAAATTGTTTTAAATAAATAAATTTCAGACGGTGTGTGGAACAATACAGAGAACATTCAAAAATAAAATTAGAAAAGAAACCAAGATAAAAATGTATAATGTTATGGCGGTTCCCACAATATTGTATGGATGTGAAACTTGGGCTCCAGTGAAAAGACAGAAGGATAGAATACAGACGGCAGAGATGCGGTTCCTAAGACAAGTAAAAGGATGTACAAGACTTGATAGAATAAGAAATGAGGATATAAGAGAAGAATTGAAAGTACAGCCTTTATTGGATAAAGTCACGAATTACAGACAGAAATGGATTGATCACATGGATGGAATGAGCAAGGAGAGATATCCATTGTTAGCCAGAAATTATCAAGCAAGAGGAAGGCGTGATGTTGGAAGACCTAGAAGACGTTGGGCTGATGCAATATGAAGTCGGAACGGGCAATTGCCTAATCCCTGGAGTGATGATGATGATGATAAAATTGTTTTACCAAAATTACAGAATTTCTCTTGAAGATACCTTTAACTTGAATAAAAGTTGTGACTGAAGCTGTGTTTTGAATAATTATAGCACTGCTCTGGCAGATACAAAGTAAAGTGATTGTGTATTTTAGTTTGAGAATGAGATGATAGCAAAGCTCGACATTCTAGTGGAAGGAGGACGAGGAGATGAGCCTTACAAGGATGTGTTTGAGGAAATCATGATGGACCGCTGCGAGAATCATTCCACTATGAAAGAGCAAGGTGTCAAGTTTGTGAGAACTGTTACACGGCTCATGGAACGGTTACTTGAATATCGCTTCATCATCACGGACGAAAACAAAGAAAACCGCATGAGCTGTACTGTCAACTTGCTGGTGAGTGTTTTCACATCTGTCAGTACTAGTATTCTAGTGGTTGTAATGTTTATCATAAGTAATGTCACGAGTGATTTCCAATTTATCTAGAGGATTTGGAAATCAAGAGTGGCATTTGTTAGAACTATTTTCTTCTTCTTCTTTCCAAGTATTAGGCCAAGGCCTGTTACGATCCTAGAAAATTTTCTCTCCAGCATTCCATAGGATGGCCCAGAGATGTTAAGACTATTTAACAAATAAAATTTTGCTGTTTTCTCAAAAATCCTCAGTCGGAGTTGTGACTGAGGATGGGCATGATTATGCTTAAAACCGCAGTTTCGTGAAAAGCACAAAATTTGTGAGGTGAGTTTTCAAAAAATGTTCTCCGATGAATTTAAATGATTATTTATATAATAAATTTGGGAATTTTTAACATTATGAGGTTTTTTTATATATTAAATTTGAGAATTTTTAAAAATCACGATTCATTTAATTATTATTATGAGGTTTTATTAATAAGAATTAAATGAATCGTGAATTCTTCTTACCTCATACTTCTATGTTTTTTTAAACACAGCACTGCAGTATCAGCGACCATTGTCACCATCCTCAGCTGTTTTTACGAGTTGTGAAAACAGCTGAGGATGGTGACAATGGCCGCTGATACTGCAGTGCTGTGTTTTAAAAAACATAGAAGTAAGAGGTAAGAAGAATTTACGATTCATTTAATTCCTATTAAATGATTATGTTTTTATTTTTTGTTTTTAAACATCTTAATGATGGAGAAATTATATTTGAAAAGAAAAATATACGCCTAGACTGGGGTTTGAACCCAGGACCTTTGGCTCTCTATGCCAATGCTCTTTCTAAGTTAGCTACCTAGGCCTCCATTCTAAACGCGTATTTTTCTCTTTTACATGGTTAATTCCTTAACCCCAAATGCTACGAGCCGTTGCTACGATTTTTGCAAATGGTGGCTTCTTTATTAAGAAGACTTTTTATTGGGAATTTAATCATTACTTATAAAGCCAGTAGTGCTTCTTTCAATGTTAATATTATTCGTTTTTAAACATCTTAATGATATTAAATTCCCAATAAAAAATCTTCTTAATGAAGAAGCCACCATTTGCAAAAATCGTAGTAACGGCTCTTAGCATTTGGGGTTAAGGAATTACCTATGTAAAAGAGAAAAATACACGTTTAGATTGGAGGCCTAGGTAGGTCACTTGGAAAGAGCATAGTCATAGAGAGCCAAAAGTCCTGGGTTCAAACCCTAGTCTAGGTGTATATTTTTCTTCTCAAATATAATTAAATGATTATACCTCATAATTGTATTTAAATTAATATTGGGAAGTAAACATTATGAGGTTATATCATTAATAGTGAGTGGAGAATATATTTTAATCGACTCACCTCATACATTTTCAAACCTCTTTGATACCGACGGTTTCAGACAAAATCTTGTCCTTCTTCAGTCATGGCTTCCACTGATGAAATTCCGTGATTGTTAATTTCTTTAGTGACATCACTTCTTGTGTTGCCATCTTTCGTTGGGATTATAAACTTTTAATTAAATTTTTATCCACCGGTATCAAAGAAGTTTGAAAATGTATGAGGTGAGTCGATTAAAATATGTTCTCCAATCACTATTAATACCTCATAATGTTTACTTCCCAACATTAATTTAATATAAATAATATTTAAATTAATATTGGGAAGTAAACATTATGAGGCTATATCATTAATAGTGAGTGAAGAACATATTTTTAATGACTCACCTCATGTCAAAGAAATTTGAAATTATATGAGGTGAGTCGTTAAAAATATGTTCTCCACTCACTATTAATAAATAATATTGTCTATTTTTTGAAAAGTAGTAATATCTAAATATAACATGAAAATATTTGTAGTTGTTATGTTGTTGAATGTGATAGGATTTCTACAGCGAGATAAATCGCAAGGAGATGTACATCAGGTATGTAAACAAACTGTGTGACCTGCACTTGGAATGTGACAACTACACAGAAGCTGCGTACACACTCAAACTGCACAGCAAACTCCTCAGCTGGTCTGATACTCCCCTTTCATCGCTCCTGCGCAGCCACAAGTACCCAGGTTGTCAAACACACCGCGAACTCAAGGAGGGCCTCTACTATGACATCATCAATTACTTTGATAAAGGAAAGGTGAGACTACCTCTAATTACCATAAGTAAATAAAACATATTTTTAATGCTTCTTCTTCTTCCTTCCAAGTATTAGGCCAAGGCCTGTTACGATCCTATAGAAAATTTTCCGATCCTTCCGGGAAATTCTCGTATAAGACTTGAAAGCATAATAATAGTCCCTTCGATTGGTTGCTGGAAAGGAAGGCAAGACCAGTGATGCGGCTGCCATCTTATAGCCTCTGGTCAGGCTTTTCTGGAGAAGAAAAGAAAATAAAGGAAAGAATAAATGGAAGAAAGGAAAGACTCCTTAGCCCTCGGATGCCCTAATAGCGTTGGGGTAAAAAAAAACAAGAGTTAACCAAGAGAGGTTAAATAGTAAAGTTAAAAGAGTGCAAAACACAAGTAAGTGGGAGAAATGTTTTGCTCAGCTTGGGCACCTTGTGGTCGCCATCCACATATCCCCTAGATGAGGACCCCTGAGGTTATGTTTTAATGCAAATCAATTATTTAATTAATACATCCACTATCGCCTCCTATAGAGTATGTTTTTTTTTTTAATTAACACTGAGGGCAGAAAAATATCTAATCAGAAGGAAGGCTAAATTAATAAAACAAAAAGATAAACCTAGAGAGCTAACAGTTTGGGGAAAAAATCCAAAAAAAGAAATTAATGAATTTTGAAATACCTCGGGAAAGTGATTTGATTTGGATGTTTATTGGTCTCAAACAGTTGGAGGAAGAAACAGTATTAAATTAATATTGAGAAGCTAAAGCTATTACTATCGTAGAAATAAGTAAATTAATGTACTCAATTAAATTATTGTAAATCAATGGTAAAGAGAAAAATTTTTGCCTGAACCGGGAATCGAACCTCGAACAAGGAAGGATTTCTGCTTGAATGGGAATGAAGCCTGGATTAGCTCAGTGGTCTGAGCATTAGCATGGAAAGCTAAAGGATCGGGGTTCGATTCCCGGTTCAGGCAAAAATTTTTCTCTGCCGGAGGGTCGAGGGTTCAAGTCCCATTGGGGTCAGGATTTTTAAACTGACCCAAACCCTCTGGCGGCAACCATGGCCCTGGGGGTCGACTCAGCCTCTAATGGAAATGAGTATCAGACACTTTTTCTGGGGGTAAAGGCGGCCGTCATGCAGGGCTGACAACCCGGCTGACATAAAGTGCCGATTGTCTAGAAAAAGTGGGAGCCTTAACCTCCTATTACCCCAAGGGCCTCCGGGCCTGTTGTGGGATCACTTTACACACTTACTACATTAATTTACAATAATTTAATTGTGTTCATTAAGAAACAGGACTTCATTACGACAGAACAACAGACTGTAAATATTAAAGATGGAGAAAAGTTTGTTCCATCATTGAGATGTATGAAATTAATAATAAGAACATAGATTATACTGTTATTTATTTTTTATTTCACTCACCTCATACTTCATAACTCCTCGCAAACCCAGGGTTTCGTCACATCATTTGTGACATTCTCAATGCTGTGTCACGTTTATCTTAAATTAAACCTCATAGTTATTTATTCCTATAAAAGCTCAATCCAATCTTATATTTGTTTTTGACAATTAAGGAAAACCAACAGGCAGATTGGCTGACCTCAGAATGTGAACGCCGTATGTTACCATTTGTGCTAAATGTGGTATGGCAATTACTTTGCAGATGTGGGAATGTGCTCTGGGTGTGTGCAAGGAGCTGGTGACTCAGTACGAAGAGGAGATATTTGACTACACGCAGCTCAGTTCACTGCTAAAGCGCATGTCACAGTTCTATGACAACATTATAAAACAGATACGACCAGAGCCTGAGTATTTCAGAGTTGCCTACTATGGCAGGGGTTTCCCAGCTTTCCTCCAAAACAAGGTATGTCTCTTACTGTAATCTAAATGCAGGAAAAGTGCACAAAGAATTGAACTGGAATTGACATATTTATTTGTAAATATTTAGCGATACATTTATTTTTCGGCAGTGTGAATCATAGGATTAAATTAAAATGTTTCATATCTCACCTCATATCCAATTCCATCATCATCTTTTTTCTCTCCAATTCATGAATGTTTTGATGTCTTTTCTTAAACCCACTAAATTTACGTTAAAATCCGATGTTGGGGTTATGTAACCATCGGCCATTTTGATTTCCTATTCAGACTTGAGTCATCACACTTACATTGAACTTTTATAGAAAAAAACAACTATCTTGGTTGCTATGAAAACAAAACAAGACAAATCTCAATACTTTAAAAATAACCAAAAGCACAAATGCGGTAAGTAAAAACATTTATTTTTAAATATTGATAGTGATTTTAAAATCGTTAGCATGCAACATTATGAGGTTTAATTGATAATTGAGTTTGTATTTTTTAACAATCATATGAGGTAAGAATGTTAAAAAAAATACAAACTCAATTATTGATAGTGATACTGCAATTTGTATCCATTTCGGTATTAATTCATTACATCCAGCTCTCCACGTCTCTTCTATTTCATCATCACCGCACACATCGTCAAAAACTTTCTCCATAATTAGAAACGAATCCCAAATCAAATTGATTTTACAGTTTTAACAAATATAAGGTGATGAAATGTCCAACTATTATTATTTCTCCATAGCAACACATACAGCCGATTCACCTTCTGAAATCTAACATTTATCTTCAATTATATTATTATATTATTTTTGGTCTGGACATCTTACCTCAATATTAATGTTGATTTGTTCTTGGACATGTTTCAAAACAATTCTGTTTTATCGTCCAGCTTTCCCCAAGAACAAATCAACATTAATATTGAGGTAAGATGTCCAGACCAAAAATAATATAATTAAAATAACCTCAAAATATAACTTCCTAAAATTAAATATTTCAATTATATTTCTTAATATTTTAAGTATTTTAGTCAGTTCTTCATTATTTTGCACGTTGTGGGCGCAATTTTGAAGAAGTAATTCTTTTCCCATGTTATGACCATGTTTTGAAGCAGCTAACTCTCTTCATGCCCGATGTTGTAGTAACATTTTGAAGGATTAGTGTCCAAAAATAATAAATAAGAATTACTGGTTCAGGTTGGGTTTGATTTTCGGTAGAGCTGGATTCTCTTCTCAAGGTCGAAGTTGGTACACAAGATAGAAAAACACTTTAAAATCACTAATAACTGATTCTTGTAGAAATAGTTGTAAATTTATTTACTATTTAATTTCCCAGCAGATCAAGTAAATATAGGTGGTATTATTCTTCACCGTCAATTAAAATTAAATTATTTCCTTTTCTTAAATCAAATAACACATTTTATCAGGAGAGCTGTTATTGCTTCTATCCTTGATGAAAGTTATGTGCAGACTGACTAGAGTAATTCTGTTATAATTTTAAAGAACATTATTACATCACATGATTTTATATTTAATTCTATTGTTAATGGTCCATTAAAACATCGGTGGAAAGATCAAGACCATCTTCGCTAGGTTTACCGTACAGGCCACATGGCCTAAAACGAATTTGTTCATGATGATGATGATAAATACCAGGTTTTAAATTTGATTTGTTAAATCAAAAAGTTAATTGTTTTAACATCCAATCAGAATTTAGTATACTTTTATTAAAAATATTAAGTTAAGCAGGTGTTCCTATTACAGTTATAACAGAAAGCTTTATATTTCAGACAACAATGACTTAAGACTCAATTTTAAAAGCATTATTTAGAAAGACTGTTATATAATACAATTTCTTTAATTGTTACTGAGACATTTTTATTCAACAATGAACAACAATTAATTATTTAGATGTTTTTCTTTATTTAAGTTATATTTAAATATTAAAAGAATTTTAAAATATAAAATTATTAACTTTAACTTTCATATTTATTATGATATTAAAATCCTGCTATAAACTATTATTATTTCTCCATAGCAACACATACAGCCGATTCACCTTCTGAAATCTAACATTTATCTTCAATTATATTTCTTAATATTTTAGCTAATATCTTAATTACTAAAATAAATACATATAGTGCACAAATAGTATGCAATACTCATGTGGTAAACACATAACAAAATCTCTGCGCAAGCGCCTCGTTTTTTTAAACTTTTCCTCGATCTGTATCAAGTGTTACCACACTCGTATCGCAATATACTATTGTACATTCAAATGTCTTGTATAATTTTGCAGCCTTTTGACTTTCAATTTATTGCAAAATGATGATTAATATAAAATTGATCATTGTAATGAAGTTGTCTTGACAACTGAGAAGAATCACAAAAAGAAAACTCCAGTGAGATTGATCAGCACTAGAATTTGAACTCACAGACTGTAAATAAGTTTTTATCATCTGAGTTCAACACTCTTATTAATTTACAACTTGTAAATCATGGAAAAGTGGACTGGAAGTAATGTTTATTGTACATTTGATAGGTATTTGTTTATCGAGGAAAGGAATATGAACGTCTGACTGACTTCAGTAGTCGCACACTGAACCAACTCCCAAATGCAGAACTGATGAACAAGCTCACACCTCCAGGCGACGACATCAAGGAATCTGCGCAGCAATGTATCCTTGTGTATAATACCATGTTCTTTCTTTGTGAAAGTGTCAATTTGAAAATTACCTTAAATACATGGTTCTGATTACTTGTCAATTTATTTAACTTTCACAGAGAAAAAAAAACAGTATGTGGTTTAATTTAAGAATTAAATTAATGTTTTATTACCTCACCTCATATCCTTTTCTTCTAGACTGGAGTTTCGGAGCTTATCTCCATCATCAGTAGCCTCTGGTCGACCGGTGTTATGTATTTTTGGGCGGTTTTCTTCTTCCTTCTATATTATCTCCATCATCAGTAGCCTCTGGTCGATCAGTGTTATGTCGTTTCTTGGCAGTTTTCTTCTTCCTTGTATATATGGAAGGAAGAAGAAAACTGCCAACAAATGACATAACACTGGTCGACCAGAAGCTACGATGATGGAGATAAGCTCCGAAACTAAGCCATAAGCTTCCTGATATTTGTCTTACAGGTGAGGAAAAACCCTGAAAAAACTTCACCCAGGAGCTTGTCCTGACTAGGAATCGAACAAGGTAGCACGCTACCTTGAGACCACAGCGGTGAGCTGCAATTGCCAATTTTTCAGTTTCACCATTTTTAATATCTCTAAAGTGTTCTTTTGTATGAGTTTCTAAATTTCTATTAGTTTTCCCTATATATACTTTCTTGCAGTTATTGCAACTAATTTGATAATTTCCATGTTGAAGACTCGCTATACTGACAGCATGTCACCCCTATACTGACTAGATGATTATCCACCTGTGTGTTGACATATTTGGATGTGAGACAAGCAGTTGACCTTCTAAGCTTGTTGAACCATCAAGTTTTAGCAGATTTTTTGCCAAAAATAATGTGGATTGATGATGTTTTAAGCAGTATAAGGGATTTAAATTAAAATTCTTCATACCTCACTTCATATCCATTCTTCTAATTATACCAGTTTCAATGCCTAAGTGGTTTCATCTTCAGTAATATCTTGTTCAGGAAAACTGCTTCTTAATCCTGAAGATGAAACCACCTAGGTTTTGAAACTGGTATAATTAGAAGACTGGATATGAGGTGAGGTAGAAAGAATTTGAATTTAAATCTTAAATTATACATCATAGTGATTTTTCCTATGAAAGTTGGGTATAAGGGATGATGAAGATTGTAATGATGGAGAAATGTGGAGGAAATGAAGACTAGATTAATTGGGTGCAGGAAGATGATATGAGATATTGTGATACCTGCTAAAATAAAATAAATTGTTTAGGTTTTTATGTTATTAATTGATCTTTTTAAACTTCTGGACAAAAGTTTTGGATTGAGGTCAGCATATGACTAATTAAAATAAAATACTAATGGTATCTTTACCTTGACGTGGTGGAGTGACTTGCATGCTTAAATGATCCCGAGAGCTATGCCAGTGGTAGCATTGCTGCTGATAGGGTTACCCATGCCGGACTGGTCGAAGGTGATAAGCCAGATGAAAAAAGTACCATGGTCGAAGGAGTGACGATCTTTCACCTTAAAAATACAACTGTGAAGAAATGCAGACATGGGTTCAACTGGGGTAAAATTTTCCAGAGGTCAAATAGTCCGCCATTCGATTCTCCAGGCTGGGACTACTTCAGGGAACTCATGCCAAAGGCTCAAACACAGGGATGTTCCTAGGAACATGGAATGTTAGGCGAAACATGGACTCTTATTTTAAGGGAGGAAAGGAGATTACAGGTATTTGAGAATAAAGTTCTTAGGAAAATTTTTGGACCAAAGAGAGATGAACAGATAGGTGAATGGAGAAGACTGCAAACAGTGAACTACATGGTCTTTATAGGAAGCCAGATATAATGAGAACAATTAAGTCTCGTAGACTGTGATGGGCAGGACATGTGGCACGAATGGGGAATGAAAGATGTGCATGGAAGCTTCTTGTAGGAAAATCAGAGGGAAAACGCCCAGTTGGTAGACCAAGAATGAGGTGGGAGAATAACATTAACTATGATTTGAGGGAAGTAGATTACACAGGAATGATTGGAAAACATTAGCTCAGGATAGGGATGTATGGAGAGCTTATGTCTGCATGGCCATGAACCTACAGGTTTGATAGTGCCAGTGAGTTAGTTAGTTAGTTAGTTACGATTTCAAATAAAATTATTAAATACGGTAAGGAGAATGTACCAGAGAAATTATAGTTTAAAGGAAACTAAAAGCCATACAAAGTTTTACTTATTATATTGTTGTGTATGTATAAATGATACCTTAACAATGCTGCAGATGTTCAGATCAATAAAGTGGACCCTCTGATGGATGATCGCAAACAACGATTATCTGGAAAACCAATTTCTGATCAAATTCTGCGCTATCACAGGTAAGTTCAACTAAATATATTGTGTAGTTCCAACACCACTTACTGGAGTTTTCATTCCTTGGATTTTGTGCTTGGCAGAGTGATGGTGTATATGAGGTCTGTTTTCAAGTGTATACGCCACTTCAGCAGGATAAATTGTGTAGGTAATGTGTACTTGTATTGTGTCAAGGGAGGAATGTAGGATGATGTATGTTGTTGGGCAAGGGATGATGAAGAGAAGTGAGAAGTCATATTTGAAGAGAACATTTTTTTGCCCAGAATGAGACTCAAACTCAGGACGTTTGGCTTTCTGGGTCAATGCTCCTACCGACCGAGCTGCCAGGGTGAGTTCTAATCTAAATGCACATTTTCTCTTATATATGTTGTTGTAAATTACCAAGTTTATAATTATATACCAAGAGGACGAAGCAACGCACCGCTCACCTCGCCTCGCACCACCCACCGAACCACGCTCCGCATTGCATCGCGCACCGCACCGCTCAACGCCCCTCGCACCACACTTCGCCCCTCACAATGCACCGAACCGCAACTCGCACCGCATTACAATATATTATATTTCATTATTCTATTTCTATTACTAATTTTATTAATATATTATGTTATATATTATATTACATTATATTACATTATCTTATATTATATTATCCTATATTATATTATCCTATATTATATTATGTTATACTATATTATATTATATTTACTTATATATTATATTACATTAGTGCATTATTTATATTATATTACACTATACTATTACTACTACTACATTATATATTATATTACATTATCACGCAACGCACTTCACACCGCAACACGGAATGCACAACTCCTCGCACCTCACCGTGCAACGTACCTCGCACCTCACCCCGAGCACCGCACACCGCTCCGCACCTCGCACAGCACACCGCCACCTAGCCGTGTTCTCTGCGCGGTCCGTGTCGTCTGCCTTATTTATACATTTATCCGCGATGTTTTCCCTGCGCGGTCCGTGTCTTCTACACTATTTATACATATATCCGCGACGTGTTCTCTGCGCGGTCCGTGTCTTCTACCCTATTTATACATATATCCGCGATATGTTCCCTGCGCGGTCCGTGTCTTCTACCCTATTTATACATATATCCGCGACGTGTTCTCTGCGCGGTCCGTGTCTTCTACCCTATTTGTACATATATCCGCGACGTGTTCTCTGCGCGGTCCGTGTCTTCTACCCTATTTATACATATATCCGCGATGTGTTCCCTGCGCGGTCCGTGTCTTCTACCCTATTTATACATTTATCCGCGACGTGTTCTCTGCACGGTCCGTGTCTTCTGCCCTATTTGTACATATATCCGCGACGTGTTCTCTGCGCGGTCCGTGTCTTCTACCCTATTTATACATTTATCCGTGACGTGTTCTCTGCGCGGTCCGTGTCTTCTGCCCTATTTGTACATATATCCGCGACGTGTTCTCTGCGCGGTCCGTGTCTTCTACTCTATTTATACATTTATCCGCGATGTGTTCCCTGCGCGGTCCGTGTCTTCTACCCTATTTATACATTTATCCGCGACGTGGTCTCTGCGCGGTCCGCGTCTTCTGCCCTATTTGTACATATATCCGCGACGTGTTCTCTGCGCGGTCCGTGTCTTCTACCCTATTTATACATATATCCGCGATGTGTTCCCTGCGCGGTCCGTGTCTTCTACCCTATTTATACATATATCCGCGACGTGTTCTCTGCGCGGTCCGTGTCTTCTACCCTATTTGTACATATATCCGCGACGTGTTCTCTGCGCGGTCCGTGTCTTCTACCCTATTTATACATATATCCGCGATGTGTTCCCTGCGCGGTCCGTGTCTTCTACCCTATTTATACATTTATCCGCGACGTGTTCTCTGCCCGGTCCGTGTCTTCTGCCCTATTTGTACATATATCCGCGACGTGTTCTCTGCGCGGTCCGTGTCTTCTACCCTATTTATACATTTATCCGCGATGTGTTCGCAGCGCGGTCCGTGTCTTCTACCCTATTTATACATTTATCCGCGACGTGTTCTCTGCGCGGTCCGTGTCTTCTACCCTATTTATACATTTATCCGCGATGTGTTCCCTGCGCGGTCCGTGTCTTCTACCCTATTTATACATTTATCCGCGACGTGTTCTCTGCGCGGTCCGTGTCTTCTGCCCTATTTGTACATATATCCGCGACAAGTTCTCTGCGCGGTCCGTGTCTTCTACCCTATTTATACATTTATCCGTGACGTGTTCTCTGCGCGGTCCGTGTCTTCTGCCCTATTTGTACATATATCCGCGACGTGTTCTCTGCGCGGTCCGTGTCTTCTACTCTATTTATACATTTATCCGCGATGTGTTCCCTGCGCGGTCCGTGTCTTCTACCCTATTTATACATTTATCCGCGACGTGGTCTCTGCGCGGTCCGCGTCTTCTGCCCTATTTGTACATATATCCGCGACGTGTTCTCTGCGCGGTCCGTGTCTTCTACCCTATTTATACATATATCCGCGATGTGTTCCCTGCGCGGTCCGTGTCTTCTACCCTATTTATACATATATCCGCGCGTGTTCTCTGCGCGGTCCGTGTCTTCTACCCTATTTTGTACATATATCCGCGACGTGTTCTCTGCGCGGTCCGTGTCTTCTACCCTATTTATACATATATCCGCGATGTGTTCCCTGCGCGGTCCGTGTCTTCTACCCTATTTATACATTTATCCGCGACGTGTTCTCTGCCCGGTCCGTGTCTTCTGCCCTATTTGTACATATATCCGCGACGTGTTCTCTGCGCGGTCCGTGTCTTCTACCCTATTTATACATTTATCCGCGATGTGTTCGCAGCGCGGTCCGTGTCTTCTACCCTATTTATACATTTATCCGCGACGTGTTCTCTGCGCGGTCCGTGTCTTCTACCCTATTTATACATTTATCCGCGATGTGTTCCCTGCGCGGTCCGTGTCTTCTACCCTATTTATACATTTATCCGCGACGTGTTCTCTGCGCGGTCCGTGTCTTCTGCCCTATTTGTACATATATCCGCGACAAGTTCTCTGCGCGGTCCGTGTATTCTACCCTATTTATACATTTATCCGCAACGTGTTCTCTGCGCGGTCCGTGTCTTCTGCCCTATTTGTACATATATCCGCGACGTGTTCTCTGCGCGGTCCGTGTCTTCTACTCTATTTATACATTTATCCGCGATGTGTTACCTGCGCGGTCCGTGTCTTCTACCCTATTTATACATTTATCCGCGACGTGTTCTCTCCGCGGTCCGTGTCTTCTGCCCTATTTGTACATATATCCGCGACGTGTTCTCTGCGCGGTCCGTGTCTTCCACCCTATTTATACATATATCCGCGATGTGTTCCCTGCGCGGTCCGTGTCTTCTATCCTATTTATACATTTATCCGCGACGTGTTCTCTGCGCGGTCCGTGTCATCTGCCCTATTTGTACATATATCCGCGACGTGTTCTCTGCGCGGTCCGTGTCTTCCACCCTATTTACACATTTATCCGCGATGTGTTCCCTGCGCGGTCCGTGTCTTCTACCCTATTTATACATTTATATGCGACGTGTCCTCTGCGCGGTCCGTGTCTTCTACCCTATTTATACATTTATCCGCGATGTGTTCCCTGCGCGGTCCGTGTCTTCTACCCTATTTATACATTTATCCGCGACGTGTTCTCTGCGCGGTCCGTGTCTTCTGCCCTATTTGTACATATATCCGCGACGTGTTCTCTGCGCGGTCCGTGTCTTCTACCCTATTTATACATTTATCCGCGATGTGTTCCCTGCGCGGTCCGTGTCTTCTACCCTATTTATACATTTATCCGCGACGTGTTCTCTGCGCGGTCCGTGTCTTCTACCTTATTTATACATTTATCCGCGATGTGTTCCCTGCGCGGTCCGTGTCTTCTACCCTATTTATACATTTATCCGCGACGTGTTCTCTGCGCGGTCCGTGTCTTCTGCCCTATTTGTACATATATCCGCGACGTGTTCTCTGCGCGGTCCGTGTCTTCTGCCCTATTTGTACATATATCCGCGACGTGTTCTCTGCGCGGTACGTGTCTTCTACCCTATTTATACATTTATCCGCGACGTGTTCTCTGCGCGGTCCGTGTCTTCTACCCTATTTATACATATATCAGCGATGTGTTCCCTGCGCGGTCCGTGTCTTCTACCCTATTTATACATTTATCCGCGACGTGTTCTCTGCGCGGTCCGTGTCTTCTGCCCTATTTGTACATATATCCGCGACGTGTTCTCTGCGCGGTTCGTGTCTTCTACCCTATTTATACATTTATCCGCGATGTGTTCCCTGCGCGGTCCGTGTCTTCTACCCTATTTATACATTTATATGCGACGTGTTCTCTGCGCGGTCCGTGTCTTCTACCCTATTTATACATTTATCCGCGATGTGTTCCTTGCGCGGTCCGTGTCTTCTACCCTATTTATACATTTATCCGCGACGTGTTTTCTGCGCGGTCCGTGTCTTCTGCCCTATTTGTACATATATCCGCGACGTGTTCTCTGCGCGGTCCGTGTCTTCTACCTTATTTATACATTTATCCGCGATGTGTTCCCTGCGCGGTCCGTGTCTTCTACCCTATTTATACATTTATCCGCGACGTGTTCTCTGCGCGGTCCGTGTCTTCTACCTTATTTATACATTTATCCGCGATGTGTTCCCTGCGCGGTCCGTGTCGTCTACCCTATTTATACATTTATCCGCGACGTGTTCTCTGCGCGGTCCGTGTCTTCTGCCCTATTTGTACATATATCCGCGACGTGTTCTCTGCGCGGTCCGTGTCTTCTACTTTATTTATACATTTATCCGCGACGTGTTCTCTGCGCGGTCCGTGTCTTCTGCCCTATTTGTACATATATCCGCGATGTGTTCCCTGCGCGGTCCGTGTCTTCTATCCTATTTATACATTTATCCGCGACGTGTTCTCTGCGCGGTCCGTGTCTTCTGCCCTATTTGTACATATATCCGCGACGTGTTCTCTGCGCGGTCCGTGTCTTCTACTCTATTTGTACATTTATCCGCGATGTGTTCCCTGCGCGGTCCGTGTCTTCTACCCTATTTATACATTTATCCGCGACGTGTTCTCTGCGCGGTCCGTGTCTTCTGCCCTATTTGTACATATATCCGCGACGTGTTCTCTGCGCGGTCCATGTCTTCCACCCTATTTATACATATATCCGCGATGTGTTCCCTGCGCGGTCCGTGTCTTCTACCCTATTTATACATATATCCGCGACGTGTTCTCTGCGCGGTCCGTGTCTTCTACCCTATTTGTACATATATCCGCGACGTGTTTTCTGCGCGGTCCGTGTCTTCTACCCTATTTATACATATATCCGCGATGTGTTCCCTGCGCGGTCCGTGTCTTCTACCCTATTTATACATTTATCCGCGACGTGTTCTCTGCGCGGTCCGTGTCTTCTGCCCTATTTGTACATATATCCGCGACGCGTTCTCTGCGCGGTCCGTGTCTTCTACCCTATTTATACATTTATCCGCGATGTGTTCCCTGCGCGGTCCGTGTCTTCTACCCTATTTATACATTTATATGCGACGTGTTCTCTGCGCGGTCCGTGTCTTCTACCCTATTTATACATTTATCCGCGATGTGTTCCTTGCGCGATTCATTGATTCGTCGGCCAGCAGCGGAAGAGGAAGGTTGTCTCCAGCACCGAGAGAAGCGCTCCTAGCGGACCGGCGACCAAGCACTCACCCAGCGGTGACTGGGTTTGAGGACCGATAGCAATATCGGAACCAGCGACTGCGCCAACGCAGCTAACCTATAGCCAAGGCTTGCCCGACAGCTTTAGGGTTACCAAACCTAACTATACCCGTTAGTACCTCATAACCTCAAAAGGCACTAGGTCTTATCCCATCTGCCCCTAGCTCGGCCTCTTACCCAAGGTCTTTGTCAGGGCACTTCCAACCTGTCAACCACCTCCCACACCTATAACACCAGCCCAATATGGGACCACGTAGGCCTGGAACGAGCGAAAGCTCATCTGAGTGCACTCCAATCGCGCAGCGTACGCGGCGTAGACAAGAAAATAATGTAGCCAGTGCTACTATTGAAGTCGAGTCCACTCCTAATGTCCTCCCATCCCCGGAGGGTCCTCCCGCCGGCTAGCGGGGGCTCACCTGGGGGTCCGAGGACAAAGGACTCGCAACCATGTAAGTCGAAACCTCCTTCCCTGCTGGTGAGTCGGCAATTTACTGTAGATCTCGCAGCGGCGAACAGGGAATTCGCAAAAACCGAACCTCTTGCATTCATTTGCAAGGCGGAAGGATTCGGGACAAGGGTTAGGCTAACTTCAATGGGAGCCTATTACAAGTACCGACAGCTATTGCTTCGGCGCAATATTCCTCATCGCGAGGAAAATAAGAAACCCGCGGATACCAATAAGGAAATTCGTAGTCAAAGGAGTCGATTCCGATGTGGAAACTTCTGAGATCCGGGACTGCCTGGGCGGGTCATGGCTTCAAGGTTCTCTCGGTCGTCAACATGACTTCTGGGAGGACTAAGAGGCCGTTGCCTATGTTTTCTGGCGGTCTTGGCGGAAGGGCCCACAGTCTGCGGGGTGACCAAACTTCAGCGATTGTGCCACTACCGAGTAAAAATTGAACCATACCGGCGCACGAAGCCACCACCAAACAGCGCATCGCGAAAAAAGGCGATAGTACAGGATGATCCTGCTATCAATAAAAAGGCAGTTCCAGTTGAGTTCGCTCCTGCTGCCATTCCCAATAGCCTAGGCACAGAGGAGTCCATCGCTCTTCGCCCTGAGCCTCCTGGATGGGTGACCGTCACAGCAAATACAGATGCTTTCAAAGGCACTGGAAATAAACATAAAAGAACTGGACCACGTAGGACCCAGGCAACACAGGCCTCGCAGACAGAGGACCTAGACTTGGCCACACCTGAGCCTAAAAAGCAACGATCCGCGGGTACTCAAACTGTCCCGGAACCGTTAGAGATTAAAATGACGCAAACCGAGGGCACTCAAACTGTCCCGGAACCGCTAGAGATCAAAATGACGCAAACTAAGGGAGCTCAAACTGATCCGTATGGGCCAGCACCTCCGCGCCCTGAGGCCGTCAAGAAACGTCCTCAACGAAAGAATAGAGGAGTGGATGCACCACGTGTTTGCCTGTGTTGGGATGACTGCCCGACATATAATGGCAGGGCGGATGGAATTCCACATAAGATCTTTGCCGCTTTGGAGCAATCAATCTCTGAATGCAAACCCAATGCTTATCTTTATATGGATTTTCATTATGAGGATGGGATATTAATCGGCATTGACGTGTTATGTGCAAACTGACACACTAGCTCGACATAATGGATCATTCCATTGCAAGGTGATTTACCGGTTATTCACCTCAAGAACCGGACAACCAACAACCAGGATCGATTTTGGCCATTTTCCGAAATTCTTTACTTAACTTCACCCCTACTCTGCTAAGGTTTTCGGTGGTTTTCCTTAGCGTAAAGACAAATGTCGGAGTAGGTCCCTAATCCTCCACCAGTAGTCTTACTTACTCCAATCATTTCTAAATTCAAAATTCCGAATATACGACCCAATTTACCTCCTAAATTAAAATTCAATTTCGAAACTATAACAAAATTCTCGTTTCTAAAGCTACTCTGCTAATGGTTTAGGTGGTTTCCTTAGCGTTCAGGCAAATGCCGGAGTAGTCCCCTTGCCTCCACCAGTAAATTCACTCCTCCTATATCAAGCCGGGTGGGCTAACTTTATACTTATACCCATAACACCAATATTTACACCCAAACTGACGTGCGAGTAACATCAAACACCAAACACTGCCATGGTTGACATCAATCCCTAAATTTAATTTCCCCCCTTTTCGGCCTTAACTTCAAAATTAGCGGGACTAAAAGACAATGTCTTGGAACCCGCGGATGGCTAATGGACAATTAGACCATCCAAAAGGTTAGCTGTAGCCGCGGCTGGTAATTATCAGTCGCCGCATTCAGCATATACCATTTATTCATATATCATGTTCCTTGCGCGGTCCGTGTCTTCTACCCTATTTATACATTTATCCGCGACGTGTTCTCTGCGCGGTCCGTGTCTTCTACCCTATTTATACATTTATCCGCGACGTGTTCTCTGCGCGGTCCGTGTCTTCTGCCCTATTTGTACATATATCCGCGACGTGTTCTCTGCCCTATTTATACATTTCCCGCGAAGAGTTCTCTGTGCGGTCCGTGTCCTCGCACACCAAGCACCGCACTTTGCACCCATGCGGGCAACGCACCGCGCACCTCGCCTCGCACCACCCACAGAACCGCGCTCCGCACTATTACTATATTATATATTGTATTATATTATATTATATTATATTATATTATTGTGTTCAACAAAAATATTTTGTTAGCTTAACTGGTGAAATGTAAACATCAGAGATTTGAAGTGTACATTTTGTTACAGGGTAAATGATGTGAAGAAATTCAGATTCAACCGTCCATTTCATCGAAAAGATCTGCTGAGAACATCAGGAGTGGAGGATAATGAATTTGCCAGTTTGTGGCTGGAGAGAACAGTATTAGAAATTTCATATCCATTGCCAGGCATCTTGCGTTGGTTCCCTGTTACCTCACAGCATACATATCAGGTATATTTCATATCATAACTATATCATATTTTGTACTTGTCAGTATTTGTTCCATCCACTGCTGGGCTCTTATTCCTCAAAATACTCCATAATGCAACAAGCCTAGAAAGTTTTTGTCTCATATCTACATATGTCAATAAGAGAGGTGGATAAAATTTAAAACAAAATTCTTTTTACCTCACCTCATATCCTGTCTTCTATTTAGATCGGTTTCAAAACCTAGGTGGTTTCATCATTAGTAATTTTATGATTGATGTTCTGTCGTCCAGGAACACTGCTGCTTACTCCATCTGTTGGTGGACCGATGAACGTCCGAATCAAATCAACTTCCCCAGGAATTTCAAAATTCGTTAATTTTTCTTTCTTGCTTTTTTTAATAGAAAAACCAAAAGAGCTTACAAGAAAGAAAATATAATGAATTTTAAAATTCACAGGAAGGTGATTTAATTCATTGTTCCACCAACAGATGAAGTAAGCAGCAGTGCTCCTGGATAACAGAACATCAGTTGTAAAATTACTGACGATGAAACTGCCTGGGTATTGAAACTGGTCTAAATAGAAGACAGGATAAAGGTGAGGTAAGAATAATTATTTAATTTTGAGAAGTGATATTTTGAGGTTATTTTAATTATATTATTTTTAAATTTAATTTGAAGAGAAAAATTTTTTTTTTTTTTTTTTTTCTTTTCGCCTAGACCGGGACTCGAACCCGGGACCCTTGGCTTTCCGGGCCAAGTGCTCTACCAACTGAGCTACCGAGGCGAGTTACGATCTAGACGCAAATTTTTCTCTTATATACGTTGTAATTCCCTATCGCCAAATGCTTTTGAAACCATTGTTTCTATCTTTGCAAATGGCGGCTTCTTAGTTAAGAAGACATTTATTGGGAATTTAACATTACTTTATAAAGCTAGTATGGCTTCTAATGATGTTTTTATTATTCATTTAACATTTCTCAATGAAAGATAAATTTAATTTGAAGAGAAAAATTTTTCGCCTAGATTGGGACTCGAACCCGGAACCCTTGGCTTTCCGGGCCAAGTGCTCTACCAACTTCAAATTAAATTTATCTTTCATTGAGAAATGTTAAATGAATAATAAAAACATCATTAGAAGCCATACTAGCTTTATAAAGTAATGTTAAATTCCCAATAAATGTCTTCTTAACTAAGAAGCCGCCATTTGCAAAGATAGAAACAATGGTTTCAAAAGCATTTGGCGATAGGGAATTACAACGTATATAAGAGAAAAATTTGCGTCTAGATCGTAACTCGCCTCGGTAGCTCAGTTGGTAGAGCACTTGGCCCGGAAAGCCAGGGGTCCCGGGTTCGAGTCCCGGTCTAGGCGAAAATTTTTCTCTTCAAATTAAATTTATCTTTCATTGAGAAATGTTAAATGAATAATAAAAACAATATTATTTTTAGTCTGATCATCTTACCTCAATATTAATGTTGATTTGTTCTTGAACATGTTTCAAAACAATTCTGTTTTATCGTCAGCTTGTCCAGACTCTGTTCAAGAACAAATCAACATTAATATTGAGGTAAGATGATCAGACTAAAAATAATATAATTAAGAATAATTATATTTTAAATTTTAATTTAATCCTCATAGTGATATTTCCTTTAATAGTTCAAAGAGGTGGGTGATAATCTACCCAATATAGGGTTACATGTGGTCAGCATGTAGGATTCCCAAATCATTGGAGCTGTTTTTCTCAACTTGGAGCGACATCTTATTGTAGCTACCCAAATTTCTCATGCTCGGTAGATACCAATCTCATACTCCAAGCATGACAGGCCTAGAAGGGCCTTGGCTTATCATCCACATGTGTTGATCACAGAGGTAGACAATCATTTAGCCAGTGTAGGGGTGACATGTGGTCAGCATGTAGGATTCCCAAATCATTGGAGCTGTTTTTCTCAACTTGGAGCGACATCTTATTGTAGCTACCCAAATTTCTCATGCTCGGTAGATACCAATCTCATACTCCAAGCATGACAGGCCTAGAAGGGCCTTGGCTTATCATCCACATGTGTTGATCACAGAGGTAGACAATCATTTAGCCAGTGTAGGGGTGACATGTGGTCAGCATGTCGGGTCCCCCAGCAATTATAGCTGGTTTTCTCACCCTAAAATCGATGTGAACACAAGATTATTAAAACAGTTGGATAATACAAATGAACTCACCGTTTGGGAGAAGATCTACCTACAGAAGAATAAAAAAGCAAGATTATGAATTTTTAAATTCCTGGGGAAAAAGATATGATTTACAAGTTCTTTGGTCAGCCTAAAGTTTGGGTGGCAGCTGACATCCAGGACCCACAATGTAAAATTCAACAGTCTGGAAAAGCTGGCGATGGTACATACGATGTACTGAAACATTTTCAAACAGAACACAACTTTTTATGAGGTAAGATGACTCCAGATTCACCTTATTTATTAAGAAAACATCATAATGTTTCTTCCTGTTGTAATTTATTAGTGAATTAAATTTATTTTAAATTTTAGTACTTATTCCATTTTAATCTTCTTCTTCGTCCTTTCATGTGATAGACCTAGTGGTCTGTTATGGTCTCAATCCAACGTTTGAAGTGTCTGCCCAAAGATCTCTTGCCTGGTGGCTGGTAATTTAAGATTTGACGTTGTATTCTTGTTCAGCTCATTCTTCTTACGTGAGATTTCCAGTTGTTTCTGTATTTTTTTACATTATTCCATGACTGATTCTGTTTGTAATTCTTTGAGAATCTCAGAATTCCTTTTATGGTCTGTTCTTGAGTAACCTGCAGTACGTCTTATAAATTTCATTTCTGTCACAGTTAGTCTATGTTCATCTACACTGCGAATTGTCCATCTACACTGCGAATTGTCCAGGCTTCACTGCCGTAACATAATATGGGTCTGGCCAGTGATTTATAAATTCTAGTTCGTGTGTGTTGCTATACTGTGTTTGGCTTGAAAATATTATTTATAATTCCTGTTACTCTGTTAAATTAATATTGAGAAGCTAAAGCTATTACTATGATAGAAATAAGTAAATCAATGAACACAATTAAATTATTGTAAATCAATGGTAAAGAGAAAATTTTTTGCCTGAACCGGGAATCGAACCCCGAACCTTTAGCTTTCTGTGCTAATGCTCAGACCACTGAGCTAATCCAGGCTCCATTCCCATCCAAGCAGAAATCCTTCCTTTACCTTATTCTACTGGTCCCACATTCAATTGCAATGAATCATCATTCACAAATACACAATGAATGACTTCAGCACGGAAAGCTAAAGGTTCGGGGTTCGATTCCCGGTTCATGCAAAAATTGTTCTCTTTACCATTGATTTACAATAATTTGTGTTCATTAATTTACTTATTTCTATCATAGTAATAGCTTTAGCTTCTCAATATTAATTTAATAAATAATGCTATAGCTGTGTGGAGTCCCTTCATGTCTTCTTCAGGTAGAAGCCATTCATTGTGTATTTGTGAATGATGATTCATTGCAATTGAATGTGGGACCAGTAGAGTAAAGGTAAAGGAAGGATTTCTGCTTGGATGGGAATGGAGCCTGGATTAGCTCAGTAGTCTGAGCATTAGCACGGAAAGCTAAAGGTTCGGGGTTCAATTCCCGGTTCAGGCAAAATTTTTTCTCTTTACCATTGATTCCTGTTACTCTGTTAAATTTTATAATTTTTTGACTAAAATCTTTTTCCTCTTCGTATGTAACTTGGTATCCAAGATAGTTAAATGTGTTGGTTTGTTCTAATATTTTATTATTAATAACAATTTTACTGTGAACTGAGTCTTTTCCTAGGAAAGCCATGACTTTAGATTTTTCTGTTGAGATTTCCATGTTGTAGTTTATTGCAATTGGTGAAAAGAGTGGACTGAACGTTGCAGATCATCTTCTGAATTTGCTTCTTCTTCTTCCTTTCAAGTATTAGGCCAAGGCCTGTTACGATCCTATAGAAAATTTCCTTATGGGAAATTCTCGTATAAGACTTGAAAGCATAATAATAGTCCCTTCGATTGGTTGCTGGCCAAAGGAAGGCAAGACCAGTGATGGGGCTGCCATCTTATAGCCTCTGGTCAGGCTTTTCTGGAGAAGAAAAGAAAACAAAGGAAAGGAGAAATGGAAGAAAGGAAGGACTCCCTAGCCCTCGGATGCCCTAATAGCGTCGGGGTCGAAAAAACAAGAGTTAACCAAGAGAGGTTAGATAGAAAAGTTAAAAGAGCGCAAAACACAAGTAAGTGGAAGAAAAATGTTTTGCACAGCTTGGGTACCTTGTGGTCGCCATCCACATATCCCCTAGATGAGGACCCCTGAATTGCTATAAACACAATGTCATCTGCAAATAATAGGGTGTCTAAATCATATAATCAATTAATCAAGGAGTTAGACAAGGATGTGGTCTTTCGCCAGTGCTCTTCATAATATACATGAACTCAATTATTAAAGACTACAACCATATGGCAATATACCATTTTAATGTTAAGGCTCAAATATGACTGGGAAAGAGACGTGTGCCGCTGAGAGAGAGTAAATAATAATCTGAGTGTGGTTTTACAGGTGTCACCACTGCAGAATGCAATAGAGGCAATGGAAAACACAAACAAATCACTGCGCGACCTGATTATAGCACATCGTAGCGATCCTGCCTTGCAGCTCAATCCACTCAGCATGAAAATCAATGGAATTGTGGACGCAGCTGTTATGGGTGGAGTCACCAACTATGAAAAAGTCAGTATTCTCTTTGCTACACTTATAATCCATGTAACTTTGCAACAGGATCTTGAAGAAGATTTCCGGGCTGTAGGCCGTGGTCTTGAGGCTTGATGTTCCCCAATGTTTTGCCAGAGACTGCATCCAGGAGTCCTTGAGGATGCCTACAGCCCGGAAATCTTTTTCAAGATCATTGTAAGTGACACATTATTTTATACTAGCTTTGTCCTGTCTTTTATAATTTATATGAGAAAACCAATAATATGTAATTATATTTGAAGAGAAAAATTCTCGCCTAGACCGGGACTCGAACCCGGGACCCTTGGCTTTCCGGGCCAAGTGCTCTACCAACTGAGCTACCTACTGGCTATAAAGTAGTGTTAAATTCCCAATAAATGTCTTCTTAACTAAGAAGCCGCCATTTGCAAAGATAGAAGCTATGGTTTCAAGCATTTGGCACGAGGGAATTACAACGTACATAAGAGAAAAATTTGCGTCTAGATCGTAACTCGCCTCGGTAGCTCAGTTGGTAGAGCACTTGGCCCGGAAAGCCAAGGGTCCCGGGTTCGAGTCCCGGTCTAGGCGAGAATTTTTCTCTTCAAATATAATTTATCCTTCTATGAGAAGTGTTAAATTAATAATAAAAATCGTCAATAGAAGTCCTACTGGCTATAAAGTAGTGTTAAATTCCCAATAAATGTCTTCTTAACTAAGAAGCCGCCATTTGCAAAGATAGAAGCTATGGTTTCAAGCATTTGGCGCGAGGGAATTACAACGTACATAAGAGAAAAATTTGCGTCTAGATCGTAACTCGCCTCGTAGCTCAGTTGGTAGAGCACTTGGCCCGGAAAGCCAAGGGTCCCGGGTTCGAGTCCCGGTCTAGGCGAGAATTTTTCTCTTCAAATATAATTTATCCTTCTATGAGAAGTGTTAAATTAATAATAAAAATCGTCAATAGAAGCCCTACTGGCTATAAAGTAGTATTAAATTCCCAATAAATGTCTTCTTAACTAAGAAGCCGCCATTTGCAAAGATAGAAGCTATGGTTTCAAGCATTTGGCGCGAGGGAATTACAACGTACATAAGAGAAAAATTTGCGTCTAGATCGTAACTCGCCTCGGTAGCTCAGTTGGTAGAGCACTTGGCCCGGAAAGCCAAGGGTCCCAGGTTCGAGTCCCGGTCTAGGCGAGAATTTTTCTCTTCAAATATAATTTATCCTTCTATGAGAAGTGTTAAATTAATAATAAAAATCGTCAGTATGTAATTGTTTTTATGGATAATAAAAATCAATCAGTCAGCTGTTATAAATATGGAAATAGAGTTTATTATCAATTTTAATTACAATGATTTTACAGTGTGATTCAGAAATATGGCTATACGTTTGATCACATTTTGTGACGAAAATATTGATGTTATCATTGGAAAGGGAATCCTTCAAGTTACAACAATAGAACAAAACAAATCACTTACAACAACCACTAAGCAAGTCACTTTATTGCTTCAAACTGTTTGCCGTTTACATCCAAGCATAATTGGCAACGCTTTGGGAAGTCATTCATTGCGTTATGATACATGTTCAAAGGAATAGCTCTAATCTCTTCCTCAATCACTAATTTCAGTATGTCGATGTCTTGAGGTTTCCGGGCATAAACCTTCTCCTTCAAATAACCCCACAACCAGTAGTCACATGCTGTGAGGTCAGGGGAACGGGCTGGCCATTCAGTGGGGCCTCTTCTTCCCACCCACCTGTTTTGCAAATGATCATCCAAAATTTCTCACGCTTCAAAACATGACACACACTCGATTGACTGATATGAAGCTCACGTGCAGCTTGGCAGGTTGATTTTTGTGGGCTAGCATCGAACGCCTCCACAATTCTCTTCGTTGTATCTGCATCCGTGCTAATGCTAAGCCTTCCAGGAGGTTTGATTTTCTGCATCCTTCCTGTTTCCAGCAGTCGTTTTCTCCACTTCCCCACATTCGACAGCTGCAATGCTACGTTAAACTCGCGTCTTGCTGCCTCACGATCATTAGCATACATTATTGCCCATGCAGTAATTGTAATTTGCTGTTGCATATTCAACGCCATTTTGACAAATGACGTAAGTTCTACACTGTTTTGTTTTATTCCATTGTTTGTATTTGAATAATTGCCTTTCCAACGGTAATTTCATATTTCCTGTAATGGTAATAATTTCATCACACAACGTGATCAAACGTATAGCCATATTTATGATTCACCCCGTACATGAAGTGAAAGAAGAATAATTTCCTAAGAAGAGAAAATGTTAAATGTGTGATATGTTTCAGGCATTTTTCAACAATGAGTACCTTGAGGCTCATCCAGAAGACGAAGCACTCAAAGCTACAGGACTTGATAGCATCGCAGATCCCTCTCTTAGAGCTCTGCTTACAGATACATAGACAGAGGGCTCCACCATCTCTCATGCCTTTCCACCATAGGATGGAGGAGTGTTTTGCTGACATGCAGAAGCACGTTGAGACCAAATATGGAAAGAAGGTAAACTTTCTTATTTTAAGGAACTGCTGCCCTCGCATTAAGGCTGACTTTGGTCTATATTGTTAGCAACAATGTGAAAGAAAATGTCAGCTGTACACTCTTCATTGGTTTGTTGAATCTTCCATTTAGTCATTAATGAGTTGGTTATTTTGACTCACCTCATATTTTTTTTATTTTTATGCAGATATAGGTTTTGTTGCTTTTGCATGACATTGTCGATGCATTCCAATTGTTGTTTAGCAGTTGTCCATCCCGTAAGTTGATTTCTGCTCCCTCTGCTAGCTGACCGATGAACTCCAAATCAATTTTTTTTTCTTTTTCTCCGGGAATTTCAAAATTCATGGTTTTCTTTTTATTTTTGCAGATGTAAATTTTCTCCCAAATTGTTAGTTCCTTAGATTTTTGTAACTGCTTTAGTAATTTGGCCTTGTTTCAATTCTGTTTTTTTTTTCTGACCATGGATGTGCAGCTATTGCAGATTTTTCTATTTCTCCATTTTTAATATTTCTAAGGTGTTCTTTCAATCTTGTATTTAAGTTTCTTTTTGTTTTCCCTATGGATTTTTTTTTTTACAATCTTTACAATCAATTTGATAAATCCCTGATTTCAATCTGTGCGGGCGGGGTGAGGGAGAATAGTTTAACCTCTCTAATAAACCACGGTTACTGCTACCATTTGTGCGGGTTAGAAACCACGCTTCTACTACCATAAATCCGGGATCGGGTTTTGTTACTGCTGTCTCTTAACGTGGATCTGCTTTCCTGCAAAGTTATCAATCACGAAGTTGCTTGCCTTGGGCCCATAGAAGGCAGCAATCGATTCATCTTTCTCTCTCAGATATATTGACATAAATAAATAATGATTCTCAAATACATAGAGTGAGTGAAAAAGATAATAAGCTAAACAGCAAAATAGCAAGGGAGCTGGAAATAATTCCTACGTGAGTGAATTTCCGTATAGGATTGAAAACAACTACGTGCACATCAATGAAGCAGCAGATAAATTGTATAATAGATGACTTTTAATAGAAACAAGTTGTCTGAATTAAAACAAATTAACAAAGAGATTTCGATCATTCAATTAAACAAAAATATAAACAAATAAATAACGATATTCTTACAATAGAAATAACCACACCATACCTCACGCTACACTCATGCTAACGTCCGAACCAGGAGCCACTTCTCCCTGGTCTGCCGGCCCAACTAAACCCCGCCGCTTCTCGGCTTCAGACCAGCTTGTCCATTAGAGCTTCAATCGCATCGCGAACTGGATGCTGATTCAAACTTTGAATCTGCTCAAAGAACTAAACGATGAATGATTGAATGATAACGTTCTGCCAGTGCACCACGTATATGAAGGTTCTGAGGTAGAGGGGAGATGCGCCGTAGACATTGCGCAGCGGGAAGGGTAAAGAGTAGAGAGAGGGGGTAAATACAAGGAGAAAGGGATATTGGCATAGTTCATAAATATTCCAGTCTAGGGAGGAGAACGACGTTACAATAATGAGCCGAAAAACACACTTTCGGTTCAAATCTTTTCATTTTTGTTGATTTTGATTAATTTATTCGAACTGTAATAATTTTTCGGTGCTAATTTAATGTTAAATCTGCTGATAATTTTGAAACTTATTAAATACTAAAGGGTGGTAAATTTCTTTAATGTTTTAACAGTTTCTTTATCTTCTGAAGAGTACTTTCATTTATCACTTTTTGTTTCTTGAATTTATTTATTCTTTTATGAATCATGTTTTCCAGAGGAAAATATATTATATTTCCATTTAGTCAGTTTGGTTGTCATGTATCCTGCATATTTTTCATGCATTTAGATTCAACACAAAGTTAGTGAACATGCTTAAAAACTCCCACTAACAATAGATATACACCTATTCTTTTTTCAATGTTTACGATCTCACTGATGAATTTTGTATCCAGCATTTCTTTGGACGGCTCAGAGATCTCTTCCTGTTGGACAATAATGAAGCATGACCTTAGGAACTCTATCTGAACTCATTCGTCGCAAATGATTCATCCAGTTGTTTTGGTGTCTATGTATGTATTCACTGACCGGTTCTAAATGTAGTTCTTTCAAGATATCATCATCGCAGAATTAAATTAATGTTTTTATTACCTTACCTCATATGTGTTTGTGATCCCATTTGGTATATCCTGCTGTATATCTCATGAATCTCATTTCACTAAAAGTTATTCTGCTATCTTCTCCTTTCCTCAAAGTCCATGCCTCACTGCCGTAGCAAAGTGCAGGTCTTGCTAAGGTTTTGTATAACCGTACTCTGGTATCTCTCTGGACTAGTTCATATTTGTTTTCTGTTGATATTTACATCGTACTGTTACTTACCATTAATTTTTTATAATTCTAGAGCCATATTGAGCCTCATTTCTTTAGATTCAGCTGTTTTAGACTCTATGGTGTTATTGTGTTTATTGTATGTTTTTCTGAAGAAAACGTCAGGTTGGTCAGCATCAGGGTTTGAATCTGTGATGTCCCAAATATAAGTCTCGTATCGTACCTAAACTTGCTCAGTTTTCCAACAGTTTTTTATCCCGTTAAATGCCTAAAAAAACACAGCTCTAAGCGAAGTGTACTTTTTGGTTTACAGACAAGTGACCTGAAGGTGGACAACTCGCACTTTGTGACGATGAGGAGACAGTTCAGTAATGCCATGCCAGCGTGGACAGCAACCGTCTGTCTGAAGTGAGCATGACTTCCTCGGAGTGAGTATTACACTGACTTAGAACTGGGACATTTCCTCATTGTACAGGACACAATACACTAGTGTGTTCTGTTTACAGAATGAAACTAGAAGAGAAATCAACTCCTACGCCTGGCAGCTTCCATATCCCTCCTCCATCTCTGTTAACTAGTCTGACAGCTCGCTACGGGCCGTCACGCGCGCGGAAATAAGTCTGTTTTATTCTTCCATTTCTGTCTCTGTTAGTTGTAAGTGGAAAGCATGGCATGTATGTGTATTAATTCTAACATTATGTTAATTTGTGAGGTTGGCAGCTTTGCTTATATTTTTATACTTAAGATATTGTGCCATATTTATACACACTCATAATGTGACACTAGATTTTGTGGTACTTTTATATTGCAGACTTTATGAAAGAAAATTTGTGGGTTTGTAATTTTAATACATACACTTTTTCATGTGCTGGGGTGTCACTTCAGAATTTGCCAATCTGAGGAACTATTCATAGTTAAATGTGGGAAATAACATTATGAGGTTCTTAATTCATAAATTAGTGAGTCATTTTTACATCTTACCTCATATTTTATATTTCTTTAAACCCGTGTTTAAAGAAACATAAAATATGAGGTAAGATGTAAAAAAATGACTCATTAATTTACGTACTGAGGAACTATATCTATTTAAAATACATTCAATTTGAAAGTAAAAAATGATAGTCCTTTTATTGAGTAGAAAACCAATATTAGTTAATTTTAAGATTCAAAGTTAGCTCTCACTCACTTTGAAATTCCAATTGGCATCCTCGTCTTATGATATTCTTGGATTTTAGTCTTTCTCAAAGTATTAATTTTTTTCATGTCCTCAGCTTGGAAGATGAACAAAGCTGGTGTTAAATCTCCAATATTTTGAACTGTGAGGTTTAATTTATGATTTACATTAAAATTCTTTATACCTCACCTCTTATCCAGTCTTCTGATTATACCAGTTTCAAAACCTAGGTAGTTTCATTTTGCATAATATCTCGTCGACTGATGTTATGTCATTCAGTAAAACTGCTTCATGCTCCCTGCGTTCAGATGAAACCAGTACAATTAGAAGAGTGGATATAAGTTGAGGTATAAAGAATTTTAATTTAAATCTCCGATCTCGTGGCAAAATATTCTTTGGTACTCAAATTCTTATGGGCTTTAAGGCTGTGTCAGTGAGATTCAGGTTTTCTTGAAGTTTCTTAAGGAGCTCTTGGTGACTTCCTCAGGAATAGTCACTGTGGCATATTGCAATGTACTACGTCATTTATTATTTCCCGTATTATCAACTTTTGTTCATTTGAGTGCCCAAAATAACAGTGCTTCTCAGAAAGAGAGTATATTAGGACATTTAAAGATTTAGAAAATGGATTAGATGAACATGAAGAACTGACGGATATGAATGCGAGAGTCCACATTTTCTGAACACAGAGTTAGTTGTAGGATCTGGAAAAATTTAATCCAGAAAAATTCCTGTTACTCACTTTAAAGAGAACTGAATGGGTCTAGTGCTAATCTGGTCATGAATGGTTGAAGAAAAATCTGTATTCTTCTTGATTAACTTTTTAGGAATTAACATTACGAGTTATTATTTAAGTAAAATTTTATCACTTCACCTCATATTCCTTTTCTTAGACCGGTTTTGGGACCTTCTTCTTTGTTTCTATCCCCAATATTTTCACGACAGTTGTTCAAGATGACATAACAACTGTTGTGAAAATACTGAGGATGGAACCAAAGAAGGTCCCAAAACCAGACTAAGAAGAAAAATATGAGATGTGATTATAACATTTTATTTGAAGAGAAAAATTATATGCTCAGACTGGGGCTTGAACCCAGGACCTTTGGCTTTCTATGCCAATACTCTACCAACTGAGCTACCTGAGCAAGTTCCAATCTAAATGCAAATTTTTCTCATATATACGCTGTTAATTCCCATTAACCAAATTCTATGAAACCTTTGCTTCTATCTTGCAAATGGCGGCTTCTTTATTAAGAAGACATGTATTTGGGAATTTTACATTACATTATAAAGCCAGTACAGCTTCTTTCAATGTTTTTATTATTAATTTCATACATCTTAATGATGGATAAATCATATTTGAAGAGAAAAATTATACATAGTTAAATATGGGATAAAAGAAACAAATATGAGGTAAGATGTAAAAAAATGATTAATTAATTTACATAAGAAAAATTATAGTAGTCTGAGCATATAATTTTTCTCTTTAAATATAATTTATCCATCATTGAGATGTATGAAATGAATAATAAAAACATTAATAAATGAGTTGGAGAAAATGTTTTAAACATCTCACCTCACAAAGTTGCGTGTCTTCACGATACCAGTTTCAAAAGTATAGTATTACTTCCATCTTCAGTCAAATTTCAACAGTTGGAATTGACTGAAGATGGAAGTAATACTATACTTTGAAACCGGTATCGTGAAGACACGCAACTTTATTAAAACATTTTCTCCAACTCATTTATTAATATAAATACCTCATAGTGTTTCCTCCCACTTTAAATTTAATTAAATAAAAATATTGAAAAAATTTTACTTAAATTGTATACTTCTGTCCATGATTTAACTCGAGCAGTCCAGTCCATAGCCAGACTGAAAGTAGAAGTGCCATTTTACATTTCAAACTGATTGAGTGATGTAGTAAAACTTAAAATATAATTAATATTAGTTTTAAAGTTAGCAATGTTTTAAATGGCTAGTTTTGAAGATTGGTAAGTTTTGAAATAAAAGCCTGGTATGTTTAGATCTCGTGTAACTAACAAGTGCTAAATGTATTTTAAGAGAAAAATTTGTGCCTGAACTGGGATTTTAACCACAGGTTTATCTGTTCAGGTGAAAAATTCTTCTCTAGAAATATTATTTGAAGAGTAGCCCAGAATCAAGACAAAACAGTTGAAGTTATAGATATTTCCATCCAAATATTATATCGGCCTACATTTATGTCATCGGATCAAACTATTAGATTGAGGAAGGTTTTAGATATACATAACAACTAAGAGAGAAGTAATATAGCTCCTCAAATAGGACTGAATCTTGGGTCTCCAGCTACCGCTTGGCTACCTAAAATGTTCAGATCTTTACCTACGTGACTTCATTATAATACAGAAATAAATATTGAAATTATTCATAGTTAAATATGGGAAGAAACATTATGAGGTTCTTTATTTGTAATTTATGAGTCATTTTTTAACATCTTACCTAATTAAAAATCATCGGAGAACATATTGTTTAAATAACTCACCTCATAGGATTCATGCTTCCATGATATCGCGATTTCAAACATAATCATGTTCATCGTCAGCCATAACTCCGACTGTTGAAATTCTTCGGCCGTCAACTATTCTATTGTCGCCATCTTCAGTGCTGCTATCTATGGTTGAATTTATGAACTTCGAAATCAATGTAATTTCGTTAGGGATATCAAAATTCATTGATCTATTTTGTTTTTCTGAATGTATATTTTTTCCCAAACTGTCAATTCCAAAGGTTTCTCTACTTGTTTTAGAAGTTTAGCTTCTCTTCCAATTTATGATGTTCTAATAAACTATGTGCAGCAATTGCAGATTTTTCAATTTCACAATTTTTAATATTTCTGAAATGTTCTTTTGTCCGAATTTCCAAATTCCTTTTGTTTTTCCTATATAAACTTTATTGCAATCCTCACAATTTATTTGATAAATTCCAGATTTCTTACTGTCTGGAACTTTGACTTTTTTATTGGTACTTAGAAGATTACCCAGACTAAATTTATTTATTGGTGCCAAAAAAAATGTTGTATTTGTCAAAAATTTTTTGAAATTTCCTATGCATTCAGGATGGTAAGTAATTTTCTTGTATTTTTTCTTTTCTTTGCAATTTTGTAAAGTAGTATATTCATTAAGTCTTTTATTGTGTTTGAATTTCTTCAACTTATTTATAATTAATTCTTAAATGGTTTTGATAAAGAATTAATTATAAATAAGTTGAAGAAATTCAAACACAATAAAAGACTTAATGAATATACTACTTTACAAAATTGCAAAGAAAAGAAAAAATACAAGAAAATTACTTACCATCCTGAAATGCATAGGAAATTTCAAAAAATTTTTGACAAATACAACATTTTTTTTGGCACCAATAAATAAATTTAGTCTGGGTAATCTTCTAAGTACCAATAAAAAAGTCAAAGTTCCAGACAGTAAGAAATCTGGAATTTATCAAATAATTGTGAAGATTGCAATAAAGTTTATATAGGAAAACACAAAGGAATTTGGAAATTCGGACAAAAGAACATTTCAGAAATATTAAAAATTGTGAAATTGAAAAATCTGCAATTGCTGCACATAGTTTATTAGAACATCATAAAATTGGAAGAGAAGCTAAACTTCTAAAACAAGTAGAGAAACCTTTGGAATTGACAGTTTGGGAAAAATATACATTCAGAAAAACAAAAATAGATCAATGAATTTTGATATCCCTAACGAAATTACATTGATTTCGAAGTTCATAAATTCAACCATAGATAGCAGCACTGAAGATGGCGACAATAGAATAGTTGACGGCCGAAGAATTTCAACAGTCGGAGTTATGGCTGACGATGAACATGATTATGTTTGAAATCGCGATATCATGGAAGCATGAATCCTATGAGGTGAGTTATTTAAACAATATGTTCTCCGATGATTTTTATGATTATACCTCATAATGTTTACTTCCCAACATTAATTAAATATCTTACCTCATATTTTATGTTTCTTCAAACACGGGAACTAGTTTTTGAGAGAAGGATCTCTCTCATTTTCAATCAACATTATGACTACCGGATTTTTGTTGGATCTCCA
The DNA here is from genome assembly GCA_030220185.1 of Diploptera punctata. NCBI lineage: Eukaryota > Metazoa > Arthropoda > Insecta > Blattodea > Blaberidae > Diploptera > Diploptera punctata. The sequence continues at coordinate 765,959 of JASPKZ010004590.1, read as the reverse complement.
TCAATAACGTTATTGATGGAGTTTCCAACGAAAATCTTCTTCAAACACAGGAACTAGTTTTCGAGAGAAGGATCTCTCTCGTTTTCAACCAACATTATGACTACTGGATTTTCGTTGGAATCTTCGTCAATAATGTTATTGATGGAGATTCCAATGAAAATCCGGTAGTCAATAACGTTATTGATGGAGATTCCAACGAAAATCCGGTAGTCATAATGTCGGTTGAAAATGAGAGAGATCCTTCTCTCGAAAACTAGTTCCCGTGTTTGAAGAAACATAAAATATGAGGTAAGATGTTAAAAAATTACTCATTAATTTACGAATATTGAAATTATGTAGAATCAGACCAATTACATTCTGTTATCTATGTTTTTTTCTAATAGATTATTTTATTTTTTAAATTGTACATAATTAAATCTTAATATTCATGCAAGCTATTTTAATAATTGTCTAACAGTTTTGAGTACCTAATAAAATTAATGGAGAATTTATTTAGGTAAAATTTTATCACTCGCCTCATATTTTTCTTCTTTCTTTAATTTAAACTGGTTTTGGAACTTTACACTTCAGTTCCATCATCAGTATTTTCTTAACCGTTGTTCTGTCATCTTTTGCTCCCTCTGTTGGTAGCCTGAAAAACCTCAAAATCAGGTCATTCTCCCTGGGAATTTCAAAGTTCATTAATTTCTCCTTTTAATTTTTTTAAATGAAAATCTACATTTTATGTAGAACAACGGTTACGAAAATACTGAACATGAAACTGAAATGTAAAGTTTCCAAAACTAGTTTAAATTAAAAAAAGAAGAAACATGAGGTGAATGATAAATTTTACCTAAATGAATATACTTCATAGTGTGAATTCCTAAAAAGTAATGAGATAACCTATTTTTCATTAATATTTAATTATGATTAGAGTCGTTAAGTCTAACTCAATTTATTACATAAGTAATTTTCCCATTGTACCGGACACTAACTCAGGTGATAGCATATGTGCATCTTAATCAGCAGATCTTAGTTCATAACCTTTTGGGGTTGAAAATTTCCAACATCAGGATAGGAAATATGGCAATCTAGAATTCTGATAAGTAAATAGTGCACTATATATTAAATTAATATTGGGAAGCTAAAGCTATTACTATGATAGAAATAAGTAAATTAATAAACACAATTAAAATTTTCTCTTTACCATTGATTTACAATAATTTAATTGTGTTTATTAATTACTTATTTCTATCATAGTAATAGCTTTAGCTTCCCAATATTAATTTAATAAATAATGCTATAGCTGTGTGGAGTCCCTTCATGTCTTCTTCAGGTAGAAGCCATTCATGTGTATTTGTGAATGATGATTCATTGCAATTGAATGTGGGGCCAGTAGAGTAAAGGTAAAGGAAGGATTCTTGCTTGGATGGGAATGAAGCCTGGATTAGCTCAGTGGTCTGAGCATTAGCACGGAAAGCTAAAGGTTCGGGGTTCGATTCCCGGTTCAGGCAAAAAATTTTTCTCTTTACCATTGATTTACAATAATTTAATAGTGTACTATATGCTTCAATTAAATTCCAAATGCCAATGTGGTACATACTGCTTGTTGAGAGTTGTTCATATAACTCACAATAAGATTGGCATCTCACCTGATGTTTATCAATGAGAAAGTGCTATGTGCCAACACCAGGTTTTACCTTTTTCCTTCTTTTCATCATCATTCCTCATACACACACCTACACTACACATATGCAGTGGACACTGGTTAATTTGACATTCGATAATTCAAATAATTGGTTAATTCGAATATAAGTACAATCTCCTTGAAACTCCTATTTAAAATAATGTTAAAAATCCATTTTTTTATATAATAAATTTGGGAATTTTTAACATTATGAGGTTTTATTAATAAGAATTAAATGAATCGTGAATTCTTCTTACCTCATAAAGAATAAATTAAAGAAATTTAAACAACAGAAAAGGTTACAGGAATACACCACCCTACAACGTTTCCAAGAAAGATGAAAAATTCAAGAAATTTACTTACTATCCTGAAGTTCATGATAAGTTTCAAAAAATTTTCAGAAAATTTAATATAACATTGGCTCCAATTAACACATTCAGCCTGGGTAATCTTCTGTTAACTAATAATAAAGTTAACACCCCAGACAACAGAAAATCTGGAATTTATCAAATTGATTGCAAAGATTGCAATAGGATATATATATATAGGAAAAACAAAAAGGAACTTGGAAACTTGTAAAAAAGAACACTTCAGAAACATAAAGAATGGAGAAATTGAAAAATCAGCTATAGCAGCACATAGTTTATTAGAGAATCATAGAATTGAAAAAGAAGCAAAACTTTCTAAACATCTATTCAAACCTTTGAATTTAACAGTTTGGGAAAATATATATATTCAAAAAACCATACTAGAGCCATGAACTTTGAGATTCCAGACGAACCGAGCTTGATTACAAAAATTCTTAAAAAATACAACAGATGGCAGTTTAGAAAATGATTCCTTCAAAAGAACACCAGATGGCAGTTTAGAAAATAATTCCTTCAAAAGAACACCAGATGGCAGTTTGGATAATTAGCAGCAAAAGAAAAAATTGACAGTCGTGATTACAGTTGAGGACGGTGACTACGGTTGCTGATACTGCAGTGCTGTGTTTAAAAAAAACATAGAAGTATGAGGTGAGAATTCGCGATTCATTCAATTCTTATTAAAAATCCATGTTTAATTCAACGTTTTGAAGCCATAATTCAATTTATTGATAATGAAAAAAGCATCTGAATTCTATAAAAGTTTAAATATGATTGAAAAATTCCAAGAATTCATTTAGTACCCGCATTCCTAGTTGCTTTTTGTTAAAGTCCCATTAAATGGCAAGTGAACTGGACCATATTGTCCAGTGCTTTTTGTCATCGGGTACAATACATAGACACCCAGCCCTCGCTCATAGCCCAAAAACTGAGAATAATGCATGTATCCTGCCTTACTTTTACAGTACAGGTATACATGTACACATTACAGTACAGTTAATAACTTCAGTCAGTACAAATCTATTAAGTGACTCAGTTCACAATGACAAAATGCGGAGTGTAGACCCATTTAACATTAGCAAAAAAAGTTGAAGTGCTCAAGGAAGTAGAAAAAGGAACAAAGAAGAAGTGTGCTATTGCCGAGGAATATGGAATACTGGCGATCACTTTATCTACCTACATAAAGAATAAAGAAAAAATAATGGAGAGTTGGAACCCACAAAGTGGTTGGTTGGTATCTAATGTCAAGCACTTGATAATGAAATCATTCGCTCTCTTGCACTCCAATATTTAGCAGAAAGGCTGGTCTCTTCTACAAAAGCTGGACAACGGAGGAGAAGGTTTCTTTCCATATCTTCATTTAAATTGCAAAAAGGGCATTTAGGTGAATCTGTTATGCTAAGTCTGTGTAGGTGTTTATTCAGGCAGTCATGTCCCATTAGCAGTCTGAATATTGCTACTGCAGATTTTCTTTGTAATGCAGATTTTTGTAGTAATGTCATAAGCTTGTAGATTTTCCCATTCCTTTCCAGATGTTTTGGTGGTGTATTCTTCTCTAAGTTTATTGATACATTTATTTGAGATAATTCTTTTGATAGAGTGAAAGGAAACTGGAGTAGAAGTTGGCTTCGAAACAATTTTGCTACCCTTCCTGGCCAGAAAATCGGCTATTTCATTGCCTGTCACTCCACAATGGGCCGAAATCCATTGAAGTACAACTTTTTTATGTAGACGGGATAACTGTTTTATTATTTTGTGACATTCAATAATTTTGATGCTTTTGGGTGTTGTGTCTCGTGTTATAGCAAGAATGGCTGCTTTGGAGTCGCATAGAATTACAACTTTTGTAAATTTTTGGATGTACCTACAAAGTGGTGGAAGTAGGAAATGCATAAGAGGAGATGAATTTCATGAAATTGATGAGTGTGTGTTCAAATGGTTCAAATAATTGCTTGATCGTAACATACCATTGAGTGGCCTATTAGTGTGTGCTAAGGCCGAAGAATTTTCAGAAAAGTTGGGCGTTAAAAATTTTAATGCAAATGGAGGTTGGTTCAGTGGTGTTTTCAGGAAAGAAATGGCATTTCATTTAAAAAGGTGCAGTGAGAGTGTTTCAGTTAATAGGGAAACAACTAATGAGTGGATTATCTGAATCAAAAGACATCTTTAATGCAGATGAAACTGTACTTTAGTTTAGTTTGCATGAAATAAATTTATTTCAGGGTTCAGTACTATGTAAAATAAAGTGTCTTTTGATAATTTGAAGTTTCGATAATTCAAATTTTTAATAATTCCCCCTTAATTTCGAATTTAGAAGTGTCCACTGTATTTATAAATTGGTTTGTATTAATGCATACTTTTAACCTTATCATTTATTAAGTTGCTCTTTTTTAAATAACACTGAATCAAAATTGGATTACTTCATTTGAAACTTTGTTAGATGCTTCAATAACTAAATTTGGCATTTATTGATTTAATTTAATTTTATTTGCATGTTGATTGGTGGCAGAGGCAGTAGGTCCCGTGTGTCGAGTCTAACACGTTCACAAGTTGCTTCCATTAAAAGTTTTGCAACTACATTCAATTTCTCCAACATCAACGCTTCCAACACACTGGGAAGGTAAGAAGGGCTTTGCTATGCATGGCATGCGTTATTCAGAGGTTGCCTGCAACTCACACAGAAAGCTACGGAAAGGATTTCAAACTTTATGGGGCGTACCCATTGGGATGAGCCCCAGTGCTTCTGTATCTGACAGATGTGCCTTTATGGCTGTATTATTAGTCATAATATCCTCTGCAGCTAATAAAATAAAGAAAATTATTGTAAAAAAAATTTGGTTCCAGAAAAATTATAAATTGGCAGAGACAAATTATTGTAGGGGGAAAATAAAGAACTATGAAATTTTGATGTTATATTTTAAATTAGCATTTTCCAGAATTGGATATAGTTTTATTTTAGAAAGAAAAATTATGTACAAACTGGGAGTCGAACCCTGGACCTCTGACTCTGTATGTCAGTGTGGTAACTGTTATGCTATTCGAACTTCCGATAGAAACATCAAATTTCTTTCTATTTATACAATTCTCCTTTCATCACTATCAACAACATCATCTGACGACTTCTTTCCGAAGAATTTTTTTGAGAATTTAAACATTACTTTTAAGTTTATTTAATTAAATTTATAGTGGGAGGAAACACTATGAGGTATTTACATTAATGAATGAGTTGGAGAAAATGTTTTAACATCTCAGCTCATAAAGTTGCATGTCTTCACGATACCGGTTCAAAAGTATATTACTTCATCTTCAGTCAAATTCCAACTGTCGAAGCATTTTCTCCAACTCATTCATTAATTACTTCGGATGAAAGGAGAATTAATTGTATAAAGTAGAAAGAAATTTGACGTTCCTATCAGAAGTTCGAATGGCGTAACGGTTACTGCACTGATGTACAACGTCAGAGGTCTGAGATTTGACTCCCAGTTCGAATGTAATTTTCTTTCTAAAATAAAACTATGAAATTTACCCAGTTAGTATGATGTAAATTTTTTGTTGAAACTCCTTTAGCTCTCTCTCTCTTTCTTTATCTTTCTTTTTTCTCTTTACCTCTTTTTTCTTTCTTTCTTTCTCTGTCTCACTCTGTTTTTCTCTTTCTCTTTTTCATTTTGTTTCTTTCTCTCTCAATCTTTTATTTTACAGTTCTTGAATTGATTCTACAGATAAACAACAATACTCCTAATATGTTTATTGAAATTTTATTTGCTATAAATATCAATAAGTTAAACCAATGAACTTGGTAATGCCAAAATGCACAGGAATCCTATGTTAGATATAGCAACAATAAATGTTGAAGACCCCAGATTAAGTCCTATCTCAGGAATCTCTTTTTTGTCCAATAGCATATTTCATAAATTTTCAATAATTATCATGATAAATATAAAATTTGTCCCTGGTTAAAATTTGATTATAACATTTTTCTAAAAATTAAATTAATAAATCCATAGCATAACTTGAAAGATCCAATGGCTTATTGATGTGATTGTTAGCAGATGATAAAAGGACACAATCGCTTCAACCTTAGTTTCATTCATGTAGCTACTCAGTCAGAACTTGTGCTAAAAAATAAAATTCTATGATATGTTATAAAAAGATATTTCTGGGGTTCAAAGATTGGGTTTTCTGTTTAATTTCCCCTTTCCAAACTTTTATTTTCATCTATGGGAAATATTCAGGAATTATTGTCAGTTCAGTTTCAAGAAATTGGTTGGTTGGTTGGTATCTAATGTCGAGCACTTGATAATGAAATAATTTGCTCTCTTGCACTCCAATATTTAGCAGAAAGGCTGGTGGAGTACAATAAACTAATAAATTAATGAGTCACTTTAACATCTTACCTCATAAACTAGTTGTAACCGTTTAGTAGTAGGCACCACATGTGGTGGTTACGTCACCCATAGAGAGAAAGTAGGTATAGGAAGGAAGGAGAAATGAACCCCTAGGCCTCGAATACTGTAATACCATCAGGGTCGAAAGAAACAAGAGGTCAGTCAAGGGAGACTGGATAGAATGTTTGTAGTCTTCTCCATTCACCTGTCTGTTCACCTCTCTTTGGTCCAAAAATTTTCCTAAGTACTTTATTCTCAAATACTTGTAATCTACCTTAACTTGTAATCTCCTTTCCTCCCTTAAAGTAAGAGTCCATGTTTCGCATCCATATAATATAACTGGTAGAATAATAGTTTTATATATTTTCAGTTTAACGTTTTTTGAAAGGAGTTGGGACATCAAAAGTCTCTGCAATGCATAATAGCATGCATTTCCAGAATTTAGCCTATGTTTAATTTCTTTGTGTATCTCATTCCTATTTGTAATTATTGTTCGTAGGTATTTGAATTCAGCCACTTCCTCGAAATTTCCCTCATTTGTCATTAGCTGTCCATTTCCATTATATAATATATTTCTACGTGTGACCATATATTTAGTTTTATTGATATTTACTTCCAGTCCCAATTTCTTAGTGCTACTCAATAGTGTGTGCGTGTTGGCCTTTAGAGGTAGAAATCACTATGAAGTTTAATTTAAGATTAAATTAAAATGCTTTATATGCCTCTCTTCATATCCAGTCTTCTAAGTAGATCATGATTTCAAAGGCTTGGTGGCTTCTTCTTCTTCCTTTGTTGGTGGACCGATAAACTTCTGGATCCAGTCAGAATACACAGGAATTTTGAAGTTCATAAGTTTTTCTTTCTTGTTTTTTTTTTTGTGGATTTTGTTTCAATAAAAATGAAAAAATTGAAGAAGAAAACATCAGAAATTTATCAGATCAAATGCAGGGATTGTGACAAAATTTACATAGGAAAAACACACAGAAATTTGAAAACAAGTGTGAAAGAACATCTTAGAAACATTAAAAATGGTGAAGTGGAAAAAGTCAGCAGTAGCACTCACTACTGGCTTTATAAGTAATGTTTAAATTCCCAATAAGAAAGTCTTAATCAAGAAGCTGCCATTCGCAAAAATCGTAGCAACGGCTCTTAGCATTTGGGGTTAGGGAATTAACTATATATAAGAGAAAAATACATGATTAGATTGGATGCCTAGGTAGCTGACTTGGATAGAACATTGACATAGAGAGCCAAAGGTCCTGGGTTCAAACCCCAGTCTAAGCGTATATTTTTCTTTTCAAATATAATTTGTCCTTCATTAAGATGTTTAAAAACAAATAATATTAACGTCAGCAGTAGCTGCTCATACTTGGTCCGAAAAACATGTAATTGAATCAAAAGTCAGTCTAATTAAACAAATAGAAAAACAAAAGGAACTCACGGTTTGGGGAAAAAATCCACATTAAAAAAAAACAAGAAAGGAAAAGTTATGAACTTCGAAATTCCTGCAGATTCTGACTGGATCCAGAGCTTTATTGGTCCACCAACAGAGGGAAGAAGAAATAGTTCTTCTTACTTATTTTAAGAATTCACACTATGAGGTATATTCATTTAGGTAGAATTTTTAGAACAAAATGAGGTGAGTTATAAAAATTCTACCTAAATAGTTCTTCTGATCGACATAACATCAGTCGACAAGAAAGTACTGAAGATGAAGCGACCAAGGCTTTGAAATTGCGATCTACTTAGAAGATTGGATATGAGGAGAGGTATGAAACATTTTAATTTAATCATAGGAGTTAGAGTATTTATGACTCACCTCATATTTGTAGATTTCTTGAAGACCAAGGTTTTGATATGTTATGTATAATTATCAATTCTTTCTAACTGATGATTCGGCAGTTGATGATCCTGTAGGTTGGTTTCTGCTCCCTCTGTTGGTTGACCAATGAACTTCCAAATCAAATTTTTTCTCCAGGAATTTCAAAATAATTATTTTCTTTTTATATTTGTGGATGTAAATTTTCTGCCAAATTGTGAATTCCTTGGATTTATCTAACTGTTCAAGTAATTTTACCTTTGATGATCTTGAAGAAGATTTCTGGGCTGTAGGCCGTAGTCTCGAGGCTTGAAGTTCCTCGACGTTTCACCAGAAACTGCATCTGGCAAAACATCGGGGAACTACAAGCCTCACGACCATGGCCTACAGCCCAAAATCTTCTTCAATATCATCATAACAACTCTGGCCGTGAAAGCATAAGTCAATACAATTTTACCTTTGTTTCGATTCTATGTCTTTCTGACCATACAGAACTGTTGCTATTGTTTATGATACAGAACAGTATACAATATTAATTAATAGTGAGTGGAGAACATATTTTTAACGACTCACCTCATATAATTTCAAATTTCTTTGATACCAGTGGTTTCAGACAATATCTTGTCCCTCTTCATGCCATGACTGATTTCAAATTTCTTTGATAGTGGCGGTTTCAGACAATATCTTGTCCCTCTTCAGTCATGGCATGAAGAGGGACAAGATATTGCCTGAAACCGCCGGTATCAAAGAAATTTGAAATTATATGAGGTGAGTCGTTAAAAATATGTTCTCCACTCACTATTAATATAACCTCATTACTTCCCAATATTAATTTAAAAGTATACAATATGCTGCATCACACAAATTAATATGTAGTTGGACAGCACTATTAAGGGGTGTCTCTTTAGTTTTGATCTTAAGAAGTGTCGATGATAGTCTTGTGTTTATAGAAGAGAATGTTTGTGTTTTTATCAGGGCTAGAGCTTCCAGCCAATTGGACTTGCTTCAGTTTATCTAGCTGCCGCATGCTACACATACCAGAAACTTGTAAATATTACTAACCCACATGTATTATTGTAGCATCACTCTTTATGTGCCAAGTGATCAATTTGCTTTTATTTTTTGAACCAGCAAATTGTGCAGTTTCATATCAAATATTATATTAACTCAGCTATATTTTTGTACATTACATATGTAACTAACTTGTAACTGATAACACAGGGTGACCATATACAGCAAAATTATATTGAATCTCTTTAAGCCACTAGTATTTGAAAAATATTTAAATTTGAATTGTGGGTATTTGGAGTGAGTGTGTCTTAAGTAAATATGTAATAATATTATAAATATTAAACATGATTTATGTTGAAATTTCCATTCATACTGTCCAACTGACATAGTAAAGATCACTGAAGAGGAACATTGAAAATTTTCCGCTATTAATATTTGTTATTTAATAAATTAATGAGTCATTTTAACATCTTACCTCATATTTCATATTTTTTAACACGGTAACTATAGTTTTCAAATTATCTTGTCATTCATTTTCAACCGCCATTATCACTACCGGATATTCGTTGGAATCTCCCTCTATAACGTTGCCATCTGGTGTTGATTTGACGAACTTTGAGATATTGTTGCCATCTGGTGTTGATTCGATGAACTTCGAGATGAGGTCACGTTCATCCGGAATGTCGAAATTCATAGATTTAAATTTGTTCTTCTGTATAAATATTTTCTCCCAAACTGTCAAATCCAAAGGTTTTTCCAAATGTTTTAGAAGTTTAGCTTCTTTTTCAATTCTATGACCTTCCAACAAACTATGTGCTGCAATAGCTGATTTTTCAATTTCACCATTTTTAATATTTCTAAAGTGTTCCTTTTTATTTTAATATTAAAAATGGTGAAATTGAAAAATCAGCTATTGCAGCACATAGTTTGTTGGAAGGTCATAGAATTGAAAAAGAAGCTAAACTTCTAAAACATTTGGAAAAACCTTTGGATTTGACAGTTTGGGAGAAAATATTTATACAGAAGAACAAATTTAAATCTATGAATTTCGACATTCCGGATGAACGTGACCTCATCTCGAAGTTCATCGAATCAACACCAGATGGCAACGATATCTCAAAGTTCGTCAAATCAACACCAGATGGCAACGTTATAGAGGGAGATTCCAACGAATATCCGGTAGTCATAATGGCGGTTGAAAATGAATGACAAGATCATTTGAAAACTATAGTTACCGTGTTTGAAAAACATGAAATATGAGGTAAGATGTTAAAATGACTCATTAATTTATTAATTAAGAACCTCATAATGTGTTTCCCAATTTTAACTTTGAATATTTGTTATATTTAGTAATTTTCTAGCTGTTACATTGAATTGATTATTAAATAGGATATTGCAGCTATTTTTAGACATTAATTTGAACTCCATATAAGAAAATAGGTTGGCTAAATTTTCAGAAATTATTGTTAAATTAATACTCTTTCATCATCATCTTAAGGCACGACAACTTCAAAAGTGAAAGTTTTGGCCTTCTCAACGATCCTCCTCCATGCCAATCTGTCTTTTGCCATATTTAAATTAGTCACTTTCATTTTCTTAGATCGTTCATTGTGTCATCCTCCCATCTGATCTTTAGTCTTCCTACAGCTCTGCCTCCTATAGGTTTCCATTTGTAGTTTTTTGACCAGTCTCTGATCATCCATTCTTATCAAATGTCCAAGCCAACCAATTCTGAGAGATCTTATATGGTTTACTATGTTCTGTTTTTTTATTAATTTGTTTGATTCATTATTTGTTTTGATTCTCCAACAGTTATCAGTTCCTCTATTTGGTCCAAATATTCTTCTTAAAATTTTTCTTTCAGAAATTAGTAATTTCTGTTTTATTGTTTCTTTTAGGACCCAAGTTTCACAAGCATATGTAACTACTGGTCTAATGAGTGTTTTGTATAACCTTATTTTTGCAGTTTTTGATATTAATTTGCTTTTAAATAAGGTTCTATTTGCAAAATAAGCTTTATTCCCATTTACCAATCTTTCCTTAATTTCCTCTTCTAATGTATTATGTCCATTTACTGTGGTACCTAAGTATTTGAATGATTCTACTGTGTTAATTTGCATGTCATCAATTTGTAGATTTTCAGATTTTCTATTTTGATTACTACATTTTGAATATTTTGTTTTCTCTTGATTTATTATTTTAATATTCTTTGCCATTTAATATTATAGACTATTCAACTCATGCCCCAAATGACCTCAATGTCCAATCACATTTCAATGAATTTTGATTTACAACCAATCAGAGTCGTTTTTCACCTCGATTTTATCACTTTCATTTTATCAAGTGGCTCCCAGATTGTATATATAGTGCACGAATGTAACCAGATTCTGTTTGCTAGATATAATAGAAAAACATTCATAGCAATTTATTATACCATAAAAAAAGAAACCACTGTTTGCACTTTCTTAAATGTATTATTTCCCAGGAATTAACGTTGCAGAAAAATATAATTGACATATTTACATCATAGGACATCAGAAATTAATAACCTGTAATGATGTGTTTCATTTTTTCTCCACTAGGGTGTATTCTTACAATATTGCGATTCTATTTGTCAATAAATATGATCTGGTTGCAGTGATGAACAAATGAAACATAATGTTTTTCCATTTGTTTTCAAACATCGCCCTTTACATTAAATATATAAATATTTTAAAATAATGATATTTAAATAATGATTTGTGAGTAAACAGCTTAATTTTATTCGTTAAATAGTCCTAGCAAATGCCACTCTTGATTTCCAAATTCTGTACATAAATTTGGAAATCACTCGTGGCATTACTTATGAAAAATCACCTCATCTAATATTGTTTTCTTTTCTGACCATTTCAGTTTCTTTACCATTCTTTGAGATATATGTAACATTTCATTTTTCTTTGAGTATTTATATAAAAATAATTATCTTTATAGAATTAAGCAACGGTGTGTTTTGTTTATGATTTAACTTATAGAGAGTATTTCGTAAGTGATGTCCAAAATGTAGGGATGAGAAGCAAAAATGTTTCAATAAACACAGAAATGAATTGTTTTGAAAGAGTGGGTGTGTGTGTGATTTTTTTTTTTTGACTCACAGATTACTAAGTACTAATTCTAACAAAAGCAGAGACAATTTAATTTATCAGTCAAAAGACAAGCACAGCATTCAAGTGAAACCTATAATGGACGTTGATTTATATAAACTATAAATTACCTCATTGAGTTACTTCCTATCATTCATTTTGAGAATTTTCCTCACCATTGAGGGTTTTCTCCGACCAATCTTAATTATCAACATGATTTCAAAATATATATATATATAAATGTCTGTGGACTTACAGACTATCAGTTGTAACAAACATTCACAAATTTTATAATAAATTTGGGAATTTTTAACATTATGAGGTTTAATTCATAAGAATTGATAAGAATTAAATGAATCGTGATTTCTTCTTACCTCATACTTCTATGTTTTTTTAAACACAGCTGAGGATGGTGACAATGGTCGCTGATACTGCAGTGCTATGTTTAAAAAAACATAGAAGTATGAGGTAAGAAGAAATCGCGATTCATTTAATTCTTATTCACAAATTTCCCTAATTAAAGTTCTCCATCGTTCTCTGTCCTCTGTGTCTTAATCCGTTACAAATTTCCTCATTGAATTTGAATGTTATTCTTCTAGGTTATTCTTGGTCTTCCTTTTCTGCTCCTTCTTTGAATTTTCCATGCATTGACAGCCTTTGGTAGTCTTCCATCCTGCATTCTTCTTAAGTGTCCATACCATTTTAGCCTTCTGTGTTCAATCTCATCCATTGTACTTCTTTCTGCATTCATCCATTTTCTAATTATTTCCAGTCGAGATTTTTTTGGCAGCTCTTCTCCAAAAATTCATTTCAACTGCAGTTATTCTGTTAACATGTTGTGTCATTGTCCAAACTTCCGATGCATATAACATTATACTTTCTAGTGTGGACTTATAAATTAGTTGTTTTGTTCTGTTATAGAGTTTAACATTCCTATGATTTTTCTTCCATTATTGATCATTTATGCTATTTCTTTATTTGATGTTCCATCTTTCTCTATAATTGATCCCAAATAACAGAAACTATTGCTCTTCTTCATTTTTACCCCTTCAATATATATTATTCATCTGGGTCATTTGTTGAATATTGTTTTTTTTTTTCAGTCCCAATTTCTGATATGTTGTTGACAACTGATAACACATACAATTTGCATCTTCTCCATCCTGCGTTATAATTATCTGATCATTGGCAAAAAGGAAGTGATTTTAAACAGTGTTGGTGGCATTGGGCCTCCCTGTAACAATCCTTCTGAGACCCTATTTTAATTTGACATTATTTTTCTTATATATTTCTTATATTACTTGAATTCGGGCTTCATCAATGTTTGCTATACATAATACCTCCCATAATTTTGCTCTTGGTTTACTGTCATATGCTTTCTCTAAATCTATAAAACCAATCCAATCTCCTTTGATTTATTTCCACATTTCTCACGATGTGTCCACAAATATATAATCTATACAATATTGACATTGCTTTTCTATTCCATTGTAACATTTTTCTATTTTGTTTTTTTAGTGCCCAAGCTGAGCAAAACATTTCTTCCACTTACTTGTGTTTTGCACTCTTTTAACTTTATTATCTAACCTTTCTTGGTCAACTCTTGTTTTTTCGACCCCGATGCTATTAGGGCATCCGAGGGCTAGGGAGTCTTTCCTTTCTTCCATTTCTTCTTTCCTTTGTTTTCTTTTCTTCTCCAGAAAAGCCTGACCAGAGGCTATAAGATGGCAGCCCCATCACTGGTCTTGCCTTCCTTTGGCCAGCAACCAATCGAAGGGACTATTATTATGCTTTTCAAGTCTTATACGATCTAACTTTAGAGGAACAGGCAATAACACAACATGAGAAAATGTTACGATTAACAACAACAAAATGGGAAAAAAGGCAGTTACAACCAAGCAAGTTGAAAACACAAACAAGTTTCTTGTCCAAAGTAATGGAAATAAAAACAGATTTGAATCTTCCTAAATCTAAAGAAAATATTTTGATCAGAGATAACCCTCTTACTTTTGAACCAATTAACATTCAGCTAAATCTAGAAGAACCAGTTACAAAATCTGAAACTCCCACACTTGTACTAAAAGCTCTAGCATTAGAAGTTGTGAATAAGAGATATCCACCAGAAGAATGGTTACATGTCTACACAGATGGATCTACTATTGATAACAACTCAGGATCAGGAATTACATGTGCATTATTTTCATTTTATCAACCAGCAGGATACCACACAACAAATTTTGATGCAGAAGTAACGGCTATTCATATTTCACTCCAACAATTACTATACAGAATAAATAAATTTCAAAATGCGGTCATACTCTCTGATTCTAAGGCAGCAATATATGCAATAAATTCACACAAAATGAAGTCAATACAAATTAAAGAGTGCTACAAAATGATTCAACAACTCCAAAAACTACAGAAAAGAATTCAATTGCAATGGATACCTGCACATTGTGGAATTGCTGGAAATGACACTGCTGATTTTCTTGCCAAAAAAGGCTCCAATTTAATTCAGAATACTACTAAAAGCTTACCTTTCACATCCATAAAAAGAATAGTTAAAAACAAATATAAAATCAAACAAAACCAAGACCTATGTAATAAAGCCAAAGACAAAAAATGGAATATTTTAGTAAAGAAGCCAGATATTATTCCAGAAATTCCACGTAAAACTACAGTAGCAACATTTAGACTGCTTACAGAACATGACTATTTAGCCAAACATTTATATAAAATAGGAATCTACATGAATCCAAATTGTCCTCTATGCAATAAAGACGAAGAAAATGAATGAAGAACACCTACAAACTGTGAAGTATTACCTGTTGGATCCACAATAGAGAAATATTGGAGAGCAAGAACGCTAATGGCTTCGGTGCCAAGGCCCAGCATTTGAAAACAACAACAGTCTTATACGAAAATTTCCCAGAAATTTTCTATAGGATCATAACAGGCCTTGGCCTAATACTTGGAAGGATGAAGAAGAAGAAGATCACTTTAACTAGGCATTTCATCAGGGAATTCATTAATGCATATTACACTGTAATGTGTTACTTACTATCATAATGTTTTTTAAATTGATTTTCTAATTAATTCTTCAGTTAACATGTTCATACTATAGATTTATAATTTGGCAGCAAAAAATGCAGGGTTTGTACATTCTTACCTTCGCTGTACATTTCCCACTATGCAGACTGTTGTTCTCCTTTGTCCCTCTTTTTTATTCAATCACATCAGTATCATATTGCTTGAACAGCGGCTGATATCGCCATGAAAAAATATGCTGATGTAACTTAATCCTTTCCAGGTTACAAGTAAACCATGTGATCACTGGGAATCCCAGCATATAGCTGACTAGGAGAGAGTTACATCATAGAAATCTGGGGCATGAGTAGTATGACTACAATTTGTTCAGTGTCAAGCTATAGCTATCTTTCTATTACATCTTGCTGGAGTTCCTCAATTCTTGGGGCTATAAATTTGTACCATGCCTCGTATATTCACAAACTTCATTATTGTTATAAAATTACAATTGGAAATAACATTATGATGTTCTTCTTAATAACATTATTTATTTTTCTTTGGTGAGAACCGTACGCCTTCGCGTGTGTTTCTTATTTTGTATTGAACCAGTGGTTTCAAATTTAGTCACAAGAATGTATTTAAAATACAATAGGAAATAACATTAAGAGGTTTTTAATAGTGAGTGGAGAACATATTTTTATCGACTCACCTCACATATTTTTTAATTTCTTTGATACCGACGGTTTCAGACAATATCATGTCCCTCTTCAGTCATGGCTTCCACTGATGAAATTCTGTGATTGTTGATTTCTCTAATGACATCACCTCTTGTGCTGTCATCTTTCGTTGGGATTATAAACTTTGTAATTAAATTTTTATCCACCGGTATATCAAAATTCATAGATCGATATTTATTCTTCTGAATGAATATCATTTCCCAAATTGTCAATTCCAACAGTATATCCACTTGTTTCAAAAGTTTTGCCTCTTTTTCAATTTTATGATGTTCTAGCAAACTATGTGCAGCAATTGCTGATTTTTCAATTTCACAATTTTTAATATTTCTAAAATGTTCTTTAGTGTGTGTATCCAAATTCCTTTTTGTTTTTCCTATGTATACTTTGCTATATGAGGTGAGTCGATAAAAATATGTTCTCCACTCACTATTAATGATATAACCTCATAATGTTTACTTCCCAATATTAATTTAAATATATTAAGAGGTTTGTTTAATAATTAAAACATTTTGTCTGTTCATTCTTACCTCTTAGAGTTGTTTTTGTCGAACATGTTTCAGATGGAGCTAAGAAGCTCTGAAACATATGTTCGACAAAAACAACTCTAAGAGGTAAGAATGAACAGACAAAATGTTTTAATTATTAAGGTGAATATGTTGCGTCTTACCTCATAAAAGTTAAGTTCTTTTAGGACATGTTTCAAAACACACTTGTTTCATCTTCAGCTTGTCCAGATTGTTGATTTTTAAGTTGTTGGCCCTGGATGTCGACTCCCACTCCATCTTTTGGTGGGAGAAGTATTTGATATGCAAATTCTTTTTCTTCAAATATAATTTGTCCTTCAGTGAGAAGTGTTAAATCATTAATGAAAGCATCAAAAGAAGCACTACTGGCTTTATAAAGTAGTGTTAAAATTCCCAATAAAAAGTCTTCTTAAATAAGAAGATTGAGCAAATGCTTGTAGCATTTGGCGATCTGGAATTAACAATCTATAAGAAACATTTGTGTTTAGATTGGAGCTTCTCAGATAGCTCAGTGGTAGAGCATTGGCGTAGAAAGCCAAAGGTCCTGGGTTCAAACACCAGTCTGAGCATATAATTTTTCTCTTCAATTATAAATTATCCTTTAGTGAGAAGTGTTAAATTAATAATAAAAACATTTAACTTTTACAGGAATTAAACACTATGAGATTTAATTTATGGTAAAATCAAATGTTTCTTACCTCTCCTCATACAAATCTTCTAAGTAGATCACGATTTCGAGACCATAATGGTCTCATCTTCAGTACGATTTTTGCGACTGATGTTATGTCGATCGGAAGAAACTCTTCTTCTTCCCTCTGTTGGTGGACCGATGAACCTCTGGATCAGGTCAAAATTTGTGGTAATTTCGAAGTTCATAAGTTTTCCTTCGTTTTTCTTAATGTGGATCTTTTCCCAAACCGTGAGTTCCTTTTGTTTGTCTATTTGTTTAATTAGACTGGCTTTTGATTTAATTAAATGTTTTTTGGACCAAGCATGAGCAGTTACTATGACTTTCCCACTTCTCCATTTTTAACGTTTCTAAGATGTTCTTTCACATTTATTGGAGATTTCGGTTTTTTTATTTGCATTTGAATGTTGTTCTTGTTTCATGGTAAATTTGATTGATGCTGCTTTCGTTGTTCAGCGAGATCCAAGAAGCAGAAAAAATACTCTTATAAGCAGTTGATTTTCAGATCCCTATTTACTGGAACCTGTTACTTCTTTTCATTTTTACTTCTGATCCCTATATTTCAGATCACCATTTTTTAAACATTTTGTATTATATTTGTGATTGTACGAAATACCAGGGTTAATATAATATAGTTGTGATTAAGATTTGTTGCCACATTTAAAGACCAGGGACCAACGTCAAACTGTGGAGACTATAAATAATGAGAAAAATTGATTTAGCAGTTTTCTAAAAAATTTAAATTTTGTATAACTTACGACTTACAAAAAAAAATGTTGCCATCTGAGAACTTGTGATTTATGTGGTCACCCTGAATTCAGTGTGTTTTCTACGTTATCATGTTTATATAATTAAAGCTTTGTCATATTTATTAATTCTAGTTGTGATTTAACCCAAACTTAGCTCTATTAAGATTAATAGTGAGTGGAGAACATATTTTAATCGACTCACCTCATACATTTTCAAACTTCTTTGATACCGACGGTTTCAAAGAAGTTTGAAAATGTATGAGGTGAGTCGATTAAAATATGTTCTCCACTCACTATTAATGATATAACCTCATAATGTTTACTTCCCAATATTAATTTAAATATATCTATTAAGATTACCTGAATATAAAACAATTACAGTCCATTCACATCACGCTCTCCATTATTTTTTCATAGTTTTCCTCCTCTTTGAATTTACCTCTTAATTTGTTTTATTCATCTACATCTAAGTCTCTTTCCTCTTACTTTCATTTCTGAAGCTTCTTTTACAAACTGTTATCACCGATTCTTAATAACTAACATGATTTGGATAAGATTAATGTATAGAGTTAGCTTTTTATTTTATGGCTACAAGACACTTCCTCAGGAATTTCAATTCTGAAAAGGTACTTTTAATGTAGATCTGTAAAGTTTTAGTTTAGAGGCATGAGTTGTTATATTGCATGGTGAATGTTACAGCACAAACTAATGTTATGGCTTCTTTACATATAATTTAATAGTTGAATGGGTTCTTACTAAATCTTAGTAGCATGACAGTGAAAATCTATGTACTAAATTATACAAACATCGTAAATGGTAATCAATTGATTTGTTTATTAATGAGTTGGTTATTTTGACTCACCTCATATTTCTTGATTCAAAGTTTTCTTTTCCAATGATGGTTGTTATTTTTTTATATTTTATTTATTTTTTCCAATGGCACCTGTTTGTCATTCAACATTTTAGGTATTCTCTCCTAGCATTGGCATATTGTAACCCACTTCTGAAGTTGGGGCGCCCAGAAGGTGGGGTTACACTGCCTCAATGATATGATGGGTGGTGACGATGGGTAATGATGCGCCAGGAGAGGCCTTAAACCTAAACTTAATCTAATGAGGTGAATATGATACTGATGGTAATGATGGCCAGATGATGTTTGGGGGACCGTTTGGGCCTTAAAGTATCCTGACATTTGTCTTACAGGTGAGGTAAAATCCTGAAAGAAACCTCATGCAGGAAACTTGTCCTGAGTGGGGATAGAACCCGGGCCCACTGCGTGACAAGGCAGCATGCTACCTCGAGACCACATCGGTGGACATGGTTGTTATTATTGTTATTGATCTTTTTCTAATAAATTTTGGTGTAATGTTCAATTCCGAACATCTATTGATGAATTATATTTGAAGAGAAAAATTTTTGCCTAGACTGAGACTCGAACCCGGGACCTTTGGCTTGCCGGGCCAAATGCTCTACCAGCTGAGCCACCGAGGCGAGTTACGATCTAGACGCAAATTTTTCTCTTATATACGTTGTAATTCCCTCTTGCCAAATGCTTTTGAAACCATTGCTTCTATCTTTGCATTTGGCGAGAAGGAATTACAACGTATATAAGAGAAAAATTTGCGTCTAGATCGTAACTCGCCTCGGTAGCTCAGTTGGTAGAGCACTTGGCCCGGCAAGCCAAAGGTCGCGGGTTCGAGTCTCGGTCTAGGCGAAAATTTTTCTCTTCAAATATAATTTATCTTTCAGTGAGAAATGTTAAATCAATAATAAAAACATGTATTGATCAATTTTATTTCAGCACCTCTTTTATTTATTTCTTTTAATTTTAATATATTTTAATTTTGATCTTAGTTTTCCAAAAAACTGACGTTAAATTCTTGAATTATTTATACCACCATCTTATTAACATTTGTTCATACAGTTCATATCTCATTTGTTTTCCTTACGACTTGAATAGTCAACTTTATTAAATATATGTAGGAATAGCACTATCAGGTTTATTTTAATTATTAATTAATAATGAGAATTATGAGGTGAGTCAAAATAACCAACTCATTAATATATTAAAAAGAAACCTCATAGTGTATTCCTACATATATTTAATAAAATTGGTTTGGTGTTTACTTGATCAAAATATATTATGTATTTAATAAATAAATCTCGTAAAGATTTATACGATTTTCATAAATATATCTATTTAATTTAACATTCAAAACAGCTGTTTCAATACACTGTATCTTATTAAATTAATATTGAGAAGCTAGAGCTATTACTATGATAGAAATAAGTAAATCAATGAACACAATTAAATTATTGTAAATCAATGGTAAAGAGAAAATTTTTTGCCTGAACTGAGAATCGAACCCCAAACCTTTAGCTTTCCAAAGGAATTTATCAAATTAATTGTAAAGATTGTGAAAAGATATTCATAGGAAAAACAAAAAGGAATCTAAATACAAGATTAAAGGAACACCTTAGAAATGTTAAAAATGGAGAAACTGAAAAATCTGCAATAGCTGCACATGCCTGGTCAGAAAAACATAGAATAGAAACCAAAACAAAATTACTTAAACAATTGGAAAAACCGAAGGAACTCACAATTTGGGAAAAAATTTACATATGCAAGAATGAAAATACAACTATGAATTTTGAAATACCCGGTTATAAGGAGAGAGGACTGATTTGGAAGTTCGTCGGTCAGCCATCAGATGGCGTAGAGGTCAGTCTGCAGGATAGAAGGCAGCCGGACGTCAGTTGTGAACGTGACACAGCATTGAGAATGTCACAAATGATGTGACGAAACCCTGGGTATGCTAGGAGTTATGAAGTATGATGTGAGTGAAATAAAAAATAAACAATATTAAAAAATTTATTTGTATTTGTGACATTCGTCTGTTGAAGATGCAGTGTATTGAAATGGCTGTTCTGAATGTTAAATAAAATAAATATTTATGAAAATCATATAAAACCTTAATACTTACTTACTTACTTACTTACTTACTTACTTACTTACTTACTTACTTACTTACTTACTTACTTACTTACTTACTTACTTACTTACTCACTTACTCACTGGCACTATCGAACCCATAGGTTCATGGCCGCGCGGACATAAGCTCTCCATACATCCCTATCCTGAGCTAATGCTTTTCAATCATTCCCTGTATAATCTACTTCCCTCAAATCATAGTTAATGTTATTCTCCCACCTCATTCTTGGTCTACCAACTGGGCGTTTTCCCTCTGGCTTTCCTACAAGAAGCTTCCATGCAAGTCTCTCATTCTCCATACATGCACCATGTCCTGCCCATCGCAGTCTACGAGACTTAACTGTTCTTATTATATCTGCCTTCCTATAAAGACCATGTAGTTCATTGTTATGTAGTCTTCTCCATTCACCTGTCTGTTATAGAACCTTGATAGTTTATTTATTAAATACATCACAAATAGTAATTAGATTAATATTATTACAGTAAAAATGAGAGGGATTCAACTATTCTTTAAATTTTGGAACTTAATTTTGTTGTTTTATAAATATGTACATGTTAAGAAATGACTTATTTAGTTTCTCAGTGAATCATTCATAAACACAGAAGGTAACATTTAAATGTGATGGATTTGTTTATATTTTAAAGTAATTATAGTTTAAAGAGAAGGTTGATAAGTCTGTTTATGTTTCAAATCAATCAAGATGAGAGGAATTAATAGCTATGTCTGGGAATTTTGTCAGAAATAAATAACTTCCCTACTAATAGTATTACCTTAATATTAGTCTCTTATCTTTCTTCTGGAAAGTCTATAACGAATAGAATACAAAATAAAGAAATAAGGGAAATTATGGGTGTACAAGAGGAGCCGGACATTATAGAAAAGAAAAGATTAGAGTGGTATGGCCATGTCAAAAGAATGCCAGAGCAAAGATTGCCTAAAATTGTTATGGAATGGAAAGGAGGAATAGAGGAAGACCGAAGAAAACTTGGACAGAAGGGGTACAAGCAGCTTAAATTAATATAGTAATATAATTATAATCACAATGAATCATATAACGAAAAACAGGAAAAACGTCTTTAAATTATTATATTGTCACCATTGATTTATTTTACCTAAGAATATTAAACCATTATAGAGTCCCTGGCCTCCAAAATATTCATTCCATTGGAGGAAGATCAATGGATTGACAGAGAGGAATGGTGTTTGGTTTCTGGAAGACGGCAGCAGCTGCCATGATACTGGATGATGATGATATACGAGGGTGGATCAAATATAATACAAAATAAATAAATAAGGGAAATTATGGGTGTACTAGAGGAGCCGGACATCATAGATATTATAGAAAAGAAAAGATTACAGTGGTATGGCCATGTCAAAAGAATGCCAGAGCAAAGATTGCCTAAAATTGTTATGGAATGGATTCCAATGGAATAGAGGAAGACCGAAGGAAACTTGGACAGAAGGGGTACAAGCAGCTATGAATATCAGAGGATTGGAGGAAGATCAATGGATGGACAGAGAGGAATGGCGTTTGGTTTCTGGAAGACGGCGGCAGCTGCCATGATACTGGATGATGATGATGATGATATACGAGGGTGGATCAAATATAAACCAGAATTTGTATCTGGATACTCTGGTAGCGAACTGCAAAGGTTGCGGTTTGGAGTGAAAGTTGGTTGGAGTGTCTGGAATAGGGATCTTGATGTGTCGTAGTCCGAAGAGTGGCCGCTTGCTTCAGTACGCCATGAGCGAGCAAGAGGTACACACGTCTGTTGTGTAACGCATTATTATTATGTTTTTGGTGAAAGAAGGCACTAAACCTTCAGAAATTTTGAGAAGGCTCCATGCGCAGTTCTGGGAAGCAACCCTTTCGAATACGCAGGTGTATGATTGGCGCAAAAAAATTTTAGCGGGCCTGGATTCAGTGGAAAATGAGCGCCACAAAAGACGGCAACGAACAAGCATCACTGCAGACAACATTCGTGCTGTACGGGACCTTATTGAGGAGGATCGGCGCGTAACAATTTCTGAAATTGCTTCATACGTTGGAATAAGCTTCGGAAGTGTTCAAGCCATCCTCAGTGATGGACTCAAATTCAGAAAATTGTCTGCCAGGTGGGTTTCTCGGCTCCTCAGCCAGGAACAAAAAAAAAACTGACGAAAATGCATTGGACACCTCTGGAATATCTACCATTTGTTTGGGCCACTGAAAGAAGACCTGGGAGGAAGGTGGTTTGGTGACAATGCAGCGGTAGAGGAGTTCGTGCACAACTGGCTGACTACACGTCATCCCTCATTCTTCAAGGACGGCATCAAAAGTTGCCAACTCGATAGCAAAAGTGTGTTGGAAATGCAGGAGACTATGTAGAAAATGAGGTGGTGGTTTTGTATTTTTTTGTTAATTCAATAAAATTGTAAACAATAATTCTGGTTTATATTTGATTCACCCTCGTATATTACACACACACACACAGTGTCTCACTCAATCTGTGGCCTGCTAGTGTGAACAGGTGAGTCATTAACGTGCCGGTCATGCATATCAACTGCATGGCACCTCTCTCACTTTGTCGGTGCATGATAATGAAGAGTGAAAGATTGAAAATAAATACGTACCTTATGATAAAAGATGTTGGAAATTGATGTTTTTATTATCAATTTAACACTTCTCACTGAAGGATAAATTATATTTCTTCTTCTTCTTCTTCTAGGTAAGCCCATATTTCCCTTAACAGAGATTTAGGCGCTCTCCACCTACAGGGAAGAATTTGAACCATATTAATTTAGTTACACTTGTTTTCGTTTAGATGTCATTTGAGTGGTCCATGGTTAGTGTTCCACCTCATACTGACATCTAAGAAACCAAGGTAGTACTAGGACGGGAAAATTCGGTAAATTTTGCTTAGAGGCCTTTTCATTAAGGCTTAAGGATTTTTTATGAGCCTGAAAATCTTCAGACTCGGGACCCACGGCTTAAAGTCCCTCCCGGAGGACTTGCTCCTTGGATTTTTCCATCCTAAAAAATCCATTGACCCCTGCCAGGTTTGAACGCACGACCCTCGGGACCAAGGGCAAGGAGCATAACCACTAGTGCACCTCAGCCGACTAAATTATATTTGAACAGAAAAATTTTTGCCCAGACCGAGACTGAAACCTGGGACATTTGGCTTTCCAGGCCAACCTGTCACTTGGGTTAGGTTAGGCCCTCGGGGGCCACTGGGTGTTAGGTTAGGCTTTCGGGACCTCTTTGGGTTATGGTAGGCCTTAAATGGCCACTTAGGGTTAGGTTAGGCCCTCGGGGGCCACTTGGTGTTAGATTAGGCCTTCGGGGGCCACTTGGTGTTCGGTTAGGCCTTCGGGGCACTTGGTGTTAGATTAGGCCTTTGGGGGCCACTTTGTGTCAGGTTAGGCCTTCGGGGCCAATTTGTGTTAGGTTAGGCCTTTGGGGGCCACTTGGTGTTAGGTAGGTCTTCGGGGGCCACCTGGGTTAGGTTAGACCTTCGGGGGCCGAATTGGGCCATGTTAGGCCCTCGAGGCAACTTGTGTTAGGTTAGGCCATCGGGGGCCACTTTGCGTCAGGTTAGGCCATCGGGGCCACTAGGGGTTAGGTTAGGCCGTCGGAGGCCACAAGGGTTTAAGTTAGGTTAAGTGAGGTTAGGTAGGTTGAATGAGTTCAGGTTAGGTTAGGTACATGAAGTTATGTTAAGTGAAATTAAGTGGGGTTAGGTTAGGTTAAGTGATGTTAGGTTAATTTAGGTTTGGTTTAGTTAGGTTTAGTCGGTTAGATAGGTTCGCTTCACTTCGGTCCGTTTGGATAGTTAGGCCTTGGGGCCACTTGAGTTAGGTTAGGCCCTCGGTGCCCAAATTGTGTTAGGTAGGCACTCTGGGGACACTTGTGTTAGGTTAGGCCCTCTGGGGCCACATGGGTTATGTTAGGCCCTCTGGGGCCACTTGGGTAAGGTTAGGCACTCGGGGACTGCTTTGAGTTTTGTTAGGCTCCCAGGAGCCATTTTGGTTTAGGTTAGGCCCCCGGGCCCACTTGGGATTAGATTAGGCTATCGGATGCCATTTGCGGTTAGGTTAGGCCCTCGGAGGCCAGTTGGTGTTGTGTTAAGCCCTCGGTGCATCTTTGGGTAGGTTAGGCCCTCGGGGGCCACTTGGGTTAGCTTAGGCCCTAGGGGGCCACTGGGTGTTAGGCTAGGCCTTAGGGACCTCTTTGGGTTATGTTAGGACTTCAAGGGCCACTTATGGTTAGGTTAGGTCCTCGGGGGCTACTCGGTGTTAGGTTAGGCCTTCGGGGGCCACTTGGTGTTTGGTTAGGCCTTCGGGGGCCGCTTGGTGTTAGGTAGGCCTTTGGGGGCCACCAGGGTTAGGTTAGACCTTCGGGTCAAATTGGATCATGTTAGGCCCTCGAGGCAACTTGTGTTAGGTTAGGCCATCGAGGCAACTTGTGTTAGGTTAGGCCATCGAGGCAACTTGTGTTAGGTTAGGCCATCGGGGGCTACTTGGCGTCAGGTTAGGCTTTCGGAGTCACTAAGGGTTAGGTTAGGCAGTCGGAGACCACAAGGGTTGAGGTTAGGTTAGGTTGAATGAGTTCAGGTTAAGTTAAGTGAAGTTAGATTAGGTTAAGTTAGGTTAGGTTACATGAAGTTATGTTAAGTTAGGTTAGGTTAAGTGATGTTAGGTTAATTTAGGTTTGGTTTAGTTAATTTTAGTCGGTTAGATTAGGTTCCCTTCACTTCGGGTCCGTTTGGTTGGTTAGGCCTTGGGGGCCACTTGAGTTAGGTTAGGCCCTCGGTGCCCATTTTGTGTTAGGTTAGGTACTCTGGGGCCACTTGGGTTAGGTTAGGCCCTCGGGGACTTTTTTGAATTTTGTTAGGCTCCCGGGTGCCATTTTTGTTTAGGTTAGGCCCTCGGGGGCCACTTGAGATTAGATTAGGCTTTCGGATGTCATTTGCGGTTAGGTTAGTCCCTCGGAGGCCAGTTGGGGTTGTGTTAAGCCCTCGTGGCATCTTTGGGTAGGTTAGGCCCTCAGGAGCCACTTTGGGTTAAGTTAGGCCCTCGTCTCCACCTTGGGCTAGGTTTCGCCCTTGGGGTCACTTTGGTTTAGGTTAGGCCCTCGGGGGCCACTTGGGTTAGGTTAGGCCTTTGGGGGTCACTTGGGTTAGGTTAGGCCCTCGGGGCTCACTGGGTGTTAGGTTAGGCCCTCGGGGCTCACTGGGTGTTAGGTTAGGCCTTCGGGACCCCTTTGGTTTATGTTAGGCTTTCTAGGGCCACTTAGTGTTAGGTTAGGCCCTCGGGGCCACTTGGTGTTAGATTAGCCCCTAGGGGCCACTTGGTGTTAGGTCAGGTCTTCGGGGGCCACTTGGTGTTAGGCTAGGCCTCTGGGGGCCACTGGGTATTAGGTTAGGCCTTCGGGCCTCTTTGGGTTATGTTAGGCCTTCAAGGGCCACGTAGGGTTAGGTTAGGCCCTCGGGGTCCACTTGGTGTTAGGTTAGGCCTTCGGAGGCCACTTGGTTTTAGGTTAGGCCTGCGGGGGCCACTTGGTGTTAGGTTAGGCCTTCGGGGCTTCTTGGTGTTAGGTAGGCCTTCGGAGGCCACCTGGGTTAGGTTAGACCTTTGAGGGCCAAATTGGGTCATGTTACGCCCTCGGGGGCCACTTATGTTAGGTTAGGCCTTCAGAGGCCACTAGGGGTTAGGTTATGTTGAATGAGGTCAGGTTAGTTAAGTTAGGTTATATTGGGTTGAGTTTGATTAGATTAAGTTAGGTTAGGTTACATGAAGTTATGTTAAGTGAGGTTGCACCGAAATCAAGTTTTCGATACATGGATTACGTCATACTGTGCAACTAATACATCATCATGTCTCCCTTTCTTCTGTGATCTTAGTGAACAGTGCGAAATTCTCTCCTACTTACCCCCTCCTTTCATATTACGCACCGTGTGCTATCGCGCATACTCCCCTCTCCTAGTGAACTCTCAAATAGAGCTGTGCTTACTAACAGCAAATCATCATCTGTTTATCAACCAAAGGAGTCAGGTCGATATAGTACGGAGGAGCTTGTTTGGTTTATTAGTCCCTTAGGCCAGGGTAGGGTCACAAGGACAGTGTACCCCAGCACTTGGCTGGACTAGTGTGAATGTAATATCGTACGAATGGTTTGTTAATATTGTTTTTGTAATGATGATCGATGATAGTTTTATTTTATTTTGTTAACTTATTCTCAGTGTCAAACAATTACCTTTTATTTATTTCTTTGTTATTTCTGATTGTTTTTGACTCGCATTAAACTTTAGTTATCTGAATTTGAAATATGTTTGCCTATTGATTTAGTAACTAGTCAATATCAGATATGAATATAAAATTCCAAAGCTTTTCAAAAGCGTATATGAGTTCCTGTTTCCTAAGAACTTCCACGATTATGATCTATATAGGTTACAACATATTACATGTTTAACAATTCATTAAGGAAAGTTGAATTAATCTTTGTCTTTTATGGGCCCAGGCAAAGATATGTTAATTTGAGCAATCTTATGTTTTGTACTCAAGGTATTTATCAAGAACATTGGTATGATCCAGCACCAACACGCGGTACAATTTTGGTAGCAGATCGCATGGTTTTGGGTTTAAGTCACGGTGCAAAATGGTTTGCAGAGCGTGGTTGGGTGCACAAGGTTAGGTTAGGTTAAATGAGGTTTGGTTAGGTTAAGTGGAGTTAGGTTAGGTTAAATGAGGTTTGGTTAGGTTAGGTTATGTTAAGTGAGGTTAGGTTATGTTAACTGAAGTTAGGTTAGGTTAATTTATGTTTATTTTGTTTTGGTTAGGTTAGATTAGGTTTGCTTGTTAGGTTAAATGAGGTTTGGTTAGGTTAGGTTATGTTAAGTGAGGTTAGGTTATGTTAACTGAAGTTAGGTTAGGTTAATTTATGTTTATTTTGTTTTGGTTAGGTTAGATTAGGTTTGCTTGTTAGGTTAAATGAGGTAAAATGAAAATAATCTTTCAGCAGTATAATGTATATTAACACTACCTTTTGGATATTTTTTTATATATACATTGTATGTAGTGTACATAGAGGGCAGTGGTTTTACTTCCCACACGTGTGATTGTAATATGTAATATTACAGTATAGTTATTTTTATTACAGTATAGTTATTTAGGTTGACAACCCCAAAATTAGGAAGTTGATCTTTCAATCATCGTTGCCATTGCTGTTAAGTATGACAAAATACACTATTGTGCAAAAAATCAGTTGCATATCGGCATAAGTGTTAACATGTTCTATGATGCTTTTATGTAATACAACTGATACTGAAGTAATTTATAATTAGTAAAGTAAAGTAATCCCACTACAGGCCTCAGGAGGCCCTTGGGGCAGTAGGAGGTTAAGGCTCCCACTATTTCTGGACAATCGGCACTTGATGTCAGCCGGGTTGTCAGCCCTGCGTGACGGCCGCCTTTACCCCCAGAACAAGCGTCTGGTACTCATTTCCATTAGAGGCTGAGTCGACCCCAGGACCATAGTGCCGCCAGAAGGTTTGGGTCAGTTTAAAAATCCTGACCCCACCAGGACTTGAACCCTCGACCTTCCGGCTTGTAGCTCAGTGCCTTAACCACTACGCTAGATGTTAATGTAATCACCAGTGGTCTGCCGTGATTTGAACCATCAGCGTTCGAATCTCAAATACATCGCCTTAACCATTAAGCCACACATTAACTACACAGAGTCTGCATGTTTTACTCTGAGTTAAGGATCTCATTGCGCACCGATTCTACTGTAAATAGTACAGTGGAGTGCAATCATCCGCTAAGTTTGACATTTTAATGAATTTGATAACCCAACATTTCATAAACATTGTTGATGCATCTCGAAATTAATACTAAGATCTTAAATTGTTCTAATATAATTTTCTCTCCTACTTTACTCTCCTGTTGATTTCATCATCATCAACATCAAGGCTTAGGCCATCTGGCCCATTCTGATTTCAAGAGATTTGATCTCTCCAACTAGCAAAAGTCTTCTTTGACTTCTATATCCTGCAGATCTGTAGTTTGAAATCATACCAATTTTGTCTTTGTTGTCAATTTAATGGTCTTCCCAACATTCTTCTCCCTTTTGGTTTATGATTGTACATTCTTCTTGGTATGCACTGTTCATTCATTCGTAATACGTGCTGAAGATAAGCATTTTGATAATATTTTATTCTTTCACAGAGATTAAATATATTAAGTTCTGTTCTTATATCTTCGTTTTTCTTTTTATCGGTCCTTTGGTATCCTGCTATTGCTCTCAACATCTTCATTTCAGCACCCTCTATTTGTTTACTATCTGCCTTTGTTAATGTCCAGGTTTCACAACCATAGATAAGAGATGGAACTGCCAATACTTTGTAAAACTTCAAAATAATTTCTTTTCTAGTCTTATTCAATAAAGTGCATTTAATTGTGGGTTTTATTTTAATCTTGTATAGTAATATCTTTACAGATCTTGACAAGACTTGACTTTTCATGTGTTTTAAAAGCCCGTAATAACACTTGTTGGCTATATTTATTTGATTCTTTATTTCTTGTGTTGTATCATTATCCATTTTGGCTATTACCCCTAAATATTTGAATTGATCTACTGTTTCAAATGTGTATCTTCCTGTCTGAACTTCTTTTTTTGTAGTATAGTTTCTTTCTGAAGTCATGTATTTTGTCTTCTTTTCATTAAGTTCCAGAACCGTCTTTTTTGCATTAGATTCAAGGGCGATGAAAGCTTCTGTTAGTGCTCGAAAGGACCTTCCAATTATGGCCACATTATCCGCATAAGCTAATAACTATGGATTTGGTGAAACCGCATCTGCATAAGCTAATAACTGTATGGATTTGGTGAAACCACATCCGCATAAGCTAATAACTGTATGGATTTGGTGAAACCACATTATCCGCATAAGCTAATAACTATGGATTTGGTGAAACCACATTATCCGCATAAGCTAATAACTATGGATTTGGTGAAACCACATTATCCGCATAAGCTAATAACTATGGATTTGGTGAAACCACATTATCCGCATAAGCTAATAACTATGGATTTGGTGAAACCACATTATCCGCATAAGTTAATAACTATGGATTTGGTGAAACCACATTATCCGCATAAGCTAATAACTATGGATTTGGTGAAACCACATCTGCATAAGCTAATAACTGTATGGATTTGGTGAAACCACATCCGCATAAGCTAATAACTGTATGGATTTGGTGAAAATAGTTTTCTCTCTGTAACCCAGAGTCTCTGTGGCTATGTTAAATAAAACACATGATAATGTGTCTTCCTGGTGCAATCGTGTGTTAAATTCAAATTCATTACTTAATTTCTTTTTTATCTTTACACTTTATCTCTGTCAATGTCATTCTTACCAGTCGTACCAGTTTTGATGGGAGTCTTCTTCAATAGAAGCTAAGACTTTTAAGAATTGAGATTAAATGAAAGCAAGAAAATGACATCGTTTACTTGATAAGATTGTAATACCAACACGTAAATTTGAAAGTTATTTCTAATATTATGCAATTACTTACAGTTTTAAAAGAGATATTTATATTTAAAAGATCTCAGAAAACTGCCTACCTTGTAGTTACTTATCTCATGACATGAGAATATATGTCAATAGAACAGAATATTAAAAAAAAATTATAACAGTTTGTTTGTAGGTGAGACGATAACAGTTTGTGTGTAAAGCACAAAAGACTTGTAAGCTATAGTTGTCTTTATCAATACAGATAGGAGCAATAAGATAAATACTATGTCAACACAAAATGAACAACTCAGCAGGGATTTACACGTAGCTCGATATGGTACAGATTTTCTTTTGTTTCTCCAAGTCCTTAAATGTTATAGAGTATGACTTTACATATAGGTGAATTCCTTGGCAACTGACGTAACATTTGCAGCAAACTTAAGTTCTATATTCACTTTTTGAAGCTTTAAAATAATTGGAGAGTTTTTTTTTGAAAACCACATAGAGATTATACGAGTAAAATCTGTAATATAGACAAAGATGCAGCTCTTGTATATACTTGTCAACTGCACAACTTTAAGAAGACTTGATAATCAGGGAAGGGAAATAAAACAACAATTTCTGTGACTTTTCAATTATATTTAAAAACACCAAATACAGACAATTAGTCCACCGCTGTGGTCTCGAAGTAGCATGCCGCTTTGTTATGCAGCGGGCCCAGATTTGATTCCCGGTCAGGACAGGCTCCTGGGTGAGGTTTTTTTGGGGTCAGGAAGCCTAGGGCCCAACGGTCCCTGAAAATCATCACCATCATCATCATCATCATCATCCTTCATTGGCGTGGAAAGAAACAGGAAGCTACCACACCTATAATTCCCTAGTAAAGCTGCAAAGCATAGCATGAAAATGCTATGATTGCAGTGAAAGACCTGCCCTCGGGCAGAATTACTATGGGGCAGACAATTATTAGTATCCATCCATCCATAGTAATTCTGCCTAAGGGCAGGTCTTTTACTGCAATCATAGCATTGTCTTGCTATGCTTTCAGTTTTGCTAGTAAATTAGGTGTGGTAGCTTCCCATTGCTTTCCACACTGGTGAAGGATGATGATGATCGGATGATTTTCGGGCACCGTTGGCCCTAAGCTTCCTGACATTTATCTTACAGGTGAGAAAAGACCCCGAAAGAACCTTACTCAGGAGCCTGTCCCAACTGGGAATCGAACCCAGGCCCACTGCATGACAAGGCAGCATGCTACCTCAAGACCACAGCAGTGGACAATTATTAGTATAATAAATAAAGCCTGATATGTCCCTTTAGGGCAAAGGCCTCCCTGTACAGGGGTCAAGGACTTAAAAATCCATTATTTAGGTTTAAATATTGAAAACAGTAACTAAAAATTAAAAAAAAATAAAGGTAATTGACGTAAAAAGCAAAAGTAATCAATTTATCCCTTTTGCATGACATTGATTTTTAATTAGAAAGGAATGTAAATTTTATTTCCACAATCAATGTTTTAAAAACTTTGTTATATTTCTTATATCACAATGTTATTTGCATCTTCTTTAGATATAAATGTTTTTAAATATTCAGTTGAGTTGGTGTTTACTTGATGAAAATCCATATTTATTAATTAAATAAAAATAAAACACAGTTTTATTTCATTTTCATATTTATTATATAATTCAGTGACAGCTGTTTCGGTACACTGTACCTTCTTCAGACATGTTAACAAATTATGAATTGTGTTCCAACTGATCTAAGCAACAATACAACAATATTTATTTAAATTTTTTAATTTAACAAAGGGGATTCATTCAAATCAAGTTGAGAATTTAACAGTTTTTTTTAATATTCATATAAATATAAATTTAAAAGTAGTAAAAAACTGTTAAATTCTCAACTTGATTTGAATGAATCCCCTTTGTTAAATTAAAAAATTTAAATAAATATTGTTGTATTGTTGCTTAGATCAGTTGGAACACAATTCATAATTTGTTAACATGTCTGAAGAAGGTACAGTGTACCGAAACAGCTGTCACTGAATTATATAATAAATATGAAAATGAAATAAAACTGTGTTTTATTTTTATTTAATTAATAAATGTTTTTAGATAGCTCACATGTTTAGATAACTTTTTGAGATATCAGGTGGCAGTATCTGTTTGTGAACCCAGGTTTGCAAACACCAAATATAAGAGATATCAAATATCTCAGGTATAGTCTGACCAACGGATCTGCACCCCTGTAGCGCTTGCTTCGTTCTTCGAAAATTACACGTCAGTTCTCACACCATTCCACCGCGCTCCCCTCCCACTACGTCAAATGGAAGCCATTGTAACTGACCGAGTAGGAACGTTGCCAAACTTTCCCCGGTGTCAGGCTCTTGAATATTGTAAGGTTAATTATTACTTCATATTTAATTTAAGTAGGTCTAATGACACTGATTGATTTCTACGATTAATGGATATAATTATAATAGTGGATATTTGTTGGTTAAATGGAAATTACGTGAAGGGAATTTACATATGTTGTTTTTAAAGATAAATGTTTCGTCATAAATATTTCTCCTTCTCCTCGTCTTATTTGGTTAGATTTGGAACGTAATCTTGAGGTCCTAACAAAATTATAAAATTTTAGGTATGAATACACAATCATGTGCCCTCCTTCTTTCTCATCCGGGCTAGGGACCGCTATGGCGAAGTTACTACATGCTACGATTTTATTTACATATTATATAACATACTGATACTATACAGGAGTTCTAATTTATGCTTATGAATTAAGCTAATGATAATAATTTACAATTTACATACTATATAACATAACATACTGATACTGAGTTGACAACGCTGGACTGTGGGTGCAAATAATATCCCACAAGAAAGCTCAAAACTGTGAGTAATGGGAGGGGAGAAAGAGATAGATAGAAAATAGAGACAGACAAGAATGCAGGTATGGAAATAATTTACGAGGGAGAAATGGAATTAGTATTTAGTTCGCATTTCTTACAGGGGCACAGATCCGTTGGTCCAACTATAATTAACTTAAATTTTCATCTGTTATATTTACTTATACCTATAACATCATGGCCTTCCTTGGTCCTTGTATTCATAAAAATTTCCTTGATTATCTTGGGTGTTACTGCATCTATATCATTATTGCTTACATAAGGTCCTTATCATGGAAATAGTTTGTGTGACTAAGTTGAAGGCTAAAACAAGATTATTTTGTTCTGAGAATGAAATTTAACGTAAAACAGATTACAATGCCAGTTATCATTGTTCACTATTTTGAACTACAAAAGTAAATTTGAAGTTCACCGATGTATTTGGATGTTGTGTTTATATCTATCTATCTTTGGGTTTTTACAGTTGCTGCCGCCTTCTCCTGCCAAACCTCCAAAGCCTACAATCTTGAGCATCTTCAATGCTTAGCCCTCTTGCTTGCATTACTATCCTCATGCTTTCCTTCCATGTTAACTTTGGTCTCCCTTTTTTCTTCTTTTTGGTCGGTTGCCATTGATATAGTAGTTTTAGCCATTACTCATCGTCCATTCTTAAATTATGCCCTAACCATTTTAACGCCTTCTCCTCAATTCTTTCAATTATGCTTTCTTCTGCAACTTAACATTTTTCCAGTCCTGGACAAAATTTTATTTTATTAATGCTTGAACCGGGACTTGAACCCCAGATCTCTGGCTATATGCGTAAGCTTAATAACCATTACACCATTCGACCTCCAATATGAATATCAACAATTCTTTCCTCTTATACAATTCTCTTTTGTCCAAAGGCCGATAGCCAGCACTACCAACAACACCGTATGACGACTTTTATTCAGAAATATTTTTATTGAGAATTTGTACATGACTTTTAAGCGGTAAAGCTTAATATTTAGATGTTATTTATATTTTATAATTGTATAAGAGGAAAGAATCATTGATGTATCGGAGCTCAAATGGTATTAAAAATTAAAATATAAAATTCTGAAATATTTATGGTAAAATCAAATGTTTCCTACCTATCCTCATGTAAATCTTCTAAGTAGATCGCGATTTCAAGACAATAATGGTCTCGTCTTCAGTACTATATTGGCGACTGATGTTATGTCGATTGGAAGAAACTCTTCTTCTTCCCTCTGTTGGTGGACCGATGAACCTCTGGATCAGGTCAGAATTTGTAGGAATTTCGAAATTTCAAAGGAAAACCCATGAACTTCGAAATTCCCGCAAATTCTGACCTGATCATAGGTTTTCCTTTGGAACTTCAAAATTCCTGCAAATTCTGACCTGATCATAAGTTTCCTTTGGAAGTTCGAAATTCCCACAAATTCTGACCTGATCCAGAGGTTCATCGGTCCACCAATAGAGGGAAGAAGAAGAGTTTCTTCCAATTGACATAACATCAGTTACCAATAATAGTACTGAAGATGAGACCATTATGGTCTTGAAATCACGATCTAGTTACAAGATTTATATGAGGAGAGGTAAGAAACATTTAATTTTACCATAAATTAAACCTCATAGTGATTAATTGCTGTAAAAGTTAAATATATGAAATATTTACCTAAAAGGCCCGTCTCCTCAACTTAAAGATAATTAATAATCTTAAAGATAATTAATAATCTTAAATTTTGAATAATACCTCAACTTTATCATGAATTTTATTAATGTCAAATGGTTATGATGGTGGTGCATGTAGCTACAGATCTAAGGTTCAAGCCCTGATTTAGTAGATGCATGAAAACAGACACTCATATTGTTATGTTGCAATGGGATATTTGTTATTATTGTTCAGTTAATTTAAATTGTTGTTTTCTTCAATTACCATATCTTTTTTTTAATTTTTTTTCCCCTTACAGATTAAAGGAGGTAGACAAAATAATGGAAACACCTCCAAATGTTTATTAATATGCTAAAATTCTATTTTTTTTAAGAGAACAATTTTATGTTCAGACCGGGACTTGAATTCAGGACCCTTGGTTCTCTAGACCAAGTGCTCTACCATCTGAGCTATTTGAGCAAGTACTGATCTAAACGCAAATTTTTCTCTATATACGTTGTAATTCCCGCCCACCAAATACTATGAAGCCTTTGCTTCTATCTTTGCAAATGGCGGCTCCTTTATTAAGAAGACATATTTGGGAATTATACACTACATTATAAATGCCAGAATGGCTTTTTTCAATGTTTTTATTATTAATTTCATACATCTCAATGATGGATAAATCATATTTGAAGAGAAAAATTATATGCTCAGAGTGGGACTTGAACCTGGGACCCTTGGTTCTCTAGACCAAGTGCTCTACCATCTGAGCTACCTGAGCAAGTACTGATCTAAATGCAAATTTTTCTCTATATACATTGTAATTCCCGCTCACCAAATGCTATGAAGCCTTTGCTTCTATCTTTGCAAATGGCGGCTGCTATATTAAGAAGGCACATTTGGGAATTATACAGTACATTATAAATGTCAGTATGGCTTTTTTCAATGTTTTTATTATTAATTTCATACATCTCAATGATGGATAAATCATATTTGAAGAGAAAAATTATACGCTCAGAGTGGGACTTGAACCCGGGACCCTTGGTTCTCTAGACCAAGTGCTCTACCATCTGAGCTACCTGAGCAAGTACTGATCTAAACGCAAATTTTTCTCTATATACATTGTAATTCCCGCTCACCAAATGCTATGAAGCCTTTGTGTCTATCTTTGCAAATGGTGGCTCCTATATTAAGAAGACATATTTGGGAATTATACATTACATTATAAATGCCAGTATGGCTTTTTTCAATGTTTTTATTATTAATTTCATACATCTCTGATGGATAAATCATATTTGAACAGAAAAATTATACGCTCTCTTCAAATATGATTTATCCATTATTGAGATGTATGAAATTAATAATAAAAACATGCTAAAATTCTTTTTCAAAATGATTCATACAACTTATTAGTGTATTCTATGGGCATCTTGTACCATTCTTCATGAAGAATTCCTTATAGCTCTTTAATAGGAGAAGAAGGTAGAAATCTTGTCATGTTCTAACGGGCTTCCAATATAAAACCGGACCGGCCTCACGGAGTTTCACCCGGCACGCAGTGCTGTCTCTTCCTCCCGCAATTCACCCTGCCTGCCACCCGTCCTTGAACTGTTTCTTACCTTATAGAAAATGCTGGAAATGTTGTCTTCCCGCACACGTGATATGGGATCACCTTGGTTTAGACAATGAACACGTGTACACTTGTAAGGTTTGAGTTAACAATTTTGTAGCTGTATGTGCAGAAGATACTGAAATCCCAACTTGTTGTGCTAATTTTGGTAATGATTTTTGTGGTGAACGTTCCAAATTTTCGCCAATTTCATCTAATTTTTCTTCGGTGAGAACCGTACGCCTTCGCGTGTGTTTCTTATTTTGTACTGAACCAGTGGTTTCAAATTTAGTCACAAGATCGTGGATTGTCGATCTGGAAGGAGGTAATTGTCCAGGGAAGTTCCGAATAAAAATTCCTCGCGAACGCGATGAGCTGATTCGTATTTATAATAACATTTACACACATAAATGCGCTGCTCTAATGTCAGCCGACGTCTCATCTTGTCGAACGATAGTAAACTAACTAGTTCAAGGACGAGCGGCTGGCAGAGTGAAATGCGGACGAGGAGAGAGCGCTGCCTGACGGGTGAAACCCCGTGAGGCCAGTCCGAGTTTATATTGGAAGCCCAGTATTTTCAAAGTTACACCACATTGTCTCAATAATATTAACATCTGGAGGTTATCTGGCCATGGAAAACATTTGACTTCTCCTTCATGCTCTTCAAAACCAGACTTGAACACAACTAGCAGTGGGAATAGTGGCATTGCCATCTTAAATACAGCATTATCTGAGGGGAACTATCTGTACCATTGAATGCTTATAGTTGCCTAGAATATCCTCATAGATCCTAGTAGTCTCTTTTTCATTCACCATGACAGCATGATCTACAGAATACCAGGATATTGCTACCCAAACTATCATTATCTCTCCACCATGTTTAACTGAGGCACTAAGCAGTCTTCTTCATTGTGAACTGCTTTTTGTGTTCTCCAAACATATATTCTACCAGTAGTAGAGAAAAGTGTTGACTTATCAGACCATATTACATTTTTCCATTCATCCATAGTCCAGGACTTTGGTTCATAACACCACTGTTTTCACATTACTGCATTCCTGTCTATATTAAATAGTTTAGTAATTATGATGATCTTGATGAAGATTTTCGGGCTGTAGACCGTGGTCGTGAGGCTTGTAGTTCCCCAACATTTCGCCAGAGATTGCGTCTGGCATCCTCAAGCAACTCCGGCCGTGAAAGTCTACGTGAATACAGTTTAGTAATTGCTGTTCTGCCATAAATACCTAACTTGTGCAGTTCTCTCCTTACTGTTCTGATAGAAATTGGCTTCCTGAAATGTGTATCTAGTTTTGGAGTCATTTTATTTGCAGTCCTCTTTAGAACCATCTTGTCTCTTTCATTTAGTTTCTGATTGTGACTACTGTTCCTTTTTGTAGATGTTTTACCTTTAGACAAGTTTGCAGCCATAACCTTAGAAATTGAACTTCTTGAAAACTTTAATGATTTGCCAGTTTCATTCACTGTAGCTCCAGCACCAACAATTTGTCCTCTTTGAAAGTCACTCAGGTCAGACATATGGCTGGTTCCTCAGCTACAGGAAAATAAATGCTTGTCCAGTGAAGTACAATACTACACAGTAAACATCTGAAAGAAAAGAATGCATTTCTCACAGCACCTGCAGGTTAACAAAGTTCTTGAAATTAATGTATGGTGTTTCTATTATTTTATCTACCCTCTGTATAATTAATGTTTCATGAATGGATGTTAAATGTTTTAGTTCTATTTATTTTTAGCCTATGTAAAGCATTGTGATGCTATGTAACAAAGCATTGTGATGCTATGTAAAGCATTGTGATGCTATGTAAAGCATTGTGATGCTATGTAACAAAGCATTGTGATGCTATGTAAAGCATTGTGATGCTATGTAACAAAGCATTGTGATGCTATGTAAAGCATTGTGATGCTATGTAAAGCATTGTGATGCTATGTAACAAAGCATTGTGATGCTATGTAAAGCATTGTGATGCTATGTAACAAAGCATTGTGATGCTATGTAAAGCATTGTGATGCTATGTAAAGCATTGTGATGCTATGTAAAGCATTGTGATGCTATGTAACAAAGCATTGTGATGCTATGTAAAGCATTGTGATGCTATGTAAAGCATTGTGATGCTATGTAACAAAGCATTGTGATGCTATGTAAAGCATTGTGATGCTATGTAAATTGTGATGCTATGTAAAGCATTGTGATGCTATGTAAAGCATTGTGATGCTATGTAACAAAGCATTGTGATGCTATGTAAAGCATTGTGATGCTATGTAAAGCATTGTGATGCTATGTAAAGCATTGTGATGCTATGTAACAAAGCATTGTGATGCTATGTAAAGCATTGTGATGCTATGTAACAAAGCATTGTGATGCTATGTAAAGCATTGTGATGCTATGTAAAGCATTGTGATGCTATGTAAAGCATTGTGATGCTATGTAACAAAGCATTGTGATGCTATGTAACAAAGCATTGTGATGCTATGTAAAGCATTGTGATGCTATGTAAAGCATTGTGATGCTATGTAACAAAGCATTGTGATGCTATGTAAAGCATTGTGATGCTATGTAAATTGTGATGCTATGTAAAGCATTGTGATGCTATGTAAAGCATTGTGATGCTATGTAAAGCATTGTGATGCTATGTAAAGCATTGTGATGCTATGTAAAGCATTGTGATGCTATGTAAAGCATTGTGATGCTATGTAAAGCAATGTAAAGCATTGTGATGCTATGTAAAGCATTGTGATGCTATGTAACAAAGCATTGTGATGCTATGTAACAAAGCATTGTGATGCTATGTAAAGCATTGTGATGCTATGTAAAGCATTGTGATGCTATGTAACAAAGCATTGTGATACTATGTAAAGCATTGTGATGCTATGTAAAGCATTGTGATGCTATGTAAAGCATTGTGATGCTATGTAAAGCATTGTGATGCTATGTAAAGCATTTGCATGTGGCGTTAAACTTATTATTCACTTTGTTTAGTGACATATTTCTGTCAGAGCTCACATCACAGTTTAGGTGAAAATATCACCATGACAAAGATTTTCATTATTTAGTTATTTTTTTTACAAATAAATTACTAAATGTAAATAATATTTAATTTTAGGAAGTTATATTTTGAGGTTATTTTAATTATATTATTTTTAGTCTGGACATCTTACCTCAATATTAATGTTGATTTGTTCTTGGACATGTTTCAAAACAATTCTGTTCGCCAGTCTGGGAAAGCTGACGATAAAACAGAATTGTTTTGAAACATGTCCAAGAACAAATCAACATTAATATTGAGGTAAGATGTTCAGACTAAAAATAATATAATACTAAATGTAAAGTTTATATTTTGATGTTATATTTAGTTTAATACATTCCAGGAGTGGAGTATGTTAAACTAAATATAACATTGAAATATTAAGCTTCACCGCTTAAAAGTAACTGTAAAATTCTCGTTAAAAATACTTTGAACAGATGACATCTGATGATGTTGCCGATAGCAAGAGGTACCTGCCTTTGGATGTAAGAGAATTGTATAAGTGGAAAGAAAATTAGCACTTGTATCGGGTCTTGAATAGTGTAATGGACTGCATGCTGATGTACATAGTCAGAGGTCCAGGGTTCGATTCCAGGTTCAGGCATTAATTTTTATTTAAAAAAATAATAAGTAAAGTTTAAAACGTAATTGGATTTACTCTATATAAAAAAAGTTATGTTTCAAAATTATTGATTTTATGGAAAATCAATTAAAAGTTCTACTTGTGAGTGATTTGCATATGACTACAGTACAGGGAACCATATGGTTAGCCATCAACAGTAAATTTTAATTTTTGAACTAGATTTTCTCAACTCAAGTAGCAATTTAGACGTTCTTTAAACACCCAAACCTTCTGGCAGGACTATGTCCCTGGGGTCATCAGCCTCTAACTGAAATGAGGACCAGACGCTTGTTCTGGGGGTAAAGGCATGGGGTGACAACCCAGCTGACATCAAGTGCCGATTGTCCAGAAAAAGTGGGAGCCTTAACCTCCTACTACCCCAAGGGCCTCCTGAGGCCTGTAGTGGGATCACTTTACTTACTTTATAATGCTAGTCAGACATGTTAACCATTACATCACAAAAATGACCTAAATACTTGAATTAGACAAATATATTCAGTAAATTTATACTTAATAGTGAGTGGAGAACATATTTTAATCGACTCACCTCATACATTTTCAAACTTCTTTGATACCGACGGTTTCAGACAATATCATGTCCTTCATCAGTGACTGATCAGTGGACGCCATGACTGATGAAGGACATGATATTGTCTGAAACCGTCGGTATCAAAGAAGTTTGAAAATGTATGAGGTGAGTCGATTAAAATATGTTCTCCACTCACTAGTAATGATATATCCTCATAATGTTTATTTCCCGATATTAATTTAAATTTATACTTCCTTAAAAACTTATAAAACTCTAAAGATTGTGTTCCAGTTATACTAAGTGTGAGTTGTATCTATATTCAGAAACATAAAAGTGTGGGATTTGATGAGCTCTGACAGAGGAAAGTGGTGCACTATTGAGAGAGATTGTGTTGAACAGGTCCATGTCAACGCAGTACGGCAACTCTCCTGGCAAGCAGCACAGCATGGGCTCACACTGCTGTGTCTTCTAAGATCACAGTCTATGTTTTTCGCAAGTCATCGGGATCTCCTTCGCTGCAAGGGGATGTCCAAACGAGATAAGTCCAACAAAGACAAGCGACGTTCATCACATAAGCGTAGAAGCGAACATCTGCTCCTTCTTATCTATCTAGTGGTAGCAAGTTCCACCATACATCCAAGTAGTCAGTGGTAGCATCAACACCAGACCAGTATATGCTTGGCGTTCATCCATCTTACAGGCACCCCTGTTTTTGAACTCATGGAAGAGGTAACTCTTTTTTTAACCTCAAGTTTATCATAGGTTTATTTTTATCAGGCTCCCTTAGTTTATTTTAAAGTTATGGCATTAAATTTTTTTTAACTATCACGGCGTAGTCAGAAATCAGTATTAGGCTTATTCTCGCTTTAAAAGCGCGATATAGTAAATACTTTATTCAAGTTATGTAGGTAGTGAAATAACCATATGATGTTTATTTTTAATATTTGTTTAGTTGTTTGCTTGACTTGGCACCGGCTACCGGTATCTCACTCTCTTTAAGCTCCCAGCAGACTCGAGTTACTTCCAGCTCATTTGTGACATTCTCAAATGCTGTATGATGTTTCCCACTGATGTCCAACGCCTCCTTTCGCTGCATAGACTGACCTGGCTGCGTCATCTGATGGAGAAAAATCTGCATCAGCTGGACATGCCTGGTTAGAAAAACATAGAATAATAAACTAGTTGTATACCGTTTAGTAGTAGGAGCACCTAACATGTGGTGGTTACGTCACACATATGAGAGAAAGTAGGTCTAGGAAGGAGGGAGAAATGAACGGGGCCCCTAGGCTCTGTTAGTCACTCTAATAGCCATCCATGGTTGCGAAAGAAACGAAGATTTCTGTCAAGGGAGACTTGGATAGAAAAGTTGAAAGAGGGAATTGGTATGGGTAGTGGAGAATTAATACCGAATTCGGTCAAAACAGAAAACTAAACCCACCAAGGCTGACGGCAGTGCATTGTTGGTAGAGTAGCCCTTCCCTTTCGTTCATCATGCATCAAGCATGATTACTAACAGCTGCAGCCACGAGAAGGTGAGAGGATTGGACACTAGG
Organism: Diploptera punctata; assembly: GCA_030220185.1. Classification (NCBI taxonomy): domain Eukaryota; kingdom Metazoa; phylum Arthropoda; class Insecta; order Blattodea; family Blaberidae; genus Diploptera; species Diploptera punctata. The sequence goes on along the minus strand of JASPKZ010004590.1, from coordinate 723,477 downwards.
TTACTAGTCCAGGTCGTTTTTTTTGTTTCCCCTTTAAGGCCTTCGATGGAAGGAATTAAAGGGTCTCGTCTCTCAGGTTAAAAAAAAAACGGGGCTTAGTAGGCCTTTCCACATAGAATGAGAAACCTAAACAAAATTACTTACACAATTTGGAAAAACAGAAGGAACCTATACAATTTGAATAAAATAAAGAATGCTCCTTTTTTGCTAATTTAAATGAAGTATATGGAACGAAACCTATGCTCCTCCGTTGTCCTGAGCTTTTGTTAGCAGAGATCAGCACTTTCTGCTAAATATTGGAGTGCAAGAGAGGAGGGCGAATGATTTCATTATCACGTGCTCGACGCATTATTATTAGCCACCCAACCAACAAATTTGAGATAAAAAAAATTACATATGCAAGTAATCACAAACACGACTATGATAATTTGAATGTAACGGCGCGGTGATCGAGGAGGAGTGGATTGATTTGGAAGTTCGTCGGTTATTTAGCCAGCAGATGGCGCAGAGGTCAGTCTGCAGGAGAGGAGGCTGTTGGACATCGAAGTTCGTTAAAGCGTAATAGCGCATTGATAATGTCAGCAAATGAAGTGAAGAAACTCGATTCTGGGCTCTGGGGGCAGTTTAAGTATAACCACTAAAACCATATAGTTAATAGATTTCTTGCTTCTGTTACATCAATCTGAAGAATAAGTAGTTGCTTCTGGCCGACATAACATCAGTTGACAAGATATTACTGGACGATGAAGCTGTTCTGAAGGCTTTGAAACTGCAGTATAATTAGAAAGACTGGATAGCTTTTAAAAAAAAAATTTTAGGTATTTTAATTTAACCGTCTTACACTTATATGTTTTTAGAATTATTAAATACATTACATTAATAACTTAATACATTAGAAATAGTTTTTAAAATCATTAGAAAGTTACATTATAAGGTTTAATTTGAGATATTTGAGTTGGTATTCTTTAACATTCCTTACATCTAATTATGTTTAAATTCCTGTTGATCTATCGTTTCAAAAGCTATTGCTCTATCTCTCCAGCTTGTTCATCAGCGAACTGGTTTTTTTCTCCTTTCGGCTTCACAGTTGGTCGGGCCTGGATCTGTGTTCCATAAGAACTTGGTGAATGAGGCTCATTTGCTTCCCTAGTATTTTCAAAGTTTCTATAATTTTTCTCCTTGTTCCTTTGTCTGTATATTAGATGCTTTTCCCATATACAGAAAGAACAAGGACACAATTATGAACTTTGAAAATTCTTGGAGAAAGGAGCCTCATTACCAAGTTCGTTGGAACACAGATCCAGGGCCGACAACGTGAAGAAAAAGAAAAAACCAGTTTGTGAACAAGCTGAAGTTTGTGAACAAGGCTGAAGTATGTAGTGTTCAATAGCTGGTCTCTTAACTAGAGATGGAAACATATGAGTGTAGAGAATGTTAAAGAATACGCACTCAAAAATGAATTACATTGAAATAGCTTTGAAATCATAAAGAGAATCAATTAAATATCTAACTTATATTAATTAAATAGTATGAATAATTTATGTAACTAGTAACTTTTAATGAGTTTTGAAATATAAAGAAATAAAAAAAAATCATTGTTCCTTTAAAAACATAAATCAGCCTAATTTCACAATCTCTGTGCTTTATATGGGGTTCATGTGATGCCTTAGAAGCATCAGTTCTAAGATTCTTGTATAGAATATTTAAAAATAAATGTCAAACACCCTCACTAATAGTAAAGCTATTATTTAGTTAGGGGTGTGTAATAATGCAAAAATATGGATTAATTATTGAGTGGATAACATATTTTGAAACCACTCAACCCCTATCATAGCAATTTCAAATTTATTTGATACTATTGGTTTCGAATTAATTTATCCATTCATCTTCAGTTCATTGACTTCCCATTACATTAATTTTAATATAAACAAATGGTGATTAGCCTGAGAAATAAGTGCAGTGGATGATCACATCTTAAAATGATGTAGACGATAGTCTCATGTTTATGTCTCACATTGAAATATACTGTGTGTAAATTAATGTGAGAAAACTATAAGGTGAGAAATTTATTACTGCTTCTGGATGGTGTTTCTCTTGAGGCTCCGATACAGGTCTACCGAATGGCCTAAATTCGGTGAATGTACTATGATTAATTGTGATGATTTATTACTCGTGTTTCAGTTGAACACCAAAGCGTCTCCAACTTAGGACAGAATTTGAACGTGAACGTCGTCTTAAGGTCCGCTCTAACAATACTCAAGTGGTCAATTCCAGACTTCAAGCAGGTTCAGTGGGGCATATGATCTACAATCAACCTAAAGTAGGCTAAATGGGGCGGATACGCACAAGTGCGTGACTCACAATTAGGTGAATGTTCTAGATTTCAGACATTTTGTGTGTTATCAGTCGAAAGTCCGGCAGTAGATTATGAAATTAATAGATACGCAGATTATTGGGCATTGGAAAGGGTATGAAAAGTGCATGCAGAAATCCACTTAAAATATATAATGTAGGCAGTAACGAAGACTGCATATTTAAAAAAAATTGATCAACTATATAATCTGAGAGAAAATTTGCATTTAGATTGGAACTCGCCCCGATGGCTCATTTGGTAGACATTGGCCTAGAAAGCCAAATGTTCTGAGTTCAAGTACCAGTCTGAGCATATAATTTTTGTCTTCAAATATGATTTATCCATCATTGAGATGCACATTCAGCTTCATGAGGAATTTGGGTAGCTACAGTAAGTAGTGGCTCCAGATTAAGAAAACCAGCTATAATGGCTGAGGGACTCAATTTGCTGACCACATGTCACCTCTTCACTGGCTGGATGATCGTCTACCTCTGTGATTAACACAAGTGGATGTGAGGCTGGCTGGTAGGCCAATGGCCTTCTAGGCCTATCATGCCATGTAGTTATTTGGTGGAAGGACACTCAATGCTGTTTTCTTCTTGTCTTGTAAGCCTTGTTTCCCTCAACAAGATTTAGGTGCTCTCCCCCTACAGGAAAGAAATTGAACCATACTAATTTAGTTACACTTGTTTTCATATCGATGTCATTGGAGTGGCCCATGGTCAACGTTCCACCTATACTGACATCTAGGAAACCAAGGTATTACTAGGACAGGAAAATTCGGTAAATTTTGCTTAGAGGCCTTTTTATTCAGGCTTAAGGATCTTTCATGAGCCTGAAAATCTTCAGACTCAGGATCCACGGCTTTAAAGTCCCTCCCGAAGGACTTGCTTCTTGGATTTTTCCATCCTAAAAAATCCATCAAACCTGGGCTGGGTTTGAACTCGGGACCAGAGGCAAGGAGCATAACCACTAGTCCATTGCAACCAATTTCCTGTTTTCTTAATGAGAAAAATGGGTAACAAGAATATCATGTTGTTAGATTGTCATTTTTCATTTCAGGGACAACAGATTCAACAGCCAGTGAGGAAGATTTGATCCCCCCACCACTGCCACAGAAAATGAAAGAACCAGATTACTGCAACCTACCAGACGATATGGACAGTGCAGCAGTCTCAACGGTGCCACCTTCTCCACCTCGAGTAATTAACAAGGTACATGGTCATGTTTATATTACATAAGTTACCATTAAACAGAGCTGCTTTGCTCCTACATGGTTACATTCCTCATGCAATAAAAAAAATTCAGTATCATTTTCAGTAAATGAAAGGAGTTGATAATGATTGGAGAACTTTCCTCCAGGTGACTCAAACTTTTTTTATTATTAAATCTGGCTAATACTCGGCATATGCTGTTATTAAGTTATGTAGATAGGAAATAACACTATGAGGTTTTTTAATATTGTTTATTTTTTATTATTTCACTTACCTCATACTTCATAACTCCTTGCAAACCCAGGGTTCCTTCATATCATTTGTGACATTCTCAATGCTGTGTCACGTTCACAACTGACGTCCAACGGCCTTCCTAAGGTAAAGGAAGGATTTATGCTTGGATGGGAAGGAAGCCTGGAGTAGCTCAATGGTTAAGAGCATCAGCACAGAAAGCTGAAGGTTCAGGGTTTGATTCCTGGTTCAGGCATACATTTTTCTCTTTACCATTTGATTACAAATGTTAATGTGTTTTTACCACCAGCCTTGAGCTGCTATACCTGTCCAAGAATCAGCTTATCTCGATCTAAAAATGGTTATTGTGAGTTATCCGTAAAAGATAAACGTATGCTGTCATGGACTTTTTTGTCGAGTTTTTTGAGATATTCAATTCCGTATACAATAATTTGGTGTATTTGTTATGTTTTAGGCAGCGTAAGCCATTTAAGTGTCAAAATAGGGACTTTATTTCACGTTTTTCACTACATAGAGTGATTTTTAGGGGTGAAGGGTTGAGTATTACAATTCTCTTATAGCCTATGTTCATCCCTGGAATCTCTGAACATTTTTCAAAAAGCCCCATCACACCTGGCCATGAGTATTACTGGCTAACTCACTTCCAGATTACGCAATCATTTCAAATGTGGAAACATTAAAAATATTTCAAATCTATTCCAGGGATAAATAACATAGACAACAATAACTTATTTTAAATTAGTTATGATGTAGAAAAATATGAATTCTATCTTTTCATATTGATACTATCTTAAATATTTTTAGTATCATATTTGAAGAGAAAAATTATACACTCACACTGGGGATTGAACCCAGGACTTTGGCTTTCTAAGCCAATACTCTACCGACTGAGCTATCTGAGCAAGTTCCAATCTAAATGCAAATTTTTCTCTTATATACACTGTTAATTGCCACGCACCAAATGCTATGAAACCTTTGCTTCTATCTTGCAAATGGCAGCTTCTTTATTAAGAAGAAGACATTTATTTGGGAATTTTACATTACATTATAAAGCCAGTACGGTTTCTTTCAAAGTTCTTATTTCAAGCCCCAGTCTGAGCATATAATTTTTCTCTTCAAATATGATTTATCCATAATTGAGATGTATAAAATGAATAATAAAAATATTGAATATTTCTAGTACTTAAAATAAATTATAAAATTTATGTAAAAAGCAACGGGAAAGTACTATACCTATAATTCCCTAGTAAAGCTGCAAAGCATAGCATGAAAATGCTACGATTGTAGTGAAAGACCTGCCCTCAGGCAGAATTATATGGATGTATACTTACTTACTCACTGGCACTATGGAACCCGTAGGTTCATGGCCGCACGGACATAAGCTCTCCACACATCCCTATCCTGAGCTAATGCTTTCCAATCATTCCCTGTATAATCTACTTCCCTCAAATCATAGTTAATGTTATTCTCCCACCTCATTCTTGGTCTACTAACTGGGCGTTTTCCCTCTGGCTTTCATATGGATGTATATTACAATAAAATAATCCCTCACTTTTATTAGGGTATGGGTACGGGTAAATATTTGGCTTTACTTTTAATGTTATTTTTTTGTTGTTACAGCCACCGCAGCCTGATCCTGTTGAACGTGATACTCCGCCAACACCACCACCAAAGAAACCAGCAAAACCACAGGCTTAATGTAGAGTGAGGAATAGCTAATTCTGTTAAAGTCGTAACGTTCACTGATCCACCATGTTACACTGTTATCACTAAATTAAAAGTGTTATTTTCAAATTAAACCATTTGTGGGTTAACATCCTCCTTCTATGGGGTCATTTCACAATTTCCCTCCATATATCACTATTAATAGAGCTTAAGATATTCTTTTTCCTTGAATGGTAAACTCTACATTTGACCAAAAATTATTTTATTTACACAATCTGTTGTTTTTTTCCACCTGAGATCAGTGAATTTTATATTTTGTAAAGTGTTAAATGTTTGCCATATTGTGTTACAGTACAACATTTCAAGTATCTGGTGCCAATATTCTCATAAAATTGCATCACATTAACGATAGCACTTTCTTCACACCTCATTACATAGGGTGTGATTTTATCATGATATTAGTGAATATTTTATGGAAACTTAACATAAAATTTATAAAAAATAAAACAAAATGGGAATTACAACGTACATAAGAGAAAAATTTGCATCTAGATCGTAACTTGCCTCGGTTAGCTCAGTGGTAGAGCACTTGCCCGGAAAGCCAAGGGTCCCGGGTTCAAGTCCCGGTCTAGGGGAAAATTTTTCTCTTCAAATATAAAATGTTATATGTTATACCAATTCTACTTATTATTATATGTTATACCACACCTCATATATAGTCTTCTTTTTAAGACCAGTTTCAAAGAAGCTAATAATTCTCCATCTTCAGTCTGTATTCAACTGTTGTTTTACTTAATAAATTAATGAGTCATTTTACTGTTGTTTTACTGTTGGTAATTCAATGCTTCCTCCACCATCTGTTGGTAGACCAATGAACCTATAAATCAAATCACATTTCCGGGTATTTCAAATTTCATTGATTGCTCCTTCCCGGGGATGTGATTTGATTTATAGGTTCATTGGTCTCCCGACAGATGGAGGAGGAAGCATTGAATTACGAACAACAAAAAACAAGAATTAAATTAATGTTTTTATTACCTCACCTCATATCCTTTTTTCTAGACTGCAGTTTCGGAGCTTATCTCCATCGTCAGTAGCCTCTAGTCGACTGGTGTTATGTCGTTTCTTGGTGGTTTCTTCTTACTTCTATCGGTGGACCTGAGGTTCATCGGTCCACCGATAGAAGTAAGAAGAAAACCACAAGAAACGACATAACACCAGTCGACTAGAGGCTACTGACGATGGAGATAAGCTCCGAAACTGCAGTCTAGAAGAAAAAGGATATGAGGTGAGGTAATAAAAACATTAATTTAATTCTTAAATTATACTTCATAGTGATCTTTCCCTATGAAAGTTAAATAAACAAAAAAAAAACAGTCGAGTACAACAGAAGTTGGAGGATTATTTATTAGTTTCTTCAAAACCGGTCTTAAAAAAAAGACTAATATGAGGTACGGTGTCATTTTAATAATATATGTAATCAGTAATCACTAATACCTCATTTATTTGCTGCAAATTTTTAAAACAAAATGTGTTTATAAGACCAATATTAATTTTATAAGTAAATAGAAATTATGTACATTGTTTGAATAATAACTAGGATGAAAATGTTAAAAGAATTCTCCTGTTATCAAATATTATTTTATAAAAGACTATTGGATAATATGTCTTCTTTATATATTGAAAATTCTCACACTAGTAATATTATAAATGATGCTTCAAGCTTTCTTCATCTATACCTTATCCGCTCTTAGAGTGATGCTAACATAAACAAATACCAATTGTATCCTTCTGCCACTCGCGCCACAGTTACTGTCACATTGAAAGGGAGCATGTGTTAGTAAGTAAGACGTGTGATTGTTGATTGGGGTAAATTACAAGAAAGCTGGTGAGATTTTTCACTGAACTTGTGAATTACATTTAAATATTAAATACATAATATTGAGGTAAGATATTACAGACTCAAAATAACTTGATACATTTAAAATAACTGTTAATTGACAACTAGTCAAAGATTTACCAGACTTATGTTTTAAAAATTTAGATGGCGACACAGCAACAGAAGACTCGACACCTTTAGCCATTTTGTTGAATCAGAATCGACTGAAGTATGACTCAAATGCTTCATCCATAAGTAATAAACTATTTTATGTTGTAATTATTGATTAAGTATATTTTAGAATTATATTATTTTTGGTCTGGACATCTTACCTCAATATTAATGTTGATTTGTTCTTGGACATGTTTCAAAACAATTGTTTTGAAACATGTCCAAGAACAAATCAACATTAATATTGAGGTAAGATGTCCAGACCAAAAATAATATAATTATATTAATGTTGATTTGTTCTTGGACATGTTTCAAAACAATTGTTTTGAAACATGTCCAAGAACAAATCAACATTAATATTGAGGTAAGATGTCCAGACCAAAAATAATATAATTAAAATAACCTCAAAATATAACTTCCTAAAATTAAATATATTTTAGAATGTTTGCTATGTTTTGAATATTATTTTCATTCATGAAGAATAACAAGTACATTCAGAGGACATATTTTTAATTTAATGAAGGGAACTACTTTTTCGCATACTTATTGCTTGTATATCATATGCCAGTGTCCATAACCAATGAAAGCGAGCAGGTCACATGGTTTTGTTTTGATGAGGATCACTTTAAGAGCAGATAGCCTTTAGCCTCGTGTCCCTGTTACGGGGACTGAGTTTGCATTGAGCTTTACTTGATTTCATTTTAAAGCATTATTCATTTGTGCAAGAATTGCACTAAAAATATATTTTAACAAATTAATTTCAGATTGTGAGAAAACTTCTTGTGTAATTTTTTTAATTTGACTTGAATTTCTTTTTTCAACATTGATTATTTGACTTTCAATTAATCTTTTTTTTTTTTTATTAAGAAAAATTTTATCAAGACGCCTCATAATCTTCTTCTTAGACTACTTTCGGAAGTTTCTTCTTCAGTTCCATCCTAAGTATTTTCATGACCATTGTTTTGTCGCCCGAGCGGCTTTTCTAGATAAAAAAACAACAGTCATGAAAATTTAAATTAATATTGGGAAGTAACATTATGAGGTTATATCATTAATAGTGAGTGGAGAATATATTTTTAACGACTCACCTCATATAATTTCAAATTTCTTTGATACTGGCAGTTTCAGAAAATATCTTGTCCCTCTTCAGTCATGACTGAGGGACAAAATATTGTCTGAAACTGCCGGTATCAAAGAAATTTGAAATTATATGAGGTGAGTCATTAAAAATATGTTCTCCACTCACTAGTCATGAAAATACTGAGGATGGAACTGAAGAAGAAGATTATGAAGTGAGGTGATAAAATTTTACTTAAATAAATAATATCTCATAGTTAGATGTTATATTTTTAACTATTTACCAGAATTGGACATAGTTTTTAATTTAGAAAGAAAAATGAATGCTGAGACTTGGATTTGAACCCGGTATTGCACTGACATGTAGAGTCAGAGATCCGGGATTTGAATCCTTGTCCGAGCGTTAATTTTTCTTTCTAAATTAAAATACCTCATAGTGTTAATTCCTAAAAAAGTAATTTTAATTTACAGGTTCATCAAATTGTTCATTAGGAACCTAAACTTGAAAATTAACTGTATTTAATTTATTAGTAGCATATTTTGTTGAAACTAGTACATTTCATGATATTTAACAAATAGATAGATTTCAATTTTAAAATGGCATGTATTGAAATCAGTATTTTATAAAGATAAATTGAGTTTTCCAATATTTGACATAATGCATTCATGTAGACTTTCACGGCCGTAGTTGCTATGATGATCTTGAAGATTTTCGGGCTGTAGGCCATGGTCGTAAGGCTTGTAGTTCCCCGACGTTTTGCCAGAGACTGCCTCTGACAAAACGTCGGGGAACTACAAGCCTCACGGCCTACAGCCCGAAAATCTTCAAGATCATAATATTTGACATATTTTGTTCATACCAAAGATCACACCCCTTATTTATGGTTTAGTGAATATGGCAACTGTATATTAGAGACATGCATGAAGGCATTCATACAAGTATATTGTTCTAATTTAAACCAAAGGATTCAAATTAAATGTGAAACTTTATTATTTATATATATAGATTAATGTGAAAATTATAGTAGTTAATAGTTTATAATAATGTTTATTAATTTTAAGTTTGTTGCATGCATCACACCAGTTTTACCAACACAGTGACAACAGGTGATTTGTAGATGTTTTCATGAAGGAGAAATAATTTGAACTTGAAGGCTGAATAATTCTACAGTTCAAATTCATGCTCAAGTCAAATTTTTCTCTAGAGATACGTTAACACTAGAAGGACCAGACCAGCGAAATTAAAAATGATTTCTTCTGAATGGTTTAATACGATGCTAAAAGAATCGACTAATTGTTCTTTCTGCTTTTTTAACTCTTTTTTTTAGCATTGCCTTCTTTAATGTTTTATTAAGTTATATCACATTTAATAAAATGTTATTCCATTAGTCGAGTGGTTAAGGCAAGATGCCTTGGCACAGAGCTACAGGACTTCCCATGAGGGAAGAAATTTTCTCGTGGAATTTCGGCCAGTATGGGACCGGTGCCCACCCAGTATCGTGAGGCATTTTGGTAGCTATAATAAGTAGCGACTCCAGGTTGAGAAAACCAGCTATAACCACTGGGAGACCCAAAATTCTGACCGCATGTCACTCCTACACTGGTTTATGATCATCTACCTATGTGATTAATACATGTGGATGTGAGGCCAGCAGCCGGATGGTAGGCCAAGGGCCTTCTAGGCCTGTTTTGCGCTTGAAGTATTGCTATACAGGATATTAGGCAATTTGTCATTACATGGAACCAAAATGTCTTTTTTTTTTTTTCGGAAATGCTTACTGTTTTAATAAAATATAATATAAATAATAGGAGTTAGATATGCACAACTCGTCTCATAGTGTCACTTCGTTTAAATATTAAATAAAAAATATAATACGTTGAAAGTTTTATCAATTTTACTTTAACATCATGTAATTATAACATCTCAGCTTTTAAATGAAATTTCCTTACTACACACATTTTGGAGACCTTTCCCCATTCTTCAATTAGAATAATACCTCATGTCTAGAGATCCGTGAAATTCGCGAGTTGCAATAACGGAAAATGCTCTAATTTTGTCATTTTCTTGTACCATTTCTTAACTCCACTTCCCATAACCTCAAAAAAAAGCATTTATGAATCGCGAAATAATGCAAAATCCTCCCATAAAATAACACTGACATTTAAAATTTTCAACGAATTCTGGAGATTTTTTTGTTCTATTCGCAACATTTTCATAATGCATTTTTAAACACTGTTTTCGGATTCCATCTTATTTTTAACTGCCATATCTGCTTCCTCCATGCACTCTTGCAAAGTTCACAACATAGAGGTTATATTTTCTGTCCTTCTCATGCTCAAATATGGTCTCTCCATGGATTTTAAGTTTCATGACCAATATGAATTCCATGTAGACATTTGCAAACGATTTGCTCTTTGAGGGAAGAGTATACCGAGTTTGTCAAGACATCTCTTGAAGCCATCTGGTATCCAACTTCAAATGTGGACTCAGAAAGTTCTATTTCTCAGTATGGTGTTGTAGGAGATCGAAGGTGGAGATTGAAACCTGATAATGCAGAGATACTCACCATGGTTGCTTTTCTTAAAAGGTAAATGTTATATTTAATTAATGTTGGGAAGTAAATGTTGCTTACAAATCAGTGACTAGGATTAAAATGTTATGCATTTTATTGTATTAATATCAATATCAATTGAACAAGCTAAAAGTTGACCTTAAACTACTTACTTACTCACTTACTTACTTACTCACTGGCACTATCGAACCCGTAGGTTCATGGCCGCGCGGACATAAGCTCTCCATACATCCCTATCCTGAGCTAATGCTTTCCAATCATTCCCTGTATAATCTACTTCCCTCAAATCATAGTTAATGTTGTTCTCCCACCTCATTCTTGGTCTACCAACTGGGCGCCTTCCTTCCGGCTTTCCTACAAGAAGTTTCCATGCACGTCTTTCATTCCCCATACGTGCAACATGTCCTGCCCATCGCAGTCTACGAGACTTAACTGTTCTTATTGTATCTGGCTTCCTATAAAGACCATGTTGACCTTACCTTAAACTACTGGATATATCATTCTTATTGGGTTTAATACACTAAACTAGGATTAAAAAGACTCAAATTTACATTTTTTTTTAGAATTACATCGCCAAATTCCCAATAACATCGAAATCTTGAAATTTTAAAACTAATTTTCCCAAAAATAAAACCATTTTCACGGATCTCTACTCATGTCACGTCTCATTGTTTTATATGTATTGAATAATATAATTTATCTAAAAATGCAGTAGAAAGTAACATTATGAGGTTTTTACTTAATATGTATATTAATATAATTTATACTTACTTATGTGTTAAAGTGAAATTAAGATGACAATACTGTATTTAAATTAATATTGGGAAGTAAACATTATGAGGTTATATCATTAATAGTGAGTGGAGAACATATTCTTATCGACTCACCTCATATAATTTCAAATTACTTTGATACCGACGGTTTCAGACAATATCATGTCCCTCTTCAATCATGGCTTCCACTCAAGAAGCCATGACTGAAGAGGGACATGATATTGTCTGAAATTGTCGGTATCAAAGAAATTTGAAATTATATGAGGTGAGTCGATAAAAATATGTTCCCCACTCACTATTAATGACAATGCTATATTTACATTTACCTTTTTTCTTAAAGACATCTGCTTATGCACAAATCAAATGAAAAGAAGGGAAAAAACAGTACTTTACTTTTCCCAATATATTTCTAAGTCCTACGGAATAACAATGCACATGTACGTGAGTTTATAGAGCTGTTGCTAGTGGAACCACATATCTTTGAAGTCCTACAGAAAGTTTATAGAGCTGTCACTAGATGCAGCACATGCAGTATGACTAACTTCGAAATAAATTCCCAAACATTTATTAGAAATGGATGAACACTAACTTCTCCCTTCCTAAGCTATTAAAAATAGTGCATCATAGTTAAATGTGGAAAATAGCATTATGAGGTTCTTAATTCAATGAATGATTTTAGATCCATGAATATTGAAATTCCCGATGAACAGGACTTGACCTCAAAGTTCATCAAATCAACACCAAATGGCAATGTTATAGATCAAGTTTCCAACAAAAATCCGGTAGTCATAATGTCAGTAGAAAATGAGAGAGATGTTCTCTTGAAAACTGCAGTACCCTTGTTTAAAAAAAACATAAACTATGAGGTAAAATAAGAAGTGATTCATTTATTGAAGAATAGTGTAATTGAGTTGTTGATAGTGGCAACATTGGAAGAGGAGAGAAAATAGCTAGCTAGTATCACAATTTTATCTAAAAATATCGTAATGTTTCTCATAAATACCTAAAAATTGTAAAATAATGTTATAAGTATCGTTGAAAACGTTTAAAATATTACAAAATGTTAGTAGAGATAGAAGTAGTACGAAGAGTAACAATATTACAGAATATACAATGGAAAATGAAGGGAAAGGTAATGTACTGTTGTGCTGAAAAGAAGTTAAAATTCTTTATAAAGTAAATTGTATCACATAACATTATTTGAGAATTAACTTAAACCTCATAGTGGCATTTGCGATAGGGAATTACAACGTATATAAGAGAAAAATTTGCATCTAGATCGTAACTCGCCTCGGTAGCTCAGTTGGTAGAGCACTTGGCCCGGAAAGCCAAGGGTCCTGGGTTCGAGTCCCGGTCTAGGCGAAAATTTTTCTCTTCAAATTAAATTTATCAAACATTATTTGAGTTCACAAAAATCACCAATTTTCAGTGGTTCAACTGTGTTTGTTTAATAATAAATTTTGTCTGTTTAATTCTTACCTCATATTGTTGTTTCTGTTAGACATATGTTTCCAAGGCTTGTTAGCCTCATCTTCAGTAGTTACAGACCATGTTTGTTTGTTGACTCACATAGGCTGCTTACTGTCCAATAGCAATAAACAAAATGACCATGCCTCATTGCTGGATTATATGATTTTTTAATTTATTAAAGTTGAATTTACTCATCAACATTTCAATCTTTTCAGAATAACAAAAAAATGATCTGGTATGTATTATATCATTTATATAGGCCTATACATTTGTTATTTATTGTGAATATATAAAACATAACAAACTACATATATAAACTCATGTATTTATTATAAAACTCATATAAAAGGTAAAAAACTAATTTTCTATCCAAATGATATACATTAAACATTGGAGCTGTGAAAAAGTAAGGTCTGGTCTATGTTAAATGTGGAATTTTGTTGGCTGTTTATTGTGAATGGAGTTTTGTTGACTTCATTATGAATACAAATCAAAATGTGAAGAGTTTTACTTTCTAGTCTGTATGCGTGATGAAGGGAAGCTTTGTACATTTGTTATTGGACCAAGTACTTTCTCTCATTGTTCTGTAGATTGGCAACACTATCAAGATAATATTTTCTGCAGTTTTGCCAATATATGAACCCTGTCCTGCAAGAAAACAAGTGGAAAGTGGGACATGTCACTTTTCCATTTTATAAAACATTATGGTATACATATAAATATTTGTATTTTTGTAAGTTTATTGCACCATGATGAGAAAATAAATCAGCTTTATATATAGAATTATATTTTTATTTATAGCAATTGTCCTTAATATCATCATTGAAAATTTGGCACCAATCACTTGATTTTCTACTTCTTCTTCTTCCTTCCAAGTATTAGGCCAAGGCCTGTTACGATCCTATAGAAAATTTTCTCTCCAGCATTTCATAGGATGGCTCAGAGATCTTTGTCCTCTTGGTATATTATTATAAACAGCTTTGGGGATCTGATTTGAACTCATTCTTTCAAGATGGTGTTTCCAATTTAGTTGGTACTGTTTAATATATTCCAAAATTGGCATAGTCTTCAATTCTTTTAAGCTATCGGTGTTCCTTTTCCGATCCCATCTGGTGTAACCCGCTGTTCTGTGCATGAATCTCATTTCACAAGCCGTTATTCTGCTTTCATGTTGTCTTTTTAGTGTCCATGCTTCACTACCATAGGTCAACACTGGTCTAGCCAAAGTATAACATAATCTTGTGTTTTTTGTACAAGGGATGGTTTCATAACTTGATTAATAATTCCCAAACGTTTATTATAACTAGTAATTTTTTCAGGGATATCTTTTTCATCCCAGATAGAGAGATAATATCCAAGATATGTAAATTGATTAGATCTCTCAGAAATTTTATTCTGGAGACAGATTTTACTTTGTATGGGGTCCTTCCCATGAAATGCCATAATTTTAGTTTGTGTTAATTGATATTTCCATACTAAATTTGGCAGCTATTTTTTGTAAATTATAAATTGATCGTTGCAAATCATTGTACTTAAATTTATTTATTCCCAGGGAAAGAATTGAATTTAATATTTATAGGAAAGACACTCGTACTGATAACTACATAAAATCTTCTTCTTCTTCCTTCCAAGTATTAGGCCAAGGCCTGTTACGATCCTACAGAAAATTTTCCCTCCAGCGTACTGGGAAATTCTCGTATAAGATTTGAAAGCATAATAATAGACCCTTCAAATGGTTGCTGGCCAAAGGAGGCAAGACCAGTGATGGGGCTGCCTCTTATAACCTCTGGTCAGGCTTTTCTGGAGAAGAAAAGAAAATAAAGGAAAGACTCCCTAGCCCTCGGATGCCTTAATAGTGTCGGGGTAAAAAAAAAACAAGAGTTAATCAAGAGAAGTTAGATAGTAAAGTTAAAAGAGTGCAAAACACAAGTAAGTGGATGAAATGTTTTGCTCAGTTTGGGCACCTTGTGGTCGCCATCCACATATCCCCTAGATGAGGACCCCTGAGGGGAGATATCATATTTAAAGAGAAAGAGAAAAATTATAAGCTCAGACCGGGACTTGAACTCGGGACCCTTGGTTTTCTAGTCCAAGTGCTCTACCATTTGAGCTACCTGAGCAAGTACCGATCTAAACGCAAATCTTTCTCTATATACGTTGTAATTCCCGCCCACCAAATGCTTTGAAGCCTTTGCTTCTATCTTTGCAAATGGCGGCTCCTATATTAAGAAGTCAAGTCCCGATCTGAGCGTATAATTTTTCTCTTTAAATATGATTTATCCATCATTGAGATGTATGAAATTAATAATAAAAACATCGAAACCAAGATATGTTACAAAGTTCTTCAAAAGTACACCAGATGGCAGTTTAGAAAATTACCAGCATAATAAAAAATTGACAGTCGTGAAAACAGCTGAAGATGGGAATGATGTATTTCCCGATACTGCAGTTCTGTGTTAAAAAAACATAGATGTATGAGGTAATAAGAATTCATGATTCATTTGATTCTTATAAAGGAAATCAATCATAGAAATTGTAGAATGCAGGCTGTCACAGCCAGAAGTCAGGATATTAGAAGATTTTGGGATGTAAGGCCATGGCCCATAACTGATATTTGTCCTGGATGTTTCTTCCTCAGCTAAGGCATCTTCACAGTGGTGAGTTCTTCTAGATGGTGTTCCCTGGTCACTCTCCGTTACAAACCCTGCATTAGCCACACTCGATATGTGCACAACTTCCTGCTGTATAAAAAGTATTACATGTAATGTTATCTTATTTATTATTATTATTTATTTATTTCCTGTAATTCCTAAATGGAACATAGGCAGCAGTAAAGTTTTTCCAGCATACTCTGCTTCCAGCCAGCCATTTCACTTGTTTCCAGCTTTTCCCTCTTTCATTTGCTTCCTCTTCCTGATCGCTTTCAAGTTTTCCTAGGTCATCCCCTCTTTCTCACTCCTTGCGGATTCCAACCTATACGTCATCTCTACCTTAAAAGACAGTATCGAATTAGATGTAGTATGTACCTCTCTGACTCGAATTCCTATGTCCTGCTATTAGCTTCATCCTTTTCTACTCCCGCGATGTTGCCGATTTAAAAAAATGCAAAAGTGATGAAATTAATAAAATTACATGGTCGTATAGAGAATTTTCCGCTCTTTCTGAATGTATAAATTTTAACGTCTTAAGTAATTAATATAATCGATAGTTTTGACTTAATATCAAAAACTGCAAAAATAAGGTTATACAAAACATTCATTAGACCAGTAGTTACATATGCTTGTGAAACTTCGATCCTAAAAGAAACAATAAAACAGAAATTACTAATTTTTGAAAGAAAAATTATAAGAAGAATTTTTGGACCAAATAGAGGAACTGATAACTGTTGGAGAATCAAAACAAATAATCAACTACACAAATTAATAAAAAATCAGAACATAGTAAACCATATAAGATCTCTCAGAATTGGTTGGCTTGGACATTTGATAAGAATGGATGATCAGAGACTGGTCAAAAAATTCTATAAATGGAAAGCTATAGGAGGCAGAGCTGTTGGAAGATCGAAGATCAGATGGGAGGATGACACAATGAATGGTCTAAGGAAAATGAAAGTGACCAATTTGAATATGGCAAGAGACAGATTGGCAAGGAGGAGGATTGTTGAGAAGGCCAAAACTTTCACTTTTGAAGTTGTCGTGCCTTAAGGTGATGATGATGATGATGAATAGTTTTGACAAATACATTATTTTGGTGTGAATCTATATTTTTGCAGATAAAAACTTGACCACAATTGGTAGAAAACTAGTGATAATGATAGATTAAGAATTTTTTGTAGGTTGCCTGATATTTATGGATTACACTGTCTTTCCCTGGACAATATATTTTACGTAAAAAGGGAGCTATTAAATTTTTATTAAATGCTTGTTAAAAATTATCGGATGGTAACACAAAAAATGTATGTAGCAAGAAACGTTTTTGTTATTGACTGTATGTTGGTGATAAAGTGAGAAGATGTGTTTATAGATGTCTCAAATAGTTTTTAAAACAAACCAGATCTCAGTATCATTGTGCATTCATACTTTACCGCAGTTTAAAGTTTGTTTACACTTAGGTGTCCCTTTTCATTTCCGATCGCATTTGACTCTGCACTTCCTCAGGCTCAGTGTTGTGATAATTGTTGAGTGAAGTCCAACCACAAGTGGCTCTCAATTGTCTTTGGGTCATGTGTTTTTCATAAAATTGTTTAATTTCATATTTATTATTATTGCATTATATTAATTATGAATATAGAAGTTTAGCGACGTAGTATTGGCAAACTGCATAGGAATATAGTATTGAACATATTTAATTATTTTTTTTAAAGAAAACGAACATTACCCTAGCAGTTAAACAGACAGCAGAAGCTACCGGGTGTTCGGAACGTTTAATGTATAGAATAAGAAAGGAACAAACGGAAGGAGTTTATTATAAAAATGACAAAATTTTAGAAGTTTTGAAAACTGCAAAAATACAATCTAGAGGGTGTGTCCGGGATTTTTAATACAAAAAATCCGGTCTAAATCCAAAATTTGAAAATTCAGTTTTCCAAGGCTAAAATCTTGGAGATTTAAAAAAAAAAAGTCAAAATTTTAGGAAAACTGCAAAAATACAATTTGTTTGGGACCTTATAATGCAAAAAATCCAAAATTTCAAAATTGGGTTTTCCTAGGCTATAGTGTAGGAGTTTTTCCCAAAAAATGTCAAGATTTTAGAAATTTTGAAAACTGAAAAATTAGAATTTAGATTGTGTTTGCAGGATTTATAATGCAAAAAAATCCATCCTAAATGCAACATTTGAAATTTGAGTTTTCCATGGCTATAATCATGGAGTTATTCCCAAAAATGGCAAAGTTTTAGAAAATTTGAAAACAGCAAAAAATACAATCTGGAGGGTGTGTCGGGGATTTATAATGCAAAATATTTGGTCTAAATCCAAAATTTGAAAATAGAGTTTTCCAAGGCTTTATTTTTGCATTTTTTTTTTCGAAAAATTACAAAATTTTAGAAATTTTCAAAACTGCAGAAGTACAATCTAGCGGGTGTGCAAAAATCCGGTCTAAATCCAAAATTTCAGAATTGAGTTTTCCTAGGCTATAGTCTAGGAGATTTTGCCAAAAATGTCATGATTTAAAAATTTTGAAAACTGCAAAATTACAATGTAGATGGCGCGAGGGGGATTTATATTGAGTTTTCCTAGGCTATTTCCCAAAAATGTCAAGATTATGGTGCATGGGGGTTTAATAATACAAAAAATCCGTTCTAAATCCAAAAATTGTGTTTTCCAAGGCTTCTTGGTGTTTTTGCAAAAAATGTCAAATTTTCAAAAACTGCAAAAATACAATCTAGAGGGCGAGTCCGGGATTTCTAATGCAAAAAATCCGTTCTAAAAACTAAATTTCAAAATTGAGTTTTGCATGGCTATAGTCTTGGGAGTTTTTACAAAAAATGTTAACATTTTTTGTATTTCAAAAACTGCAAAAGAACAATCTAGAGGGTGTGTCCGGGATTTCTAATGCAAAAAATCCGGTCTAAATCCAAAATTTGAGAATTGAGTTTTCCTAGCCTATAGCCTAGGAGTTTTTGCCAAAAATGTCAAGGTTTTAGAAATTTTAAAAACAGCAAAATTACAATCTAGATGGTGCATGGGGGAATTATTATACAAAAAATCCGCTCTAAATCTAAAATTTCAAAATTGAGTTTTCCAAGGCTATAGTCGGAGACCATTTTGGACCTCAAAGTTTCCTGACATTTGTTTTACGGGTGAGGAAAAACACAGATAAAATCTGACCCAGGAAGCTTGTCCCGACCGGTAATCGAACCCGGGCCCATTGCGTGACAAGACCTCTATGGATAAGACTGCATGCTACCTCGAGACCACAACGGAGGATTGGAAGCTTGTAATATGTTAATAATAAGGACGACACAACCAAGCCTTGGGAAAATTATTATTATTATATTGCTATTAATAATGTAACAGGCAATTCTTGCCTAAACCAGGAAGTGAAGAAGTTATTAATTGTATGAGCAGATTTATGCTTTGATGGACTAGTAATTTTTGTTGTAAATATTATCAATAATGTAGCTATGTGAGTACGAGTAATTTAAAAAAGAAATACACATTTACGAACTTTTATTAATATGTGGGGAAGATTGCGTATCTAGTAAAATTTTCCTCTACAGTTAGTGATTTAAATTGATTATGTTGTCAGCCCTGTTAACTAATTCGTAATCATAGAGTACCGACTCTTTATAACTCAATTTAAATTGATGGCATTTCACGACATGTTTCACGAGTCGTATAAAACGATTCTTTAAGGACGACTCATTTTCATGGGTTCATTCTATTAACAGATGAATCGGTATGTATCAGCATAGGCAGGGGATCGGGGATAATCCATTTCACGGGAATGATTCTTTCCACACCTCAAATACGAATATATTACCCACACGGAATACTTAAACTACGGTATGGAGTAATTTTTCCATGCACGATACGTCAGTCAGTATTATCGCTTGTCAGTATCATACCATGTATCATAGAGCGTTTTCTTCGTTCTTTATGTATAGTTCAGTGTGTCATGTTCCGTCGGTTCTGTGGTTCTGTATGATCTAGAGCAAAGTCGTTCGAATCATGTTCGAATAGATCATTCCCACGATCTCCAGAATTTATGCCGTGTGCTATGACCCCAGGAAAGAATTCATCTTTATTATTAATTATGTTATTGAATTATTTTTTTATGAAAAGTTGTGGTTAAGTAGATTTTTTATTTTTTTTTTAAATTATGTTTTAATACAGTGATATATATAGTTTCGGCACATTTGCCGGAAGGTAAATTATATTATTTTTATTAATATTTTTTTTTAATATTCCTTTCGCTATGATTTGTCAGTGAAGGAGTTATGTTCCCAAATTTGTGTGCTTGTCGAAATGTGCAAACCTGTTACCTATTCCCTCGTTAGAAATCATGAACACTTTGTAATGGGCGTGTCGGCTACTGAATTATGCAGTACCATGTCACTTTGTCAAACTATTTGATGTTTTATTACTCTGGGATGGTGAAAGTTTCTATAATCTATTTTTAGTAAGTATGAGATCATTGTATACAAGTTTGCAGATTGAGACTGATTTTGGTAAACACAGGTCTATTAGTATATCAACTTGGAATTTTGTAACATCAATTTTGTGACATCAATAAGAACATTGCAGTTTTGTGTTTATTGAATTTGTTTTATATGCAGACATACTTTTTTGCTATATTTAATTGCTGATATGCTTATGGAGGTTATAATTGTGTAGTTTATATGCTCAGTGTATCAGTTGTTTATTAGTTTAAAATAAATCAAGCTATTTGTACGTTTAAAAATTACATTTCAGGTGAAAATGTCATCTGCGCGAGGTCCAGGGCTCTATGAGTTTCTTATAGAAGCTGAACTACAGCAGTATTATGCTGGAATTAAAAATGATTTGAAGGTTAGTACAGGAAAGAATTATAGGCTCAAATTTTGTTGCTCACCATTTTCCATACTATGTTCTTATGCCACTGTTGCAACATATCGTACTGTTTTAAACATTTAGCAACAATTCTTTAAACATTTTTTATGATTTTTAAATGTTTACATAATTACACAAATATTGTGACAGAAGTTCTACAGAATTGAATTGTGCATGCACAAGATGCGCATATGCTTAGATGGTGCTGAAATTGGTGTTACCAACATTCGCAATTAACTTCATGAGTGGAAGTCATGACTGAAGAGGGACAAGATATTGTCTGAAACCACCGGTATCAAAGAAATTTGAAATTATATGTGGTGAGTCGTTAAAAATATGTTCTCCACTCACTATTAATGATATACCTCACAATATTAATTTAAATAGGTTTTGATATGTTACATGTCATTCATTATTGTTTCTTTCTAAGTTATAATGTAATGTATCGAAACTGGTCTTCAAGAAATCTAGAAATATGAGGTGAGTTATGAAAATTAAAACTAAAGTCATTAGTATGATGATCTTGAAGAAGATTTTCGGGCTGTTGGCCGTGGTCGTGAGGCTTGTAGTTCCCCGACGTTTCGCCAGAGACTGCGTCTGGCATCCACAAGGGTTGTCTTGAGACTGGCAATTCTGTCCGCTGTCTGTCTTATTTATACGTTCACCGCGATGTGTTCGTAAGTTGTATCTGCCTTCTGATTGGTCAGCGTTAGGGACTTCCATTGCTCCAATGAGATTGCTGTTTGATGGTCTAGTCGACTGTATGTTATATCTGCCTTCTGATTGGTCAACGGTAGGGACTTCCATTGTTCCACTGAGATTGCTGTTTGATAGTCTAGTTGACTGTGCTTGTAGAGGTTTACATTTTGCGTTTTTTAGAACCGGTATCCATACTTTGTTGACTTTTAATGATTCTTCTTTTCTGTTGAAACTGTTTTTATGTTTGAATATTTCGATGGCTTCTCGTTGTAGACGGGTAAAATAGTGTGTGCAGTTAGATAATATGTCTGTATTCTGGTATTGCACCCTGTGGCCCTCAAGTAAAGAGTGTTCTGCTACTGCCGACTTATCCATTTGTTTAAAGTCATTAGTGTTGCAACTCAAAATTGGGTGTGAAATGACAAACAAATTTTGCTCAGAGATCTTCTATTTCTGACTTGAAGTTCTTTTACTTGCTGTAACAGGACCCACAACTTTACTTCCCTTCCAAAGGAAGCCATAATTAGGAGTATTAAGTCTTGAAAAAATCTGTTAGCTCCAGCCAGGTCTGAATCTGTAAATCTTGGAACCAGAAGCAATTACAGTAACTGTCAGTCCACTGGAACCAGGAAGTTGCTGTTATATAGTGAAGACAAATATATTAAACAATGTGATGAATTCATAGTTAAATATGGGAAATAACATTATGAGGTTCTTAATTCGTAATTTAATGAGTCATTTTTTTACATATTAACTCATATTTTATGTTCCTTTAAACACGGGAACTAGTTTTCAAGAGAAAGATGTAAAAAATGACTCATTAATTTACGAATGTGATGAATGCTTTTTACAGGTTCAGAATGTTCCGCAGCTGAAGTACGTGACTGAGGATGACCTTCATGCCATTGGAATGTCAAGGCCAGAAATGCGAAGACTTAAAAAGTTCTTCCAGAAACACTTCCCACAAAATTATTTATTAAAATTTAAAAAAGTAAGTAATAAACTGATATTTTTATTATTAATTTAATAGTTCTCACTGAAGTATAAATTATATTTGAAGAGAAACATTTTTTCGCCCAGACCGAGACTCGAACCTGGGACCTTTGGCTTGCCGGGCCAAATGCTCTACCAACTGAGCTACCAGGGCGAGTTCCGATCTAGACACAAATTTGTCTCTTATATACGTTGAAATGAATTATACCTCAAGAATAATAAAGAAAATATAGTTATTAAGGTAGAATATTTTTATCACTCACCTCATATTGTTCTTCTTATTTGATTATAAACTAGTTTCGGAACATAGTTTCTGTTCCATCCTCAGTATCGTCACTTTGGGAAAAGATCTACATTCAAAAGAGCGAAAAGAAGAAATTAATGAACTTTGAAATTCCTGGTGAGAATGACCTGGTTTCGAGGTTTTTCAGTCAGCCAATGGAAGGAGAGAAGGACAGCTCTTCAAGACGACAGAACAACAGTCGTGACGATACTGAGGATGGAACAGAAACTATGTTCCGAAACTAGTTTATAATCAAATAAGAAGAACAATATGAGGTGAGTGATAAAAATATTCTACCTTAATGAATATACCCCATAGTGAGAATTCCTAAAATAAGTAGTTAAAATATAGTTAGTTTCATCAAATCCAAAAGATTACAATGGTTTGGACATACACTAAGAATGCCAAAAGGAAGATTGCCGAATGATATTTTAAATTGGAAGCCACAGGGAACAAGACCAAGGGGAAGACCCAAGGATCGATGGGAAGATGATGTAATTGAAGATTTGAGAGAGATGGGGATTTTTGATTTGAAATCTACTGCACAAGATAGGAAGAAGTGGCGTAAACTGGTTGAGAAGGCCAAGACATTCCACTGGAAGTCGTAGAGCCTGACAAAGAAGAAGAAGATACGTTGAAATTCCCAGCACCAAATGCTATGAAGCCTTGAGAATTGTACATATTTGGTGCTGGGAATTACAACGTATATAGGAGAGAAATTTGCGTCTAGATCGGAACTCGCCTCAGTAGCTCAGTTGGTAGAACATTTGGCCTGGCAAGCCAAAGGTTCCGGGTTTGAGTCTCGGTCTGGGCAAAAATTGTTCTCTTCAAATATAATTAAACTAATAGTTTTGCTTTGAGACTAGCTATCAATAAGATGTGTTAAGCCTGGAACTGTTGACTGAAGTTAACATATTTATTTTGAAAAGAAAAATTAAGCATTCATTTTTCTTTTCAAATTAATATTATCCAGTATTGGAAAGTATTAAAATATTAAGGTTTACTGCTTAAAAAAGTAGTGTAAAATTCTCATTAAAAATACTCCTTTAATAGAAACCGGCCTTTGGCTATTGGTAGCATCATCTACCTGCCTTCGGACAATTTGAGAATTGTATATGAGGAAAGAAATGTTAATGTTTGTATCGTAGCTTGAATGGTGTACTAGATAGCATACTAGTGCATAGAACCAGAGGTCCAGGGTTTCAGGGTTCAAGTCCTGGTTCAAGTGTTAATTTTCCTTTTCTAAATAATATTGTCCAGTATTGAAAAGTATTAGAACAGTTAAGTCTTGTAGACTGCGATGGGCAGGACATGTGGCACGAATGGGGAATGAAAGATGTACATGGAAGCTTCTTGTAGGAAAACCAGAGGGAAAACGCCCAGTTGATAGACCAAGAGTGAGGTTGGAGAATAACATTAATTATGATTTTGTGGGAAGTAGATTATACGGGGGATGATTGGAAAATATTAGCTCAGGATAGGGATGTATGGAGAGGTTATGTCCATGTGGCCATGAACCTATGGGTTTGATAATGCCAGTGAGTTAGTTATTAGGAAAGTATTAAAATTTAAAATGTTACATTAAAAAATTAGAAATCATTGCAAAGAAAACTAAAGTGATGGCCTTTTGTGGGAAGTACCCTATACCTAGAAAAATTGTTTTGGATGATGAAATTTTAGAACAAGTAAACAAATTTAATTATTTGGGTTACAATTTAACATTTCAAGATGAAGCTGATATATCAAAGAAAATCACAAATTTTACAAAAACAACGGGGATAATTAACAGTATAATGAAACCATCTTTAGTACAGAAGAACACAAGATTACGGTTTTATAAGGTTCTTGCAAGAGCAGTATTAAAATATGGTAGTGAAGCATGGACAATACGAAGAAGAGATGAAAGCCAAATAACAGCAAATAAGATGCGATTTATGCACCGTACAGCAGGCTACACAAAGTGGGACTATAAAAGAAATGAGGAAATTATGGAAGAGTTGGATGTAGAACCCATTCTTCCCCATATACAAAATTACCAGTAGAACTGGAAAGCCCATCTTCATCGAATGCCGTCTCATAGAATTCCAAAAGCCATACTTCGCTACTGTGCCCAAGGCAAAAGATCGCTGGGACGTCCAAAAAAAGCGCTGGATGGAAAATTCCTCTTTGAGACTGTAACAGGCCACATGGCCTAATACTTGCATGGATGATGATGATGATATTAAAAATAGCATATTTAATTTGTCTGTAGCAGCTTTGTCTGCTGATACAGTACTTACTAAACACCTTATTTGTCCACTTCCAATGGACATATCTTAGATAATATAAACTGTTTGATGATTAATTATGTTATATTTGAAGAGAAAAATTTTCGCCTAGACCGAGACTCGAACCCGGGACCCTTGGCTTTCCGGGCCAAGCGCTCTACCAACTGAGCTACCGAGGCGAGTTACGATCTAGACGCAAATTTTTCTCTTATATACGTTGTAATTCCCTATCGCCAAATGCTTTTGAAACCATTGCTTCTATCTTTGCAAATGGCGGCTTCTTAGTTAAGAAGACATTTATTGGGAATTTAATATTACTTTATAAAGCTAATAATAAAAACATCATTAGAAGCCTTACTAGCTTTATAAAGTAATGTTAAATTCCCAATAAATGTCTTCTTAACTAAGAAGCTGCCATTTGCAAAGATAGAAGCAATGGTTTCAAAAGCATTTGGCGATAGGGAATTACAACGTATATAAGAGAAAAATTTGCGTCTAGATCGTAACTCGCCTCGGTAGCTCAGTTGGTAGAGCGCTTGGCCCGGAAAGCCAAGGGTCCCGGGTTCGAGTCTCGGTCTAGGCAAAAATTTTTCTCTTCAAATATAATTATCTTTCAGTGAGAAATGTTAAATCAATAATAAAAACATCATTAATTATGTTGCGTATAGATACCCTTGATGTCTTATAAATGGGTGACTAATGTGATACATTCCAGCAGCTCATTAACAACACAAGTGTTAATTGTTTTATCTCATCACCACCTATAGTCCAGTCAGCCTAAGCTTTGTTCCATAAAGAACTTGTTTTAATATTTCTGTCATTTCTTGATTTTCTATTTCTATTTAATAATCTTCTATCATAATTGTTAGTTGCTGATAAACTTCTTCGTGTCTAATGTTAAATAGTAGTAGTAAGGTAAAGTGATCCCACTACAGGCCTCAGGAGGCCCTTGGGGTAGTAGGAAGTTAAGGCTCCCACTTTTTCTTGACAATCGGCACTTGATGTCAGCCGGGTTGTCAGCCCTGCGTGATGGCCGCCTTTACCCCAGAACAAGCGTCTGGTACTCATTTCAGTTAGAGGCTGAGTCGACCCCAGGGCCATAGTGCCGCCAGAAGGTTTGGGTCAGTTTAAAAATCCTGACCCCACCGGGACTCGAACCCTCGACCTTCCGGCTTGTAGCGCAGTGCCTTAACCACTACGCTACGGCGTGCCCCAAATAGTAGTAGTAGTAAGAATTAAATTAATCATGATTATTTCTTACCTCATACTTCTATATTTCTTTAAATACAGCACTGCAGTATCGGCAACTTCTTGTCACCATCGTCAGCTGTTTTCACGATTGTCAATGTTTACTTTTGTTGACTATTTAACTCATGCCCCAAATGGGAGTCAATGACCAATCACGTTTCAATGATTTCTGTTTTACAACCAATCAGAGTCGTGTTTCACCAAATATTTATCAGTGTTATAATTACCATATTAAAGAAAGCTCCTCCTTATAATATTGCGATCCTTTGGCAATAAATAGTATGATCTGGTTGCAGTGATAAACAAAAGAAGCAGTAGAAGCGTACCTATCGTTTCTTATTTGTTTTCAAACATCGCCGTTTACAATAAATATATAAATATTTTAAAATAACTATAGTTAAATAATGATTTGTGAGTAAACAGCTTAATTTTATTCGTTAAATAGTCCTAACAAATGCCACTCTTGATTTCCAAATTCTCTAGATAAATTCACTCCTCACTTCGTGAGTCGTGAATTTATCGATAATTTGGAAATCACTCGTGGCATTACTTGTGATAATTATCCAAACTGCCATCTGATGTTCTTTTAAAGAATTATTTCCTAATTATCAACAAAAGTAAAAATTGACAATTGTGAAAACAGCTGACGATAGTGACAAGAAGTTGCCGATACTGCAGTGCTGTATTTAAAGAAATATAGAAGTATGAGGTAAGAAATAATCACGACTAATTTAATTCTTATGAATTGAACCTCATAATGTTAAAAATTCCTGAATTTAATATATAAAAGTAGTAGTAGTAGTATTCAAATGTTCCGAAGTTCTTGATTTGTCATCATTCGCTTGCTAATGTTAAAGATAAAGCATCTAATTTTGTATTATATTAAGATTAAATAAAAATGTTTTATCATATTATTTTTTCTGTTTATCTTACCTCAATATTAATGTTGATTTGTTCTTGAACATGTTTCGATTATTCATAATCATCATCAGCATCTTGCCGAGACTGGTTGGATGTATGTTTTAAACCCTGGATGTCGATGTCAGCTTCATCCTGTGGTTGGCCAAAGAACCTCCAAATGAGGTCACGTTCCGTCGGTATTTCAAAATTCATATCTCTGTTTTTGTTCTTCTGAATATAGATTTTTTTCCCCAAATAGTCAGCTCTTTTGTATTTTCTAACTATTTTAATAATTTAGTGTCCGAATTTATATCATGAATTTCGAAATACCAACGGAATATGACCTCATATCGAGGTTCTTTGGCCAACCACAGGAGGGAGGTGACATTGACATCCAGGGTTTACAACATAAATCCAACCAGTCTGGGCAATATGCTGATGATGATTATGATATAATCGAAACATGTTCAAGAACAAATCAACATTAATATTGAGGTATGATAAACAGACTCAAATAATATAATTAATAGAACCTCATAATATTACTTTCCTAAAATAAAACATTAAAATGTTTTATACCTCACCTTATATCCAGTCTTCCAATTATACCGGTTTCAAAGCTTAGGCAGCTGCATCTTCAGTAATTTCTTGCCGACTGATGTTATGTCGATCAGGAGAACTGCTTTTTCCTCCATCTGTTGGTGGACCGATGAACTTCCAGATCAAATCAAAATCCCTGAGAATTTTTCGAAGTACATAAGTTTTTATATTTGAAGAGAAAAATTTTCCCCTAGACCGAGACTTGAACCCGGGACCTTTGGCTTGCCGGGCCAAATGCTCTACCAACTGAGCTACTGAGGCGAGTTGTGATCTAGACACAAATTTTTCTCTTATATACGTTGTAACTCCCTCTCGCCAAATGCTTTTGAAAGCATTGCTTCTATCTTTGCAAATGGCAAAAGCATTTGGCGAGAGGGAGTTACAACGTATATAAGAGAAAAATTTGCATCTAGATCGCAACTCGCCTCGGTAGCTAAGTTGGTAGAGCATTTGGCCCGGCAAGCCAAAGGTCCCGGGTTCAAGTCTCGGTCTAGGCGAAAATTTCTCTCTTCAAATATAATTTATCTTTCAGTGATAAATGTTAAATCAATAATAAAAACAACGTAAGTTTTTGTTTTTTGTTTTTTTAATGTGGATTTTTTCACCAAACAGTGAGTTTTGTTTTACTATTTGTTTAATTAAGCAAGCTTTTGTATCAATTAGATGTTTTTCAGACCAAGCATGACTATTATTATTATTTGTATTAACAGGTGAAATTGTGTTACAGATGATACTGCCACGTAAAGAAGAACAAGTTTCAATGTTGGCAATGCTACCAGATGAAGCGATGGATAAACCTCCAATAAGAGTTCCTAATAAACATATCATACCAGCTGAGTCCATAATTGTTAACAAAGAGTTGGGCACTGGGGAGTTTGGTGTAGTTCAGCAAGGAGTGTGGACGAATGACGGAGAAAGGGTACACATTTTTCATATATTACAGGATTATTTTAATATAATAATTTGGGAATTTTTAACATTATGAGGTTTTATTAATATGAATAAAATGAATCGTGATTTCTTCTTACCTCATACTTCTATGTTTTTTTAAACACACCACTGCAGTATCAGCGACCATCGTCGCCATCAGCTGTTTTCACGACTGTCAATTTTTCTTTTGCCAGTAATTATCCAAACTGCCATCTGGTGTTCTTTTGAAGGAATCATTTTCTAAACTGCCATCTGGTGTATTTTTGAAAAATTTGTATTCAAGCTCAGTTCGTCTGGAATCTTGAAGTTCATGGTTCTAATATGGTTTTTTTCAATATATATCTTTTCCCAAACTGTTAATTCCAAAGGTTTGGAAAGATGTTTCAAAAGTTTTGCTTCCTTTTCAATTCTATGATTCTCTAATAAACTATGTGCTGCTATAGCTGATTACAAGAACAGGAGAATCGGCGTAATATCGCGCGACACAGACATCATCGTATACGGTTTTATTTGCGGGATGCAAGCATAAATGCGTTCCTCTAGCAGACGAAAATAATGGAAGTGATTTTATCGCTGAGAATTGTGGGTAATTTCTTGCTAATATTACAAAAAAACTACTTTCATGCATGACCAGTCAGCGACTTGCTAATTCGAACTTTGTACATTCTCACGGAAAACTCAGCTCACCAGAGACTAATATATTTGCATGCAGCCCTTAAACATCGTAAGTCATAAAATGTTAAAATATTAAAATAAGTTTTTTTTTTAAATGTGATAAGAAGTAACATTGAGGTTTCTTGAGATTTGTCTTCACAGATGAGGAAAAATCCCCCAAAAAAAAGGTCACCCAGGTAACTTGTCCCAACTGGGGATTGAACCCGGGCCCGCTGCATGATAAGGCAGCAGCACACTAATTCAAGACTACAGCGGTGGACAAACAAATATTAAATATTAATATTTAATTTTAGGAAGTTATATTTTGAGGTTATTTTAATTATATTATTTTTAGTCTGAACATCTTACCTCAATATTAATGTTCATTTGTTCTTGAACAATTAATAAATTTAAAAAAATTAAATATGATTAGTAAATTGAGTCATTTTTTACATCTTACCACTCATATTTCGTGTTTTCTTTAAACACGGGAACTAGTTTTCAAGAGAAACATCTCTCTCATTGACGATTTTATTATTAATTTAACACTTCTCATAGAATGATAAATTATATTTGAAGAGAAAATTTTTGCCTAGACCGGGACTCGAACCCGGGACCCTTGGCTTTCCGGGCCAAGTGCTCTACCAACTGAGCTACCGAGGCGAGTTACGATCTAGACGCAAATTTTTCTCTTATGTACGTTGTAATTCCCTCGTGCCAAATGCTTGAAACCATAGCTTCTATCTTTGCAAATGGCGGCTTCTTAGTTAAGAAGACATTTATTGGGAATTTAACACTACTTTATAGCCAGTAGGGCTTCTATTGACGATTTTATTATTAATTTAACACTTCTCATAGAAGGATAAATTATATTTGAAGAGAAAAATTTTCGCCTAGACCGGGACTCGAACCCGGTACCCTTGGCTTTCCGGGCCAAGTGCTCTACCAACTGAGCTACCGAGGCGAGTTACGATCTAGATGCAAATTTTTCTCTTATGTACGTTGTAATTCCCTCGCGCCAAATGCTTGAAACCATAGCTTCTATCTTTGGGCTACTGGCTATAAAGTAGTGTTAAATTCCCAATAAATGTCTTCTTAACTAAGAAGCCGCCATTTGCAAAGATAGAAGCTATGGTTTCAAGCATTTGGCGCGAGGGAATTACAATGTACATAAGAGAAAAATTTGCTTCTAGATCGTAACTCGCCTCGGTAGCTCAGTTGGTAGAGCACTTGGCCCGGAAAGCCAAGGGTCCCGGTCTAGGCGAAAATTTTTCTCTTCAAATATAATCTCTCTCATTTTCAACCGACATTATGACTACCAGCTTTTCGTTGGATTCTCAACAATATGTCATAAGAATTAAATGAATCGTGATTTCTTCTTACCTCATACTTGTATGTTTTTTTAAACACAGCACTGCAGTATCAGCGACCCATTGTCACAATCCTCAGCTGTTTTCACGACTGTCAATTATTTCTTTTGCCGGTAATTATCTAAACTGCCATCTGTTGTTCTTTTGAAGGATGGCAGTTTGGATAATTACCGGCAAAAGAAAAAATTGACAGTCATGAAAACAGCTGAGGATGGTGACAATGGGTCGCTGATACTGCAGTGCTGTGTTTAAAAAAACATAGAAGTATGAGGTAAGAAGAAATCACGATTCATTTAATTCTTATGAATTGTACCTCATAATGTTAAAAATTCCCAAATTTAATATATAAATATAATGTCGGTTGAAAATGAGAGAGATGTTTCTCTTGAAAACTAGTTCCCGTGTTTAAAGAAAACATGAAATATGAGGTTAGATGTAATAATGACTCATTAATTTGTGAATTAAGAACCTCATAATGTTATTTCCCATATTTAACTGTGAATTAAATATGATATTTTGTTTTAATTGTACAGATCCAAGTGGCAATCAAGTGTTTGAGTCGAGAGCACATGCAGAATAATCCAATAGAGTTTTTGAAGGAAGCTGCGATCATGCATGCTATAGACCATGAACACATAGTCAGGCTGTATGGAGTGGTTCTTGATACCAATGCACTGATGCTGGTAAGTTAGGATAGTGCATGCATAATAATGAGGTATTTTGCATTCATGATTAAATTTATATGTTTCATACCTCTCCTCATATTCAGTCTTCTAAGTAGATCGCAATTTCAAAGCCTTTGTGGCTTCATCTTCAGTACTTTCTTGTCGACTGATGTTATGTCGATCAGAACTACTACTACTTCCCTCTGTTGATGGACCAATAAACCTCTGGATCCAATCAGAATCCATGGGAATTTCAAAGTTCTTAAGTTTTTCTTTCTTGTTTTTTTTTAATGTGGATTTTTTCCCAAACTGTGAGTTCTTTTAGTTTTTTTGTTTGTTTAATTAGACTAGCTTTTGATTCAGTTAAATGTTTTTCGGACCAAGCATGAGCAGTTACTGCTGATGTTTCCACTTCACCATTTTTGACATTTCGAACATGTTCTTTTACCCTAGTTTTCAAATTTCTTTTTGTTTTTCCTATGTAAATTTTGTCCCAATCCCTGCAGTTGATCTGGTAAATTCCTGATTTGTTTCCTTCTTCAATTTTCTCATTTTTATTGGTTTTAATTATCCTATTTAGGCTGTATTCATTCTTCATTTTTCATTTTGCATTGTGTCCAAAAGCCTTGTCTCTTCTGTGTCATGAAGCACATGTTTGTGTGTTTAAGGTAACAGAGTTGGCACCCCTGCGCTCGCTGCTAGAGTGTTTAAAGGAGCCATCACTCCGGGCCAGTTTCCCAGTGCTGTCGCTGTGTGACTTTGCCATACAGATCTGTGACGGAATGCAGTATCTTGAGATGAAAAGACTCATCCATAGGTTTGTTTCTATAGTTAGTAATATACTTTTATAACTTTTCTATTTATATTATACAGTATTACCCCTCTTTTACACTTTTCAAGGGACCCACCAAGGTCTGGGTGAGAATTTTTCTCTTCAAATATAATTTATCCTTCAGTGAGAAGTGTTAAATTAATAATAAAAACATCAATTAAATTTACTTATTTTAGGAATTCTTACTATGAGTACATTCATTAAGGTAGAATTTTTATCACTCACCTCATATGTTCTTCTTATTTGACTATAAACTAGTTTTGGAACATAGTTTCTGTTCCATCCTCAGTATCGTCATGACCGCTGTTCTGTCGTCTTGAAGAGCTCTCAGCTCAAGACGACAGAACAACGGTCGTGACGATACTGAGGATGGAACAGAAACTATGTTCTGAAACTAGTTTATAGTCAAATAAAAAGAACAATATGAGGTGAGTGATAAAAATTCTACCTTAATCAATTAAATTTGTTTACTTCTTTTGCAATAGCCAGGGTATCGTGTTTATGTATATTGAGAGAAAGTACTGCAGAAAACATATGAACCTGTTAAAGGAGGAGAGATTCGCAGAACAAGAGATAATTAGGAATTGTATGAACTCTATAAATCACATGATATTATTCTAGCATATCATAATTGAAATGGGCTGGACATATTAAAAAAATAAAATAAAATGAAATACCAATAAAGGGATAGAAGAGGGAAAGTAAGATGACCTAATAAATATGAATTAAATTAATGTTTTTATTACCTCACCTCATATCCTTTTTTTCTGTACTGCAGTTTTGGAGCGTATCTCCATCTTCAGTAGCCTCTGGTCGACCGGTGTTATGTCGTTTCTTGGCAGTTTTCTTTCTTACTTCTATCCGTGGACCGATGGACCTCGATCAGGTCAAAATTTGTGGGAGTTTCGAAATTCATGAGTTAATCTTTCTTTGACCTGATCCAGAGGTTCATCGGTCCACCGATAGAAGTAAGAAGAAAACCGCCAAGAAATAACATAACACTGGTCGACCAGAGGCTACTGATGATGGAGATAAGTTCCGAAACTGCAGTATAGAAGAAAAAGGATATGAGGTGAGGTAATAAAAACATTAATTTAATTATTAAATTAAACCTCATAGTGTTCTTTCCCTGTGAAAGTTAAACTAATAAATAAGTTTGATCTGTATTCATCTTACCTCATAAATTGTTTTTTGTAAGACACATTTCAAAACCTATGTGCTTCATCATCAGTTGGTATAGACTCAAAATCTGTACCAACTGACAGTGAAACATAGAAGCTTTTGTTCTGTATTTTCCTGACCATGCATGTGCAGCTATTGCAGATTTTTCTATTTCTCCATTTTTAACATTTCTAAGGTTATCTTTCAATCTTGTATTCAGTTCCTTTTTGTTTTTTCTATGTATATTTTTTCACAATCTTTACAATCAATTTGATAAATCCCTGATTTGTTGCCTTCATCAATCTTTTCATTTTTGTTCATTTTAAATAATCTATTCAGGCTGTAATGATTTTTTGGTGCTAATTCAATGTTAAATTTTCTGAACATTTTTTGAAACTTATTAAATGCCAATAGATGGTATGTAAATTCCCTGAATTTTTTATCAATTTCTTTATCTGTCTGAAGAGTACTTTCAGTTATCATTTTTTGTTTTTTTGAATCTGTTTATTTACATAGTGATTCAGAAATATGGCTATATGTTTGATCGCATTTTGTGATGAAAATATTATTATTAAAGGAAATATGATGTTATCATTGGAAAGGGAATCCTTCAAATTACAACAATAGAACAAAACAAAACTAATCACTGCTTAAGTGCAGCTTGGCGGGTTGATTTTTGTGGGCTAGTGTCGAACGGCTCCACAATTCTCTTCGTTGTTTGTGCATCCGTGCTAATGCCAGGCCTCCCAGGAGGTTTGATTTTCTGCATCCTTCCCGTTTCCAGCAGTTGTTTTCTTCTCCACTTCCCCACAGTCGACGGCTGCAATGTTACGTTAAACTCACGTCTTGCCCGTCTTGTGTCCTCACGATCATTAGCATACGTTCATGTAGACGGCCTACAGCCCGAAACCTTCATCAAGATCATCATTAGCATACGTTATTGCCCATGAAACAATTGTAATTTGCTGTTGCATATTCAATGCCATTTTGACTAATGACGTAAGTTCTACACTGTTTTGTTTTATTCCATTGTTGTAATTTGAATAATTGCCTTTCCAACGGTAATTTCATATTTCCTGTATTGGTAATATTTTCATCACACACAACACGATCAAACGAATAGCCATATTTGCAAATTAGTCGTAATTAAGGAGGTTCTTCTATAATTGTTATGTGTAATGTTGTGTTTGCAGGGACCTGGCTGCTAGGAACATCCTAGTCTTCTCAAAGAACAAAGTGAAGATATCAGATTTTGGTTTGTCACGAGCGCTGGGTGTGGGTAAAGACTACTATCAGACTAACTTCAATGTGAATCTCAAGCTGCCAATAGCCTGGTGAGTTGTGTAACATCAAGTTGTTTACACGTCATTTAATAATATGACATGCTGATGTGTTCTGTGTACGTGTGTCAGGTGTGCTCCCGAGTGCATCAGCTACCTTCGCTTCACATCAGCTTCAGACGTGTGGGCATATGGAGTCACTCTTTGGGAGATGTTCAGTTATGGCTTCCAGCCATGGGCAGCCCTTACAGGCCATCAAATTCTGGAAGCAATAGATGAACCCAATTTCCAGGTAAGTTATTCAACTTCCATCAGTCTAACATATAATGCCTATTCCCACCATTCTTCCTCCATTACGTCCCAACATATACAATATCAGTGAAAATAAATCAGTATATTTGTTAGACTCAATATATTTCTTCTTATAAATCAATGGTAAAGAGAAACAATTTTTTTGTCTGAACCGGGAGTTGAACCCGGAACCTTCAGCTTTCTGTGCTAATGCTCTGTCCACTGAGCTAATTCAGGCTTCATTCCCATCCAAGCAGAAATCCTTCCTTTACCTTACTCTACTGGTCCCACATTCAATTGCAATGAATCATCATTCACAAATACACAATGAATGGCTTCTACATTAAGAAGACAATGAAGGGACTCCACACTGCTATTGCATTATTTATTAAATTAATATTGAGAAGCTAAAGCTATTACTATGATAGAAATAAGTAAATTAATGAACACAATTAAATTATTGTAAATCAATGGTAAAGAGAAAAATTTTGTCTGATCTGGGAAACGTACCCTGAACCTTTAGCTTTCTGTGCTAACGCTCTGTCCACTGAGCTAATCAGGCTTCATTCCCATTAATTTAAGATTGAATTAAATGTTTCATACCTCTCCTCACAACCAGTCTTCTAAGTAGACTGCAGTTTCAAATCCTTAGTGGCTCCATCTTCAGTACACTCTTGTTGACTGATGTTATATTGATCAGAAGAACTACTTCTTCCCTCTGTTTATCGGTCCACCAACTGAGGCAAGAAGTAGTAGTTCTTCTGATCGACATAACATCAGTCAACAAAAGTGTACTGAAGATGAAGCCACTAAGGATTCGAAACTGCAGTCTACTTAGAAGATTGGATATGAGGAGAGGTATGAAACATTTATAAATTAATGAGACCATAAAAGAAATGATAAAATTATGGAAGAGTTGGATGTAGAACCCATTCTTCACCATATACAAAACTACCAGAACAACAACTGGAAAGCCCATCTTCAACGAATGCCGTCTCATAGAATTCCAAAAGCCATGCTTCGTTACTGCCCCCAAGGCAAAAGATCGCTGGGACGTCCAAAAAAGCACTGGAGGAAAATTCCTCTTTGAGACTGTAACAGACCACACAGCCTAATACTTGCATGGATGATGATGATGATGATATATTAATGAGTCATTTTTTACATCTTACCTCATATTTTGTGTTTCTTTAAACACGGGAACTAGTTTTCAAGAGAACATCTCTTTCATTTTCAACTGATATTATGACTACCGGATTTTTGTTGGAATCTCCATCAATAACATTGCCATCTGGTGTTGATTTGATGAACTTAAAGATGAGGTCACGTTCATCAGGAATCTCGAAATTCATGGATCTAAATTTGTTCTTCTGAATATATATCTTCTCCCAAATTGCTAATTCTAAAGGTTTTTCCAAATGTTTTAAAAGTTGGAAATGTCGGTTGAAAATGAGAGAGATGGTTCTCTTGAAAACTAGTCCCGTGTTTAAAGAAACATAAAATATGAGGTAAGATGTAAAAATGACTCATTAATTTGTGAACTAAGAACCTCATAATATTATTTCCCATATTTAACCATGAATGAAACATTTAATTTAATCTTACATTTATCTGAACTCAATTTATAAAAATGTTAGTTTTATTAACATGTAGTATTATTGTTGTTATAATAATTGTAATTACTTGATGTTTTTTTCAGAGGTTGGAGCAACCAGAATGTTGTCCAAAGGAGTACTTCAGTGTAATGCTGAAATGTTGGCAACATGATCCGAACAAGCGACCGAGGTTTGCTGATCTTATCAATATACTTCCTGAGGTAAGGCCTGAACAGCGTAGAGATAGGTACACTAGATGTGTTGTTACATGGTAATGATGTGTTTATATATTAAATTTGGGAATTTTTAACATTATGAGGTTCAATTAATAATAATTAAATGAATCGTGATTTTTTCTTACCTCATACATCTATGTTTTTTAAACACAGCACTGCAGTATCGGCGACACTTTGTCGTCATCGTCAGCTGTTTTCACGACTCTCAATTTTTTCTCCTTTTTGCCGGTAATTATCCAGACTGCCATCTGGTGTTCTTTTGAAGGAATTCCTCTTCAAACTACCATCTGGTGTTATTTTGAATGAGTCATTTCCTAAACTGCTATCTGTTGTATTTTTGAAGAACTTTGTAATCAAGCTTGGTTCTTCCGGAATCTCAAAGTTCATAGTTCTAGTATGGTTTTTTTTGAATATATATTTTTTCCCAAACTGTTAAATCCAAAGGTTTAGATAGATGTTTTAAAAGTTTTGCTTCTTTTTCAATCCTATGATGCTCTAATAAACTATGTGCTGCTATAGCTGATTTCTCAATTTCTCCATTTCTCCATTCTTTATGTTTCTGAAGTGCTCTTTTTTACGAGTTTCCAAGTTCCTTTTTGTTTTTCCTATATATATCTTGTTGCAATCTTTGCAATCAATTTGATAAATCCCAGATTTTTTGTTGTCTGGGGTATTACATTTATTATTAGTTAATACAAAGTTCTTCAAAAGTACATCAAATAGCAGTTTAGGAAATGATTCATTCAAAATAACACCAGATGGCAGTTTTAAGAGGAATTCCTTCAAAAGAACACCAGATGGCAGTCTGGATAATTACTGGCAAAAAGGAGAAAAAATTGACAGTCGTGAAAACAGCTGACGATGACGACAAAGTGTCGCCGATACTGCAGTGCTGTGTTTAAAAAAACATAGATGTATGAGGTAAGAAAAAATCACGATTCATTTAATTATTATTAATAGTGATGTGTGTATTGTGTGTTGTGTACAGTGTAAACCTGAACAAGTTCAGGCAGTGCAAGACTTGGCAGAAGATCCTCACAAACTGAAGCCAAGGGAGCAGTTGGTCTACAGAGTGGGTGATGTTATTACCGTCCTCGACAAGGGGTGAGTTCTTGCCACCATTATTAGATTGAACTTTCCTTTATATATTATAGAGAATGTGTTTCAGTTAGTCATAACACATTATTTTATGTTGAGTTGTTTTTGATTCACCTCGTACTTCTTAACTCCCTTGCAGACCGGGTTTCATCACTGCATTTGTGACATCTCATGGCGCGGAGGTCAGTATGCAGGAGAGGAGGCAGTTGGACGTCGGATGTGAACGTGATACAGCATTGAGAATGTCACAAATGCAGTGATGAAACTCGGGTCTGCGAGGGAGTTAAGAAGTATGAGGTGAGTCAAAAACAACTCAACATAAATTAAAGAAACCTCATCGTGTTATTTTCTACCTACATAACTTAATAACACATTATATGTGTCAAAATGGTAATGATTTTTTTTTTGTAAGCCCATGTTTTCCCTTTACAGAGATTTAGGCACTCTCCCCCTACAGGGAAGAATAATAATTATATTTTAATAAATTGATTATGGGAAATAACATTATGAGGTTTTCAATTAATAAAAATTAATCAAATGAGTTATATATCACCCGGGTTCGATTCCCGGTTGGGGCAGGCTCCTGGGTGAGGTTGTTTTGGGGTTTTTCCTCACCTGTAAGACAAATGTCAGGAAGCTTAGGGCCCAATGGTCCCTGAAAATCATCCGGCCATCATCATCATCCTTCACCGGTGCAGAAAGCAATGGGAAGCTACCACACCTATAATTTAGTAAAGCTGCAAAGCATAGCATGAAAAATGCTATGATTGCAGTGAAAGACCTGTCCTTGGGCAGAATTACTATGGATGGATGGATATATCACCTCATATTTCATGTTCTTCTAGCATAGAAACTGCATTAATATATGTACGAAATAACACAATGAGGTTTCTTTTAATTATTAATGAGTTGTATATTTTGACTCACCTAATATTTCTTAATTTTTATGTGCAGACTAGTTTTGTCGCTTCTGTGCGACATTCTCAATGCGTTACAACCGCAAGGCAACAGTTATAATGCATCGAGAATGTTGCACAGAAGCGACAAAACTAGTTTGCATAAAAATGAAGTAATATGAGGTGAGTCAAAATATGCAACTCATTAATAAATCGAGATGCAGTTCTCAAGAGGAATCATTCCCACCTTCAGCCATCATCATGACTGTCAATCTTCGTCTACATCTTCATCTTTAAAGTTGCCATCTGGTGTTGATTTGATGAGAATTAAATGAATCGTGATTTCTTCTTACCTCATACTTCTATGTTTTTTTTAAACACAACACTGCAGTATCGGCAACCATTGTCACCATCCTCAGCTGTTTTCACGACTCACAGCTGAGGATGGTGACAATGTTTGCCGATACTGCAGTGCTGTGTTTAAAAAAACATATAAGTATGAGGTAAGAAGAAATCACGATTCATTTAATTCTTATTAATTGAACCCCATAATGTTAAAAATTCCCAAATTTTATATATTGATTTGATGAACCTTGAAAACAAATCCCTTTGCCAGAAACTTAAAAATTTATGGATCTAGACTTGTTCTTCTGAATATATACGTTTTTCCAAACTGTCAGTTTCAAAGGTTTTTTTTCCAAATGTTTAGCCTCTTTTTTAATTTTAAAAAAGAGGTTAAACTTTAAAACATTTGGAAAAATCTTTGGAATTGACAGTTTGAAAAAAGATATATATATTTTATGAGAGTCATAAAATTGAAAAAAGAGGCAAAACTTTTAAAACTTTTGGAAAAATCTTTGTAATTGACAGTTTGGAAAAGGATATATATTCAGAAGAACAAGTTTAGATCCATGAATTTTGAAGTTCCCAACAAATGGGATTTGTTCTCAAGGTTCATCAAATCAACACCAGATGGCAACTTTGAAGATGAAGATATAGGCCGAAATTCGACAGTCGTGATGATGGCTGAAGACGGGAGGGATTCCTCTTGAAAACTTCAGTTTTCCATGCTTGAAGAACACATAGTATGAGGTGAGATACAATTCATTTAATTAATTTTTATTAATTATTATTTTATTGAATGAAATAAAGTCCTGGTGCCCATGTACTGAAGTATTCACATCATGTAGTTTTTGTGTTTGTACAGGCCATTTCCAAACATGGCCAACTATTGGAAAGGTGTTCTGAACAATGGGAAGACAGGACTATTTAATCCTGTGTGCACAGTGGCTTATCTTGGCTCTAACCTGCCGTCCAATAAGAGCGAATTTGTGCGTGGAGGTGAGTGACAAAATACCTAATATTTGATGAATTGTGACATTCAGTTGAATACAAAAAAACAAAGTCTCATCTGTGATTATAGTTTCTAAATTTTTCATTTTTCCATGACAGCTATAAAAAAAGTGGAATTCTAATTGTTATGCACAAATAAAATAATATTGAACCAGTGCCAGTTGGCTTCTTTCCCTGTAATGGTGGATGTGTATGAATTTGGAAATAGAATATTTAAATTAATATTGATAAGTAAACATTATGAGGTTATATCATTAATAGTGAGTGGAAAGCTTATTTTTAACGACTCACCTCATATAATTTCAAATTTCTTTCATTCCGGTGGTTTCAGACACTATCTTGTCCCTCTTCAGTCATGGCTTCCACTGATGAAATTCTATGGTTGTTGATTTCTCTAAGGACACCACCTCTTGTGCTGCCATCTTTGGGAAAAGATATTCATTCAGAAGAATAAATATCGATCTATGAACTTCGATATTGTGGTGGATAAAAATTTAATTACAAAGTTTATAATCCCAACCAAAGTTGGCAGCACAAGAGGTGGTGTCCTTAGAGAAATCAACAACCATAGAATTTCATCAGTGGAAGCCATGACTGAAGAGGGACAAGATATTTTATGAAACCGCCGGTATCAAAGAAATTTGAAATTATATGAGGTGAGTCGTTAAAAATAAGTTCTCCACTCACTATTAATTGGAAATAGAAATTGATATTTTAAAGAAGTAACCGTATAATGTTTTATTTAACGATTATTAAATTAATCAGATTTTCCACTTCACCTCATATTTTGTATCCTTTCCGGGACTAGTTTCAAGGAACTTTTTCTCATTGTCAACTGGCATATCTGAAAGGATACAAAATATGAGAGAGGTCTTAAATCTGATTCATATAATGATTGTTAAAAATAAAATCTTTCTCACTGGGAATTTTGAAATTTGTTTATTTATGATGATCTTGAAGAAGATTTCCGGGCTATAGGCTGTGGTCTTGAGGCTTGGTTCTCCGATGTTTCGCCAGAGACTGCGTCTGGCATCCTCAAGGGTTGTTTTGAGACTGGAAATTTTGTCCACTGTCTGTCCTATTTATACCGTTCACCGCAATGTGTTCTGCGCAGTCTGTTCCTTCATAAGTTGTATCTGCCTTCTGATTGGTCAGCGGTAGGGACTTCCATTGTTCCAATGAGGTTGCTGTTTGATTGGAGCAATGGAAGTCCCTACCGCTGACCAATCGGAAGGCAGATATAACTTACGAAGGAACGGACCGTGCAGAAAACACATCGAGGTGAATGGTATAAATAGGACAGACAGTGGACAAAATTGCCAGTCTCAAGACAACCCTTGAGGATGCCAGACGCAGTCTCTGGCGAAACGTCAGGGAACTTCAAGCCTCTAGACCATGGCCTACAGCCCAGAAATCTTCTTCAAGATCATCGTAGCAACTCCGGCTGTGAAAGCCTAAGTCAATGCATATTATTTATTTAATTTATTTTTTCAAGTGAAGATTTTTTCCTTTATTGATATATCTGTAAGTTTTTTTTTCAACTGTTTTGATAATTTAATGTCTTGAATCTCATAGTTCTATAACCGAAAAATGCAGGTCCTGCCAATTTTTCCATCTCTTCATGATTTATATTCCTAAAATATGTTGTTGTTGTTTTCAAATGCTGGGCCTTGGCACTGAAGCCATTAGCGTTCTTGCTCTCCAATATTTCTCTATGGTGGATCCAACAGGTAATACTTCACAGGTTTGTAGGTGTTCTTCATTCATTTCTTCATCTTTATTGCATAGAGGACAATTTGGATTCGTGTAGATTCTTATTTTATATAGATGTTTGGCCAAATAGTCATGTTCTGTAAGCAGTCTAAATTTTGCTACTGTAGTTTTATGTGGAATTTCTGGAATAATATCTGGCTTCTTTACTAAAATATTCCATTTTTTGTCTTTGGCTTTATTACATAGATAGGTCTTGGTTTTGTTTGATTTTATATTTGTTTTTAATTATTCTTTTTGTGGATGTGAAAGGTAAGCTTTTAGTAGTATTCTGAATTAAATTGCAGCCTTTTTTGGCAAGAAAATCAGCAGTGTCATTTCCAGCTCAACAATGGCAAATTCCTAAAATATTATTCTGCCCTAATGCTAATGGGGCCATTTTTAGGTGACTTCAATTGCTGAACTCAATCAGAATATCAGTTTGAGCAAGAATTTTTGTCTTTTAAATTGATAAAATTGAAATGAGTCGTTATTCATCTCACCTCATACACCTGTGTTCTTCACAGCACAGGACCAAGGTTTCAGGAACAGTTGTTCCTATTTTCTGCCATATTTAAAACTACTGAATTTAAGTCTTCACCATCACTTTCTAAACTGCCATCTAGTATTGATTTGATGAATTTCGAGATCAAATCTTGCTTGCCAGGAATTTCAAAATTCATGGATCTAAATATGTTCTTTTAATAAAATAAGAAATGCGCACAACATGCAA
This sequence comes from Diploptera punctata, assembly GCA_030220185.1. Taxonomy (NCBI): domain Eukaryota; kingdom Metazoa; phylum Arthropoda; class Insecta; order Blattodea; family Blaberidae; genus Diploptera; species Diploptera punctata. The sequence continues at coordinate 680,686 of JASPKZ010004590.1, read as the reverse complement.
AGAAGATAGTTCTCAGTCACTGCAGAGTTTCAACAACGATTCTGATCTCATCCTACAGTTTAGCATCATGATATGTTCTCGCACTGTTTGCCACCTCTTGCACCTATACGTCCGGCCTGCCCTCGTGGAATCTCTGGTTGCTGCACAGCTTGTGGTGAACTCCATGCCACATTCGTATCTGGTCACTGTTTGTCGCAATTCGTATACTCCCCGAGTTCCATTCACACTGTTTTGTCATGTTCATCAGTAATATAGAATTCTTCCCATATTTTGCGTTTCTTCTCGTGGAGTTCTTGCAGGAGGTCCTGGTAAGCTGGTGTCACTGGTAGTAGGAACTTTAGCCTCAGCTCTTCTATGTAGAATGGTTCTCTGGAAAGTTCATATACAAGTCGTGAGGGTGTGTATCTGGAGAGACAGAGCACCCTTTTTAGGTGTGTGGCTTTTAGTTTCTCTAATTTTTCTAGGTTCATGGACCCATATATTCTCTAACCCATATGTTGCAACGGGATCAACTTTAAGTTCAAAAAGTTGTAGGGCTGTTTCTAGTGAGAGTCTGTTTATTGACTTAATGTCGCTTATGGCTCTTGTCACAGCATTTATTTTGTCATTTACATGGTTTGTAAACACGCTTCCCTGTAAATATGTTCTTTTGAATGTATATCTTTTCCTCAAATTTTAATTCCAAGGACTTTGCCAAATATTTCAAAAGTTAATTTCTTTTTCAATTTTATGATCCTGTAGGAAACTATGAGCTGCAATTGTGGACTTCTGAAATTCGCCATTTTTAATATTTGTAAAGTGTTCTTTTGTGTGGGTGCTCAAATTACTTTTTGTTTTTCCTATATGTATTTTATCTCAGTCTTTGCAATTTGTATTTTTCCTATTTATTTGTTATAATTTTCCCAGAGTGGGGACATGAGAATAGAAGAAAAAATTGATTCATAGTGTCACTTTCTTTTGATTTCTAGTATGTTACGTTTTGGTTTGGATTTAATAAAAATTTGCTTGTGATGCAGATGGTAAGAATGCTTACTCATCTCGCCGGCGTCTGCGGCCAGACATGATTTCCTCTCCTCAGGGCGACTTCAAACACACAAGTCATGTTGGTCTGGATGGAGCTTACTTTGGGGATATCTCATTTCTTGGAGGAAAGGTGCGTCCCTATCAGGAGTTGGTCAGGAAAAATATGTGCATGCATGAGAGATAGTCACAAGCCACAAAATTACAAATTTTATTAGAAAATTCTATTTTGTAAAACTTTTACATAGAATTACAAATTTAGAAAAATAAGGTGCACAGTGACTATACTAAATCCATGATGTGTACGGAGCAGAAGTAAACAGTCATTTAGCTTGACGTCATTGTATCCAGTCCTTTTATTGGATAATCGCATCAGCATAGGTTTCACTTCACTTTCTCAAGTATTCTGATGTGAAGTGCTATACTTTCATATTTATGCTAAATGTGAATTTATAATAACTGTGGAGTAGATTGTGAATCTTTTGTTTTTGTTTTGTTTGTAGTTACATGAGCAATTTTGTTGATTCAGAGAAAATAGTGAACAGATATAAGAGGTGTAGTATTTATTATAACACCAAGTTAGAAAATAACACTATGAGGTTTTTTAATTTTGTTTAGTTGTTTTTTGACTCACCTCATATTTCTTAACTCCCTTGCATATCTAGATTTTGTCACTGTATTTGTGACATTCTCAATGCTGTTCACGTTCACAACTGATGTCCAATGGCCTCCTCTCCTGCAGGCTGACCTCCGCTCCATCTGATGGCTGATCGACAAACTTCCAAATCAATCCCCTCTCCTTATCACCGGGTATTTCAAAATTCATAGTTGTGTTTTTATTCTTGCATATGTAAATTTTTTCCCAAATTGTGAGTTCCTTCGGTTTTTCCAATTGTTTAAGTAATTTTGTTTTGGTTTCTATTCTATGTTTTTCTCACCAGGCATGTGCAGCTATTGCAGATTTTTCTGTTTCTCCATTTTTAACATTTCTGAGGTGTTCCTTTAATCTTGTATTTAGATTCCTTTTGTTTTTCCTATGTATATCCTTTCACAATCTTTACAATTAATTTGATAAATTCCCAATTTTTTGCAGTCTTCAGTCTTATCATTTTTGTTGGTTTTTATTAAATTACGTAAACTGTAATAATGATTACAGTTTGGGAAAAAATTTACATATGCAAGAATAAAAACACAACTATGAATTTTGAAATACCCGGTGATAAGGAGAGGGGATTGATTTGGAAGTTTGTCGGTCAGCCATCAGATGGCACGGAGGTCAGTCTGCAGGAGAGGAGACCATTGGACGTCAGTAGTGAACGTGACAGCATTGAGAATGTCACAAATACAGTGACAAAATCTAGATATGCAAGGGAGTTAAGAAGTATGAGGTGAGTCAAGAAACAACTAAACAAAGTTAAAACATTAATTAATCAATTGAGTTGGTGTTTACTTGATGAAAATCCGTATTTATTTAATTAATAAAACATTAATAGTTTTCCATCATAACTTTCAATTATATCATTTGAACTAAACTTACAATTTCAGTTCAAATCAATAACACACAAACAGAATGGACTGAAATTAATAAGGGCGTAAGACAAGGATGTGGCCTCTTGCCCTTGCTCTTTATCATATACACGGATAGAATACTCCAAGATTGGCGACAGATGAGACATGGTTCTGTCCAAATTAATAGAAACCATAAAATAGACTCTTTGCTTTTTGCAGATGATTTGGTATTAATAGCTCAACAGAAACAGATTTACAGTATTCTATACACAATTTTTTTTTAAATTTGCAAAAAGGTACAATATGGAAATCAATACAAAGGAAACTAAAGTGATGGCCTTTTCTGGGAATTACCCTATACCTAGCAAAATTGTTTTGGATGATGAAATTTTAGAATGAGTAAATTAATTTAATTATTTGGGTTATAATTTAACATTTCAAGATGAAGCTGATATATCAAAGAAAATCACAAATTTCACAAAAAACAATTGGAATAATTAACAGTATAATGAAACCATCTTTAGTACAGAAGAACACAAGATTACGGCTTTATACGGTTCTCGCAAGACCAGTACTAAGATATGGTAGTGAAGCATGGACAATACGAATAAGAGATGAAAGCCAAATAACAGCAAATGATGTGCAATTTATGCGCCGTACAGCAGGCTATACAAAGTAGGACCATAAAACAAATGAGGAAATAATGGAAGAGTTGGATGTAGAACCCATTCTTCACCATATACAAAACTATCACAACAACTTGGAAAGCCCATCTTCAATGAATGCTGTCTCATAGAATTCTAAAAGCCATGCTTCGTTACTGCCCCCAAGGCAAAAGATCGTTGGGACGTCCAAAAAAGTGCTAGATGGAAAATTCCTCTTTGAGACCGTAACACGCCACACGGCCTAATACTTGCATGAATGATGATGAAGAACTAAACTTACACATGTTATTACTGATGTGATTCACATATACTATAATATTTATATCATGGAAGAAAATTATGTACCACGGACTTTAAAAGTTACATCACCAGTAAGGTAACAGGTGCGAGGGAGAAGTTTGACCAGCGATGAGAAGATACAAATTGTATTCATGTACAAAACATATTATATGAAAATCTTCAAATAGCTGTATGAGATATATATCTCTCTCTCTCTCTCTCTCTCTCTCTCTCTCTCTCTCTCTGTGTGTGTGTGTGTGTGTGTCTGTGCGTGCGTGCATTTGTGTGTGTGTGTGTGTGCGTGCATGCGTGTTTTCAGCATGAAAAAATTAACTAGATTCACTAATCAGATTCTTGTGAAGAAAACCTTGTCGGCCAGTGTTATTAGTACCTTCTTACCTTGTATTCGGTCTAATTTCCCATTAAAAAAAACAGTGTTTCTATCGATGAGAATGCTTGTCAATTTTCAAATTCTTAATGTTTATTTTATATGATATGTATGTTGCAGTATCATCACCTGCCTCGGCAAGTAGTAACTCCATACAAACCGCAAGATGACTCTGATCACACTGCTCTGGCAAGAACTTCCTCTGATGCCTCATCTGACCGAGCTCCTCTCCTCACTGGCTCTGAGCCAAATAAACTCAAATCTGGTGAGTCTTGCATGTTTTTAACAAGAATTGTGATATGTGAATAGTTTATCATATGTAATGCTACAAGTGATTTCCAATTTATCTAGAGCAGAGGTTCCCAGCCTTTCTCGACTCACGAACCCCTTCCACAACGATCTGAGTTGGGTGAACCGCTGACTTTTAAATATACATACAGTAGACATGCATAAAATTTAATTCCAAACAAAAGGTTTAATAACCTTAAATTAACAGTTAAAACATACTCAAGGATTCACAGTAAATATTAATTTATTGTTGAAATGGTGTGATAAATTTGTGATGTTACGCGGAAAGGCTACTGTTTTTAACAGAGAGGAGACCCTTTAATTCCTTCCATCGAAGGCTTAAAGGAACCGACCTGGACAGTAACCTAGTGTCCAATCCCTCACCTTCTCGTGGTGCAGCTGTTAGTAATCATGCTTATGCATGATGAACGAAAGGGAAGGGCTACTCACCAATAAGCACTGGTCAGCTTGGTGAGTTTTCTTTTTTGACCGAATTGGTATTACTTCTTGTTCCCATACCAATTCCCTCTTTCAACTTTTCTATCCAGTCTCCCTTGACTGACCTCTTGTTTCTTTTGACCCTGATGGTATTAGAGTATTCGAGGCCTAGGGGTTCATCTCTCCTTCCTTCCTATACCTACTTTCTCTCTATGGGTGACGTAACCACCACATATGGTGTCTACTACTAAACGGTTACAACTAGTTTATTGTACTCCAAAATATTGGAGTGCAAGAGAGCGAATGATTTCATTATCAAGTGCTCGACATTAGATACCAACCAACCAACATATGTAACAAGGAACATTATAGGGATAATTTAATTTTAAAATAATAATAATAATAATAATAGTTGTTGCAGAAATGAAGGTAAAAATAATAGGCTTAACCTCAAAACCCGCCATTACAAAAAGTTTTGGTGAACCCCTTGAAATATTTTGTGAACTCCCTGGGGGTTCGCAAACCACAGATTGGGAAACTATCATCTAAAGGATTTAGAAATCAAGAGTGGCATTTGTTAGCACTATTTAAAGAATAAAATTAAGCAGTTGTGAAGGATAAATTATATTTGAAGAGAAAAATTTTTGCCTAGACCGAGACTCGAACCCGGGACCCTTGGCTTTCCAGGCCAAGTGCTCTACCAACTGAGCTACCGAGGCGAGTTACGATCTAGATGCAAATTTTTCTCTTATATACGTTGTAATTCCCTATCGCCAAATGCTTTTGAAACCATTGCTTCTATCTTTGCAAATGGCGGCTTCTTAGTTAAGAAGACATTTATTGGGAATTTAACATTACTTTATAAAGCCAGTAGGGCTTCAAATGATGTTTTTATTATTGATTTAACATTTCTCACTGAAAGATAAATTATATTTGAAGAGAAAAATTTTCGCCTAGATCGAGACTCGAACCCGGGACCCTTGGCTTTCCGGGCCAAGTGCTCTACCAACTGAGCTACCGAGGTGAGTTACGATCTAGACGCAAATTTTTCTCTTATATACATTGTAATTCCCTATCGCCAAATGCTTTTGAAACCATTGCTTCTATCTTTGCAAATTTTTCTCTTCAAATATAATTTATCTTTCAGTGAGAAATGTTAAATCAATAATAAAAACATCAGTTGTGAAGTTCTGAAAATGATGCATAGTTAGTGACGAAACCGGTCTGCATGAAAATCAAGAAATATGAGGTGAGTCAAAAAACACTCAAATATAATTATAGAAGCCCTACTGGCTATAAAGTAGTGTTAAATTCCCAATAAATGTCTTCTTAACTAAGAAGCCGCCATTTGCAAAGATAGAAGCTATGGTTTCAAGCATTTGGCGCGAGGGAATTACAATTTCGTACATAAGAGAAAAATTTGCGTCTAGATCGTAACTCGCCTCGGTAGCTCAGTTGGTAGAGCACTTGGCCCGGAAAGCCAAGGGTCCCGGGTTCGAGTCCCGGTCTAGGCGAAAAAATTTTTCTCTTCAAATATAATTTATCCTTCTATGAGAAGTGTTAAATTAATAATAAAATCGTCAATAGAAGCCCTACTGGCTATAAAGTAGTGTTAAATTCCCAATAAATGTCTTCTTAACTAAGAAGCCGCCATTTGCAAAGATAGAAGCTATGGTTTCAAGCATTTGGCGCGAGGGAATTACAATTACGTACATAAGAGAAAAATTTGCGTCTAGATCGTAACTCGCCTCGGTAGCTCAGTTGGTAGAGCACTTGGCCCGGAAAGCCAAGGTCCCGGGTTCGAGTCCCGGTCTAGGCGAAAATTTTTCTCTTCAAATATAAAAATTAAGCTGTTTACTCAAAAGTCATTATTTCAATGTAGTTACTGGTATTTAATTTTAGGAAGTTATATTTTGAGGTTATTTTAATTATATTATTTTTTGTCTGGACATCTTACCTCAATATTAATGTTGATTTGTTCTTGAACATGTTTCAAAACAATTCTGTCTTATCGTCAGCTTTCCCAGACTGATCTTTCATTTTTGTTGGTTTTTATTAAATTACCTAAGCTGTAATCATTTTTCAGTGCTAATTTAATGTTGAATTTGTTGAAGATTTTTTTGAAACTTGTCAAATACTAAAGGATGGTATGTGAACTTTTTGAATTTTTTACCAATATTTTTATCTGTCTGAAGAATACTTTCATTAATCATTTTTTGTTCCTTAAATTTATTTATTTTCTTGTGTATCATCTTCTCTTGAAAACCATTATCCTTCGCAATTTTTATGATGTGTTTTTTCTCTTTATTGTAATTTTCTTTGCTCATGGGGACATTCACAAGTCTATATGTTAAACTATTAAATACTGCCTGTTTGTGTGAAAAATGGTTAAATCCTGTAGCTTTTATATAATTGTCAATGTGAGTTTCTTTTCTGTAGATTCCAAATTCTATTTTCTTTTTTTCTTCATTCCTAATCAATTTAAGATCTAAAAATGGTATTTCATTTAATTATATTATTTTTGGTCTGGACATCTTACCTCAATATTAATGTTGATTTGTTCTTGGACATGTTTCAAAACAATTCTCTGTTTTATCTTCAGCTTTCCCAGACTCAGGTAAGATGTCCAGACCAAAAATAATATAATTAAAATAACCTCAAAATATAACTTCCTAAAATTAAATATTATGGTATTTCATGATTATTTTCAACATCCATTGTGAATTTGATTGTTTTATTTTGAATGTTTAACAGTTTAATGGCATCTTCTAATTGTTTCTGTTTTACTATCGCTATGACTGAAGTTTACATGTGATTGTTTTAGACGTGTCTTGGTCAGATTCTCAGTCAGATACACAAGTGTCTCAGACAGCAAGTGGCAGTGGTGCTAAAGTAAGTGGACCCAAGTTCTTGCTGGATCATGAGTACCATGAGATTAGCGATGAAGAGGGTGCAGTTGAAAGTCCTAGATTTGAGGTGAGTCGGCAACTGATAAGAAATTTAGCACTAAGGCTTTTCATTGGTCACATTCTTTCGTCAACTGAATCTAGTTCATATTTCCAACATGTGGTTTTCTAAGAGCAAAGTGAAACCAGTTCATATCTCTCTCATCTAGTTCCCTAAGATCCATCTGAATATTATCCTCTCATCTATACCTATGCTTTCTTAATTTTCCCCAAGTGTTTTCCAATAAAAATTTTGAAAATATTTATACTGTTACCCATTCAGCCTATATGACCTTTCCATCTCAAACTCGTTGACTTATGGTCGTATCTATGAACGCATTAGACTGTAAAAGTCGTTCTCTGCTGAGAAAGTTGCATCCAAAGACGTTTTTGCATACACAAAAATCTGTTCATGCGATAATAATTGTCGAAATTCCTAAGCTACCTGGCGAGGTGATTTTGCAGAGAACGAATCGTGAGGAACCCGATGGAAACCGATGTAGTTTGAAACCTTGTTGCTTTATGCAAGATGTCGGACCTTGAAGACTTTGATCATGTTTTTGGTATACGCGGAGAAGAGGAATTTGATAGAGTCTACCAAAGAATTCAACTGGAAGAACAGGAGAATCGGCATAATATTACATGATGCAGACGTCGTCATATACGGTATTATTTGCGGGATGCAAGCGTAAATGCATTCCTCTAGCAGACGAAAATAACGGAAGTGGTTTTATCGCTGAGAATTCTGGGTAATTTCTTGTCAATATTACGAAAAAACTACTTTCATGCATGACCAGTCAGCGACTCGCTAATTTGAACTTCGCACGTTCTCATGGAAAACTCAGCTTACCAGAGACTAATGTATTTGCATGCAGCCCTTAATAACTTTGATAATATTAAACTAAACTGATATTTTTTTTAATATAATAAATTTGGGAATTTTTAACATTGAGGTTTTATTGATAAGAATCAAATGAATCATGAATTCTTCTTACCTCATACTTCTATGATTTTTTAAACACAACACCACTGTATCAGTGATTGTCAATTTTTTCTTTTGCCAGTAATTATCTAAACTGCCATCTGATGTTCTTATGAGGGAGTCATTTTCTAAACTACCATCTGTTGTATTTTTAAAGAACAAATGGCAGTTTAGAAAATGACTCCTTCAAAAGAACACCAGATGACAGTTTGGATAATTACCGGCAAAAGAAAAAGTTGACAGTCATGAAAACAGCTTATGATGGTGACGATGGTCATCGATGTTGTGGTGCTGTGTTTAAAAAAACATAGAAGTATAAGGTAAGAAGAATTCACGATCCATTTGATTCTTATAAACTGAACTTGATGGTGCGACAGGCCTAGAAGGCCCTTGGCCTACCAACACATGGACGTATTTGTTGCACAATCTAGTTTTTAGACATTGTATATTGCAACTCATTTTGATTAAAATTTTTTATACTAAAAATGCCATCCTAATTGTACTGGGGAGAAGTCAAACAAACTATCATCTGAGCCAAATGTGGCAGACACTTAGTCAGTATTATACAGTATTACCCCTCTTTTACACTTTTCAGGGGACCACGAGGAAAATGGTGTAAAATAGGGGAAAGTGTAAATTCAGGGAAATGAAGATGAGCTTAAAAATGTTGAACCCATACTCTGCATCCATTTCAAAAGATGAGAAAAAATGAGGATAATATACTACAGTATTACCCCTCTTTCATACTTTTCAAAGGATCGGAGGGAAAGTGGTGTCGATTGGGAGAAAGTATAAATTATGGAAAACAAGGAGGAACTAAAAAAATGTTGACCCCCATATTCAGCAACCATTCTAGAACATGCAAAAAAAAAGACACTAGGATAATATACAATATGGCTAAATAATGTAATGATTCTTTTAATTTAAAATAAAATTCTTTACTCCTCACCTCATATCCTGTCTTTTATTTATTTAGAAGACTGGATATCAGGTGAGGTGTAAAAGTTTTATTTTAAATTAATCCTCATATTGATATTCGTATAATAGTTCAATGTAATGTATGTTTTGAACTGCTGTAAACATAAAATTACTTTATTTCTTTTACTTTCACCGTTTAAAAAATAAATAACAAGGAGAGGTACAGCAAGCATCACTTTGAATCTTTATTGAGAGATTAAAAAAAATGATGATGATCTTGAAGAAGATTTCCAGACTGTAGTAGGCCGTGGTCTTGAGTCTTGAAGTACAGTCTCTGGCAAACGTCGGGGAACTGCAAGCCTCAAGACCACGGCCTACAGCCCAGAAATCTTCTTAAAGATCATCGTAGCAACTCCGGCCATGAAAGCCTAAGTCAATACAATAAAAAAAATTGTTTTGCCATAGAAGTGCATGGGTTGAATTTCAGAAATGTTTGAAAATTCTGAGCCAACTTCATTGGCTCGATGAACATGCTCTGCTCTTTATCGATGGTAAAAAAAGCCAGCTTCGTTGGCTCATTAAACTTGCTTGGCTCCTTATCGATTGTATAGCAGCCGGCTTCGTTGGCTCAATGAACTTGCTCTGCTATATATCAATTGTACAGAAGCGAGATAATCGATCAAATAAATCAAACATATTTGATCTTTACTGCTGAAGATCGACGTGATGTGACGTAAATTGCAGGAAAACAAAATTTCAGAAATGTAAAAGCGAGGTTTTTAATACACTGTGAATATAGGGAAACTGAAGGAACCTTTAAAGAACGTTGTAAATGGCGGAAAAATGTAAAATGCAGGAACGTAAAAGCGGGGTAATACTGTATAGTAATCCTATAAAGCCTTTATGCATGAACTTTATTTTTTAATCACAAGGGACTAACTTAATATAATAAATGTTAATAGTGAGTGGAGAACATATTTTTAACGACTCACCTCATATAATTTCAAATTTCTTTGATACCGGCAGTTTCAGACAATATCTTGTCCCTCTTGAGTCATGACTTGCACTTCACAGTTCACATGATAGTTCAGTGGAAGTCATGACTGAAGAGGGACAAGATATTGTCTGAAACTGCTGGTATCAAAGAAATTTGAAATTATATGAGGTGAGTCGTTAAGAATATGTTCTCCACTCACTATTAATGATGTAACCTCATAATGTTTACTTCTCAATATTAATTAAAAAAATAAATTAAATAAATGTTGTTCATCTTAACAATGAACTGGATCACTTTTTAAGACATGCTGTCTATATGACAAGTGGTGTTAATGTTGCAGAAGTCGTTTGACTTTGGTCCAAGTCTTCTGGATGAGATGGATGCTGTGTTCAGATCTCTGGGAGGTTCTCCACCTCCTCCTCCATCCCCTGGACTATCTCCTCCACCTGCATCTCCTCTTGATGAAACCATTAATGTAAGAAACGAACTGCGAGAAATGGCTGCCAAAGTTACCACTAACAAGAAGAAACAAGCCACGGTAAGTCTTTTCATAACATATTGTATAATTAAATTATTATGAGTCTGTGATATCTTACCTCAATATTATTGTTGATTTGTTCTTGAACATTAATACGAGATAAGATATCACAGACTCAAAATAATTTAATTAAAAGAACCTCAAAATATCACTTCCTAAAATAAAACATTGTATAATGTTTATTCAGCCTAGCTTGATGTTTTTTATTAATTGATTTTATGATGGGTTCACACCCGGTCGATGTATTTTTAGGATGGAAAAATCCAAAGGATAAGTCCTCTGGGAGGGATTTTAAGCTGTGGGTCCCGAGTCCGAAGATTTTGGAGCTTATAAAAGAATGTCAAACCTAAATTAGAGCCTCTGAGCAAAATTTAACTGGCCTTTTCCATCCAAGTAATACCTTAGTTATACTAAAATTAATATTGGGAAGTAAACATTATGAGGTTATATCATTAATATTGAGTGGAGAACATATTTTTAATAACTCACCTCATACAATTTCAAATTTATTTGTTCATGAACAGAAAATGAAAAATTCATTCAAAACCAATGTTCTCAAATTGTATGAGGTGAGTTATTAAAAATATGTTCTCCACTCAATATTAATACCTTACTTATTTTAGGAATTCTCACTATGAGGTATATTCTACCTTAATTAATACCTTAGTTGCCTACTATTTATCTCTTTGAGGTGATGTGCTAACCACTTGTCTCTTGCTGACTTCTGCAGGGAACTGAATTAGCATTTATGAATAACTTCTGCAAGTGCCTCACGTGGGGATGTATGGATATAGACAGACACAATAATTAATAGTGATTGGAGAACATATTTTAATCGACTCACCTCATACATTTTCAAACTTCTTTGATACCGACGGTTTCAGACAATATCATGTCCTTCTTCAGTCATGGCTTCCACTGATGAAATTCCGTGATTGTTGATTTCTTTAGTGACATTACCTCTTGTGCTGCCATCTTTCATTGGGATTATAAACTTTGTAATTAAATTTTTATCCACTGGAATATCGAACAAAAAAATTATTGGGATTATAAATTTTGTAATTAAATTTTTTTGTTCGATATTCCAGTGGATAAAAATTTAATTACAAAGTTTATAATCCCAACAAAAGTTGGCAGCACAAGAGGTGATGTCACTAAAGAAATCAACAATCACAGAATTTTATCAGTGGAAGCCATGACTGAAGAAGGACATGATTTTGTCTGAATCCATCGGTATCAAAGAAGTTTGAAAATGTATGAGGTGAGTCGATTAAAATATGTTCTCCACTCACTATTAATGATATAACCTCATAATGTTTACTTCCCAATATTAATTTAAATATAAGACAATAATATTTATAATTTTTAAAATGTTATTGACAGTTAAATATGGGAAATAACATTATGAGTTTCTTAATTCAATGAATGAGTCATTTCTCAAGTTATGTAGGTAGGAAATAGCACTATGAGGTTTATTTTAATATTAAGGTAGAATATTTTTTATCACTCACCTCATATTGTTCTTCTTATTTGATTATAAACTAGTTTCGGAACATAGTTTCTGTTCCATCCTCAGTATCGTCACGACCGTTGTTCTGTCGTCTTGAAGAGCTGTCCATATTATTTTAATATTGTTTAGTTGTTTCTTGGCTTACCTCATACTTCTTAACTCCCAAGCAGACTCGAGTTTCTTCACTTCATTTGTGACATTCTCAATGCTGTATTACGTTCACAACTGATGTCCAACGGCCTCCTCTCCTGCAGACTGACCTCCGCGCCATCTTATGACTGACCGACGAACTTCCAAATTAATCCCCTCTCCTTATCACCGGGTATTTCAAAATTCATAGTTGTGTTTTTATTCATGCATATGTAAATTTGTTCCCAAATTGTGAGTTCCTTCGGTTTTTCCAGTTGTTTAAGTAATTTTGTTTTGGTTTCTATTCTATGTTTTTCTGACCAGGCAACTCACAATTTTGGAAAAAAAATTTACATATGCAAGAATAAAAACACAACTATGAATTTTGAAATACCCGGTGATAAGGAGTGGGGATTGATTTAGAAGTTTGTCGGTCAGCCATCAGATGGCGTGGAGGTCAGTCTGCAGGAGAGGAGGCCGTTGGACATCAGTTGTGAATGTAATACAGTATTGAGAATGTCACAAATGAAGTGAAGAAACTCGAGTCTGCTTGGGAGTTAAGAAATATGGGGTGAGTCAAGAAACAACTAAACAATAGAGTCATTTCTTATCTTACCTCATAGTTTGTTTCCTTAAACATGGGAACTGTAGTTTTCAAGAGGAACATCTCTCCCATTTTCAACCAACATTATGACTACTGGATTTTCATTGGAATCTCCATCTATAATGTTGCCATCTGGTGTTGATTTGATGAACTTCGAGATCAAGTCCCATTCATCGGGAATTTTGAAATTCATGGATATAAATTTGTTCTTCTGAATATATAAACTATGAAGTAAAATAAATGACTCATTCATTCATTAATTGAATTTTTTTTCATTGTTTTCTGCGACAAAATAACTTTTTTTTTTACATTTTTAAAACACAATAGGAAGTAACATTAAGAGGTTTGTTTAATAATTAAAACTTTTGTCTGTTCATTCTTACCTCTTAGAGTTGTTTTTATCGAACGTATGTTTCAGAGCTTCTTAGCTCCATCGTCTGTAATTGCTGATGATGGGGCTAAGAAGCTCTGAAACATGTTCGACAAAAACAACTCTAAGAGGTAAGAATAAACAGATAAAATGTTTTAATTATTTGTTTTATATAACTCAAAAATTTATGATGGTTATATTTCTTGCTTCGATGTTTCATCGCTTGCTTGTGGACATCATCATCTGGATTGGTGTATCTGATAATAAGTATTATACAGTTTTAAATTGAAATTTCTAAGTGTTACATTCATCAAGTGTATTAAATTTAACAGTTTGTTAAATGATTGTATAGGTGAAACCTATCTCTGCAGCTGACCAGCGCACTCTGGATTGTGCAATTGCAATGGCAAATGAGTTGACAGCACGCTCTATGAGTGATTTGGACAATGGAACTCCACCAGAGAGTCCGCACACACCGGGAACTCCAGGCAAACGAAAATTTTCATTCCGCTTTCCAACTCCTGCCATTAACAAACATAACAGTCCAAAACTCGAAAGAAAAACATTCTCAGAGGAGTTTGCTTCCATCCGCGACATTCAGGTCAGTCTCTATCTTCATTGTTTTAATATATTGTGATTTTATTTTTAGCCGGTATCAAAGAAATTTGAAATTATATGAGGTGAGTCGTTAAAAATATGTTCTCCACTCATTATTAAAGCTAAAGTTATGTTTATGTTTATTTATTTATAGTTCTACCTTTTCTCTACAGCTGGCAAACCAGTCTCCTAGTGAATTTTTCCTGTTTAATATGTATTTTTTATGTTCATTGCATTATGCTAGATATGTGTAGATGAATAGCCTTTTGCTGAAAGATAACTTGTAATTTTGTAGATCTCTGTTGAGAAATCTGTTTATAAAAAATAGTACTGCACAGGATTTGAACTGGAGACCAATGTAATTCAATGTTCGAATTGTTGCTCGATCACACAAATGACGGCTTGTTATTTAAGAAAACTTTTTTTGGGAATTTTAACATACTTTATAAAGCCAGTAGAACTGCTTTCGATGTTTTTATTATAAATTTAACACTTCTCACTGAAAAAAAAATTATATTTGAAGAGAAAAACATATGCTTAGACTTGGGTTTGAACCCAGGGTCATTAGCTTTATTTGCCAATTTGCATGGTTGAGCAATGGTTTGTAGCATTTGGCACTCTTGGGAATTAAAAATGTATAAGAGAAAAATTTGTGTATAAATTGAAGTGCTTAGGATAGCTCAGACGGTAGAGCATTAGCATATAAAGCTAGAGATCCTGGGTTCAAACCCCAGTCTAAGCGTATATTTTTCTCTACAAATATAATTAATTAGAAGACTAGTTTTGATATATCTACACAACTAGTTTCGATACATGTATGTATCATTTGCAATTCCATCTAACTGATTGAATTGAAAATGATACGTAGATGTATCGAAACTAGTCTTAAAGAAATCTACAATTATGAGGTGAGTTGTCAAATATAACTCAATTTATTAATTAGTATAATAGTATTATTTGTACAATTAAAAAAAAATGCTACACAGATGATTAATCATAAATTAACATTATGTCACTTTTGAATGCAGGCTTTCACGGCCGGTAATCGTAATGTTGAGTGATTCCGGGTTATGTGGCCGTGGTCCATAGTTGGTGTTGATACCAGACGTTTCGCCCTCAACTGCGGAGGGCATCTTCAGTGGCGAGTGCTTCTATGCGTGTTTCCTGGTCGGAAGATCTACTTAGAATGAGCGCTGTGGACGTAGAGGACGTTGTATTAGTGGGGGGTGCAGGGTGAGTGGGCGTGGCTCTTGCTGGTTGGCTAATAGTCGTCTCCTTGTTGTCACTGGTGTTAATGCATTTATTTTCTAGTGTATGAAACCAGGCCTTAGACAGTTTGATACCTTCTTCTTTTCTGTTAATATTTCCCTTATGCTTGTGTATTTCTATAGCCTCTCGGTATAATCTAGGGAAATAGTAGGAAGTTGTGGCTAAAACTTGTGTATCGACGATATCAACTTCCTACTATTTCCCTAAATTATACCGAGAGGCTATAGAAATACACAAGCATAAGGGAAATATTAACAGAAAAGAAGAAGGTATCAAACTGTCTAAGGCCTGGTTTCATACACTAGAAAATAAATGCATTAACACCAGTGACAACAAGGAGACGACTATTAGCCAACCAGCAAGAGCCACGCCCACTCACCCTGCACCCCCCACTAATACAACGTCCTCTACGTCCACAGCGCTCATTCTAAGTAGATCTTCCGACCAGGAAACACGCATAGAAGCACTCGCCACTGAAGATGCCCTCCGCAGTTGAGGGCGAAACGTCTGGTATCAACACCAACTATGGACCACGGCCACATAACCCGGAATCACTCAACATTATTATGTCACTTTATTAACCCTTGATTCCTCGTGCATACATAACCTACATGAGGACTCGCGTCGGGTATTTTTTTTGCTTTCAAGTCTTTATCATAGCTAATAACACTGTATCACATTATTACAAAGTTTAATGATATTTTAAAAAAATAATAACATATACCCATCTCACTCAACAGAAAAGCAGTCTGGACAGGACTCCACCACATGATCTTTGCAGATTGGCTTGCCGCAATTGGTGCAACACTTTGTTGTCTTCGGTCATGTTCCCTGCAATACTGAAGTCACTTCAGGTCTATTTGAATATTTGTGTTCCTTACAACTAGGTCAATTATCTCATCAGTAAATAATAGATTCCAAGCCTCAACACTAGTTTTAACATGTTTAGCCAGTTGTTTCACACCAGGTATCACAATATTTCGTGCAGGCGTTCTCCCCCTAACATTTGGTGGTTTCTTGTACCAGATAGTGCCATCTTTTCCTTTATAAGGAGCGTGTCGAATTGCCAGTGGATTGCCATCTTCAGAGAGAGACTTGCTGTAGCAGAAACATCTTCATCTTCTGACGTAATATCATCCTGATCACTTTCAGCGCTCTGTATAGTTAGAATCTAGATCACTGTCTTCTATACATTGTTCGTCTGATGAAGAAAAATCCACCAACAATTTCATCATCTGATGCTTCCAACAGTTCTATAATTTCATCTTCTGTCAATACTTTCCTCTTTCTAGTCATATTTACTCTTAGACTTCAAATTGTAAGCACAAGAATAGAAAATAACTCTCTACAGATGCTAGGCATGCGTGGAGTAAAACCTTTCCGCAGGCAGCAACAATGACATAAAATAAATATAATTGCATCATTAGCTGTTCCAAGAAACTAAATACAACTGAAACACATGCTGAAAGAGTCCATTTGAGAATAGGTGAGTTCCTGGGAATCTCATAAATGTAATTGTCACTAAATAGTAGCGTCTTTTAACCTAACGGAAAAAAATTACCCTGTGTGAGTAATTAAGGGTTAACAAAAACCTTAAAAAGATTTTAGTTAATTAGTGTTTTCATATTATAGTGTGGTGTTAATTTTCATACACTTCTATCAAACAATCCTAATATACACCTTAATTAATTATTAATGAGTTGATTATTTTGACTCACCTCATCTATCTTGATTTTTATGCAGACCAGTTTCGTAGCTATTGCGCAACATTTTTTATGCATTCCAACTGTTGTTTTATGGTTGTCCATCCTGTAAGTTGATTTCTGCTCCCTTTGCTGGCTGACCGATGAACTTCCAAATAAAATTTTTTTCTCTTTCTCCAGGAATTTCAAAATTCATGGTTTTCTGTTTATTCTGAATTTTGAAATTCCCGGAAAAAGAGGAAAATAATTGATTTGGAAGTTAATCGGTCAGCCAGCAGAGGGAGCAGAAATCAACTTACAGGTTGGACAGCCACAAAACAACAGTTGGAATGCATTGAAAATGTCACGCAAAAGTGATGAAACCGGTCTGCATAAAAATCAAGAAATATGAGGTGAGTCAAAATATCCAACTCATTAATAATTAAAAGAAACTCAGTCTTATTTCCTACATATATTTAATACACCTTATTTATCTTCAAGTGCATTATTTATTAATTAATTTCCCAATTTTGTTTATTTGTTTCTTGACTCACCTCATACTTCTTAACTCCCTTGCATATCTAGATTTCATCACTGTATTTGTGACATTCTCAATTCTGTTCACGTTCACAACTAACATCCAATGGTCTCCTCTCCTGCAGACTCTGCAGTCTAGATATGCAAGGGAGTTCAGAAGTATGAGGTGAGTCAAGAAACAAATAAACAAAATTAAAATAAACCTCATAATAATGTTGAGTGATTCCGGGTTATGTGGCCGTGGTCCATAGTTGGTGTTGATACCAGACGTTTCGCCCTCAACTGCGGAGGGCATCTTCAGTGGCGAGTGCTTCTAGGCGTGTTTCCTGGTCGGAAGATCTACTTAGAGTGAGCGCTGAGGACGTAGAGGACGTTGTATTAGTGGAGGGTGCAGGGTGAGTGGGCGTGGCTCTTGCTGATTGGCTAATGGTCGTCTCCTTGTTGTCACTGGTGTTAATGCATTTATTTTCTAGTGTATGAAACCAGGCCTTAGACAGTTTGATACCTTCCTCTTTTCTGTTTATATTTCCCTTATGCTTGTATATTTCTATAGCCTCTCGGTATAATCTAGGGAAATAGTAGGAAGTTGTGGCTAAAACTTGTGTATCGTCGAATAGAATCTGGTGTCCATTCATAATGGCATGTTCTGGTACAGCTGATTTATCCATTTCTCCTTGTCTGCAGTTTCTTTTATGTTCTGATAAACAGGTGGCTATACTTCGTTTCGTGGTCCCTATATATGATTTACCACACGAACAAGGAAGTCGATATACGCCGCAAGTGGAGAGAGGTGGCCGAACGAAGTATAGCCACCCGTTTATCAGAACATAAAAGAAACTGCAGACAAGGAGAAATGGATAAATCAGCTGTAGCAGAACATGCCATTATGAATGGACACCAGATTCTATTCGACGATACACAAGTTTTAGCCACAACTTCCTACTATTTCCCTAGATTATACCGAGAGGCTATAGAAATATACAAGCATAAGGGAAATATAAACAGAAAAGAGGAAGGTATCAAACTGTCTAAGGCCTGGTTTCATACACTAGAAAATAAATGCATTAACACCAGTGACAACAAGGAGACGACCATTAGCCAATCAGCAAGAGCCACGCCCACTCACCCTGCACCCTCCACTAATACAACGTCCTCTACGTCCTCAGCGCTCACTCTAAGTAGATCTTCCGACCAGGAAACACGCCTAGAAGCACTCGCCGCTGAAGATGCCCTCCGCAGTTGAGGGCGAAACGTCTGGTATCAACACCAACTATGGACCACGGCCACATAACCCGGAATCACTCAACATTATGATTACCGGCCGTGAAAGCCTGCATTCAAACCTCATAATGTTATTTCCTACCTACATAACTTAATTTCCCTATGTTCATTTAGAAGAATGCTGTCTGAATTATTGTAAGTTGCAAATTGGCAAAGTCTGAAATAACAGTGTTTTACTAATGAAAAATTTAGAATTGCATTACAAGTTAATTTCATAATCAAGTGTATTAGATACCTGATGTGTAGAAGTAATTTAGAGTTTATCTTTATGATGAATTATTGGAACTTTACAAGCTTATGTTTGCACTTGACAGGATGCAGGGTCTTGTATCCGTAGATGGTCTGCTGTGTAACATTGCATGCTTCACTACAATTGGGAGGACAGTACATTCTGCATGTAACCCTATTCACTAACTGTAACATTAGAGAGTTTTCGCACGTCTCTTTTCTGTTAAACGTTACATGCTTGAAATTATGACTTGTCAATGATATAGTTAGAGTTAATGCGATGACTCAAAAATACTTTACGCTTCACATAAGCTGTCGTTTATTCTTCGCCTACATTCGGAAATGTTCACTCTCGTTGGCCTCCATTTTGTTCCACATTTCTATCGACATACAGTAAAAGCTCCTTATTTGCAGTTCCCTTATTTGCGTTTTCACTATTTGCAGGTTAAAATATTGCGACACAGTTCCTCTATTCGTGGCTAAAAATTCCTTTATTTGCAGATCCAGTCGGTATATTAAAAGGATTAGTATCCTTTATTAATGCATTGGCAACTTTTTTAACTGCAGGCACGTGCCAAGGCGACTTTTACAAAGAGCGATTCTAATTAAATGGACAAATTAACATCGAAGTAAAACAAACCTTATTGGGTCCGTTGTTAAAAGTCACCGCCATCATATTTCACATGACTCTATGTCCATTATAAATGCTGCCCTCGCCACGATCATTGTTTTATTGTTTCAACTTGTCATTCGTTGCAATAATTTTGATTGAATAACAATCTTCTGTTTTGTTAACAATTTTTAATGTCGAGCAAAAGGGAAGAAAATGAATTCTGAAGCGGAAAAAAAAGTAGTGTTGCCGCTTAAAGTAAAAACAGAAACGCTTGACTGTTTACGCCTTGGCGAGTCGTTTGCGTCTATATCATGCTGTTTCAATGTTAATGAAGCTACAGTACAATTCATCAAGAAAACCGAAGACAAAATAAGGAATTTTATTACAGAATTCACAGCTGTATATCAGTCTGAATTGAAAGACCTTTTAAAAGCAGCAAAACAGGAATAAATTACTAACTTCTTTAAGGCTTTGCCTAAGCCTGACAGTAATAATTAGGGCAAGGCATTTAATGACGTATAAATTGGTAAAAAATGCAAAATAAAAAATGCATTTATAATGTAAAAAATGCAAAAAAAGACCAATAAAACAAAAAAATGATGAATAAAAAGTTAAGAATTGCCAATAAAAATACCATTTTTTAGATTAAATGATTTCATTATCAAGTGCTCGACATTAGATACCAACCAGATTAAATACTCACTTGATTACTGAATTACGTAAAATTTAACTTGACATCAAAATATTAAAAGAAAAGTATTTAAAACATACATGTTACAGTACCTTTTATTGCAGAAAAGTCATTTCAATTCACAGTGCACTTTTACAGCAATTTTGAATTGCAGTTAACAATCAGAATAAGGGTAGAAGCTAGCATAAGCTCTAAGAAATTGAATAAAATTCCTAGAAGTGGGCAAGTTCATTATGCACATACCTTGAAAAATAGGGGTAGTAGTTAGCAAAACAACTACTTAATTCCAAGAAATTGTATTGACAAGGAAAAATACTGAATTATAATAAAAATCTTAAATCAAATACAAATAATGTCACAGCCTTCCGGAAAAGTGTAAAAAAAATGCTCAAAATGATCTAAAAATTGCCAAAAAATGATCTGTTCCTAAAAAAGTTAAGAAAATGCAAAAAAATGCCCTAACAAATTGCTTTTATTTAATCCGATTTTTAATGCCGTACATTTTCATATATGCAAGCAATGTTTCAACCTTCATAAGAAAAAGATGCAAAATCATTAATTGCCTTGCCCTAGTAATAATTAATAGAAATTGTTCAAAATCTCTCATTAATTGATTTTATCTTGACTATTTAACTCATGCCCCAAATGGGAGTCAATGGCCAATCACGTTTCAATGATTTCTGTTTTACAACCAATCAGAGTCGTGTTTCACGAAATATTTATCAGTGTTAGGATTATCATATATTAAACAAAGCTCCTCCTTTTTAATATTCTGAACAGGTCTGACCGTTATTTTGCAGTGACTGAGCCTATAACAAATACGGCTACCAGATTGTATATAATAGTGCTTACATGTCAACATTTGTAGCAATTGATTATACCACCAAAAAAAGAAACCACTGTTTGCACTTTCTTAAATGTATTTTTTCCCAGGTAATAATCGAGAAAAATATAATTGTCATATTTACATCATACGACATCAAAAATGAATTAATATACAGATTGATGTGTTTCATTTTTTCTCCACTAGAGAGCATTCTTACAATATTGCGTTCCTTTGGCAATAAATAGTATGATCTGGTTGCAGTGATAAACAAAAGAAGCAGTAGAAGCGTACCTATCGTTTCTCATTTGTTTTCAAACATCGCCGTTTACATTAAATATATAAATATTTTAAAATAACTATAGTTAAATAATGATTTGTGAGTAAACAGCTTAATTTTATTCGTTAAATAGTCCTAACAAATGCCACTCTTGATTTCCAAATTATCTAGATAAATTCACTCCTCACTTCGTGAGTCGTGAATTTATCGATAATTTGGAAATCACTCGTGGCATTACTTATGATAATTTTTATTTTATTTTGGAACCTTGGAACGTATCCCCTATATACCCATAAAAATTACCATTCAATATTTGTGGTTTTTGTATTTGCAGCATATTTGCAGAACATATCCCCTGCGAATAAGAAGCTTTTACTGTGTTTAAAAATATGTTCTCCACTCACTATTAAAGCTTTTACTGTATTTAAAAAAATGAGGTTATGAAAACATCTATTCATTTGTGTGAGTATGCCTAATAATTAAAAATCATCGGAGAACATATTGTTTAAACAACTCACCTCATAGGATTCATGCTTCCATGATATCGCGATTTCAAACATAATCATGTTCATCGTCAGCCATAACTCCGACTGTTGAAATTTTTCGGCCGTCAACTATTCTATTGTCGCCATAGTTGACGGCAGAAGAATTTCAACAGTCGGAGTTATGGCTGACGATGAACATGACAATGTTTGAAATCGCGATATCATGGAAGCATGAATCCTATGAGGTGAGTTGTTTAAACAATATGTTCTCCGATGATTTTTAATGATTATACCTCATAATGTTTACTTCCCAACATTAATTAAATATATGCCTAATAATGTTTCACTAAACTTTCTTCTGTTCATATTTTATTAAATTGTAAAGATAATTCTCCTAGATTAGCTTAGTCTTCTTTTTTTCCACAATACATTATTGAATGAGATGTTGCAAGTGATCCTTCTTTGTGCGAAGACAGAAATCCTTTCCTGTACTTTCACAGACTTTATTTTGAATGTCATTCCATCTTTTATATCTTCATACGAATTACTTGATAATACTTCCCGAAGAAGACATATATCATCGGCAATTGTAAATCGTAATCTGGTAATCATAATTACAATCTTTATAATTAACATATTTACGTTATTCACTGCGATATTTGAGCACAAATAACTATACCTGCTTGGTCGGATAAGTGACCTGTTATTAAGGCAGTAAAATGTATTTGCTTTTGATTGGATGTCAGAATAATGTTTAATGTAGACTTCTCAGTAGGTGTGAAAACTCTCAATTGTTACTTTTCTAGTCAGTTAATTTACTGTGTGAGTCAAAGATGGCACCTTGAGTCCATTGTAGTTCAGTTGGCCTCATTACTTATATATTATAACCTCAGAATTTAAACCATCACTCAAGTTTATAGTTTTTTAGTGATTTTTTTTAAATTCTGGCTTGCATATGTTAGTAACAACATAAATTTATTTATCACTAGTGGTAAAAATGGCAGTTGTAGATAATAGTAAAGTAAAGTGATCCCACAACAGGCCCGGAGGCCCTTGGGGTAGTAGGAGGTTAAGGCTCCCACTTTTTCTAGACAATCGGCACTTTACGTCAGCCGGGTTGTCAGCCCTGCGTGACGGCCGCCTTTACCCCCAGAACGAGTGTATGGTACTCATTTCCGTTAGAGGCTGAGTCGACCCCAGGGCCATAATGCCGCCAGAGGGTTTGGGTCATTTTAAAATCCTGACCCCAACGGGACTTGAACCCTCGACCCTCCTGCTTGTAGCTCAGTGCCTTAACCACTACGCTACGGCGTGCCCCAGTTGTAGCTAATGTTGTAGTTAATTTATGTAGGTAGTAAATAACACTATGCGGTTTATTTTAATATTGTTTGGCTGTTTCTTGACTCACCTTCTTAACTCCCACGCAGACTCGAGTTTCTTCACTTCATTTGTGACATTCTGATTGTTGTATTACGTTCACAACTGATGTCCAACGGCGTATAATGGCGCATAGGTCAGTCTGCAGGAGAGGAGGCCGTTGGACATCAGTTGTGAACGTAATACAGCATTGAGAATGTCACAAATGAAGTGAAGAAACTCGAGTCTGCATGGGAGTTAAGAAGTATGAGGTGAGTCAAGAAACAACTAAACAATAATGTTGTAGTCTCTTTTTTTGTGGGATATAAGCTATCAATAACTCTTCAATATCCCCAATACCACCTAGAATTTCACAAATTATTACAGCCTCAAAATCATTGGATTTAATGAAATTCTACATCATATTTGAAGAGAAAAATTATACGCTAAGACTGGAACTAGAACCCAGGACCTTTGGATTTCTAGACCAATGCTCTACCGAGTGAGCTATCTGTGTATCATTAACACACACAGGTATAGAAACACAAAAGCTAGCAAAAATCCCCAAAAAACATGAAAAAAACATAAAAATTGCCTATAGAACAAATAACAAACTAAATAATATAATTTTAAATAAAATAGAGGAAACGAACATGTATAAAAATAAAGGAGTTTATAAATTGAATTGCAATAGCTGTGACAAATTTTATATTTGAAGAACTACTAGAAACTTCACTACAAGGGGTCGAATCTATGAACGCATTAGACCGTAAAAGGCGTTCTCTGCTGAGAAAGTTGTATCCTAATACGATTTTGCATACTCAGAAATCTGTTCATGCAACAATAATTGTTGAAATTCGTAATCTACCTGACGAGGTAACTTAAGAGAGAAACGAATCGTGAGAATCCCGAAGGGAACCGATGTAGTTTGAAACCTTGCTGCTTTATCCAAGATGTCAGACCTTGAAGGCTTTGATAATGTTTTCGGTATACGAGGAGAAGAGGAATTTGATAGAGTCTACCAAAGAATTCAACTGGAAGAAATAGAGAATCGGCGTAGTATTGGACTTGCTCCTTGGATTTTTCCATCCTAAACTTTACTATCTAACTTCTCTTGGTTAACTCTTGTTTTTTCGACCCCGATGCTATTAGGGCATCCGAGGGCTAGGGAGTCTTTCCTTTCTTCCATTTCTTCTTTCCTTTGTTTTCGTTTCTTCTTCAGAAAAGCCTGACCAGAGGCTATAAGATGGCAGCCCCATCACTGGTCTTGCCTTCCTTTGGCCAGCAACCAATCGAAGGGACTATTATTATGCTTTCAAGTCTTATACGAGAATTTCCCGGAAGGATCAAAACGCTGGAGGGAAAATTTTCTATAGGATCGTAACAGGCCTTGGCCTAATACTTGGAAGGAAGAAGAAGAAGAAAAAAAGTTCATCGACCCTGGCCGGGTTTGAACCTGCGACCCTCGGGACCAGAGGCAAGGAGAATAACGACTAGTCTACCGCGGCTTTTTAAAGGAGGAAAAAGTAAATGATAGGAATGGGATTTGAGATAATAGCCTAAAATCTAACTACATGAGTTAGTAGATGATACTGCCAAGGCGCTTCTTTAGTAGTCGTTAAATATTGGCATATTAATAATTAATTGCAAATTAAAAAAATTAATATTTATTGGCCTCCAAAACAACATATGGTTTAAACAGCACACCACCAAGTCACATTCAAATTGGTAAAAAAACAGATCCTGTCCTATTTTTGTAAGTTAAATTCCCTAAAAATAGAAAAAAAAACATCAAAATTTTTACTGTTTGATTAAAAGTATTAAAGATAAATATTAAAAAAAAAATCAAGACCTTCATATGTTGGTATAAGTGTGTGGAATTTTTCACAAAACTGACAATGCTCACAATAATAAAATTTATGAATAAAATGTAAAACAGTCACCTTATAGGTTCCGTCTCCTCAACTTAAAATGTTTTAACACTCTGTAGGCCTTTCGGGACTAGTCCCATCATCAGCAGTAGGAATTAGTTCTGTATTTGTTGACCTTCGTTGAAGTTTTATTAGTGTTAACTAACAATGCTATTTAGAGGTAATATTTCATTTATACAAAATTCTAATGTTGGCTACTGTATGTATGTATTTTGCCAGTAAAAAAAAATATTAAATCATCTGCATTATGGGCAATAATGTATTTTGATTTTAATAAAATATTAATGTAAGAAAATATTCAATAGTACAATAGTATGACTATTTTGAGTCTAAATAGGGAAAGAAAAGTATTTAAATTTAGAATACCATAAAATATGAGAGCTGGGGGGCATTTTGTAGTATATATTGTAAAGTTTTTGAGATTTTTAGCTTTATTAACTTCTTTAATGTAGGTAGTACAGAGTGATTCAGAAATATGGCTATACGTTTGAACGCATTTTGTGAGGAAAATATTATTAAAGGAAATATGATATGATTGGAAAGGGAATCCTTCAAATTACAACAATAGAACAAAACAAAACAAATCACTGCTCACGTGCAGCTTGGCGGGTTGATTTTTGTGGGCTAGCGTCGAACGCCTCAACAATTCTCTTCATTGTTTCTGCATGCGTCCTAATGCGAGGCCATCCAGGAGGTTTGATTTTCTGCATCCTTCCCATTTCCAGCAGTCGTTTTTTCCACTTTCCCACAGTCGACGGCTGCAATGCTACGTTAAATTCACGTCTTGCCCATCTTGTGGCCTCACGATCATTAGCATACATTATTGCCCATGCAGCAATTGTAATTTGCTGTTGCGTATTCAACACCATTTTGACCAATGACGTAAGTTCTACACTGTTTTATTTTATTCCATTGTTGTAATTTGAATAATTGCCTTTCCAACGGTAATTTCATATTTCCTGTAATGGTAATATTTGCATCACACAACGCGATCAAACGTATAGCCATATTTATGATTCACCCCGTATTTTTAAATTACTCTCAGTTGATGAGCACTTACTGCTATAGGCTTGTAGTCTAGTAATTATTAACTTTCCACCTAAATATTGACTCGCACAGCATAGAGCATGTTGTAAAGTGAAATTGTATCATTCTATAGCATTTAATAAATTATTGCATGAACTGCATGTGTTCTTTCTTAACCTCAATCCTTTACTTACTTATATTTCCTCTAATCCATTCACAGCATCTTGTTAGAACAACATGGTTTTGAAGGTTGGTACAAGTACAGTGCGATCAGTATAGTATTGGACAGCAAACGTGGGATTTCACTGTACGCTGCTGACGCACTCGCGGCAAGGGAACGGACAGCATTAGGATCGCGGTGATACAACCACACACATTTTCATAACTATTTTACAGATTTATTTAACTTTCACAGGGAAAAACACTATGAGGTTTAATTTAAGAATTAAATTAATGTTTTTATTGCCTCACCTCATATCCTTTTCCTTCTATACTGCAGTTTCGGAACTTATCTCCATCTTCAGTAGCCTCTGGTCGACCGGTGTTATGTCATTTCTTGGCAGTTTTCTTTGCCAAGAAACGACATAACACCGGTCGAACAGAGGCTACCGAAGATGGAGATAAGTTCCGAAACTGCAGTATAGAAGAAAAAGGATATGAGGTGAGGTAATAAAAACATTAATTTAATTCTTATTTTACAAATTATCGTACTTACCAATTTTATTGACACCGGTGCTGGAACAGGGTCACCTGGTTGAAGAGCGCGTTGTGTCTTGATTATTTTATATGGGTGCAACTTTAACAATATAGTATTTTTTTGGATATAGCGTTAATAAATCCCTACTTGTTGCGAAAGGTGCCTAAGTGATTTTCTAGGAGACTGTTCCAATCAATAACATGTCATATATTGTTTTTTTGTGTGAACACTATCGGCTTGTGTGGCTTCATAGTCTCGACAATTCCCATTGCATGAAATTTGTTGTACAGATTATGGACTGTTGAATGTGATGGAATTTTTACACCCGGGAATCGTATTTTAAAGAGTCTTCGTACATTGAGTTAACAAATATTGATCATAAATAAATTCATGTTCAGTAGAAAAATTATTAGTCATTACACAGTTTACACTCATCACACGCCATTCAGTTTATACTTATGCACATGTCATTCAGTTCACAAGGAAAAGCGAGTGAGCACCTTATCCATTCGAAGCATACAATCTGACTGCGACGTGAATGCATGGGATGTACTCTTAAACGGCTGAGTCAGCGCACATTTCAAGTCCTGTACCTCCACGTGTAAGCCTTCGTCTTCGCACAGCACAAGCCCCACGTCTGCTGTTCATTGCTATACGCATCGCACTGTATTAGCTATGTCTTAAGTGTTAACTAACTACATAATTTTAATGCTTCTATTTCACATATTCTTTTATCTTTCTCTAATAATTACATTTTTAAATTAGGAGTAATTTCCATTATGTAAAATAATTAAAAGGCAAAGTTTGTATGTCCCAGGAATACTCTGGAAAGTAAAATTGTAAGGAAAAGAGTGATAGGCTATCCAGCTATAAAGAGTGGCAAGTGAAGAGAGAGAAATATAGAAAATAACAGTTTTGTGTGTCATGTGGACCAATAGAGATCAATCTATCTAACAATTCACCACAAAAGAAACATCTTTCTGATGATGATTTCGCATATTCACAATTTCTAAATTAAAAACATACACTCAGTGTCCAAGTACCGTGTGGTTTATATATAAACATAAAAAAATATAAATTAATATTGAGAAGTAAACATTATGAGGTTATATCATTAATAGTGAGTGAACACATTTTTAACGACTCACCTCAAATAATTTCAAATTTCTTTGATACCGGCAGTTTCAGACAATATCTTGTCCCTCTTCAGTCATGGCTTCCAAAGAAATTTGAAATTATATGAGGTGAGTCGTTAAAAATATGTTCTCCACTCACTATTAATAAATATATAATTAAATATTGTGTATAATATTAATAAATCTTAATGACTCTTAGAGAATAATAATGTGCCATACATACATGTTAAAGGAAGGTCACTCTACAGGAATATTACTTACAACATTCGATAAGAAAATCTATAAGGTGCATTATGGCCAATGTTGGAGACAAGCATCTTATGTTGTCAATCTGAAATCTATAAAGAAATGTTACTTGCCATATTCATCAGTAGCCATCAGTCTATATGAATTCAACTTAGAAGCTAAGAAAATTATTAGGTACAGCTAGTAAACCAAGTAATTTTGGAAAAATTTTAGTTTTGTTTTTAAGTTCAAAGTGTCATTTATGTAGTCAGAACTATAATGGATGATTGAAATTTGGAAGAGGGAGATTGGAATGATAGAGATAAATGGAAACTTAAGAAGGCAAACCTATAAGTGGGGGAAAGCCGAAGAAGAAGAAGAAGAAGAAATATAAGAAACAGTTCTGGGAGCATTTTTCACATTAGTTATGCAATGCATATCACTTGACCTGTGACTGCTAACAGGATGAATGACTGCAGGCAGTGAGTCATCAACTCATGCTGCCCATGCACCTGGCGCCAGGCGGAGTGAGTCTATTTAGCTGCATGCTTTTAAGGTGAAACATGTGTTCTACTGCAATAATGTATTCTTGTGTTATAAAGTAAAATTAAGCACTTAAGTTCTATAGTGATCTTAGTTCATTATGCTTTGATCTGTGTTCACAGTACAACATAGAGTATGTATGTACAATAATTATGTCAAAACAGAGTCTTGTAGAGAAGTCATTAGACAATTCAGAACACAAAATCCAGGCATATGTCCTGCAAATAGAGGGACCGTTTGAAGACAAATTTAGAAAAGTGGGTTCTCTGCTCCATTAGAAACCGAGGTTAACAAAATGTGTGCTGATTGAGGATAAATTAGATGAAATAAAAGAAAGATTAGAACATGCACCAACAAAATATCTAAGGCAACTTAGCCAAGAAACCAGTATTTTGAAGAGCACAGCATGGCGAAGTACAAAACTGTTAAATATTAAACCATACAGAACAACAATAAGTAGCAGCTCTAGGTTGAGAAACCAGCTGTAATGGCTGGGGGACCTGACATGCTGACCTACATTGGCTGGATGATTATCTACCTCTGTGATTAATACATGCAGATGTGAGGCCAGCAGCCAGCTGGTAGGCCAAGGGCCTTCTAGGTCTGTCATGTCATGTAGTTAGAATAACTTTGGCCATGTGATCCTGAGGTGCGGGTATATTTTTATAATTGAAAAGATTATATCAGGACAAAAGTAAACTTAATAACAGAATAGCAACTAATGCATGTGAATCAGTGTTTCCTATCATGGTGCTGAAAATGTGTAACTGAGGAGAACATTTCCAACATTTTCTGTCATAAGGTACATACTTATTTTCACTCTTCACTAGCTAATACCTGGCGTTTGCTGCTACATCTAAATAAATGAAAATTAATATGGTTTTATGTTTAGTTGAATAAGTAAAAGGAAAAAGAATTATAAATTTATATTTTTTAGATACTCTGTGCTGATTACCCAATGTTGCCCGGGAATCTACTTATCCTGATCTTCTTGGCATAAATGAGCTAGAAGACAAAATTCATTATTGTGAGTTATCCGTAAAAGAATACCCGCCATGTGCTGCTATGCTTGCACAGGAATCTACGTACTTGTCTCGATCTTCTTGGTATCAATGAAACGCAAAAATGGTTGTTGTGATTTATCCATAAGAGATGAACATATGCTGTTGTGGACTTTTTTGTAGAGCTTTTTGAGATATTCAATTCTGTGTACATTAATTTTGTGTATTTGTTATGGTTTAGGCAGCGTAAGCCATTTAAGTGTCCAAAGAGCTTCTTTTTTCATGTTTTCCACTACAAAGGACGATTTTTAAGGGTGTAGGAGTTGAGTATCACAACTCTCTTATAGCCTATGTTCATCCTAGGAATCTCCTGAACATTTTGCAAAAAGCCCCATCAGAATCAGATCAACGGTATGGCCGTGCGTAAAGTGCGAACAAACAAACATTTTTATATATTAGATTATCATGCACCAGTAAAGTGAGAGAAGTGCTGTGCAATTGTTATGTCTGGCCGGCACAAGTTGATGACTCACTGCCCTCAGTCACTTTTCCTGCTAGCAGGGCCACAGGTTGAGTGAGATACGTTGTATAATTATTTAACGTAAACTAAGTACATTTTGATAAAAATTGATAGGATATGAGAGAATTTTTTTTAAGAAATTGAATTGTTTAATTACGTCTCATTTCATTGTATGAAATGTTACCACACTGTACTTTTGTTTCTGCATTAGATATAATAATGTTTGCAGATGATCTTGTTTTACTAGCAACATTTGAAGATGATTTACAATGGTCAGTACATAATTTAAATTTGATAGCCCAGAAATATTCAATGGAAATATCTACCAATAAAAGTACAATAATAGCCTTTTGTGGAAAATCCCCAATACCAAGCAAAATTTGTTTAAATAACATTTTAGAGAGAGTTAATGAGTTTACTTATTTAGGATATAAACTCTCTTTTGTTGAAAATTTGGATTTACGAGAGAAAATTGTGAAATTCAACAAATCAGTGGGAATCATTAATAGAGTTTTAAAACCTTCATTAGTGCAAAAATCAACTCGTACTCGTCTTTATCAAATAATGGCTTGACCATTCCTATGTTATGGGAGTGAAGCATGGACTATAAGGACGAGAGATGAAAGCAGACTAACAGCTTGTGAGATGAAATTTATGCGCCGAACAGCTGGCTACACCAAATGGGATCGAAATAAAAATGTAGAAATCCTTCAAGAACTTAACGTGTCACCAATACTGGACTACATCTCCAGATATCAGCTAAACTGGAAGGAACATGTCTCAAAAATTGCTAGATCCAGGATCCCTAAGGCAATAATGAAGTACTGTCCAAATGGGAAACGGTCACTTGGTCGACCTATGAAAAGATGGCACGAAAACTGCTTTCTCAGGCCATAACAGTTCTTCTAGGACTAATACCTGGCAGGATGATGATGATGATGATGATACAGTGTTTTAGATTGTGTCATTCGTTGACAGATAACTAAAATATTGCAGTGATATGCAGTAAGTGAGATATTGGATGGTAGAATAATTAATTTTTGCGTGATAGTATGTTTTGTTGTACTTACAGCAATGGTGACCGTAATTGAAAGTTCAACATCCTACATTTCAGGGTTGCCAACCTAAATAATTATACTGTAATTAAATAACTATTGTTGTCTGATATGTTATATCTAAAATTAATATAAAATTATAGAATATTCACCTGAAAGGTCCGTCTCCTCAACTTAATTATCATTTAACTGTAGCGCTTTCGGGACTTGTCCCATCATCGGCAGGATTCAAAACTGGTGTTTCACTGAATCCTGCCGATGATGGGACAAGTCCCGAAAGCGCTACAGTTAAATGATAATTAAGTTGAGGAGACGGACCTTTCAGGTGAATATTCTATAATTTTATATTAATTTTGAATAAACCTCAACGGAACACATCATGAATCTTATAAAAGTTGATGTTATATCTAGTACTAAAATTGTTATTAGTTCAATTTTTTTATGATTCTCTTTACCATCACAGGTTATTATCATCACAATTAAAATTTGCGCATGAAAAGGATTATAAATTTTCTCAGAGGTCTGTTTTTTCAAACTCAAGGTTCTTTTATGTGCCATAAATCTATGATATGGGACCCACAGCTTTATATCCTTTCTGAAAGAAGCCTTAAAAATCCATACCCTGGGCAGGCTTGTACCCATGAACCTTTGAACCAGAGACAAGCTTGGTAAACACAAGTTCACTGGGACCGACAAAATCATTAGCAGTCTAGCTTTCTTTATATTCTTGAGGAGGAGGTCTTTCTCTGGGCATTTGCATAAAATTCACTTTGGTGAAGGGAAAACATTTGATACAACAATAAACTAGAATGTTAGACTTATTTTAGGAATTCTCACTATGAGGTATATTCATTAAGGTATAGAATATGTTTATCACTCACCTCATATTGTTCTCAATATGAGGTGAGTGATAAACATATTCTACCTTAGAATGTTAGACTTTTGCATAACATCTCTGGAGCTAAGAATTAATATTTTTATATTATTTTTCTAATACAGTTCAGGAACAAGATCTTGTGCAGCAGTAGCTTGACTCTATAATTATCAAATGTCTCCATTAAGTTATTTTTGATAATGTAATAACTAGAGACCGGATATTAGGGAAAATGCCTTACAGTTATTTATTATAGATATTGTAAAAGTGACTTCATATAAGTTCATACCGACGACCCTAGAGTTGTTTTCCATGAAGTTCATTTTGCCTATAAATGCCTATTTCAGCTTACAATGCCTATAAATGTCTGTTTCCATTTTTTCTCCAAATTAACTTAGTATTTCAATTAAATTAATTGAAATGGACAAACTTCAAGGCACATATCATTGCATAGAAACCTTTAATTGACTGACAATATTATTTTTGATGTTGATAACATTGAATTCAGTCTGTAGTCCTCGTTCACAGACAGGTGCTTCAAAGATAAAGTGGTGCGACAAGTGTATGTGGCTTATTTTTGTTTTGAGTTTTTTTTTTTCCCCCTTTAGAACAGTTGTTTCACGATGCCTAAAGAATGAATGGACAACAGTAAAACAGTAAGACAAACTGACCAATTTCGTGAAAGAATTTGGTGCGGAAATATTCTCAACTGCCAATTCAATATTATTTTGCAACGTTTGTAAAATTTTAGGGAATTGCGTGAAGAAGTGTCATGTTTCGCAGCACGTACACACTGCAAAACATAAGTATTCTGTTTGTAAAAAGGCAAAACAAGTTCTAAAATCATCTCTGATATCTTCATATACTATTGATATGATATGTTTATATCCTTTACGTAAGGCTGTAAAAATTTATGTTGTAGTCCATTTTTATAAGAGCCTATTTTGATTTTTTAGTGCCTATATTAATGATTTTTAGTGCCTTTTTGCCTGCCTATTTTGTACTTTTTAAGTGCCTAACATCCGGACTCTAGTAATAACATTATATAGAATGGTGGATAATGAGTTTATTTGTTGCACAGTCTTCACTGAGTCCAGAAGCAAAGGAGGTTTACAGCAGTCTTGTGGAGCAACCATTGCCGAGCTCACCGTCCCTGGACACAAACCCACTGCGCATGCTAAGATCTGGTGCCTTCCCTGTTGTGCGACCAAAAGTACGTGGGAACAAACACGTGTCTGGAACTCAACAGGAGTCTAGAAGTCTGCCGAGACTAAGAGTGCCTCCACCTCCTTCCTCCGCACCCCCTCCCATCCCTCGAATATCCCCAACTGTTGTGTCCAATCCCATCACCGAGCTCACAGAAGATGTAGCCAAAGTGAATGTCAATACAAGTGACAGATCCGACGATGAAGAAGTGCAGGATGAAAATCCTATACCACTTCCACCACGTGACAGGTCCCGACCAATGCCACCTACAAAGCCAAGACATCAGCGTAAACATCCTCTCATAATACCAGGCGGTGGAGTAAGTCGCACGCTGGCCAAGATGTCGGAAGCAGAGTTGGAGGATGCTATAATTGAAGAAATGGCACCACATTACTTGGGTGTGGAAGCACAGCCACAGACAGTGCTACCAACTTCAGAGGATGTGTGCTCCGAACCTGACAGATCACCACCCAGGACTGCCAGGTAATATAACCCTTGCAATAAAGCTTTTCTAAATAATTTACAGTATAATATAATGCGTGCCCTCAGGGGTCCTCATCTAGGGGATATGTGGATGGCGACCACAAGGTGCTCAAGCTGAGCAAAACATTTCTTCCACTTACTTGTGTTTTGCACTCTTTTAACTTTACTATCTAACCTCTCTTGGTTAACTCTTGTTTTTTCGACCCCGACGCTATTAGGGCATCGGAGGGCTAGGGAGTCTTTCCTTTATTTTCTTTTCTTCTCCAGAAAAGCCTCGCCAGAGGCTATAAGATGGCAGCCCCATCACTGGTCTTGCCTTCCTTTGGCCAGCAACCAATCGAAGGGACTATTATTATGCTTTCAAGTCTTATACGAGAATTTTCTGGAAGGATCAATTTTCTATAGGATGGTAACAGGTCCTGGCCTAATACTTGGAAGGAAGAAGAAGAAGATATAATGCGTGCCTTTGTTCAGTCACAATTTGAATTTAAAAATGTGTTTGTATATATGTATGTATCATTTCAGCTTTAATGAATGTGTGAGAGGTCATATTTCCTTTTTATTCTACAGCTCATATGAGATGGACCATCTCAAGTGTCATGCAATTCAACAAGTGTCTGAGGCATGATCATGGCTAATGTAGGGGAAGAGATCTTTTTTTCATGCTTAGTCTGGTCTTACCCATTGGACCAACTC
Source organism: Diploptera punctata (assembly GCA_030220185.1). Taxonomy (NCBI): domain Eukaryota; kingdom Metazoa; phylum Arthropoda; class Insecta; order Blattodea; family Blaberidae; genus Diploptera; species Diploptera punctata. Next base: position 645,871 of record JASPKZ010004590.1, on the reverse strand, counting down.
AGCCTCGTATAAAATGGATACCAGGAATTTTCAGCAGGAGTCTAAACTAGTCCCCTTATATGCTCATCATACCATTGACTGAAAAAAATGGATCCTTACATCCATTTTTTCATGTCACTTGATACTTTTTTACATGCTTTATATTAGCTTGACCTGTATCTATCTATGTAACGGAATCTTTGAACGCGATTTTCACCCACTTAAAATCATTGGATCGACTAGAAACTTTGTTTACTTGTAAAGGACCTGTGACAAACAATAATTTCATGTTTTGTTTCTAAAATCCTGGCCAGTATCATCAGAAAATCAAAAAAAGTGTCTTTGTATCTATGTAACGGAATCTTTGAACACGATTTTCACCCACTTAGAAATATTGGATCGACTTAAAACTTTGTATACTTGTAAAGGACCCATGACAATACAATAATGTCATATTTATTTTCTAAAATCCTGGCCAGAATCATCAGAAAATAAAAAAATAAATAATAGTTTAACTAAAACAACATGCTTTATTAGAAAACCAAACTAAAAAAATGAAAAATAATTTTTAATTTCCAACACGCTTGGGATAAATAATTTTACCATCAAAAGCGTGGGGTGCTCTTTATCAATTAATATATTTGATAATAAACAGATATTGGTAAAAGTAAAGTCTCTAAGAAGAAAATGTAAAAATCATAAAAAGCACACCACGCTTTGATGGTAAAATTATTTATCCCAAGCGTGTTGGAAATTAAAAATATTTTTCATTTTTTTTAGTTCGGTTTTCTAATAAAGCGTGTTGTTTTAGTTTTTTTAAACTATTATTTATTTTCTTTTAACTTAGAATGTAAAGAACACTTTGGTAAGTGTTAAGTTCTAGCATTTATGTCTACCTGTAGACCATAGTTAATAAATTCATGAGTCATTTTTTACATCTTACCTCATAGTTTATGTTTTCTTAAACACCGGAACTGCAGTTTATTTTAAGCATCTCTCTCATTTTCAACTGACATTATGACTATAATTATGAATACCCTTAATTGTTTGTCCTGATGAATATGTATTAGAACTTTATCAACAAGTCTATTGACAATTAAGTTATGTAGATAGGAAATAACACTGAGGTTTTTTAATATTGTTTATTTTTTATTTATTTCACTCACCTCATACTTCATAACTCCTCGCAAACCCAGGGTTTCGTCACATCATTTGTGACATTCTCAATCCTGTGTCACGTTCACAACTGACGTCCGACTGCCTTCTATCCTGCAGACTGACCTCCGTGCCATCTGATGGCTGACCGACGAACTTCCAAATCAGTCCTCTCTCCTTATAACCGGGTATTTCAAAATTCATAGTTGTATTTTCATTCTTGCATATGTACATTTTTTCCCAAATTGTGAGTTCCTTCGGTTTTTCCAGTTGTTTAAGTAATTTTGTTTTGGTTTCTATTCTATGTTTTTCTGACCAGGCATGTGCAGCTATTGCAGATTTTTTGGTTTCTCCATTTTTAACATTTCTGAGGTGTTCCTTTAATCTTGTATTTAGATTCCTTTTTGTTTTTCCTATGTATATCTTTTCACAATCTTTACAATTAATTTGATAAATTCCCGATTTTTTGCAGTCTTCAATCTTTTCATTTTTGTTGGTTTTTATTAAATTACCTAAGCTGTAATCATTTTTCGGTGCTAATTTAATGTTGAATTTGTTGAAGATTTTTTGAAACTTGTCAAATACTAAAGGATGGTATGTGAACTTCTTGAATTTTTTACCAATATTTTTTTCTGTCTGAAGAGTACTTTCATTAATCATTTTTTGTTCTTTAAATTTATTTATTTTCTTGTGTATCATCTTCTCTTGAAAACCACTATTGACAATTCTGATATAATCTGATATAATCAATTCTTGATAAGCCATAAGCAAAAATGATTTCCTCTTCTATGACTAACTTATGTTGCATTTTAAACATTATTTACAAATTACATAAATGAGAGAGTTTTATTAAATGTAGTTGCATGATTAAAGTTTTTTGTGTACTGAAATATTTCATATGTTGATGTACTGAAACTGTAATACTGAAGTTTCTTATATCATTAATACTTAGATAAGTTAGTGTCCTGACACTTGACATCTTTCATTGAAAGTCAAGTTTTATATTTTTTTGTAAAATAGATCCTTACTTATAGGAACAATAAAAAGCATTCTTTTCCGAAAAGTGCGCCCAGATACAATTCTAAAATTTTATAAAACAATTGCTCTACCATCTCTACTTTATGGTTCTAAAACCTGGACTCTTACTACAGGTAAATTAAATAGGATAGTAGCTGCAGAAATTAAGTTATTAAGACCTTTAGCAGGTTATACGCTTGTGCAGTATTTGAACCACGCTCTGCCAAACCATTTTTGTGGCGTCTTATTATTATTTAACCTCGTTCTACTACCATTTTGCACCCACGCAGGGTTATATTGTTGATCACTATTTTGATTGGAAAGCATAGATTGTTCAAATTTGTGACATCTTTGCCCGGGCCCATAGAGGCAAAGAGGAATTCAACTTTCTTTGCTAAATTCTCCCAATATGTAATGTTTACTGACTTATAAAATACAATCGTGGAAGCTTTGGGATAAAGGAACTAACACACGCTTGAGCAAGCTTTTGGAATTTGACTTTGATATCTGACTTATGCTAACTACTGCATGAATAGGCATAGAGTAAGTAAAAAACACAACTAAAGCTTTTAATGCGAGTCAAAATATAGTCAGATATAATATAAAGATAAATAAATAAATATGCAATTTACAAAGAAAAGAAATCATAGTAGATCATCTATACAAAAAGAAAATATGATATAAATCAACATACATACATACATTATCACTCACTCTAGTCCAGCCTCAGGTTGGGGGAAATACTGTCCTAGCGTCCCCACCCTGGCTTACTGGACTAAACAAAACCAGCTCTCCTGAGCTGCTCTGACCAGACTCCAATGGTGACTAAGTAGATGATTATTCGATGTTACAAAACACAGCTATTCATGAGAGTTCACAGGGAGAGGGGGGGAATGCACGATAGCACATGGTGCGCACTAGGAAGGGAAGGGATAGATAGGAAAGAATTTGGCACTGTTCATAAAGATGACACTCGAGATGGAGACGCGATAACGTATAGTTTGCGCAGTGAGACGTAATTCCTGTATCAAAATGTCCATTTCGGTACACGCTTTATGACCACTTGCATAATGAAGATATCCGCAAAGCTCTAAGCACCAGCATTAAATAATATCAAAATAATTGGCATAAACACCTTCTTAGAACGCCAAACAATAGACTACCTCTGCAGCTATTGAACTACAGACCCACAGGGCGAAGAGACCCAGGAAGACCTAAGAAGAGATGGAGGGATCAATTTCTATTCTGAAGCGGAACAGGCCAATAGCCTAATCCATGCTTGCAATTGATGATGATGACCCATATTAAATTAAACTTTTATAGGAATAGATATGAGGTGAGGTGTGAAGCTTTTTAATTTAATCTTAAGCAGTTCATATTCAACCTTGTATATTTTCACTTATCAGCAATAATTTAACGCTTTACAAAATAATAATTGTTGTTTTAACAAAATAGTATTTGTTTGGGTTAATAGATGAACTCATGTATACAACAAGTGTGAAATATGACTTGCAGATGCTGATGTGAGGAAGTGTTGTTTGCACACCAATTACATACATTTTAGGTACCAAATGATTATTGTGTGTTTTAGTTTGGATGATAGTTTTGAGCAGAGAATTGCTCATGAGTTGGCAGCCCTGGATGACATCCCCACAACAGGTGGAGAAATGATAAGGCACAGTGACCATGTGTCCTGCGAGGACTTGCTCGAGTTTGCTTGTGATGCACCAAATGCAAGGAGGACACAAGGCAAGGCAAGAGGAGTGGATTCGGATGAAGTTAGAATCATGGGGAAAGTCCTGGGTCCTGAGGTATTGTATTTTATTTTCAGCTTGTTTATAAATAATAAATTTATTATCACTAAATTACATCAGGAATTAGTTGATCTGCTTCTCAGTATACATTATAACATGAAGAGTATAGAGTACTCACTGACATCTCATAATTAGCCTTTCCCCGTAACACATAGGCATACTCAAGAACTGAACTTCAATGAGGGGTGGGTCTACCCTCTTTGTCCTAATGACGGCCTTTATTCTTGCAATGGAGAAAGACTTTCCAGTATATGGATGAATAATTAAATTAATGTTTTTATTACCTCACCTCATATCTTTTTTCTTCTATACTGCAGTTTCGGAGCTTATCTCCATCGTCAGTAGCCTCTGGTCGACCAGTGTTATGTCGTTTCTTGGCGGTTTCCTTCTTACTTCTGTCGGTGGACCGATGAACCTCTGGATTAGGTCAAAATTTGCGGGAGTTTCAAAATTCATGAGTTTTTTTTTCTTTTTTTTTTGTCTGGGAAAAAATCCACATCCAAAAAAACAAAAAAAAACAAAAACAAAAAACAAAAAAAAAACAAAAAAGAAAAACTCATGAATTTTGAAACTCCCGCAAATTTTGACCTAATCCAGAGGTTCATCGGTCCACCGACAGAAGTAAGAAGGAAACCGCCAAGAAACGACATAACACCAGTCGACCAGAGGCTACTGACGATGGAGATAAGCTCCGAAACTGCAATATAGAAGAAAAAGGATATGAGGTGAGGTAATAAAAACATTAATTTAATTATTAAATTAAACCTCATAGTGTTCTTTCCCTGTGAAAGTTAAATATGGATGAATGCTAGTCCATTCTTGCAGAGTTCTAAACAAAAAATGTTATAACATATGCCATTAGAATTTGAGTAAAGTATTAAGTTTATATAATAAATTTGGGAATTTTTAACATTATGAGATTTAATTCATAAGAATTAAATGAATCGTGATTTCTTCTTACCTCATACTTCTATGTTTTTTTAAACACAGCACTGCAGTATCAGCGACCATCGTCACCATCCTCAGCTGTTTTCATGAGTCGTGAAAACAGCTGAGGATGCTGATGATGGTCGCTGATTCTGCAGTGCTGTGTTTAAAAAAACATAGAAGTATGAGGTAAGAAGAAATCACAATTCAAATTTGGATATATATATAGGACAAACTGGTAGACCTTTTATCTCTCGGATAAAGGAACACATGAGAGCATATAACAGAAATTTAGAATATTCAAAATATGCTAACCACCTATTCCAATTTAATCATTGTTTCGATCCAAATTTTGAAGTTTTACATGTTTGTAATAAGGGTAAGAAGTTGGACCTTTTGGAGGCTGTAGAAATAAATAAATTGAAAAGTAGTAATAAACTGTTAAATTCTCAACTTGATTTGAATGAATCGCCTTTGTTAAATTAAAAAATTTTAATAAATATTGTTGTATTGTAGCTTAGATCAGTTGATATGTACTATAATAACACAATTCATAATTTGTTAACATGTCTGAAGAAGATACAATGTATCGGAACAGCTGTCACTGAATTATATCTTAATAAATATGAAAATCAAATAAAACTAAGTTTTATTTTTATTTAATTAATGAATGTGGATTTTCATCAAGTAAACACCAACTCAATTGATTAATAAAAAAGTTAATAACCCAGATAGCAAACATTTTGGGAATTTATCAAATTAGTTGCAATGATTGGAATAAAGTTTACATAGGAAAGAGTAAAAGGAATTTAGATAATAATACAAAAGAACACTTTAAAAATGTAAGAAATGTTGAAATAGAAAAGTCTGCAATTGCAGCTCATAATTTGCTAGAGAATTACAAAATTGGGAAATAAACTAAAATTTTGAAAAATTTTTAGAAGACTTTGGGAATTAACAATTTGGGAAAAAATATACATTCAGAAGAACAAATATAGATCTATGAATTTTGAAGTTCCTAGAGGGCAAGATTTGATATCAAATTTCATCAAACTGGCACCAAATAGCAGTTGGAAAATTGGTGGTGATGGAGAAAGTTTGACAGAGTTTTGGCTGAGGATAGAAGGGATGCCTTCAGAAACTGTTCCTGTGAAAGTCATGGAGTTGTATGTGGTGAGATGTAAAAATATTTTCCGATTCATTTATATAAATTTTAATGGTTTGTTCAAGAATTCTCAGAGAGATTAGAGAAGGTTTCTGGATCCCGTTACTCAGCAATAACGTGGCTATGTAGCATCTCAAGTTATTGTCAATTCATCAACTACGATCCAGGTATTAGATTCCTGAATGTTATTGTGAGTAGATGCCAGTGTACCCTGGTGACACTTGTTAACATCTAGAATTAACCTATTGCAATACTTTTCAAGAAATTAATTACCTGGCACCTGAAGTTTTTGTTGTTGTTTTCTAATGGCTGTATTTGGAATCATTGACCCCATTTTGCTTTTTGATTCCCAGTAGAGTAGAGGTAAGTTTTTATTTTGTTGTGCTTCCTTGTTCAGTTTGGTGAATGTAAATAGTAGTTCTTTTTCCATAGTTGCACCTGGTAATTTGCGTAAGGGACACTCTTGAGTGATGTTGATTCCAATCTTGCAGAGATGTGCTGCAAGACAGTCATGACCAGCGTTCAATCTGAAAGCAGCAACAGATTCTCTTCTTATTTTAAATTATATGTTTTCCAAACTCTGTTGATTCCTGCCCATTTTTTACCTTGTGATTAATGATTGATTTTATGGAGTATTTCTGCTTCTGGTTTAGTTTTAATTTTGATACCTAATGTGTGTGCACTCTTAGTTTTATTTTGATGGTGCAATTTTGTGCCTTTCTTTTTGCTAATTCATATGCTATATCATTCCCATTTACGCCAACATGCGATGGTATCCATTGAAAATGTATTGTCTTATGTAGAGTTTCTAATATATTTTTTTAATTTTCTGCTTTCATTGATTTTTAAACTTGATAGGAAGTAACACTCACTTACTTACTCACTGGCACTATTGAACCCATAGGTTCATGGCCACGTGGACATAAGCCCTCCTTACATCCCTATCCTGAGCCAATGCTTTCCAGTCATTCCCTGTATAATCTACTTCCCTCAAATCATAGTTAATGTTGTTCTCCCACCTCATTCTTGGTCTACCAACTGGGTGTTTTTCCTCTGGTTTTTCTAGAAGAAGCTTCCATGCACGTCTTTCAGTCCCCATATGCGCAACATGTCCTGCCCATCGCAGTCTATGAGATTTAACTGTTCTTATTATATCTGGCTTCCTATAAAGACCGTGTAGCTCATTGTTATGTAGTCTTCTCCATTCACCTGTCTGTTCATCTCTCTTTGGTCCAAAAATTTTCCTAAGGACTTTATTCTCAAAAACTCGTAATCTCATTTTCCTCCCTTAAAGTAAGAGTCCATGTTTTGCATCCATATAATATAACTGGTAAAATAATAGTTTTTATATATTTTCAGTTTAACGTTTTTGAAAGGAGTTGGGACATCAAGAGTAGGAAGTAACACTATGAGATAATATTAATTAATTATTAAAAATGAATCACCTCAGCCCATATTTTGTCTTCTTTTTATTCTGGTTTTGGAATTATTCCATCTTCAGTATTTTCTCAACAGTTGTTCACGACAGAAAAATGGTTTTGAAAATGTAGAAGATGGAATAATTCTAAAACCGGTCCAAAAAGAATACAAACTGTGAGGTGAGGTAATTGATTTTTAATATTTAATTATTTAATTCATTAATTTTGTTGTAATAGGTATTGTATTTGATGTTATGGCTTGTATCAGGCAGCTTTGGAATCCACTAGTAAGACAGCTTTGTTGAACATATTAGGTCTACATATTAATTGCTCTAAGGCAAAAGTACTGCTTCTATCTCTCCATCAAAATTTGTTCTATATTCACCTACTGCTGTATAGTGTGAAAAGAGAGATGAATGTATCCAGGTCAGCAATACTTCTCTTAATTATTAATGAATTGGTTATTTTGACTCACCTCATATTTCTTGATTTTTATGCAGACCATATTTTGTCGAATTTGCACAACATTGTTGATGCAATACTTTCTCTGTTTAGCAGTAAGCCATCTGTGCGAATGTGCACCCATCCTCTGCAAGGGTTCATAAAATTAGCTGTTTTAGTTCTTCCTTTGTGTGTATTTCTTTCTTTACTCTCTCTATTAAATCCAGGTTTATGTCGTACAAATGGTATTCTAGTGAATTTTGTAGTAGTGCTGTAATTTCTACTTCTGTTGTGATTAATTTATTGAGATAGTTTGTGTTCTATCTTATTATACCTGTTTTACTTTTTAGATTCTGTGTCATTGGTTTTTGTTTTATCCATGTTGTGTTTAATTTTGTTGCTGCTTGTTCTTTAATTTTTTCAACAGTGGGTTTATTTTGTGTGTACAACTGTAGTGCTGTGGGTGGAGTAGTCTTTATTGCTCATTTATAAGTCTTAATTAGTTTTCATTCTAATTTATTTAGTTTTGTAGTATTTACTGTGACAGTTACTGTTGTGTATGTTTTGTTTAGAGTGTCTTAAGAACTTACCCATGTAATTCTGCTCAGACGTTATCACTGATAATTTTGTCTTCACTTTATTTATTACATTTTCTGTGTGGTGGTGCCAATTTAATTTGTTGTCTAGCTGTACCCATAGGTATCTAATGTTTTCAGATTTTTATAATTGTTTGTTTTATATATTTAAGTTGGTGTTGTAATTTGTATGTCTTGTGGAAAAGAACTGATAGTTGTTTTACTTGTGTTTAAAATTTAATTTTAGGAAGTTATATTTTGAGGTTATTTTAATTATATTATTTTTGGTCTGGACATATCACCCCTGGGTACATAATAAATTTCAAAATATATTTGAGAAGTTTAATATTAAATTAGCACCAAAAAATAACTACAGTTTAAATAAACTAATAAAAACCAACAAAAATGAAAAAACTGATAAAAATAAAAAGTCAGGAATATATCAAATTGAATGCATGGGTTGTGAAAAGATATATATAGGGAAAACAAAAAGAAACATAAAAATTAGAACCAAAGAACACATAAGAAATATTAAAAATGGAGAAATTGAAAAATCTGCAGTTGCTGCTCATGTTTGGTCTGAAAAACATAATATAAATTCAGACACTAAATTATTAAAACAGTTAGAAAATACAAAAGAGCTGACTATTTGGGAAAAAATTTATATTCAGAAGAACAGAAACAGAGTTATGAATTTTGATATTCCGATGGAGTGTGACCTTGTTTCGAGGTTCTTTGGCCAACCACAGGATGGAGCTGACATCGACATCCAGGTGGTGCAACATAATGCAACATAAATAAAACCAGTCTGGGAAAGCTGACGATAAAACAGAATTGTTTTGAAACATGTCCAAGAACAAATCAACATTAATATTGAGGTAAGATGTCCAGACCAAAAATAATATAATTTACTTGTGTTTATTTGCATATTGTTGTCCAATTTTGAAGTTGTATCAGAGCTTTGTTCATGTTATTTTCTAAATTAGTTTTTTCCTTGCTAAAGTCTAAATAATTATCATCTGCAATCAAGTTTATTTTGATGTTATTGGTTGTTTTAAGTTGGTTTGAGTAGGTCATATACATATCTTTTTGCAGACGATTTAGCTCTTCTGGCACTTTCCAAAAATGATTTGCAACGATCAATTTATAATTTACAAAAAATAGGTGCCAAATTTAATATGGAAATATCAATTAACAAAACTAAAATTATGGCATTTCATGGGAAGGACCCCATACAAAGTAAAATCTGTCTCCAGAATAAAATTTTAGAGAGATCTAATCAATTTAAATATCTTGGATATTATCTCTCTATCTGGGATGAAAAGGATATCCCTGAAAAAGTTACTAGTTATAATAAAAGTTTAGGAATTATTAATCAAGTTATGAAACCATCCCTTGTACAAAAAAACACCAGATTACGTTTATATAACACTTTGGCTAGACCAGTGTTGACCTATGGTAGTGAAGCATGGACACTAAAAAAACAACATGAAAGCAGAATAACGGCTTGTGAAATGAGATTCATGCGCAGAACAGCGGGTTACACCAGATGGGATCAGAAAAGGAACACCGATATCTTAAAAGAATTGAAGACTACGCCAATTTTGGAATATATTAAACAGTACCAACTAAATTGGAAACACCATCTTGAAAGAATGAGTTCAAATCGGATCCCCAAAGCTGTTTATAATTATATACCAAGAGGACGAAGATCACTGGGCCGTCCTATGAAACGCTGGAGGGAAAATTTTCTATAGGATCGTAACAGGCCTTGGCCTAATACTTGGAAGGAAGAAGAAGAAGAAGATATACATATGGATTGAATAATATTATGTTTAATATAACAACTTGTGGGAAACCAGTTTTTGTTTGTATGTAAGATGAAATATAGTTGCTACATTTTGTTGCAATCCACCGTTGACAAAGGAATTTTTTAACCGTTCTAGCAAATTACCTTTAATGTTTATTTCTAGTAACTTACGGATTAATTTAGTTCTCCACAATGTGTCATATGCTCCTTTTAGGTCTAAAAATATAGCTAAGATTATCTTATTGTTGAAAGCACTTTTGATTTCTTGAGTTATATGTGTTATGTAGTGTGATGTAAAATGATTTGGTCTGAACCAGTCGTTCTTTTGCTAGTAGATGTTTCCTTTTAAGCACCAGTTTAATCTGGTTATAATCATTCTTTTTTTTTTTTTTGCAACTTGTCTAATTCTAATGTTAAGGCTCTTGGTTTATATGAGAAGGTTTCTTCATTTTAGTTTTGTTTTTTAATAGGAATAATTATAACTTTGGTCCAATTAGATGGAAGTTTTTGTGGGTGTTTCCATATCTTATTATATATTACTAGAATTTTCTTAGGGGGCTTGTCCCCAAGATGTTTTGGAAATTCAAGAAACATTTTGTCTGGACCAGGTTGTTTCATGGTTTTATTATTAATTTCATACATCTCAATGATGGATAAATCATATTTAAAGAGAAAAATTATACGCTCAGACTGGGACCCTTGGTTTTCTAGTCCAAGTGCTCTACCATTTGAGCTACCTGAGCAACTTGCTCAGGTAGCTCAAATGGTAGAGCACTTGGACTAGAAAACCAAGGGTCCCGGGTTCACAACTTGCTCAGGTAGCTCAAATGGTAGAGCACTTGGACTAGAAAACCAAGGGTCCCGGGTTCAAGTCCCGGTCTGAGCGTATAATTTTTCTCTTTAAATATGTTTCATGGTATTTAGATTTGTTATTGAATGTTTTAATTCCTCAATAGTAAACCTTTTTGTGAATATATCATCATCTTTAGAACTGTGTGTTTTTTATCTGTTTTTCTTTTTATTAGTTTGTTTCTTCTTTTATATTCTTTACTAAGTGAATACTGGTCAGGATAATGAGTGTTGAACTTTTCTGCTAGCTTCTTGCTCTTGATATTTCTTTTCCTTCTGCTACTGAAGGTTGTTTATTTCTAGAAGGGAATTTGTTATTTAGTTCATCATATAATTTAGATTTTGCAGAAATTAATTGAATGAATACATCTTGGCTGTAGTGATATTAGTCGAAGTTGTGTGCTGTTTTTCTCCACTGAATTATGTATTCTTGCTTGTACGTATTTTCTGTTTTTTGTCTTACTATATCTCTTGACTTTTTGAGTTATTGTAAATGTAAGTTCCAAAAAGTCTATATTTGATCTGATGTCCTCTTAGGATGTACTGTTTTGCTGCTGTCTTCATGATGATGCAGAATTCTCTAACCATCTTTGTTAGTACATCTTCCAAATTAATATAATTTAACTTCTTATCTGAATCATCTGTAAATTTCTGCCAATCTGCTTTTTGGAAGTTCCAAGAAACTTTGGTTGTCTGCTTATTATGATGTATTCCCATGTTTATTGATAACATTACTGGTTTATAGCTGCAACTTGGAGTGTTCTGTTACTTCTATCTTGCTTTGACGATATGTTTGTGAGGCCACAAAGGCTAAATAGGCTAAATCTGGAGTTTTGTTGCTCCTGTGTGGTGTAGGAGGGTTGGAATGTCTTGTGGATTAAAGAACAGTTTAAATATTGTTGGTATTTAAGAAAGCTTCTACCATTTTTCCTGCATCATTTCTGTATTTATAACTTCATAATGGTGATGCAGCATTAAAGTCTCCTTTGAGAATTATTCTAGGTTGAAATGTTTATTTTTTTGGAGGACTGTAAATTCCATATATGGTTAATTCCACTATTTCTGATGTATTCATCTCTTTTACTATTTTAAACTTGTTAGTGTTGGTCCCAGGATGGCTAGATGAAGCCAAAGCTGATAGGCTAGTCATTGTCAATCTCACATCTGATTTGTTCGGAGCTAGCATAAATACCAGTTTCCAGCAGTCTACTGCTCATTCACAGTCAAGCCACCAACCAGGAAATACTACCTAGAAATACTGCCACTGAAGATGCCCTCCGCAGTTGAGGGAGAAATGTCTGGAAGAAACACGTCATGGACCACGGCAACCAAGATTTCACTAGGATGGAGGTCGGTAAATTTTGCTTAGAGGCCTCTTCATTCAGGTTTAAGGATCTTTTACAAGCCTGAAAATCTTCAAATTTTAGACTTGTGGCTTAAAGTCCCTCCTGGAGGACTTGCTCCTTGGATTTTTCTATCCTAAAAAAATTCTTTGACCATGGTCGGGTTTGAACGTGCAACCTTCAGGATCAGAGGCAATGAACATAACCACTAGTCTTCTGCAGCCGACATATGTTACACCTATACATGTTCTGTTAGATGTTGTAAATGGGGTTTGGGAATTAAGGGTAGTTTAGGAGATTCATCTGAACCTACTACATCCAAGTAAGTTCCCATTCCTCAGCTATGGGCATCACAACGAGTCTAAAACGTAATCTAAACCATGCTTTATGGTAATCTAAATTCCAAAGTTTATGATGACATTCTGAATGGTATTTAATTAATGTTGGGAAGTAAACATTATGAGGTATAATCATTAAAATTCATCGGAGAACATATTGTTTAAACAACTCACCTCATAGGATTCATGCTTCCATGATATTTAGAAAAGGAACTCATACAGATAATTACATTAAATCATCAGGCTTCAATCACATTGCTCATAAGCATGCAATATTCAATAGCTTAATTTACAGATTGACAAATGTACCATTAAACGAAGAAAATTTCAACAAAGAGTTTAAACATATCTTAAACACTGCTAGATTAAATGGTTTTGATAAAGAATTAATTATAAATAAGTTGAAGAAATTCAAACACAAAAAAAGACTTAATGAATATACTACTTTACAAAATTGCATAGAAAAGAAAAAATACAAGAAAATTACTTACCATCCTGAAATGCATAGGAAATTTCAAAAAATTTTTGACAAATACAACATTTCTATGGCACCAATAAATAAATTTAGTCTGGGTAATCTTCTAAGTACCAATAAAAAAGTCAATGTTCCACACAGTAAGAAATCTGGAATTTATCAAATAAATTGTGAAGATTGCAATAAAGTTTATATAGGAAAAACAAAAAGGAATTTGAAAATTCGGACAAAAGAACATTTCAGAAATATTAAAAATTGTGAAATTGAAAAATCTGCAATTGCTGCACATAGTTTATTAGAACATCATAAAATTGGAAGAGAAGCTAAACTTTTAAAACAAGTAGAGAAACCTTTGGAATTGACAGTTTGGAAAAAATATACATTCAGAAAAACAAAAATAGATCAATGAATTTTGATATCCCTAACGAAATTACATTGATTTCGAAGTTCATAAATTCAACCATAGATGGCAGCACTGAAGATGGCGACAATAGAATAGTTGACGGCCGAAGAATTTCGTCAGTCGGAGTTATGGCTGATGATGAACATGACTATGTTTGAAATCGCGATATCATGGAAGCATGAATCCTATGAGGTGAGTTGTTTAAACAATATGTTCTCCGATGAATTTTAATTCTGAATGGTACTACTGCCTCGTAGAGGACCGGTTTGGTGATGACACCAGCATGATAATCCTTCATACCAAAAAAAGGAGGAGAGATAACATTAAGGAATGGAACTGGCTGGCCGCAGTTTAGACTTCAGTCCAATCAAATACCTATGGGATGGATTACAACATAAACTTTGGTCGAGATTCCAACGACCCACATCATTACCTTATCTGTTTATAGCTTTGCAAGAAGAATGAACTGCCATTCCTTCACACATATTCAGACATCTATTGGAAAGTTTTCCTAGTGGAGTTAGGGCTGTCGTAATGACATGGATGGACCTATTCATTAAATTTCAGTTCCTAAGTGTGTATCAAATACAGGTATCTGCACTTATTTTAAATCATTCCAAATAATATTCAAATTTACTGTGTCCATTCATGAATTGTGTTAATACAAAATTTGGCTCTATGTATTACTCATATACCATAATTTATTTAAAGAAAATTTTTACCAGGTGTATTTGTACTTTACCCATAAATAAAAATTAATTTTCTCAACTCCTAATTTTTTTAATGTACTTGAATAGGAGCCAAATTAAAAAAAAAACAATATAACAATGTTTGTGTGCAGGTGTCAGCAGAATGTTGTATTGCAGCTTTGAATGTGTCAAACTGGGACGTACATCGTGCCATCAAGGTGGCGCGACTTCATAACCTTCTACAAGTTAGTGCCGACAGTGAGATTGTCAACACTGACTTTGTATCATGCAATGAAGCACTAGAAGCTTGTGGCTGGGATGTCGCTCGAGCTGCAAGTTGGGTTCTAGCACAGGAACAAGGTGACACCACACAAGTATAGTGTATTCAGCACGGCACAGGTCATTTGTACACTACTCTCACACCAGAGCAGTTATCATTACTCACTTATCAACTGTAATATATATTCTTATTTGTTTATTTTATATCATCAAGTAATTTATGCATGTAATGAAAGTGTTGGATTTCAAACAAAGTGTAGACGACATAAGTTAGCAAGAATTGAATTAAATAATAGAGTACTTGAGAAGTTAATAGTTTGTGTTACAAGGATTGAAGTGAGGCTTTATGGAATTTCAAAACAATTATAAAACATTGAACTATTATATAAAATATCACTATGGAGTTATGTAGGTAGGAAATAACACTATGAGGTTTATTTTAATATTGTTTAGTTGTTTCTTGACTCACCTCATACTTCTTAACTCCCACACAGACTCGGGTTTCTTCACTTCATTTGTGACATTCTCAATCCTGTATTACGTTCACAACTGATGTCCAACGGCTTCCTCTCCTGCAGACTGACCTCCGCGCCATCTGATGGCTGACCGACGAAATTCCAAATCAATCCCCTCTCTTCAAGACGACTCACCTCATAATGATCTTGATGAAGATTTTCGGTCTGTAGGCCATGGTCGTGAGGCTTGTAGTTCCCCGACGTTTCGCCAAAGACTGCGTCTGCAGGAGAGGAGGCCGTTGGACATCAGTTGTGAACGTAATACAGCATTGAGAATGTCACAAATGAAGTGAAGAAACTCGAGTCTGCTTGGGAGTTAAGAAGTATGAAGTGAGTCAAGAAACAACTGAACAATATTAAAATAAACCTCATAGTGTTATTTCCTACCTACATAACTTAATCAAAATAATATAATTAAAAGAACCTCAAAATATTACTTCCTAAAATAAAACAGTATTTCGTGTTTTAAGTTGATCTACCAACATCATTGTATAGCAAATGTGAATCTATTTTAAAAATACAATAGGAAGTAACATTATGAGGTTGTTCTTAATAAATAAATAGTTTGCATTCATCTTAACCTCATGAAACATGTCCTAAAAGAACTCAATTACCCTGAGGTAAGATGATTACAGACTCTACTTATTTATTAAAATGAGAATTTGTTTCTTTAGTACTGAAAGATCACAATATTTTAAATGAAATCTTGTGTTTAGCAGTGAAGAGTATAAAGTATGTATAAGCCATCAGTACATTGCTCTGGTGTGAATGTAAATTTGTGTCTTTCTATTCAGGTTGTGACAAATGCCCTTGTGCTGTTTTATATCATAGGTATTGTTTATTTGTTTACTATATTTGCATTTATGAAGCTGGCTTCTTCTTACACACATCCACATATAAGTACTTAATAATTTTACATTAAGACTTTGTTCTCTTAAATACAGAGTCTCTCTTTGGAGCATGACTGTACTTAGCAATCAGTACAGATTGCTCTTTTAATAAACTTAATTTCTGAGTTTGCTGTTAGAAATTACATAACTAGAGTCCGGATATTAGACACTTAAAAATTTCAAAATAGGCAGGCAAAAAGGTACTAAAAATCATTAATATAGGCACTAAAAATTCAAAATAGGCTCTTACAAAAATGCACTACAACGTAAATTTTTACAGCCTTGCATTAAAATAAAATGGCCCATATTTGTTATTTTGCCTAACGGGAGTGCATTGAGGGGCAAACCATCTACCAGCTAGGTTATTGTCTTATTGCCACTCTTACCCAAAAATATTCTAAGAGAGAATTTATAAAAAGAACACTTGAAAATTTTTATACAATGATATGTGTCATGAAGTTTGTCCATTTCAATTGATTTCATTGAAATACTAAGTTAATTTCGAGAAAAAATGGCAAATAGGCATTTGTAGGCATTGTAAGCTGAAATAGGCATTTTAGGCAAAATGAACTTAATGGAAAACAACTCTAGGGTCATCATTATGAACTTATTTGCAGTCACTTTTACCGATCCGATTGAGGGTCTTTCCACTTTTCAGAGGTTGCCCTTTTACCAGCCGGCTGCTGGCCCTTCACATCCACATGTGTCAATCACTTTTACAATATCTATAATAAATAACTATAGGATTTTCCCTAACATCCGGTCTCTAGACATAACGTACAAATTTGAGTTAGAATTGAACTTTCAAGAAACAGTTCTCCTGAACTACATAACATCGGTCGAGAAGTTACTGAAGATGAAACCACGTAGGTTTTGAAATCGGTTTAATTAGAACATTGGATATGAGGTAAGGATAAACAATTTAAATGTAACTTATTTTAGGAATTCACACTACGAGGTATATTCATTTAGAGATATCGGAGCACTTGGTCTAGAGAACCAAGGGTCCTGGGTTCAAGTCCTGGTCTGAGCGTATAAGTTTTCTCTTTAAATATGATTTATCCATCATTGAGATGTATGAAATGAATAATAAAAATATTCATTTAGGTAAAATTTTATCACTAACCTCTTTTTTTTTTATTTAAACTAGTTTCGAAACTTTACATCATCAGTATCCCCGCGACCGTTGTCTTGTCATCCTGAAGAGCCGTCTTTCGTGATTCAAGGTTTTTCAGTCTGCCAACAGAGGGAGCAAAAGACGGCTCTTCAAGACGACAGAACAATGGTTGTGGGGATACTGATGATGGAACTGAAGTGTAAAGTTCCGAAAACTAGTTTAAATTAAAAAAGAAGAAAATATGAGGTGAGTGATCAAATTTTAATCCTACTGGTATATCATTAATGTGTATTTAAATTCAGACAGGTAGTTTTCTCCATATTCAAACTTATTCTTTATTTAAGAGAGGTTTCATCTACAGTTATAACACTGACTCTAATCTAAAGATTAATAAGATAAGAGGGGAATTTTCCAGTATCTTATCATCATAATCATCATCATTATTTAATGTTAGGATTTGTCATAAACATAATTTACATTAATAGTGAGTGGAGAACATATTTTTAACGACTCACCTCATATAATTTCAAATTTCTTTGAATTATTAAGTTATGTAGATAGGAAATAACACTATGAGGTTCTTTAATATTGTTTATTTTTTATTATTTCACTCACCTCATACTTCATTTTTTTTTTTTTTTTTTTTTTTTTCCAGCTATGTAATCTTCTAAATTGTTAGAGTAACTAAATGCATGTTTTCAATCCCTTGTCCAAAATAGATATTTCTTCTTTTGTAAAGTTTTCAGATGATAGGTTAATTACATTATTCTCAATTTCTTTATCCCTCCCTAATGTAGTGGTTATACTTTTTGTACTTATATTTTTCTTCAATTTTTTTAACTCAGGTTTTAAATTAATTATCTTTTTCTTTTGTACATCAAATTTTTTCTTCATTTTGAGGTTCAATTGGTTGTAGAAGTTTTTTTCTAGGTTATCCCAAATTATTTGTCCTAAATTGTTGGTTAATTTTAGATGTAAAAAGTACAGTTCTACGTCTATTTTACTTATAGTTGTGTAATGTTTGACTTTTTCCAAATTGAGAGTTTTCTTTTCTAAACTTTTTTGGTGTTGGTTATTGTTGTTTTTAACCATTTTCCGGACAAATTTTGGAGTGATATATATTTTTCTAAACATTTATTAATGAATTTGATATCTGCAGCTCTTTTGTTTCTAAGTTCTTTTAATTTCAAATATCTTTTAATTTCTATCTTAGTTTTCGAAAAATGTTCGTTGAAATGTTGTGTGTTTGAAGCCGCCATCTTGTTCCAGTTGTTTACGTTATTCTTGTTTTCCTATGACTTGATAGCCAACTTTATTAAGTTATGTAGATAGGAAATAACACTATGAGGTTCTTTAATATTGTTTATTTTTTATTATTTCACTCACCTCATACTTCATTTTTTTTTTTTTTTTTCAGCTATGTAATCTTCTAAATTGTTAGAGTAACTAATGCATGTTTCTTTGAATTATATGAGGTGAGTCGTTAAAAATATGTTCTCCACTCACTATTAATGATATAACCTCATAATGTAATTAATATTTAATTTTAGGAAGTTATATTTTGAGGTTATTTTAATTATATTATTTTTGGTCTGGACATCTTACCTCAATATTAATGTTGATTTGTTCTTGGACATGTTTCAAAACAATTCTCTGTTTTATCTTCAGCTTTCCCAGCTTTAGTCTGGGAAAGCTGAAGATAAAACAGAGAATTGTTTTGAAACATGTCCAAGAACAAATCAACATTAATATTGAGGTAAGATGTCCAGACCAAAAATAATATAACCTCATAATGTTTACTTCTCAATATTAATTTAAATATAATTTACATTCTTGCTACTTTTGGATGATGAAATTTTAGAACAAGTAAACAAATTTAATTATTTGGGTTATAATTTAACATTTCAAGATGAAGCTGATATATCAGAGAAAATCACAAACTTCACAAAAACAACGGGGATAATTAACAGTATAATGAAACCATCTTTAGTACAGAAGAACACAAGATTACGGCTTTATAAGGTTCTCGCATGACCAGTATTAAGATATGGTAGTGAAGCATGGACAATACGAAGAAGAGATGAAAGCCGAATAACAGCAAATGAGATGCGATTTATGTGCCGTACAGCATGCTACACAAAGTGGGACCATAAAAGAAATGAGGAAATTATGGAAGAGTTGAATGTATAACCCATTCTCCACCATATACAAAACTACCAGAACAACTGGAAAGCCCATCTTCAACGAATGCCGTCTCATAGAATTCCAAAAGCCATGCTTCGTTACTGCCCCCAAGGCAAAAGATCACTGGGACGTCCAAAAAAGCGCTGGGTGGAAAGTTCCTCTTTGAGACTTTAACAGGCCACATGGTCAAATACTTGCATGGATGATGATGATGACGACATTCTTGCTACCCACCTTTATGTGTTGTTTTGTTTCATATCACTAGGTGCTATTCATTCATGATGCTGTTTTGCTTGCAACATATCAGACGTGAAGCACAATGAAGGATAATTAGGTTTGGTCTGTGTATTCTTACCTCATATGGTTTGTTTCTGTTGGACATATGTTTCAAGGTATGTTTGCCCCATTCTCAACTAGTATATGCATTGAAACATATGTCCAACGAAAATAACCATATGAATAAGAATACAGAAAATGGAAAAAATCAAGTCCAATAGGAATACAAATTAATAAGGAAATGTATATGAATATTTTAATGTATGCAGACGATCTGGTAATTATACAGAAGTCAGAGGATGATTTACAAAGAGCCATTTACATGTTGAATCAATTAGGACTCTCTTATAATCTCAAAGTCTCACTTCAAAAACTAAAATTATGGCTTTTCAGGGCAAAATGTCAGTCAGAGCAAAAATAGTGATCAATAATGAAATAATAGAACAGATAGCACACTTTAACTATCTTGGTTCAGATATAACATATAGCTATGATTGGGATATATAGAATAAATTAAACCCGATAACAAATGATGTGTGGCACCTTAAGAAGAACCCTCCGAAAGACTCGAAGAGAAACTCAGGTCAGGTTTTATAAAATTATGGCTGTTCCTGTTCTTTTATATGGATCTGATTCTTGGGTACTTACAAAAGAAAGATATCTCACACATTCAAACCACTGAAATGAAATTTTTAAGATCCGTAAAAGGATGTACACGCATGGATAGATTACACAATGAATCAATAAGAAATGAACTGGAGATATTTTCAATAGTTGATAAACTAGACGAGCACAAATACCAATGGAAAGAACATTTAGACAGAATGGACAATACAAGATTACCCAAAAAGATCAACATCTACAAACCACATGGAAAAAGATCCTTGGGATGGCTGAGGAAACGATGGACTTGAGACCGGAACAGGTCACATTGACCTAATCCTGGAAAGGAAGAAGAAGAAGAAGAATACACAGATCAAACTTTATTGAATAAAACCTCATAACGTTAGTTCCTATTGTATTTTCACAATGAAGGATTTTATTCTGGTGGAGACAGTCAAGTCTCATATAAGGCAAAATAGACTAATTGCCTCTGGACAGTCCTTTCTCATAGTTTTTGAGTGAAGTTTCCATTTCTTTTGATGCATTTTTATCATCGTGTTTTAATGTCTGCTATTTCATTGCCAGTTGTATGTTGAAGTATAAGATACTTTTTTTTTCTTTAAAATTAGGCTCTTGTTGTACAAAAAAGTAGATTTAGGATGAATTATATTTGAAGAGAAAAATTATATGCTCAGACTAGGGTTGAACCCAGACCTTTGACTTTCTAGGCCAATGCTCTACCACTGAGTTACCTGAGAAACTCCAATCTAAATGCAAAGAGAGAGAAATTTGTGTTTAGATTGGAATTTCTCAGGTAGTTCAGTGGTAGAGCATTGGCCTAGAAAGCCAAAGGTTCTGGGTTCAAACCCCAGTTTAAGGGTCGTATGCAAATACATTAGTCTCTACTCAAATTACTTCCAATCACTGGTGAGCTGAGATCGAATTAACGGCCGCCTTAACCGGTCATGCATGAATGTTGACGTTTTCATAATATTGGCAACAAATTACCCAGAATTCTCAGCGATAAAACCACTTCCATTATTTTCGTCTGCTATAGAGGAATGCATTTATGCTTGCATCCCGCAAATAATACCGTATACAAACACGTCTGCGACGCGCAATATTACGCCGATTCTCCTGTTCTTCCAGTTGAATTCTTTGGTAGACTCTATCAAATTCCTCTTCTCTGCGTATACCGAAAACATGATCGAAGTCTTCAAGGTCCGACATCTTGGATAAGTTTCAAACTACATCGGTTACCATCGGTTCCCTTCGGGATTTTCACATAAGTTTATATCTTGAGCTACGATCTTAAGGTACCTTGTCAGGTAGCTTACAATTATTACCGCGTGAATAGATTTCTGAGTAAGAAAAATGTACATAAGAGAAAAATTTGCGTCTAGATCGTAACTCGCCTCGGTAGCTCAGTTGGTAGAGCACTTGGCCCGGAAAGCCAAGGGTCCCGGGTTCGAGTCCCGGTCTAGGCGAAAATTTTTCTCTTCAAATATAATTTATCCTTCTATGAGAAGTGTTAAATTAATAATAAAAATCGTCAAGAAAAATGTGTTTGAATACAACTTTATCAGCAGAGAACGCCTTTTACTGTCTAATGCGTTCAAACATTCGACCCTAAGAGTATAATTTTTCTCTTCAAATATAATTTATCCTTCAGTGAGAAGCGTTAAATTAATAATAAAAACATCAAGTAGACTTAGATTTATATATTTACCATTATTTTTCATAGCTGATTACATTCCTATTTTTCCATTCCACATTTTTGGGAAGTGTGTTCGGGTATCACAGTAACACTGCCAAAATGGAAAAAAAAACTACATGGCGTTGGCAGTCTGAGAAGAATTTTCTATACAAACTAATGAAACAAAGTGTATACAATATGAATAAAGTGCAAAAAGGTTGGAATTATGAATTAAAGACATGAAATGGGTTCAATAAAATAGTGGAAATAGAATTGGCATTTCAACAAAAATGATACGCACACACACAATAAAGGTATCCAAAGGGTGTAATATTAGCAGTTTTAAAGGGGGAAATTATTTAATTAATTACAGTAAATTTTTTCTTAAAAAACTTAATTTTTTTCAGAAATGTTCTTTATTATAATACCTAAATTTTTGGGGTGCTTCTTATACAAGGGAACATCTTCCATCCATCCATAATAATTCTACCCAAAGGCATTTTCATGCTATGCTTACAGCTTTACTATGGAATTGTAGGTGTGGTAGCTTCCCATTGCTTTCCACACCGGTGAAGGATGATGATGATGATAATGATAAGGATGATGATCATATGATTTCGGGGACCGTTTGGGCCTTAAAGTTTTCCTGACATTTGTCTTACAGGTGAGGAAAAACCCCAATAAAAACCTCACCCAGAAAAACTGCCCCAACTGGGGATCGAACCCGGGCCTGCTGCGTGACAAGGCAGCACGCTACCTCGAGACCACAGCGGTGGACTGAGAACATCTTATAAACTGGTAAATACAATGTGTAGTGCCAGAAGATTACAATGTTCAGTTGTAGTTAGATGTAATTGTCAGATTGAAATAATCTGCTTGTATTGTTTATTTGGGGTCTGTGATTAATACAACTTTAATGAACATATTTATTCTGAATGCATTTTGTTTAGCTTTAATTTTATCATTAAAAGCTGACGAATTTTGAGTCAATTTACATTAAACTTATCTATATTTAAGTAGAAAATGCAATAATCTGAATAATATAAGTTAATATTTGAAGAGAAAAATATACGCTTAGATTGGAGTTTGAACCCAGGACCTTTGACTTTATGTGGCAATGCTTTGAATATAATTTATCCTTCAGTGAAAAGTGTTAAATTTATAATAAAAATATTGAAAGAAGTTCTACTGGCTTTATAAAGTAATTAATGAATGAGTTGGAGAAAATACTATAACATCTCACCTCACAAAGTGTGTGTCTTCACGATACCAGTTTCAAAAGTATAGTATTACTTCCATAAAAATTATAAAGCAATGTTTAAATTCCCAATAAAAGTTTTTTTAAAATGAAGGATAAATAAATTCCTGGGAAATGCTGAGTAATTAACTAGTATATACAACATGCTTCATAAAAAAGTTTGGTCTGTCTTCATCTTCAGTTGGTACAGACTGATTTTCTTAAGTTGTTGGTCCTGGATTTTGACTCCTCCCGCTTCTTGTGGTTTGGTCAGAAAAACATAAAATAGATATAAACACAAAATTATTAAAACAGAAAGCACAAATAAACTCACAATATGGGAAAAAATCTACATACAGAAGAACAAGGAGAGAATTATGAAATTCCCGGAAAGAGAAACTTAATTAGCAAGTTGTTTGGACCACAAAAAGAGGGAGCAGGAGTTGAGATCCAGGGCTGACAACTTAAAGAAGATCAGTCTGTACCAACTTAAAATAAAGCTAAGAAGCTTTGAAATGCATCTTACAAGAGACAACTATTTATGAAATAAAATAAAGGCAAACCAAACTTATTTATTAAAAGAACCCCATAATGTTAATTCCTAATGTATTTTCGTAACATGTTTCATACTCAGCTATTAGCTGAGTGGTCATTTCTCGAGGAGAATTTCTTTCTCTCATATGAGGCTGTGTTCATTTGATGGTTTGAAATGCAACTTATATTTTCATGAACATAATATGAAAATTAATATACACAGACAAACCATACATAAATAATAGTTTTTTCTCTTTAGTTGTGTTATTATATTTTGTTGAGTTGTTTCTTGACTCACCTCATACTTCTTAACTCTCTCGCAGATCTGGATTTCATCACTGTATTTGTGACATTCTCAATGCTGTTCACGTTCACAACTGACATCCAATGGTCTCCTCTCCTGCAGACTGACCTCCGCGCAATCTAATGGCTGACCGACGAACTTCCAAATCAATCCCCTCTCCTTATCACTGGGTATTTCAAAATTCATAGTCATGTTTTTATTCTTGCATATGTAAGGAATTCCCAATTTGGGAAAAAATTTACATATGCAAGAATAAAAACATAACTATGAATTTTGAAATACCCAGTGATAAGGAGAGGGGATTGATTTGGAAGTTTGTCGATCAACCATCAGTTGGCGCAGAGGTCAGTCTGCAGGAGAGGAGACCATTGGATGTCAGTTGTGAACGTGAACAGCATTGAGAATGTCACAAATACAATGACGAAATCCGGTTCTACAAGGGAGATAAGAAGTATGAGGTGAGTCAAGAAACAACTCAACAAAATTAAAATAAACCGATTCCGATTGAGGGTCTTTCCACTTTTTTCAGCGGTTGCCCTTTTACCAGCCAGCTGCTGGCCCTTCACATCCACATGTGTCAATCACAGAGGTAGATGATCAACAGCCAGTGTAGGGGTGACATGTGGTTAGCATGTCGAGTCCCCCAGCCGTTATAGCTGGTTCCTCAACCTGGAGCCGCTACTTATTGTAGCTACCCAATTGCCTCACGATGCTGGGTGGGCACCGGTCCCATACTGGCCGAAATACCATGAGAAAATTTCTTCCCCCATGGAGACCCGAACCAGCGCAAGTCCCGTAGCTCTGCGCCAAGGCTTCCTACCTTAACCGCTCGGCTACGGCGCGGGACCTCATAGTGTTATTTCCTACCTACATAACTTAATGTGTTATTATATCTTCATTATATTTCATAAAGCTTTTTTCCAGTTTAACAATTCTAGTGATTTTTTACAAGTACTAAAGATGACAACCTCATAACAACACAGCCACCAAAGATGAAAAGTAATTCCCCTGTAGAAAACCTGCTGACTAGTAGCCGAGCATGAAACATAGGTAAATGAAGCATAATGAGCATATATGAGTTGATTCAATAACATAAGTATCTATAGAAAATTCTTTGATATTATATTTAATTAAAAAAAAAATAAAACTTAAAGTTTTATGTTATTTTCATATTTATTAAAACGTATAAATTAGTTACAGCTGTTTCGGTGCTTTGTACCTTCTTCAGACATGATTACAAATGAATGAATTTTGTTATTATAGTACATAACAACTGTAACTATACAACAATTTTTTTTTTACAACCTCTATTATAAATTTAAAAGAGGCGATTCATTCAAATCTTGTTGGGAATTTAACAGCTTATTACCACTTTTCAATTTATTTATCTCTACAACTTCTAAAAGGTCCAACTTTTTTCCTTTGTCACAAATGTGTAAAATTTTAAAATTTGAATCAAAACAATGATCGTATTGGAGTAGGTGGTTAGCATACTTTGAATTATCTAAATTTTTGTTATATGCTCTCATATGTTCCTTTATATTTTTGATATTTTGTTTCACTGTGTAGATTCTAACTGAAATTTACTTCCATCATTTTTCTCAATTGCTATTACTTACATCTCAAGTATCACCTTGTAATGGTGTGTGAAGAGGCCAGTTATATTTGTCTAATGTATCTATGTGTATACATATAGTTATAGTGTACAGTAGGTGATGGTCAAGTCCAGGTAACTTTACATGCAGTAACAACTTAATTCCCAGCTACAAATCATTCAGTAATAAACTATACTAATCAAACACTCAAAATCCAATCAACCTAAGCTTCTT
Source organism: Diploptera punctata (assembly GCA_030220185.1). Lineage (NCBI taxonomy): Eukaryota > Metazoa > Arthropoda > Insecta > Blattodea > Blaberidae > Diploptera > Diploptera punctata. Next base: position 620,009 of record JASPKZ010004590.1, on the reverse strand, counting down.
TCAACTAAAAAATAGAGTAGATGTAAATATAACCCTCGTGACCTCTCTGAGCTTTCCATTGGCTCTTGAACTCATTACTAGAGTCCGGATGTTAGGCATTTAAAAAATTCAAAATAGGCAGGCAAAAAGGCACTAAAAATAAAAATAGGCTCTTACAAAAATGGACAACAACATAACTTTTTTTACAGTCTTACGTTAAGAATATAAACATATGCTATCAATAGCATGCAAAGATATCAGAGATGCTTTTGGAATTTGTTTTGCCTTTTTACAAAGAGCAGAACCGTCACTTGAGAATATTTTTGCACCAAATTCTTTTATGAAATTGGTCAGTTTATCTTTTTCTGTTGTCCGCTCTTTAGGTATCTTAAAAAACTGTTCGAAAGGTAAAAAAAAAAAGCCACTTACACTTGCTGCACTACTTTGTCTTAGAAGCACCTGTCTGTGAATGAGGACTGCAGACTGAATTCAGTGTTACCAAGATCAAAAATAATATTTCTAGTCACCTAAAGATTTCAGCACCAGGTGTAAGTCAGAGAAATAAAGCTTGAGCCATCTACCCTCTTTGTCACTCAGCAATGTTTGAATTCAAAAGAAGTAAAGAACTTTTCTCCAAGCCTTATAGCCGGAGCATAATACAATGGACATATCATAGGGCTATTTCGCTTAACGGGAATGCATGAGGTGGAAAAATACAATATTTACCTAATGGGAGTGCATTGAGAGGGAAAATATCTACCTGCTAGGTTATTGCCTCCCTTATACTGAAACATTCTAAGGGAATTTATAAAAAGAACACTTGAAAACTTCTATGGAATGATTTGTGCCATGAAGTTTGTCCATTTCAATTGATTTCATTGAAATACTGAGATAATATCGAGAAAATATTGCAAATAGGCATTTATAGGTATTATAAGCTGAAATAGGCACTTATAGGCAAAATGAACTTCATGGAAAACAACTCTAGGGTTTTATTTTTGAAGAGAAAAATTTTCGCCTAGACCGAGACTCGAACCCGGGACCCTTGGCTTTCCGGGCCAAGTGCTCTACCAACTGAGCTACTGAGGCGAGTTACAATCTAGACGCAAATTTTTCTCTTATATACGTTGTAATTCCCTATCGCCAAATGCTTTTGAAACCATTGCTTCTATCTTTGCAAATGGCGACTTCTTAGTTAAGAAGACATTTATTGGGAATTTAACATTACTTTATAAAGCTAGTAAAGCTTCAAATGATGTTTTTATTATTGATTTAACATTTCTCACTGAAAGATAAATTATATTTGAAGAAAATTTTTCTCTTCAAATATAATTTATCTTTCAGTGAGAAATGTTAAATCAATAATAAAAACATCAACTCTAGGGTTGTTGATATGAACTTATATGAAGCCACTTTTACAATATCTATAATAAATAACTATAGCCATTTTCCCTAACATCCAGTCTCTACTCATTACATCAGTAGACAAAGCTTACACAGTCTTGCGGTATAATCCAAAGTGCTATTGAAATTGTCCAAGACCATATGGGTTTTCTTTACATGTACTCTATTCTTTACACAAAAGATAAAGCTTTGGTCTGTAAAGAGCAACATTGAATCTTTCTACCAATACTGGATTTTTAGAAATATTTAGTAAAAGCTGTTATATTAAATTAATTTCTGAACAAAGTATCCCTCAGGGGTCCTCATCTAGGGGATATGTGGATGGCGACCACAAGGTGCCCAAGCTGAGTAAAATATTTCTTCCACTTACTTGTGTTTTGCATTCTTTTAACTTTACTATCTAACCTCTCTTGGTTAACTCTTGTTTTTTTCGACTCCGACGCTATTAGGGCATCCGAGGGCTATGGAGTCTTTCCTTTCTTCCATTTCTTCTTTCCTTTATTTTCTTTTCTTCTCCAGAAAAGCCTGACCAGAGGCTATAAGATGGCAGCCCCATCACTGGTGTTGCCTTCCTTTGGCCAGCAACCAATCGAAGGGACTATTATTATGCTTTCAAGTCTTATACGAGAATTTCCCGGAAGGATCAAAATGCTGGAGGGAAAATTTTCTATAGGATCGTAACAGGCCTTGGCCTAATACTTGGAAGGAAGAAGAAGACATATAAAGTAATTTAATACTAATATAGTAGTAGTATTCAAATGAAGCTCTTGATTTATTATCATTCGCTAGATTTACAACTAATAATAAATATGGTTTTTCTATTTGTTTTAATAATTTAGGCTTCTTTTCGATAAGATGTTTTTGAGACCATGCATGGGCATTATTATTAAAAAAACCAAAAGAACTCACTGTTTGGGAAAATATCTTCTTTCAAGGGAGAGAAAAAGAAAAATTGATGAACTTTGAAATATCCGGGCAGAATGACCTGGTTTCGAGGTTTTTCAGTCTGCCAATAGAAGTTTCAAAACTAGTTTAAATTAAAATAAGAACAAGGACATGGGGTGAGTGATTAAATTTTACCTAAATTAAAATTTATTGCTTATGGAAATGTGTTACAAAAATACTGTTACACTCTCTGGGAATTATTTAGTTGTTATCTGTCATGTAAAGTTATCTTGCAGACTTGTGAATTTTATAATCTTTTTAATAAGAAGTCAGTCTGCAGCTTGTAAGCATTTATATTGAATCTGTAGTAAAAGCAATTTTATAATCATATAACTATTTTATATATAGCTTTTTTTGGAAATATTTATATCTAGGCCTGTGAATGTACAACAAATAAAATTTGCTAGTAGAACTACTGCGTGGCAGTGCCCTCAATATTATCAAATTATTCCAGACAATGTGGCTGTGATATTCATGTGCTGCTGTATCAGATATCTTGGAGAATTTCAGAAAGCACTTGAGGCAGCCACATTGTAGTGAAGAATTTTAAAGCTTGAATAAAACACAGCCTTCATAAGTTCAGTGGAACCTTATTATTTTAGTAAACTATTTAGGATATTTAAATTAATATTGGGAAGTAAATATTATGAGGTTATATCATTAATAGTGAGTGGAGAACATATTTTAACGACTCACCTCATATAATTTCAAATTTCTTTGATACCGGCAGTTTCAGACAATATCTTATTCCTCTTCAGTGGAAGCCATGACTGAAGAGGGACAAGATATTGTCTGAAACCGCCGGTATCAAAGAAATTTGAAATTATATGAGGTGAGTCGTTAAAAATATGTTCTCCACTCACTATTAAAACTATTTAGGAACCATAATATTTCAGATAACATCAGAGAAAATGCATGGAAATCAATAAAGCCTATTTTGGACTGGATAGCTCGTTGGTAGACCACTCATCAATGAACTTGAAAAATCATGGGTTTAATCCTGATTGAAATTAGTGATTTTCATTTTTTGAAGTCCAAATATATGTGAGATTTCCACAAAAGCACAAAATCCTGGCATAAAGCACAGTTGATCATGGTATTAATCCTGGTTGTCTAGTGACTGCTAAGTTCATCTCTGGACCTGAGTTTTACGGTTCAGATCTTGTTGGTGTTGATGGATTTTTTCCTGGGCATAAAATTCTTGGATGTGGCTTCATTTAGAAGGCAATCAAAGCTGTTATTTGTACATCATAAAAGAACCTCATGCCTGAAATTAATGGCAGTTCCTCAATAAATGATACTTTACTATAGCATGCTTCTAATTTCTGCTAATAATCCAGTCATAAAATTAATCAAATTTGAATCATACAAGGAAATTGCATTACAATTTAAATCAATTATTTTAATTTAGTTTAGTTGTTTCTTGACTCGCCTCATACTTCTTGACTCCCTTGCATATCCAGATTTCGTCACTGTATTTGTGACATTCTCAATGCTGTTCACGTTCAGTCTGCCAATAGAAGTTTCAAAACTAGTTTAAATTAAAATAAGAACAAGGATATGGGGTGAGTGATTAAATTTTACCTAAATTAAAATTTAATGCTTATGGAAATGTGTTGTGAACGTGAACAGCATTGAGAATGTCACAAATACAGTGACGAAACCTAGATATGCGAGGGAGTTAAGAAGTATGAGGTGAGTCAAGAAACAACTAAACAAAATTAAAATAAACCTCAGTGTTATTTTCTACCTACATAACTTAATCTATCAATTATACCTAACTTTGCAGCTAGTCGACATAATCTTGATCATCAGAGAACTTTACAAATATTGTTGATAATTACCAGCTGTGGCTGAAATGAAGATGTTGAGAGCAATAGCAGGATACCAAAGGACCGATAAAAAGAAAAACGAAGATATAAGAACAGAACTTCATCATCATCATCATCATGAACAAATTCGTTTTAGGCCATGTGGCCTGTACGGTAAACCTAACGAAGATGGTCTTGATCTTTCCACCGATGTTGGTCTTCCTTGGTCCCTATGTCCAGATGGGGTATATTGGAATGCCAATTTTGGAAGTCTATTTCTTGCCATTCTCCTCAGATGATTTTTCCATTCTTGTTGGTATCTTTGTATATCTTCATTTAAACTTGTTACTCCAAGTTTTCCTCTGATAATAGTGTTCCTTTGGTGATCCAGTCTATTAACTCCTAACAATGATCGTAAGAAGCACATTTGGCTTACTTGAAGTTTATGAGAGTTTCTTTTATTTAAAATAAAGAACAGAACTTAATATATTTAATCTCTGTGAAAAAATAAAATATTATCAAAATGCTTATCTTCAGCACGTATTACGAATGAATGAACAGCGCATACCAAGAAGAATGTATAATTATAAACCAAAAGGGAGAAGAATGTTGGGAAGACCATTGAAGAGATGGAAGGACCAATTCGACCTATAATGAGATTGGAACAGGTCATTGGGCTTAATGCTTGCTGTTGATGATGATGGTTACCAGCTGTGCTGATGAGTAAAGATTGTGATTCTAAGTGCCTTCTACGAGGGTTGGAACTTTAATAGTGGGAACATAATATTGTTGCTGTCAGTTACGTACCTGTCTTACCTGAGAACATATGGACTGTCCCTTCCCACATCACGCGCATGCAAACTGGTGAGAGGAACAGAGCTTCGTGTTAGGTGGCAATCTAATGTAGTGTTGTCACAATGTTTTCGAAACAGGAACACGGAGTTGGATAAAGGTTGAATGTGCAGAGGTCATACAGCATGGCAATGTCATAAAAGTGGCTCGTAGGGGACATATTACACATCCAAGTTAACTGTTCATGGGTGGAGGGGAAGAGTTTTAGCGCTAGTGTCGCCGATCTACTGAATCTGTGGAAGGGATGTAGGAGAAAACTGTACATTCGATCACGTATTGAAATTTTTCAACTTCAAATGTGGGTGGAGAATCTCTAAACACGTGTGAAAGATCTTAACATGGTTGTCAAATTAGTCATTTAAGCACGGAATGCTCAAGCAGTCGGATCATTTAAAACCACAGTATTTGTCGTCTCTCTGTTACCAGCTTCACAATAAATCACAAGTGGCAACATGTAATGAGAAGGGCAAAGAAGGGACAGCTCATTCCTAGACATAACCCCAAAAGTAACAGGATTGTCAAGTTAGTCATTCTGCCACTGACTGCGCAGAACAACGGATGATTAAAATACATAGTATTTGTCAGCTCTCTACCTGCCAATCAGACAACATAATACAAAGGACAGGAAGTGGCAACATAGTAAGGAAGAGAAAGAGAAAGATAGTTTGTTAGTTAACATATTTTCCGCCTGCACAAAACACTTGGATGGGTAATACATTGCCTTACAAAACTTTGGCATGTTAGTTTCTGCCCACTGTTAGTTTCTTAACAAGTTGGCTCTGAGCTAAATTTGTTAGCCATTTTGTGCACAGCTTTGAATTGCAATAATAATTTTTTTTTATTCAATGCCCCAGATTGTCATTTCAACATTTCTGGTGTTTTCTCCTGGCATTGGCGTAATTGTAACCCACTTCTGAAGTTGGATCACCTAGAAGGTGGAATTATATCACCCCGATGATATGATGATTGATAAATGATAATGAAGCGCCAGGAGAGTTCTTAACCTAAATTCCAGACCGTGGGCAACCACAGGAATGATTTAAGGAAAAATTCCTATGGTTTGACTGGGAATCAAACCTCATGAACAGTAGTCGGAAACACTGACAACTAGCCCAAGAGGCTGGTCTGAATTGCAATTCTAATGATCTGAGTGTAATTAAATAAGTTGTATTATTCCTATAATTGAAACAAGTAGTTAAATTAACTGGAAATAAAATGAAAAAAATCATAATTTACAGTTTATTAGTGGAAGTATAAAATATAATGCCACACAAAAATATGACGATCAGGAAGTGACCTGAAATAAATTTCATTTTCACGAACAGTGTTTGTATTATGATCTTATAGAAGATTTCTGGGCTGTTGGCCTTGGTCTTGAAGTTTGAAGTTCCCTGACGTTTTGCCAGAGACTATGGGCCGCATGCAAATAGATTCGTCTCTGGTGAGCTGAGTTTTCCATGAGCACGTACAAAGTTTGAATTAGCGAGTCACTGACTGGTCATGCATGAAGTAGTTTTTTTTGTAATATTGGCAAGAAATTACCCAGAATTCTCAGCGATAAAACCACTTCCATTATTTTGGTCTGCTAGAGGAACACATTTATGCTTGTGTCCCACAAGTAAAACCATATACGACGTCTGCATCGTGCAATGTTACGCCAATTATCCTGTTCTTCCAGTTGAATTCTTTGGTAGACTCTATCAAATTCCTCTTCTCCGATTGAGGGTCTTTCCACTTTTCAGCGGTTGCCCTTTTACCAGCCGGCTGCTGGCCCTTCACATCCACATGTGTCAATCACAGAGGTAGATGATCAACAGCCAGTGTAGGGGTGACATGTGGTTAGCATGTCGAGTCCCCCAGCCGTTATAGCTGGTTCCTCAACCTGGAGCCGCTACTTTTTGTAGCTACCCAATTGCCTCACGATGCTGGGTGGGCACCGGTCCCATACTGGCCGAAATACCATGAGAAAATTTCTTCCCCCATGGAGACTCGAACCAGCGCAAGTCCCGTAGCTCTGCGCCAAGGCTTCCTACCTTAACTGCTCGGCTACGGCGCGGGACAAATTCCTCTTCTCCGCATATACTAAAAACATGATCAATGTTTTCAAGATCCAACATCTTGGATAAAGCAGCAAGTTTTCAAAGTACATCGGGTTACTCATGATTCGTTCTCTGCAAAGTCACCTCGCCAGGTAGCTTAGGAATTTCGACAATTATTATTGCATGAACAGACTTTTGAGTACGCAAAAACATCTTTGGATGCAACTTTCTCAGCAGAGAACGACTTTTACGGTCTAATGCGTTCATAGATACGACCCTATGTCTGGCATGCTCAAGGGTTGCTTGAGACTGTAAGCAACTATGCTCACCATTACAAGCAACTCTTGTGGATGCTGGATGTAGTCTCTGGTGAAACGTCGGGGAACTTCAAACCTCAAGACCACAGCCAACACCCTGAAATCTTCTACAAGGTCAAATTTTATAAGTTAATAATTAAACAACTAGAGTATATTTTTTTATTGAATTTTTTATTATAATATATTTTTATCCTTTTCCAATTATTTTGTATAATTCAAGCTATATCTATTTAGAGAAAGAGTAAAGTGTAGCAATCATTGACTTCAGAAACTTGATTGATATTAGGGTAACTGTAGGATCCCTAAATAGACTATAGATTTTTTTCTAAATACATAAGGTTCTACTGTACTTAGAATAACATTGGTTGTTGTCGGAGATTTAGTTGTTAACAAGAGGAAGGGTGTGTATTGTTATATCTAGTGGAGTATAAGATCTGATGTAATGTGAGATGCCTTAATGTTAAAAATCAAACACCAGACAGTAGGTATGATAGAAGACGACTTCATCTCTGGCTATGCTAACCACATTCTTGCATTGTATGTTATACAGTGTGTTCTGAGAAAAAAAAAACCTATATTTAGTAGCAATAGCTTCAAAACAAGAGAAATAAGTACCGGTACTATAAGCATGGCTTCTAAAATTAATATCTTTTTACAAGGAAACATTCCACGTTGGAAGATTGTGTATGATACTCAATTTCATTGTGGAGTATTTTAAAATATTTTTATAAAATTTGCATATAAAAATTGATTGGAAGAATAATTTGCATGGTATAAAAATATTCTAATGTTGTTGTGAGTCTCTGTGAAATAATATTTCTATAGTCATTTGAATGTAGCATATGACAAGTACAGGGTGTACATAAAAGAATATAGTGATTTTAAAGGTGTTGAATTATACTTTAACTAACTATGACAAAAACAAAACTCATGTTAAATAAAAGAGTAACATCTCCAGTTTACATTAAGTTCATAGGTGTTCAATGTGAGCTCCATTTGTTTACATGACACACATCCAACCTGTAGGCTAATTCTTCCCATACATTGCGGCAAAACTTTCGGAGGCACGAGGATCTCTTCAGGGCGTATTTAGATTAAGCTTCCTTCTGGGTTCTACTGGTGTGAAGGACAAGGAATTTGATGATCAGTAACAATGAGTAGTGTAGTTAATTAAAACGGGTTTATTCTGTGAACCTCTTATATACAACACAATACACAATGAATTAATATGTCTTGAAGGGTACTTGAGCAAATCTAGTATATTTACGTACAATAAATTGATTCTAACTTTTATGTAATAATATGGGAGCAAACAGGCTCCTCTGAGTACTTGTAATATGATAAACTAGCCCACTCTGTTTTCGTAAGGTAACCACTGGCCACACTGTATGTACTCGTATGGGCCACCAGCCACACTCCGTGTGTGTATGAGCTACTAACCACACTGTTCATATAAGCACAACAGACCACACAGTGTATGATCGTATGAGAGCGACCAACCACACTGTGTTAACAATAAAATTTCTTGGCCTCTTATATTAATTTTCCAAGGACGTTTTAAATTGGCTCAAGTATTCCTTGTAACAAAATTTATTGTTCTGCAATTTTGAACATATTCAACACGTCAATCAAATTTACACTTTTATAATAATCATTAGTTTCGCTTCGCTAGGTACATGTACCTGCCAACCCTTGAGTTACAGTTAACCACTGTGTAACAAAAGCTTATTGTGTGGTCCCAAATAATAACCAAATTAATTCTGGGAATTACTAATGTTAAGTATTCCTTTTAACAAAATTTATTGTTTTGAAAATTTGACCATATTCAACATGTCAATCAAATTTACACTTTTATAATAAACATAGTTTCACTTCGCCAGGTACATATACCTGCCAACCCTTGAGTTACCGTTAAGCACTGTATAACAAAAGCTTATTGTGTGGTCCCAAATAATAACCAAATTAGTTCTAGGAACCATCCCGCTTCATAATGCCTCTTGGACCAAAGACAAAAAATTGTGAATAATTTTTTTCTTTTGATTCAATGTCCACATTCTGACCATTCTTTGAAAACATGGTACATACAACTTTCAATACACTTAAACACATTTTGTTTGCAATCTTTTACAATTCTTAATGCTTAAATACAAAATATAAACCCTTATACTTATAGTAATAATATATAGTAATCCTCTTCTGTCTATATATGTTTATTTTACACTTTATTCAATTACTGTATCATTAGACACTTGAAAATATACATTCTTTGCGAGTTCGTTCACACCATGCCATACTTTTTTTTTTTAACATTCAGAGGGATGACAGTTTTAAGGGCTCACAAAACAAGCTAAGGACATCACTTCGGTCATTGTTAATTGAGTCCGATATTAATTTAAAGGATCTGCCGCACGATATCCTAAATCGTGACTTTCATTAGTTCTCATTTGTGGCTCGTATGGGACTGCATGGGTGCTTAGGTTATCCTGTGCATTAGGATGGGTCCTGAGTTCGAGTTTTGGCCCCGTGTGTCTTTAGATTGATATATATTCGACGTTGTTCACAGTTCCTTGTGAATTACGATTATTTGTGCTAGCATAATTATCGTAATTGTGGTCACTTCTCCGATCATTTCTAGACTCTGTGTCGTGATAAGGCATATATCTATTTTCTACAATTCTACCATTTACTAAGGGCCTATGTTGTACTTTAGCACCACCGCCTATACTACACATATTTATTTGCCTATTTGCATTATTATTGGACCGTCTATATTCAATTTGTCTATTCTGTTTATAGTTCCAGTTTTCTTTTCTTTTATGATACTTCTCATTCCTAGAATTGTATCTATTCTCCCTGGAATTATGATTATCCTTGACGTAGCTACCTGCCTCTATGTCCACTTTCAAGTTCTTACTAGGGTGTTTATCTATACCAAATTTATTCCCATCGGTACTATTTCCTTCAGTTCCTCTATAATTTACCCCCGTTTTTACATACATAGGTTCTAAAGTTTCAAGTAGCTCTAGCATATGATTTATGTCACTTATTCTTGAAACCATTAGGCTTGGTTTTATTGATACTGGGTAATGATTTATCGCCATCTGTATAAACACAGCCTCAGACGGTGGGGGCGATAACAGTTTTGCCTTTTTCGCTAGCGTCAGGAAATACTCGAAGAATGTAACACCGTTATCTATTGTGAATATACCATTGCGCAATTCATTACAAATTCTCATCTGCCATTGTAAATTAAAACATTTGTTGTGGAACGCGCGTTTAAAGGTTTCATACTCTGTGTCACTTGTAAGGGTCACTTCTATCCAACTAAGCGCATGATTTGCCAGACACTTATAGATTACATACATTTAATGGTGAGTCGGGATCATTTTAATTTTCAAATAATTATCCAACTCTTCTAAAAATTGTATAGGGTGAAGAAGTAATTCTTTTCCCATGTTGTGGTGACATCTTGAAGCAGCTAACTCTCTTCATGCCCGATGTTGTAGCAATATTTTGAAGGATTGGTATCCCAAAAAGCATTACTGGTTCAGGTTGGGTTTGATTTTCGGTAGAGCTGGATTCTTTTCTTAAGGTCGGAAGTTGGTACACAGATCGGAAAACACTTTACAAATCACTAATAACTGATTCTTGTAGAAATAGTTATAAATTTATTAATTTTGTACGTTCCCAGCAGATTAGGTAAATTTAAGTGGTATTATTCTTCTTCGGAAGTTGGTACACAGGATAGGAAAACACTTTACAAATCACTAATAACTGATTCTTGTAGAAATAGTTATAAATTTATTAATTTTGTAGGTTCCCAGTAGATTAAGTAAATTTAAGTGGTATTATTCTTCACTGTCAATTAAAATAAATTATTTTCTTTTCTTGAGTCAACTATTCTTCTTGTATTAAATATCACATATTAACAGGAGAACTCTTATTGCTTCTATGTTTGTTGAAAGTTGTATGCAGAATGACCAGTGTAATTATATATAATTTTAAAGAACATTATTACATCACATGATGTTATATTTAAATTCTATTGGTTAATATAATGTTTAAATTTGATTTGTTAAATCAAAAAGTTAATTGTTTTAACATCCAATCAGAATTTAGTATACTTTTATTTGAAAATATTAAGTTAAGCAGGTGTTCTTATTACAGTTATAACAGAAAACTTTATTATTCTGACAACAATGACTTAAAACAATTTTAAAAGCATTATTAAGAAAGACTTATATACTACAATTTCTTTAATTGTAACTGAGACATTTTTATTCAACAATGAATAATGAATTATTTAGATGTTTTTTCTTCATTTAAGTTATATTTAAATATTAAAATAATTTAAACGTATAAAATTATTTACTTTAACTTCCATATTTATTATGATATTAAAATCCTGCTATAAAATGCCCCTGATGATTTTTGTTTTGTTTCCACTAGGAAGAACAAAAGAAAAATGATCATTCCCCAAGAAATATTAATTTAATTAATTTTTAAAGTAACTTATCTGCTTGTAATAGATATACATTTACATATACGTACAATGAAATTAACACTTTAAATATTTTCATTTTACCTGAAAGAGAAATACATTACATTGACAACAATGTCATACATTTTTCATTAAAGAACACTAAATAAGATACACACATTTTTTTTTCATACAATAATCCAATTATTATAATTGCACCCGTCTTCATATCATTTTAATCTTTAAATGGCTTGATTAATTCTTTTGAATATAAAAGTTTATTTTCATCTATATACTTTAATTCGTATGCTGTGTCATTAAATATTTTGTTGATAACATAGGGTCCTTGATATAACAACTCCATTCTTTGAGAACCTCAGGGGTCCTCATCTAGGGGATATGTGGATGGCGACCACAAGGTGCCCAAGCTGAGCAAAACATTTCTTCCACTTACTTGTGTTTTGCACTCTTTTTAACTTTACTATTCAACCTCTCTCGGTTAACTCTTGTTTTTTTCGACCCCAACGCTATTAGGGCATCCGAGGGCTATGGAGTCTTTCCTTTCTTCCATTTCTTCTTTCCTTTATTTTCTTTTCTTCTCCAGAAAAGCCTGACCAGGGGCTAAGATGGCAGCCGCATCACTAGTCTTGCCTTCCTTTGGCCAGCAACTAATCCAAGGGACTAATATTATGCTTGCAAGTCTTATATGAGAATTTCCTGGAAGGATCGGAAAATTTTCTATAGGATCGTAACAGGCCTTGGCCTAATACTTGGAAGAAAGAAGTTAAAGGAACAGTTCTAACTAAAACTTTATCGCCAATTTTTGGATTCCATTTCCATTTGTGTCTCTTGACATATTTATTTCTCTTTTCTGCTTTGTCTCTTATCCTTTTTATTACTCTTTCACAAATTTCATTCATGTTTTCTTCATTCCAATTCATTTTCAGAACTGCCTTCTTCCGCAATTACATCTACTGTAACATTATCATCATCACTTCCACCAGGGAATTCGTCAATTGTAATGATGTAAGACTTGGAAGTATCATCCCGCAATGCTAGAATTACTGCTTCAACCTCAGAGTGTATCGATTGTTGACCACCTGCACCTTCAGCCTGTTGGAAGCCTTCATTTGTCTGGGCGTCATACCCTGATACGGACCACATGTGAATTGTTGGCTGACGGGTTTTCCCTAAATTCATAATAGCAGTATTCATTTGGAACGGCCCATGATAGGAGATAGTAGTTTTCTTGTCTTTCAACTTTTCGATTACATCCCTTTTGAGGTCACCGGTTGTTCGAACAAAATATGTGCTCCTGTTCTCCAATTTTGTTAGAAGTCAAGCACAATGAAGCTCGTACGTAATGAGTAGCTCTCTTCGACAGGTCAGGAAATCTGTTGTCGCAAAGATGTGGTCCGTTCTGAAAGTGTTGGCTTTTTACTCTTATTCAAAATTAATTTATATCATCATCATCATCATCCTGAACAAATTCGTTTTAGGCCATGTGGCCTGTACATTATACCTAGCGAAGATGGTCTTGATCTTTCCACCGATGTTTTGGTCTTCCTTGGATCATTCCAGTCTTTGCTTAAGTTTATTCGTGTAATAGGAAGTCCCCTGGGTTGGTTACCAGCCATCCACAGAGCAAGACTAGTGGTAGGGCTGCTACCTTATAGCCTCTAGTCAGGCGTTCAAAATATGGAATTTCCTCCATATTTGATGGAACGGTTATACCCCGTGACTCAGTCCTCATTACCTAGTTAGTTAAAAGCAGGGTGTACCATGTGCATGTGAGGTTGAGAATTAGGTAGGAGAGATTATAGATTGCACATCACTACCTCTTACACCCCAATTAATTTATATTTATTTTCTAAATCTGTAAATTTTTCAGTCCAATTTCCCATCTTTTCGTTCACCACTTCTTCTAGTTTCCCTACTGAATTATTTAATTCTTTTTCAACTGTACTTCCCAAATTTTCAACTGTACTTCCCAAATTTTCAACTGTTCTTCCTAAATTTTCAACTGTACTCCCTAAATTTTGAACTGTACTTCCTAAATTTATGAAGCTATTTTTACATGCATCATCGATTTGCACGATGGATTTTATTACATCATTTACTTTATCATCTACTTGTTTAATTTCACTGTCATGTTTATCTTTCAAATCTAGTATATTTTTGTTCTACCCTGATTTGATTTAGATTACACTCAATTTTTAATTGTTCAAATCTTTCTTCTACGCTAACACCAAATATTTCAAATTTATCATTCAATTCTTCCCTAATTTTAGAATTCTCACTTTTTAATTCCCTCAGTTCTGTATTATTACTATCAATTTTCTGACTAAGTAGAATTATCACTTTTTAATTCTTCCCTAATTTTAAAATGTTGACTTTTTAGTTCGTCCATTTTCTGATTAAAATTTGAATTTAGGTTTACCGCACAGGCCACATGGCCTAAAACGAATTCGTTCATGATGATGATATAAATTAATTTTGAATAAGAGTAAAAAGCCAACACTTCCAGAACGGACCACATCTTTGCGACAACAGATTTCCTGACCTGTCGAAGAGAGCTACTCATTACGTACGAGCTTCATTGTGCTTGACTTCTAACAAAATTGGAGAACAGGAGCACATATTTTGTTCGAACAACCGGTGACCTCAAAAGGGATGTAATCGAAAAGTTGAAAGACAAGAAAACTACTATCTCCTATCATGGGCCGTTCCAAATGAATACTGCTATTATGAATTTAGGGAAAACCCGTCAGCCAACAATTCACATGTGGTCCGTATCAGGGTATGACGCCCAGACAAATGAAGGCTTCCAACAGGCTGAAGGTGCAGGTGGTCAACAATCGATACACTCTGAGGTTAGCAGTAATTCTAGCATTGCGGGATGATACTTCCAAGTCTTACATCATTACAATTGACGAATTTCCTGGTGGAAGTGATGATGATAATGTTACAGTAGATGTAATTGCGGAGGAAGGCAGTTCTGAAAATGAATCGGAATGAAGAAAACATGAATGAAATTTGTGAAAGAGTAATAAAAAGGATAAGAGACAAAGCAGAAAAGAGAAATAAACATGTCAAGAGACACAAACAGATGACCAGTGTAATTATATATAATTTTAAATAACATTATTACATCACATGATTCTATATTTAAATTCTATTGGTTAATATAATGTTTAAATTTGATTTGTTAAATCAAAAAGTTAATTGTTTTAACATCCAATCAGAATTTAGTATACTTTTATTTGAAAATATTAAGTTAAGCAGGTGTTCTTATTACAGTTATAACAGAAAACTTTATTATTCTGACAACAATGACTTAAAACAATTTTAAAAGCATTATTAAGAAAGACTTATATACTACAATTTCTTTAATTGTAACTGAGACATTTTTATTCAACAATGAATAATGAATTATTTAGATGTTTTTTCTTCATTTAAGTTATATTTAAATATTAAAATAATTTAAACGTATAAAATTATTTACTTTAACTTCCATATTTATTATGATATTAAAATCCTGCTATAAAATGCCCCTGATGATTTTTGTTTTGTTTCCACTAGGAAGAACAAAAGAAAAATGATCATTCCCCAAGAAATATTAATTTAATTAATTTTTAAAGTAACTTATCTGCTTGTAATAGATATACATTTACATATACGTACAATGAAATTAACACTTTAAATATTTTCATTTTTCTTGAAAGAGAAATACATTACATTGACAACAATGTCACACATTTTTCATTAAAGAACACTAAATAAGATACACACATTTTTTTTCATACAATAATCCAATTATTATAATTGTACCTGTCTTCATATCATTTTAATCTTTAAATGGCTTGATTAATTCTTTTGAATATAAAAGTTTATTTTCATCTATATACTTTAATTCGTATGCTGTGTCATTAAATATTTTGTTGATAACATAGGGTCCTTGATATAACAACTCCATTCTTTGAGAACCTCAGGGGTCCTCATCTAGGGGATATGTGGATGGCGACCACAAGGTGCCCAAGCTGAGCAAAATATTTCTTCCACTTACTTGTGTTTTGCACTCTTTTTAACTTTACTATTCAACCTCTCTCGGTTAACTCTTGTTTTTTTCGACCCCAACACTATTAGGGCATCCGAGGGCTATGGAGTCTTTCCTTTCTTCTTTCCTTTATTTTCTTTTCTTCTCCAGAAAAGCCTGACCAGAGGCTATAAGATGGCAGCCGCATCACTGGTCTTGCTTTCCTTTGGCCAGCAACTAATCCAAGGGACTAATATTATGCTTGCAAGTCTTATATGAGAATTTCCTGGAAGGATCGGAAAATTTTCTATAGGATCGTAACAGGCCTTGGCCTAATACTTGGAAGGAAGAAGATAAAGGAACAGTGTTCGTTGCCATTTCGATATTTCTATATAAAATTTTCCTATTTCTTAAAATCACATAAATGCACTTTAACTATTTCACTATTAAAATTTATATTTACTTACATTCGTTGCTGTGTACTAATTCCGATCTCGTGTATAGGCATCTGGTTTGATTTTCCCACGTTGTTTATTTTTCCTTGATTGTATTGTAGCTTGAATTCGTGGTGGGAGAGGCCTAGAGGGCCCTTAGCCTACCAGCCGGCTGCTGGCCTCACATCCACATGTGTCAATCACAGAGGTAGATGATAATCAGCCAGTGTTGGGGTGACATGTGGTCAGCTTGTCGAGTCCCCCAGCTGTTATAGCTGGTTTTCTCAACCTGGAGCTGCTACTTATTGTAGCTACCCAAATGCCTCACGATGCTGGGTGGGCACCGGTCACATACTGGTCGAAATAGCATGAGAAAATTTCTCCCTCCATGGAGACTCGAACCAGCGCAAGTTCTGTAGCTCTGCGCCAAGGCTTCCTGCCTTAACCACTCAGCTACGGTGCGGGACATATTGTAGCTTGAATGGTGTAATGGATTACATACTCATGCGTAGAAGGAGAGGTCCAGGGTTGAAGCATCAGTTCAAGCGTTAATTTTTCTTTTCAAATATTATACAGTATTGGAAAGTATTACATTTAAAATATAACCTCAAAATATTTATCTTTGTTTTTTATTTACAAGTTACAACAATCATGTTTCCTTGTGAGTTATATATAATTGGGAGTAATTTGAACTCAAAAACATTAAGAAGATGTTATTTTTAGAAACCATGTTAACAGCAAACTTTTTTTATACATGTAGCTTATGGCCATGACAAAGTAATGTAAAAAAAAATACTGGTATAATGATCAATTGAGTTGGTGTTTTATTTGATTTTCATATTTATTATATAATTGAGTGACAGCTGTTTCGGTACACTGTACCTTCTTCAGGACGTGTTAACAAATTATGAATTGTGTTCCAACTGATCTAAACAACAATACAACAATATTTACTTAAATTTTTTTTCTCCTTTGTTAAATTTAAATAAATGTTGTTGTATTAGATCAGTTGTTATGTAATAACACAATTCATAATTTGTTAACATGTCTGAAGAAGGTACAGTGTACCGAAACAGCTGTCACTGAATTATATAATAAATATGAAAATCAAATAAAACGTTTTATTTTTATTTAACTGGTTCAATGGTCAACTAAACAGAGGTTAAATTTAAAAAGAAGAGATTTATAGAATCATCTCAAACTAGATAGATTGATCAAACTAAAAGACATTTATAATGTCAGGTAACATAATGGATATGATATGGTGCATATATGTCTTAAAACTTCAAAGAGGACTTGATACATCTGCTGGTTATTTTTTCAGAACACACTGCATTGATGACTGTGAATGAATAGTGAACTTGTGTTTGCTAAGGTTGTATATATTTATAGTCAGTGTGTAACACTTTTTTATGTTTGTATTTTTATAACATGTCACTGGATAAATAAATATAACTCAGTACATTTTCATCTAGCTTTTACTATGAGGATTTCACTTTAATATTGACAGCCCTACTGTAAAAACAGCAAGCAATGTTAGGTTCCCATCTTATGCTCTTGATCTTGTGTTAGCTGATAGTGATATTCTTCTGTTTAGGTGAAACATTTGACTGTTGGTATTAGTCTGTAATTTTGCACAAAAACAATTGTTGTGAGCACAGATGATAAGTATGAGGATAATAAATTATAGCTTCCATATTTTTTATTGAGAAAATAAATGCATTTGATTATCAGTAACACTATTTTGATGTTATATTAAAAAGAAAAGAAAATCACTAACACTAATTTCAATATTATACTTTTTTGTATTCATATGTTGAATAACAGTACCTTTTTACATCTCATCTCATAAAACTCTATGATTTTTCACAGGACCATTTCTGGAGCGACTCTGACTCTTTAGTTTTAGCTGAGGATAGGAGCAATGGCTCCAGAAACAGGTCCTATGAAAATAACGGAGTTTTATGAGGCGAGATGTAAAAATTTTACTCTTATTATGAAAATACAATAGGAAGTAACATTATGAGGTTGTTACTTATTTTAGGAATTCACACTATGAGGTGTATTCATTTAGATAAAATGTTATCACTCGCCTCACATTTTTCTTCTTTTTTAAAAATTTAAACTAGTTTTGGAACTTTACACTTGATTTCCATCTTCTGTATTTTCGTGACCGTTGTCTGTCGTCTTGAAGAGCCTCTTTTGCTCCCTCTGTTGGCAGACTGAAATTATCGAAAAGAATGACTTGATTTTGAGGTTTTTCAGTCTATCAACAGAAGGAGCGAAAGATGGCTCTTCAAGATGACAACGTCACGAAAATACTGAAAATGGAACTGAAGTGTAAAGCTCCAAAACTAGTTTAAATTGAAAAAAGAAGAAAAATACGAGGTTTGTGATAATATTTTGCCTAAAAAAAATATGAAGTTGTACTTAATAAATGAGTTCAGTCTGTTTTCATATTGCCTCATATTGGTTGTTTCTTGTAGGACATCTTTCAGAGCATCTTTGCTCCATTATCAGCTTGTACAGCTTGTAGAGTATGTACAGCCTTTGAAATAATTATTGGCGCAAAGGTAATTTTCAAGTCCCAGAACGTAGCCACTGCGCATGACCAAAGGTCAGTTGTTTGATTCACAAGTATACAACTATTTGAGAAACTAAAATCCGTTCTATTTCGTTGTGTGTCATGCAATGGAAAATAATTTTGTGTATATAAGTAGTGTGGTAAATGCTGTAAATAAAACAAAGCAAAAAAAAAAAAAATAAAACAAAGAAAATTAATTGAGATAAGGACGAGAGAGAGAGAGAGAGAGAAAAAAAAAGCATGATAGCAGGATCGAACATGCAACCTCCTGCATGGGAAATAGAAACTCCCTTCACTAGACCATAAACGTTCCCTGCTAGAAACTGTCTGTATGAAACGATGCAATACTCCAGGACTAGCTTGTATAATAAATTATATATTAACTTGTGTCAATTTATATTAATCAGACACATTTTACATTAGTAGTGGAAATAAACAATCTTGTTATGCCTTGTGTTTTTTAAACAAAGTAACGAGATTTTACAATCGTTATTCATTATATATATATATATATATATATATATATATATATGAGCTGTTTCCTTTAATTAATTAATTTCCCTATCTATACAATTTTATTTATATAACGTAGCCTGGTAACATGTAGGCATTATAAAAAAATAACGACGTTATTAAAAAAAATCCTGACCAGGATCGAACCTGGGCTTGCGTCGTCGCAAGAAAGCATCTTACCGACTGCTCTACTGAAGCGAACGATACAAATACTGCATCAGAAGTAAGCGCTAATTTACTATTGATTGGTTTAAGAGACCATTACTTGCTTTCAGTCATCTGATAACTCTCTTAACTCAAAAATTCAATTAAAAAAAATATTTGTTGAAATTCTTTCTGTAACGATTGGTATAAATCTATGATTGGTCCCTTATGCCGCTGGATTTGACCTCAAAACAGACAGCACATGTAACAACGTACTAGTGTGAATCGCTCTTCAAAACTTTTAACTTTCCACCATCCAGACTTGCGCCATCATTTTTTTCAAAGGCTGTACATGCTTTCCATGGATAATTTAATGACATCTCAAACTCCAATTCAATAAGAAAGTGTCTTACCTGATTCTTTCCTTGTACCCTTCATATATCAATAATACGAGTGTAGAAAATGTATTGTTTTTAGATTAACCTCAATTCCGACAAAGACATTTCCAAACCCGTTTGAAAAAGGAGGAAGGAGACCCTTCTCGTCCCTGAACCCAGAAGAGTATGTTACCATATTTGGATCTTATCTGGCCTAGAGAGAGAGAATCTACTAATATATTTAGCTACCTTAATTGTAGCGTCCAGTTCATAAATGTAAGTGCTATCTGTGTTCCTTTGCCCGGGCCCATCAGAGGCAAAGATTGATTAATCTTTCCTGTGTAGATTTAATCATCATCATCATCATCCTGCCAGGTATTAGTCCTGGAAGAACTGTTACGGCATGAGAAAGCGGTTTTCGTGCCATCTTTTCATAGGTCGACCAAGTGACCATTTCCCATTTGGACAATAGTTCATTATTGCCTTGGGGATCCTGGATCTAGCCATTCTTGAGACATGTTCCTTCCAGTTTAGCTGATATCTGGAGATGTAGTCCAGTATTGGTGACACATTAAGTTCTTGAAGGATTTCTACATTTTTCTTTCGATCCCATTTGGTGTAGCCAGCTGTTCGGCGCATAAATTTCATCTCACAAGCTGTTAGTCTGCTTTTATCTCTCGTCTTTATAGTCCACGCTTCACTCCCATAACATAGGATTCGTCGAGCCATTATTTGATAAAGACGAGTACGAGTTGATTTTTGCACTAATGAAGGTTTTAAAACTCTATTAATGTGTAGATTTAATAACGTATATTAATTATTAACAAGAATTCTTAAACTCACTGTAGTAGTTTATATGACTTGTATTTAACTCAGTATGATATTTACAATCATGAAAGCTAGAGGGGAGAGGGGAGCTAATATAACCTTGAGTAAGCTTGTAGGAATAAATATAAGGCAGCAATAGCGTAGCTAACAAGCACAGTAATTAAACATTCTCGTTTTCTAAAATATAATATAATATTCCAATTATTAGTCTGATGTTGAAATATGAAAAATGCTTAAACAGAAATAACTCTTGACCATTACAAAACTTTAAAGAAAACATGAATACAATAATAATATAAATATAAATCAATTAACTTGGTCATTACTTGAATCCAGTTTTGTGGACAATACAGAAATAATAAGAAAAATGACAATTTTTACTCACACAAGCACTCATCCATACCTTTTAGTCCAGCTGAGGGTTAGGGTCCGTACCCCCGGATACCCTACCCTGGCTTACCGGACCAAAAACTAAAACAGCACAGCTCTCTTCGAGCTGACTGATGTCAACCAGACGCTGACAAAATAACTGAATGAATGAATGACCCTGTTTACAACTTGCTTCACATATTTGAGTGTTCCGAGGAAGACGGCAAGTTGCACACTTACAGATAGCGCAGAGGGAAGGGGTAGAAAGGTGAGTGGGAGTAAACACAAAGAGAAAGGAAATTGGCATCTGTATTCATAGTTGGGGCGGACATCCACCTTGGGCAAAGTCAGACTACCTCAGTAATGTGTCCACAGATTGGATGATCAATGACAGATGCACACAAACCTAACTATGAGGAGTACAATTAAAAGGAATCATATTAAACTTTTATAGGAAAAAATCACTGCGAGGTTTAATTTAAGATTAAATTGAAATAGTTCTTATCTCACGTCATATCCAGTCTTCTAATTATACTGCAGTTTCAAAGCCTTGGGAGCAGTAATATCTCATCAACTTTTACACTAGCCATGAATATTCTAGTAGTTACTCTTTTAAATAATTAATATTTTTAGGTAATGGAAAGAAATAAAATTAATAAATTATTAAAATAGTATATTGCAATACAAGTGTGGTAAGCACTGATTGAGAAAAAGTTTGAAAAAAACGAGGCGCTTGCACCGAGTTTTTTCAATTTTCGAGATCTGTTACGTGCTTACCTCATGTGTATTGCTTACTATTTTTTGGTCGATGTGACTAATTTTTATTAAATATGGTAATAAATGAATTAAAATATTGGTTGGATGTAAATGACTTCTATGAGAAAGAAACATTTGGTGATCGTTGCTATGTAGCTTTTCATTAATTTTATCATAAGCAAGGATTGTTGATTGTGGAGACATTTTTATATGCAGTACCGTGATTAGAATCTGTTTGTTATTATGGAAGGAGTCATGCAGGTAGATGGTAGAGAAATTGAAGAAGCCTGGAGAGTGGGATGTTCTGTATTAATTCTGGAAAATTCTAAAGAAAGATGAGTTAGTGTACAAAACATTCAAGAAATGTTTCATTTTACTTACCGAACGTGTGCTTTTTGAGTCCATATCAGCATTGCGATTTCTTTTGTTTGCATAGCAACCAGGTTAGATGTGGGAACGTTGACTTACTTCCAGTAACAACAATATTGGTAAGTATAAGAAATTAGTCACATCGACCAAAAAAAAAACTATTTTTAATTGTAATAAATTTATATTCCCCTTTATTTTCATTCCTATTCCTTACGTAAATTTTAAAGATGTAAGGTGGAAGTTGAAAAAAAATAATGAATTGTTAGCTGCTGTACTTATGCCATTTCTTGCACTATTTATATTGCATTTCCACATATGCCTATTTTTCCTATGTTCTCTAAAGTAACCTCTTACCCACTGGCACTATCGAACCCGTAGGTTCATGGCCGCGCGGACACAAGCTCTCCATACATCCCTATCCTGAGCGAATGCTTTCCAATCATTCCCTGTATAATCTACTTCCCTCAAATCATAGTTAATGTTGACGATTTTTATTATTAATTTAACACTTCTCATTGAAGGATAAATTATATTTGAAGAGAAAAATTTTCGCCTAGACCGGGACTCGAACCCGGGACCCTTGGCTTTCCGGGCCAAGTGCTCTACCAACTGAGCTACCGAGGCGAGTTACGATCTAGACGCAAATTTTTCTCTTATGTACGTTGTAATTCTCTCGCGCCAAATGCTTGAAACCATAGCTTCTATCTTTGTCTTCTTAACTAAGAAGCCGCCATTTGCAAAGATAGAAGCTATGGTTTCAAGCATTTGGCGCGAGGGAATTACAACGTACATAAGAGAAAAAATTTGCTTCTAGATCGTAACTCGCCTCGGTAGCTCAGTTGGTAGAGCACTTGGCCCGGAAAGCCAAGGGTCCCGTGTTCGAGTCCCGGTCTAGGCGAAAATTTTTCTCTTCAAATATAGTTAATGTTATTCTCCCACCTCATTCTTGGTCTCAACTGGGTGTTTTCCCTCTGGCTTTCCTACAATAAGCTTCCACCCCTAGTCCTATATATTCAAAATAAAACTATCATAAATTGTGTAAGAAATGGCATGAGTAAAATAGCTGGCAATTTACTGTTATGTGAAGACAAGGTAGGTAGGTATTCGTCACACATAGAATTTGCAGGCGCAATATTTTAATAATGAAAAATTACAACTTTTCTTGTTACAATAATCTTTAGGGTTATTCTATACCAGAAATCCACCTGATCTATACTATTTTTTTAGGAGAAAACGAGCAAGTTGGTGTACACCAGATTAGTTAACAGTCTTTTTTTTTTTTTGAGTTTCTAGCACACTCTAAGGTGAAGTTGGCTATTGAAGAGTAGGTGGACTCCTCGCATAGTATCCCATATTTTATTTAGTATTATCTACTTGTTCATTTAATAAAATTCATCTATTAACATAAATCGTACATTATTCTGTATAACCCTTTTAGTTATACGGTTAATTTCCAAGAAGTATGAGCAACAAGCTTACGAACAAATTGAATTTACCGCTTCCATTGTAGCAGCGGTCAATTCAGGGGCGCTTTCAGCGCTCCACGCTTTATTTAGAGCGTTTTACGAATTTCATCCAGAGAAAACCTACTGTATTTCATCATTGCAGCCATATTTGCTAAAACGGTTTCGCAGCGCTTTGTAGGTTACTGAATGCGCCCGTAGGGTGGGGGAAAAAGAAAAAAATAAATAAACGGATGTTGCACTCCCTAGAGTTTACATTTAGGAACCAGGAACTAGTAGTTAAACTGATCCTAGGTCGTGATCTTATCCATTGACAGTACGATCAGCTGATATATGCACTTTATTGTGCATTGAACATTTATTTGGATGTATTAATTTAAATTTTAATATTCGGAATAATGAATATTTAGTTATGAATTCAATATTAAAATCTAAGGCAACGTCGGCATAGAATAAGTTTTCTGTTGTGTCAGTTTAGAAGAAACTTTTGTCAGAGTTTTGAAGATATGAGATTTCGTAGCGATCAGAATACAGTACAATTGTATTACGATTTAAATCTATTTTGTAGTAAAAGGTCGTAGAAATTAAGATGGCAACATTGGAAAAATTAGTAAGTCCTTTGAGACTTTGAAATTACTTCAAATGTCTCCGACATTGTCAGAAGAAACTTCATTGAGGTAAGATCTGGGGGTAGATACTCTATATCATAGATAACCTCTATATCTTTTACAGATTAGCGTGGTTTTAGTATGTATGTTATAGAAAAAAAAATGCGCATTGAAGTGATAGATTGTAGAAAATCACCGGTTATATAATCCAACTTAACCGGTTATTAGGAAGATTCGGTTCCTTAGTTCATTTCAGTCAATTTAGGATAAAGTTTCAATTAAGCACAGTGAGAAATTTTTCTTGAGTCCTCGGCAGACACTGCACGCATGCGCCAGCAGATTAACATACGGAAACTTCAGCTGTCATTTTAAAAATTATGCCTACAGTTTGCAGAATCCACCCAGAAGTAATTTTAAACAATTCACTTTGATGAATTATTTAGAACCGTTCAAGTTCATTTTAAAGCCAATTACTAATATTCAAAACTTCTGAACTCCATTACATGGCATACCTAGAAGGCAGCCTACCCAGCCCCAGACTTCACAGCCATATGTGGTAATTGCAGAATAGAGGGTCACTTGCTCCCAGCAGTTACAGCTGGTTCTCTCAATGTGGATCTCTTACTTGTTATAACTAACTCACTGGCACTATATAACTCGTAGGTTCTTACTTGTTATAACTAACTCACTGGCACTATATAACTCGTAGGTTCATGGCCATGTGGACATAAGCTCTCCATATATCCTTATCCTTAGCTGTTTTCCAATCATCCCCTGTATATTCTACTTCTCTCAGATCATGGTTAATGTTATTCTCCCACCTCATTCTTGGTCTACCAACTGGATGTTTTCCTAGAAGAAGCTTCCATGCACCTCTTTCTTCCCCATTTGTGCCACATGTCCTGCCCATCACAGTCTATGAGACTTAACTTTTTTTTTTGTATCTGGCTTCCTATAAAGACCATTTGTTCACTGTTATGTAGTCATTTTCATTCACTTGTCAGTTTATCTTTCATTGGTCCAAAATTTTTCCTAAAAACTTTATTCCCAAATACTCATCTCCTCTTCTTCCTTAAAGAAAGAGTCCATGTTTCGCATCCATACAATTTAACTGGTAAAATAACAGTTTTATATATTTTCCATTTAACATTTTTTTAAAGGAGTTATAGGACAACAAGAATCCCTTTAATGCATATAGCACGCATTTCCAGAATTGATCCTGATGTTTATTTTCTTTGTGCATCTCATTTTTCTTTGTAATTATTGTTCCTAGATGTTTGAATTCAGCCACATATTCAAAATTTCTCTCATTTGTCATAAGCTGTACGTTTCCATAATATGTATTTCTGTGTGTGACCATATATTTAATTTTATTGGTATTTACTTCCAGCCCCAATTCCTTAGTGTTACTCAAATAGTGTGTGCATGTTGGCCTTATTATCTCCTCACTATCGCCCAATAGTATTACATCATCAGCATAAAAATGCTTATTAATACCATTGAGTTGTAGGCCTTCTTCATTCTCTAAAGATTTGATGGCATGCTCTAGTTGAAATTGAATAGTAGAGGAGATAATGCATCTCCTTGCTTTAACCCAATGTACATTTCAAAAGTATCCAAAACTGTTTGCCTACACGCTCCCTGCTCTATGTGCCATTTAGACATATTCGTATAAGTCTATCTTTTTTTAGGAATTCCGAACTCCAGCAGGATACTATTTAACTTTTTCCTCTTAATTGAATCAAATGCCTTTTAGAAGTCTACATATAGTTGATATACAACATTGTACCATTATATTCCCATTTCTTTTCTAACATCTGTCTTATACTACAAATCTGATCTGTCGTAGACCTGTTTCCTCTAAATCCACTTTGATAATCTCCTAGAATGTCATCAATATAAGGAGTAAGTCTGCTTACTAATATATTTGTTAAAATTTTGTACAAAGTTGAAAGTACTGAGATGCCCCTGTAGTTGTTGCAATCAGTTATATTGCCTTCCTTGTAGATTCGTACGATAATCAATTCTTTCCATTCATCTGGAAGAGCTTCTTTTTCCCAAATCATACTAAGCAACCGACATATCTTGTCCATCAATTTTTCTCCTCCTGATTTTTTCAGTTCTTCTGGGATCCCATATGATCCTGATGCTTTATACATCTTTAATTTTTCTATCGCCATTTCAACCTCTAATGCATTTGGTTCTGTGACTAGCATTTCTGCTGTCTGTAAATTATCCTCTTCAATATCCTGTTCTGTATATGCATTTAATAACTGATTAAATAACTCTTCCACCTATTTAATATATACTCCTGGAATCTGCAATCATATCCTCATTTTCATTCTTAATTATGTTTGTTCTAGCCTGAAACTCTTTCTTCTCTACCCTAATTCCCTGATATAATTATCTAATGTTCCTATTTTTTTGCATTCATTTCAAGATCATTAATCTTATATCTACTTAAATTCTACAGAAATGTGCCCTAATTAATAACCTACGTTAGACAAAAAGGACAAACATAAGATTAAAGAGCTTTTTTAAATTTTGTACCAATGTGTGTAAGAATTAAGTGAAGCATCTTTCTTGGAATTAATAATACACAAATATTCATAAGTCCTATGCTGTAGCCAAAAAAATTAAGTCATTACACCTTAGTGGACAGGTACATTACGTATGCTGGTTCGAGCCCCCTATGGGGAAGAAATTTTCTTTAGGAGTTTCGGCCAGTACAACACTGGTGCCCACCTAGCATTGTGAAGAATTTCTGGTTGAGAAAACCACTGTAACGACTAGAAAATGCAACATGAGATGTAAAAAATGATCATTAAAGACAACCTGTGATTCTAAATTTAGTGGTTAGCCTTAGCATTCTCATCGTAATGCATCCTTTTTTGGGACTCAAGAATTGTGAGATCAATTCTGGCCAAAGTCAGTGTAATTTTGCAGGTGAATGAAATACAGGGCAAGTCAAAATGTTGTGCAGGTTTTCAGAAATTTATTATGTGAAATGTAATGAAAATATAATATTGTGAGACATATTGTATGAAAGGTAAACTCTCAAAGTTTTTTTTTAAATATTCACAGATGTTCTATGTGAGCGCCTTTTGTTACACGACAGATGTCAAGCCGATATTCAATCTCCTGCCAAACTTTCTGTAGCAGTCCGCGGTCGATATCAGCAATGGCTGCTGTGATGCGGGCACGCAGTTCATGCAGTGTTGTTGGAAGTGGTGGTACGTAAACATGATCCTTTACAAGACCCCACATGAAGAAATCACACGGGGTTAGATCTGGTGAACGAGGTGGCCAATGAATGAGTTGTTGATCACCCTGAGATGCACGGCCTATCCAGCGTTGTGGTAAAGCCGTATTCAAATGGTCTCGAACACTGCAATGGTAATGTGGAGGGGCACCATCCAACTGCAGAATGAAATCTGGACTATCCGCTTCAAGCTGCGGAAGGAGCCATTGTTTTAGCATATCAAGGAAAACATGTCCGTTCACAGTACGTTCATGAAAGAAAAAGGGCCCATAAACCTTTGCATGGGAAATGGCACAAAAGACATTCACTTTCGGAGAATCGCGTTGATGTTCCAGAGTTGCATGGGGGTTACCAGTTCCCCAAATCCTTACAATTGTGTCTATTCACTTTTCCTGAAAGGTGGAAAGTCGCTTCATCACTGTAAACTACCCTCTCATGGAACTCATTCTCTTCCATTAATGCGAGAAAATCAACACAGAAGGACGCTCGCAAAGCATAATCGGCGGGTTTTAAGGCTTGAACCAGTTGCAAGTGGTAGGGTATCATCTGTAAACGTTTCCGGAGAATCCGCCATACAGTTTTTTTGTGGTAGTTGAAGTTCTGTCGCTCCCCGGTAGGTGGATTTCTGTGGACTCCGCACGAAGCATGTGCGAACGCGTTCGACTGTCTCTTCACTCGTCGACGGACGGCCAGTCGATTTTCGTTTACAGATAACAGCCTGAATCCCTAAATTGTGTGTACCACTTACGAATGGATCTCCCATCCGGCGGGTCTTTATCGTATCTGGTACGGAAATGTCGTTGAACACTAGTCACAGAGTTGTTTACATGGTAATCAAGCACACAGAAAGACTTCTGATCCCCAGTCAACGCCATTTTCTTTTACTGCTCTGCTGTTGACATCTTGCGGGTGAACGCGGAACTTTAGAAGTGGACAACTAAACTTTGAGAGTTTACCTTTCATACAATATGTCTCACGATATTATATGTTCATTACATTTCACATAATAAATTTCTGAAAACCTGCACAACATTTTGACTTGCCCTGTATAAGGATGCAATTTCCTTTGAAGGTGGAGTTTAAAAAAAAAAGTCGGAAAAACTGCACTTAAACTAGCGTGAAATATTTTCCAAGTCCTATAGAACAACAGTGCGCATGCACCAGAGTTTATAGAGCCAACGATGACCCACAATCGAACCACACATCGATTATCATTCTTGATTACTATCATCGCTATGAAATTTAAATGACAAATATTTGCAATAAATCCCCTATATTAAATCTATATCTATATTAAAAAAATATTAATAATATTAAAATTACCAAATGTTTATTAAAAATGTGTGTACACTTACTTATCACTCCCTAACGTTGATCCAACCAACGATAAAACAAACAGCGATAGAAAAAATCATAGACTGTGGAGAAACTAGCAGTTAGCATCACAATATTGTCTAACAGTGTCATAATATTGCGATTTGCGTATTTAAATAAATACTTAAAAATTGTCTAATAATGTTATAAAAATTGTTTGGAAAAGTTTAAAATATTAAATAACATTAGTAAATACAGAAGAGCTATAGTTTACAACAATATAACTGAAAAATCAAGCGCTAGTAAAAGTGCAGTTGAGCCAACAAGTCTGTGTCAGAGGTAGCCTGATAGGAGCTAAACAGTTGTATGTGCAAGAAGTTATATGAAATGTTACAGGAGAAAGGAGAAGATTGGGCACTGCCTGGCTATAGCTGACGCGATGTGTCACTCAACTGTCAGAGGTGCTCCCAACTTCTCCCATTTGCTGAGCATAGCCATGGAGATCCTGTTGCAACTGTGTGATGATCCTCATGTAGACGTCAGGATGATGGCTGACGAGAGTCTTAATCGAGTTATCAGGGTGCGTCCATGAATCTCCAACTTTGAATACTCTCTTTGTGTTTATATGTAATTTTTAAATCAAATCGGTTAAATGTTTTTTCATCTCCTGTCATAGAGCTCCATCTTTTCGCGGTACTGGTTTGAAAGACCTTCGTCTCCATCACCAGTCAAACTCGACTCAGATGAGTTTGACTGATGATGGAGGCAAAGGCATTTGAAACCGGTATCGTGAAAACATGGAGCTTCATGAGGTGAGATGAAACAACGTTTAACCGATTCAATTTATAAATTGAAAATTATCTCAAAGGATTACTTCCCACTGTAATTTTGATTAAACTCTTTTTTGTAGTTTATTTTAATATAACTGGAGGTTTTGTTTTGTTGATCATATTTATGGTATAATAGCCTATTAGACTAAATTCTTAGGTTCCAGGTTCAATTTTCTGTTGTAAGGTAGAGGTTTTTATTTAACTCTATTTTCTGGAACATGTCAACTGAACCCACAAAGACGACTAAAAAGGGGAGGGTCCAAATTGAGTATAGCCAATTTGGCTGAAACTTTCTGAGTAGAAGCAGGTAGGTGCCCTTTTCACGTTCCCAAAATATTTCAAGCTGAGTGGACCATAGGAAGCTGTAAAACCACCTCCAAAGATTTTTGAGTGGAAGTAGACGGATTATTTTTTAATGATTTTCAAGTTGGCAATATAGCACAGTGGTCAAGTGCACTGACTGTTACTCTGCTGGATGTGGTTCAGTTCTTGCTGTCATAATTTTTTATTATTATTATTATTATTATTATTATACATATATAAAGTAAAGTATTCCCACTACAGGCCTCAGGTGGCCCTTGGGGTAGTTGGAGGTTAAGGCGCCCACTTTTTTTGGACAATCAGCATTTGATGTCAGCCAGGTTGTCAGCCCTGCGTGACGGCCGCCTTTACCCCCAGAGCAAGCATCTGGTACTCATTTCTGTTAGAGGCTGAGTCGACCCCAGGGCCATTGTGCTGCCAGAAGGTTTGGGTCAGTTTAAAAATCCTGACCACCCCACCGGGACTTGAACCCTCGACCTTCCGGCTTGTAGTGCAGTGCCTTAACCACTATGCTACGGTGTGCCCATATATGTATGTATATATATGTATAGACCCAAAGTTCTGGGTTCGAATCCTGTCCAGGCATTTATTTTTCTTATCATGCCATATATATATATATATATATATATATATATATATATATATATATATATATATACATATTTTAATATGTAACTTAATTTAAAAATATATTTTAATTTCATAATATTAATATTATAGTATTGTGAGGAATAAAAAAAAATGATAGCGAGAATTGAACAATAACAGCAGAATCAGCATCCTTGAAGACATAGAGATTCTAAAAGAAGCAAGGAATAAAAACCTACTCAATGAGAACATCGTCCCGCGCCGTGGCCGAGCGGTTAAGGTAGGAAGCCTTCGCGCAGAGCTACGGGACTTGCGCTGGTTCGAGTCTCCATGGGGGAAGAAATTTTCTCATGGTATTTCGGCCAGTATGGGACCGGTGCCTACCCAGCATCGTGATGCATTTGGGTAGCTACAATAAGTAGCGGCTCCAGGTTGAGAAAACCAGCTATAACGGCTGGGGGACTCGACATGCTGACCACATGTCACCCCTACACTGGATGATTACCATCTACCTGTGTTATTGACACATGTGGATGTGAGGCCAGCAGCCGGCTGGTAGGCTAAGGGCCTTGTAGGCCTGTCGCGCCAGGAGTTTTTTTCAACGAGAACATAACCGCCAGACATAAATCCGTTATGCAACCTAAATAACACCATCTGTTCCAGTTAAAATGCAAAAGATGAAACATTGTTTTCGAAAGGCCTCCATATAGAATAACTTGAAAAAGTTTAATAATTTAGTTGAGGACGACTGACTTACCAGGTAAAAATTATATAATGTTTTTATTATTGATTTAACATTTCTCAATGAAAGATAAATTAAATTTGAAGAGAAAAATTTTCACCTAGACCGGGACTCGAACCCGGGACCCTTGGCTTTATATAATTAACATCTTATTACATAACCTCAATGGTGCTTCAATATGAATTTCAAAAGTGTTGATTAAATTAGCTTGGTTAAGAAACTCCCTCTAGGGAATACCCATGTCTCCATGTGGGACGTATGAGGTATATACACACTATAGGTATCAGGATTATATAGCAGAAGCCATGTTTTATTAATTTTTTAAAGGACAAAACTAACACTTATATATAGTGATATTATTAATTAGTTTTAATAATTTAATCAAAATTAGAATGGGAAGTAACATTATGAGGTAATTTACAATTTATAAATTCAGTCAGGTAAAATGTTTTTTTCTTCTCACCTCATGAAGTTTTATGTTTTCATGATACTGGTTTCAAAGGCCTTTGTCTTAATCATGTTTTTTCAAATCACCTCATAAAAAGTTCCATGTTTTCATGATACCGAGTTTGACTGATGATGAAGGCAAAGACCTTTGAAACCGGTTTTGTGAAAACACAAAATTTTATAAGGTGAGCACCTCATGAAGTTGTGTTTTCACGATACTGTTTCAAAGGCCTTTGTCTTAATCATATTTTTTCAAATCACCTCATAAAAAGTTCCATGTTTTCATGATACCAAGTTTGACTAATGATGAAGGCAAAAGCCTTTGAAACCGGTTTTGTGAAAAAACAAAATTTTATAAGGTGAGATGAAAAAATATTTTATCCGACTCAGTTTATAAATTTTAATAATTTACTGTGAAAATACAATAGGAAGTATGAGGTTCTTCTTAATAAATAAGTTGAATCTGTTGTCATCTTAGTCTGTTGTCTTTTAGCACATGTTTCAGGACATCTCTGCTCTATCTTTGGCTTGTACATACTGAAGATAGAGCAGAGATGTTCTGAAACATGTGCTAAAAAAACAACTAACATGAGGTAAGATGACAACAGACTGAACTTGTTTATTTTAATAAATTATTTTAAATTATTAAACTAAAAATAAGTTAATACATCAATTAAAAATACCCATATGAACAATAGATGAAGAAACAATACATTTCAGACTTCAAAACAGTTCATTATGTGCTCATATTGACTATAGCACTGGTCAACAGTGGTTTTGTTGCCCTTGATATAAGATTAATTTCGGATATATTTATGCTCACAATTCATGAAACCATCAATGTGATTTTGGAAGATTTGCTCTGGTTTTTTTAAATCTTCATTTTCATTTTACACTACAAAAATCGGAAAATATGAAAAAATATAACATATATGATGAATGTTAAAAATTAAATTTTACCTGTTGGTAGGTGCCGTCGTCCTCAACTTTGTTAAAATTAAATTTTTAACATTCATCATATGATTTCACCTCAATGGAATTTTACTAGTATTGATAACAGATATATTTATAATGTCAATTGTTTTTTGAAAAATTAGTATACACCGACGTAAATAGAAAGAAAAATATCGAAAACCCATGTTATACTTCAGTGAAACACCTTTTATAAGATTTTCTTCTATCATTTTTAAGGGACAATCTCTTTTTAAAGACCAGCAGTAATCTGCCATCATGTGACGGTCCCATCTACCCTGATACCTTTCCTCCATTAGTTTTAAATCCTAGTGAAAGCACACTCCCTGTTCGTCGCTGTAATTTCCTAAATTATTCAGAAATCTATCCAGGTGACTGTGGAGAAAGTGTAACCTTATACTCATATTTGCTCCCAGAATCTTGAAGCTTATAAACATGTTTTGCACAATTTCTTTATAATTTGATGCTTAATAGTTGCCTAGGAAATTTTCTACCACCAGTACAAAACCCTTTCAAGCTTCACTTTCTGGAACAGTCATAACTTTGATAAAATTTGCATCTTTCATCAATTGCTGAATTTGAGGACCATCAAATATTCCACCTTTTAACTTTTACATATTGAGCTTAGGAAATTTTCTACAAATGTATTTGAAACATTCTCCTTCCTTTTCCAATGCTTTGACGAATTGTTTTATCATATCCAGATGCACGTCGTGAGTACTTTAATTTTGTCAAATAACTGAGATCATGGCCGATGTACGGAGCGAGGTGGGTGAGAGTGGGGATCAAGTGATGTTTGTATATGCGAAAAAAATGCACAGAAATCAAATCATGACTGGAAACATAAATTTCATTTACTGTTTAAGATATAAGATATGCAAAAATCATAAAAACTAGAGCACATTCAGTGCTTTCATGAATATATTCGTAAACTGTGCACTTGAAAACATAGAAATACGCTGAGATATCCAGGGCAACAAAATTATTTTTTTTTGTAGAGCTGTGTAGTTTGTCCAACTAGATCGTTATTTTTTTAGATACCTCATATTAAATCTTTAGTAATACAGTATACTTAATATTTGAAGGAAGTAAACACTATGAGATTTCTTTTAATTATTATGAGTTAAGGAAGCATTGATAATGACACAAAAACATGTAGAAACTATAGTCTGCAAGAAAATAAAAATATGAAGTGAGTCAAAATCTGCAACTCATAATAATATGGTATTAAGTTATGTAGATAGGAAATAACACTATGAGGTTCTTTAATATTGTTTATTTTTTATTATTTCACTCACCTCATACTTCATAATTCATAGCAGACCCTGGGTTTCTTCACATAATTTGTGACATTGTCAATGCTGCGTCACGTTCACAACTGACGTCCAACGGCCTTCTATCCTGCAGACTGACCTCCGTGCCATCTGGTGACCGACCGAAGAATTTCCAAATCAGTCCTCTTTCTTTATAACCGGGTATTTCAAAATTCATAGTTGTATTTTCATTCTTGCATATGTAAATTTTTTCCCAAATTGTGAGTTCCTTCGGTTTTTCCAATTGTTTAAGTAATTTTGTTTTGGTTTCTATTCTATGTTTTTCTGACCAGGCATGTGCAGCTATTGCAGATTTTTCGGTTTCTCCATTTTTAACATTTCTGAGGTGTTCTTTTAATCTTGTATTTAGATTCCTTTTTGTTTTTCCTATGTATATCTTTTCACAATCTTTAATAAAAACCAACAAAAATGAAAAGATTGAAGACTGCAAAAAATCGGGAATTTATCAAATTAATTGTAAAGATTGTGAAAAGATATACATAGGAAAAACAAAAAGGAATCTAAATACAAGATTAAAAGAACACCTCAGAAATGTTAAAAATGGAGAAACCGAAAAATCTGCAATAGCTGCACATGCCTGGTCAGAAAAACATAGAATAGAAACCAAAACAAAATTACTTAAACAATTGGAAAAACCGAAGGAACTCACAATTTGGGAAAAAATTTACATATGCAAGAATGAAAATACAACTATGAATTTTGAAATACCCGGTTATAAAGAAAGAGGACTGATTTGGAAATTCTTCGGTCGGTCACCAGATGGCACGGAGGTCAGTCTGCAGGATAGAAGGCCGTTGGACGTCAGTTGTGAACGTGACGCAGCATTGACAATGTCACAAATTATGTGAAGAAACCCAGGGTCTGCTATGAATTATGAAGTATGAGGTGAGTGAAATAATAAAAAATAAACAATATAATATGGTATATTTAATAGTGAGTGGAGAACATATTTTTAACGACTCACCTCATATAATTTCAAATTTCTTTGATACCGGTGGTTTCAGACAATATCTTGTCTCTCTTCAGTCATGGCTTCCACTGATGAAATTCTGCGGTTGTTGATTTCTCTAAGGACATCACCTCTTGTACTGCCATCTTTCGTTGGGATTATAAACTTTGTAATTAAATTTTTATCCACCAGAATATCGAAGTTCCGATGGATAAAATTTTAATAACAAAGTTTATAATTCCAACGAAAGATGGCAACACAAGAGGTGATGTCCTTAGAGAAATCAACAACCACAGAATTTCATCAGTGGAAGCCATGACTGAAGAGGACAAGATATTGTCTGAAACCACCGGTATCAAAGAAATTTGAAATTATATGAGGTGAGTCATTAAAAATATGTTCTCCACTCACTATTAATGATATAACCTCATAATGTTTACTTCCCAATATTAATTTAAATACGGTATATGTTTGTACAGGCGATGGCAGACAGCAATGTAGTGAAGATACAGGTGGAGCTGCACAAGGAAATAAAGAAGAATGGTAACCCTCGCCCATTGCGAGCCGCACTTTGGAGATTTGCTGAACTCTGCCACCTGATCAGGCAAGTAATATTTAAAACTGTTCACAAGAAATACACTACGAGCTGCATGCAAATGCATTAGTCTCTGATGAGCTGAGTTTTCCGTGAGAATGTGCAAAGTTCGAATTAGCGAGTCGCTTACTGGTCATGCATGAAAGTAGATTTTTGCGTAATATTGGCAAGAAATTACCCAGAATTCTCAGCGATAAAACCACTTCTGTTATTTTTGTCTGCTAGAGGAACGCATTTACGCTTGCGTCCCGCAAATAAAATTTAATAGTGACAACTTACTAGTGTGAATCGCTCTTCAAAACTTTAACTTTCCACCATCAAGAGTTGCGCCATCATTTTTTTTCAAAGGCTGTACATAAAAAAAACATTTGGTCTATGCGTAATCTGGTTTAAATGATATATTCCTTTATGCTTTCCTTGTCTATTTTGTTTTTATTCAACCAACAGAACATCATCCTTGGAATTATTAAAGATGAAACCACTAAGGTTTTGAAACTGGTCTAATAGAAGGCAGGATATGAGATGAAAAGAATTTATTTAAAATTTAAAATTATACCTCATAGTGATATTTCCTATAATAGTTCAATAACATCAGTGGTTTGAAATATTTTGCAGGTTATTTATTCCATAAGTGTTATAGAGCTCTATTGTGTTACAGAGCACAGAAGGGAAAGCCGTATGCAATGAATTTGATTCCATGTCTAGTCCACATTGCAAGACGCAGGGAGGAGCCTGTGTTGGAGACACTAGCAGCTGCTATGCCTAAAATATTTAAAGCTCTTGGCAACTTTACGACTGACAACGATATAAAGGTAACAAGTGCCACTGCTTTTTTGTCTTGTAATTTAAAGTCCATCCCTCCCCATCTTTGATTTCTGAATAAAGATATTGAAAAAAATTCCATCATTATTTGATTCTGTGTTTTTGTTAACGGTGGTTAAATTTTATGTTACTCAATTTATTCTTGACAATGCAAACTATTCTACCTTTAAATTAAATGTAGACAATTAGACTTTGTTGGTGATAGTTGTTTTACAGTGTTCTCAACTTTGCCTAAAATTTAATATTATATCTCTATCCTTTAAAAAATTACATTGTTTATGTGTGGGTGTGTGTCTTCTGCACACAGTACTTTGTGTAAGGTAATGTATATTTGTATTGTCACAGCTCACTTGATAATGCATCCTTATTTCATGACCTTGTCATTAAAGAGTATGAATATTTCAATATATTGTTGTTAAGTTATGTAGATAGGAAATAACACTATGAGGTTTTTTAATATTGTTTATTTTTTATTATTTCACTCACCTCATACTTCATTTTTTTTTTTCAATCCCTTGTCCAAAATAGATATTTCTTCTTTTGTAAAGTTTTCAGATGATAGGTTAATTATATTATTCTCATTTTCTTTATCCCTCCCTAATGTAGTGGTTATACTTTTTGTACTTATATTTTTATTCAATTTTTTTAAATCAGGTTTTAAATTAATTATCTTTTTCTTTTGTACATCAAATTTTTTCTTCATTTTGAGGTTCAATTGGTTGTAGAAGTTTTTTTTTAGGTTAATCCCAAATTATTTGTCCTAAACTGTTGGTTAATCTTAGATGTAAAAAGTACAGTTCTACGTCTATTTTACTTATAGCTGTGTAATGTTTGAATTTTTCCAAATTGAGAGTTTTCTTTTCTAAACTTTTTTGGTGTTGGTTATTGTTGTTTTTAACCATTTTCAGGACAAATTTTGGAGTGATATTATTTTCTAAACATTTGTTAATGAATTTGATATCTGCAGCTCTTTTGCTTCTAAGTTCTTTTAATTTCAAATATCTTTTAATTTCTATCTTAGTTTTCGAAAAATGTTCGTTGAAATGTTGTATGTTTGAAGCCGCCATCTTGTTCCAGTTGTTTACGTAGTTGTTTATGAAGTATGAGGTGAGTGAAATAATAAAAAATAAACAATATTGTTGTTGTCTAAATATTTATGTAATCTAAAGTATGCAATATGTTTAGTGTATTATTTAAAGAGAAAAATTTTTGCCTAGACCTAGACTCGAACCCGGGACCTTTGGCTTTCTGGACTAATTCCTTCAAATATAATTTATCCTTAATTGAGAAGTGTTAAACTAATTATAAAAACATCAATGTTTAGTGTATGTTTAAAATGTTGTTACTTTTGCGATTATGTGAAATAATTGCCTGTTTTAAAATAATTTTCTGTTATCTTTACAATGTAGGGAGGGAAGTTAGATTGGAATAGTATATAATAAGGAGAAATATGAAATTTTAGTATATTACTGTATTTACGAATAAGTTGGAGAAAATGTTTTTATATCTCACCTCATAAAGTTGTGCATTTTCACAATACCATGTTTCAAAGTCAATTTTACTTTCATCTTCAGTCAAACTCCAACTTGAAACTTTGAAATTCCTGGGGAAAATCACTTGATTTCGAGGTTTTTCAGTCTACCAACAGAAGGAGCAAGAGGTGGCTCTTCAGGACAACAAAACAATGGTTGTGAAAATAGTGATGATGGAACCGAAGAGGTTTTGAAACTGTAGGAGTTTGACTGAAGATGAAAGTAAAATTGACTTTTGAAACCGGTATCATGAAAACACTCAACTTTATCAGGTGATATATGAAAAACATTTTCTCCAACTCACTCATAAATTGAAAATACCTGATAGTGTTACTTCCCACTTTAATTTTTGATTATATTACCGTATGTACAGGGATTACTTAAAGCTTTCCTACAGAACCTCTCCTCTGATTCTGCTGTGGTACGTAGAACTGCATCTGCAAGTATTGTAACCATCTGTGTGCACTGCAGGAAGCCTCAGGTCTTCACTTCCTACATTGTCAACACATTGCTAGGTTAGCTTCCACTTTCTGGTTTGTGATATCACATGGCATTTAGTTTACCTATGTAATAAAGCCAAAGACAAAAAATTGAATATTTTAGTAAAGAAGCCAGATATTTATATATTAAATTTGGGAATTTTTAACATTATGAGGTTCAATTCATAAGAATTAAATGAATCGTGATTTCTTCTTACCTCATACTTATGTTTTTTTAAACACAGCACTGCAGTAACAGCGACCCATTGTCACCATCGTGAAAACAGCTGAGGATGGTGACAATGGGTCACTGATACTGCAGTGCTGTGTTTAAAAAAACATGGAAGTATGAGGTAAGAAGAAATCACAATTAATTTAATTCTTAAGCCAGATATTATTCCAGAAATTCCACGTAAAACTACAGTAGCAAAATTTAGACAGTTTATTTTTTATTTCACTCACCTCATACTTCATAACTCCTAGCATACCCAGGGTTTCGTCACATCCTTTGTGACATTCTCAATGCTGTGTCACGTTCACTTTCATGCTATGCTTGCAGCTTTACTAGGGAATTGTAAGTGTGGTAGCTTCCCCGTTCCTTTCCACACCGGTGAAGGATGATGATGATAATGATAAGGATGATGATGATGGCCATATGAATTCGGGGACTGTTTGGGCCTTAAAGTTTTCCTGACATTTGTCTTACAGGTGAGGAAAAACCCCGATAAAAAACCTCACCCAGAAAAACTGCCCCGAATGGGGATCGAACCCGAGCCCGCTATGTGACAAGGCAGCACGCTACCTCGAGACCACCAGCGGTGGACATCTTGAATATGAACATCTGATAAAGTACAATTCTTTTATTGCAATCAAATGGTGAAGAGAAAAATTTTGATGATTCATTGCATTTGAATGTGGGACCAAGAGAATAAGGTAAAGGAAGATTTATGCTTGGATGGGAAGGAAGCCTGAATTAGCTCAATGGATAGAGGATCAGCACGGAAAGCTGAAGGTTCGGGGTTCGATCCGCAGTTCAGGCATAAATTTTTCTCTTTACCATTTGATTACAATAATTTAGTTGTGTACTTTAATTTACTTATTTCAATCATAGTAATAGCTTTAGCTCTTAATATTAATTTAATACAATTCTTTTCTTTTGCAGTAAATTAAAAAAATGAATGAATGATGTTTTTATTATTAATTTAACATTTCTCAATGAAAGATAAATTAAATTTGAAGAGAAAAATTTTTTCGCCTAGACTGGGACTCGAACCCGGGACCCTTGGCTTTCCAGGCCAAGTGCTCTACCAACTGAGCTACCGAGGCGAGTTATGATCTAGACGCAAATTTTTCTCTTATATACGTTGTAATTCCCTATCGCCAAATGTTTTTGAAACCATTGCTTCTATCTTTGCAAATGGCGGCTTCTTAGTTAAGAAGACATTTATTGGGAATTTAACATTACTTTATAAAGCTAGTAAGGCTTCTAATGATGTTTTTATTATTGATTTAACATTTCTCAATGAAAGATAAATTATATTTGAAGAGAAAAATTTTCGCCTAGACCGAGACTCGAACCCGGGACCTTTGGCTTGCCGGGCCAAGTGCTCTACCAACTGAGCTACCGAGGCGAGTTACGATCTAGACGCAAATTTTTCTCTTATATACGTTGTAATTCCCTATCGCCAAATGCTTTTGAAACCATTGCTTCTATCTTTGCAAATGGCGGCTTCTTAGTTAAAAAGACATTTATTGGGAATTTAACATTACTTTATAAAGCTAGTAAAAAAAATTTTTCTCTTCAAATTTAATTTATCTTTCATTGAGAAATGTTAAATCAATAATAAAAACATCATTAGAAGCCTTACTAGCTTTATAAAGTAATGTTAAATTCCCAATAAATGTCTTCTTAACTAAGAAGCCGCCATTTGCAAAGATAGAAGCAATGGTTTCAAAAGCATTTGGCGATAGGGAATTACAACGTATATAAGAGAAAAATTTGCATCTAGATCGTAACTCGCCTTGGTAGCTCAGTTGGTAGAGCACTTGGCCCGGAAAGCCAAGGGTCCCGGGTTCGAGTCCCGGTCTAGGCGAAAATTTTTCTCTTCAAAAAAATTTAAATGAATGAATGTTTATAGTTATTTTTCTGGTAATAATTTTCCTATTTTTGTCCTTGTAGTTTGAGATTTTTCCATTTAGAATTATAGTAATTAGCGATAAATGTAAAATGGACATGGTTTTGCTGTTTAGATTCAGTGATACCAGTACAGCCGGGACAGTCTGTGAGCACAGTGCTGGGTGTACTTGGTTGTCTGCGCAACGTGATCCCTCACATGTCAATAGGAGGAGCAGGAGAGGAGGAGATGAGAGGAAGTTTTGGAGTTCGTAGATGTCAGCAGGAGACTCAGAGTGCTGTCGACAGAATGATTCAGGTTTGTTTTTAATGCAGTAGATCCCCAGTAATTTGAGATAATTGAGGCTAAGGCTACCTTGAATTATAACAACTTGGATTACACAAAAATATGACCAAATGAAAGGATAAAATATGAATAAATGCATAAAGAGAAAAAATATTAAATGTACAGTGCATTTAAAAATACAATAGAGAGGAAACACATAATTAAGGTTACAAAAGAAAATGGTTTCAGTGAAAAAATTATAACAAAAAAATTGAGTTTTTTTTTTTAAATTGAGAAATACAAAAAACAACCCCTCAGGGGTCCTCATCTAGGGGATATGTGGATGGCGACCACAAGGTGCCCAAGCTGAGCAAAACATTTCTTCCACTTACTTGTGTTTTGCACTCTTTTAACTTTACTATCTAACCTCTCTTGGTTAACTCTTGTTTTTTCGACCCGACACTATTAGGGCATCCGAGGGCTAGGGAGTCTTTCCTTTCTTCCATTTCTTCTTTCCTTTATTTTCTTTTCTTCTCCAGAAAAGCCTGACCAGAGGCTATAAGATGGCAGGCCCATCACTGGTCTTGCCTTCCTTTGGCCAGCAACCAATCAAAGGGACTATTATTATGCTTTCAAGTCTTATAAGAGAATTTTCCGGAAGTCGCTGGAGGGAAAATTTTCTATAGGATCGTAACAGGCCTTGGCCTAATACTTGGAAGGAAGAAGAAGAAGACAAAAAACAAAAATTAAGGAAGCACTCTTCAGATAGAAAAACCAAAAGATAAGAAATACAGGAAATTCACATATCACCCTTGGGCACACAACAAATTTCAAAAGATTTTTGGAAAATTTAATATTAATTTAGTACCGAAGAATGATTATAGTTTAAATAAACTAATAAAAACTAATAAAAATGAAAAGATTGATGAAGGTAAAAAATCAGGAATATATCAAATAAAA
Source organism: Diploptera punctata (assembly GCA_030220185.1). Taxonomy (NCBI): domain Eukaryota; kingdom Metazoa; phylum Arthropoda; class Insecta; order Blattodea; family Blaberidae; genus Diploptera; species Diploptera punctata. The sequence goes on along the minus strand of JASPKZ010004590.1, from coordinate 578,155 downwards.
TGTGCAGACTGTGATAAGAGATACATAGGGAAAACAAAAAGAAATTCAACCATTAGAACTAAAGAACACATAAGAAATGTAAAAAAAGGGGAAGTAGAAAAATTTGCACTGGCTGCTTACGTTTGGTCAGAAAAACACCAAATAGGTGTAAACACATAATTATTAAAACGGGTAGAAAACAAAAATGAACTCACCATATGGGAAAAAATCTACATACAGAAGAACAAGGAAAGAATTCTCAATATTGAAATTCCTGGAGAAAGGAACCTCATTAGTAAATTCATTGGGCCAGAGGCAGAGAGAACAGGAATCAAGAATCAGGGCTGACAACTTAAGATAATTCCATTTGTAATCGCTGACGATGGGGCTCAGAAGCCTTGAAACATATGTTCGACAAAAAGAACTATAAGAGGTAAGAATGTACAGACTAAGGGTCGTATCTATGAACACATTAGACCGTAAAAGTCGTTCTCTGCTGAGAAAGTTGCATCCAAAGATGTTCTTGCATACTCAAAAATCTGTTCATGCAATAATAATTGTTGAAATTCCTAAGCTACCTGGCGAGGTGACTTTGCAGAAAACTAATCCTGAGCAACCCGATGGTAACCGATGTAGTTTGAAAATGGTAACCGATGTAGTTTGAAACCTTGCTGTGTACCTTGCTGGTTTATCCAAGATGTTGAACCTTGAAGACTTCGATCATGTTTTCGGTATACGCGGAGAAGAGGAGTTTGATATAGTCTACCACAGAATTCAACTGGAAGAACAGGAGAATCGACATAATATCGCGCGATGCAGACATCGTTGTATATGGTATTATTTGCGGGACACAAGCGTAAATGTGTTCCTCTAGCAGACAAAAATAACAGAAGTGGTTTATCGCTGAGAATTCTGGGTAATTTCTTGCCAATATTACAAAAACGATGCATGCATGACCAGTTAGTGGGTCACTAATTCGATCTTTGCACTTGCTCACGGAAAGTCAGCTCACCAGTGATTGGAAGTAATTTGAGTAGAGACTAATGTATTTGCATGTGGCCCTAAATGTTACTTCCTATTGTATTTTAAAATAGATGGCTGTATTGTTTCTATTATTAATTTGGCACATCTCATTGAAGGATAAAATAAATTTAAATGGGTATATGTTTACAGGTGTATGAACTGTGCTTGTTCTATACCAACCACACAGATCACAATGTTGTGAATGCAGCTCTGGAAACTCTTCACCAGTTGTTGCAATGCCCTCCGCCGGACCTGGTGCCAGTGCTGCTCTCTAGCAAAGGAGTGACTCGTAGTCGCATACAGGCAGAAGAGGGGCAGGAGAAACTTGCCCTGCGATCACTTAGTAAGTTGTTATGTTATTAAGTTATGTAGATAGGAAATAACACTATGAGGTTTATTTTAATATTGTTTAGTTGTTTCTTGACTCACCTCATATTTCTTAACTCCCATGCAGATTCAAGTTTCTTCACTTCATTTGTGACATTCTCAATGCTGTATTACGTTCACAACTGATGTCCAACGGCTTTCTATTCTGCACACTGATCTCTGCACCACTGATGGCTGATCGACGAACTTCCAAATCAATCCCCTCTCCTTATAACCGGGTATTTCAAAATTCATGGTTGTGTTTTTATTCTTGATTACAGCTTAGGTAATTTAATAAAAACCAACAAAAATGAAAAGATTGAAGACTGCAAAAAATCGGGAATTTATCAAATTAATTGTAAAGATTGTGAAAAGATATACATAGGAAAAACAAAAAGGAATCTAAATACAAGATTAAAGGAACACCTCAGAAATGTTAAAAATGGAGAAACAGAAAAATCTGCAATAGCTGCACATGCCTGGTCAGAAAAACAGATTAGAAACCAAAACAAAATTACTTAAACAATTGGAAAAACCGAAGGAACTCACAAGTTGGGAAAATATTTACATATGCAAGAATAAAAACACAACTATGAATTTTGAAATACCCAGCGATAAGGAGAGGGAATTGATTTGGAAGTTCGTCGGTCAGCCATCAGATGGTGCGGAAGTCAGTGTGCAGGATAGAAAGACGTTGGACATCAGTTGTGAACGTAATACAGCATTGAGAATGTCACAAATGAAGTGAAGAAATTCGAGTCTGCTTGGGAGTTAAGAAGTATGAGGTGAGTGAAGAAACAACTAAACAATATGTTATGCTTGTTTCATTAAACTACTGCAGTAGATAGTCAAAACTCTAATCATGTAAATGTATTGTAGGTCAGGTTAGTGTTGCACCGTCGTTGGCCGTGGGAGATGAGAGTGCGCTGTTAGATCCAGAAACTGATCTGGGAGACATCAAGTTGCCTGCGATAGAGAGTTGGGTAGCAGAAGCAAAGGCAGCATTCAGAACAGATAGTGCATCATCGTCTGTGTCGAATGAGGGAGCACTGAATGAAAAGCAGAATTCAGAAGTAGATGTGAATGAAAACACAGAACGAGAAGAGTTTGATTATTATGAAGGTAGCAATACTGTCATAGAAGAAACACAGCTTTACACTCAAGGTAAGCAGTATTTAAGAATCAAATGAATCATGATTCAAGTAATTCTTATTAAGAAAACCTCATACTCGGCCGCAGTGGACTAGTGGTTATGCTCCTTGCCTCTGGTTCCGAGGGTCACAGGTTCAAACCCGGCCGGGGTCGATGGACTTTTTTTAGGATGAAAAAATCCTCTGGGAGGGACTTTAAGCCATAGGTCCCGAGTCTGAAGATTTTCAGGCTCATAAAAAATCCTTAAGCCTGAATGAAAAGGCCTCTAAGCAAAATTTACTGAATTTTCCCGTCCTAGTACTACCTTGGTTTCCTACTAAATTAGTATGGTTCAAATTATTAAAATTCATCGGAGAATATATTGTTTAAACTCACCTCATAGGATTCATGCTTCCATGATATCGCGATTTCAAACATAGTCATGTTCATCTTCAGCCATAACTCCGACTGATGAAATTCTTCGGCCGTCAACTATTCTATTGTCGCCATCTTCAGTGCTGCCATCTATGGTTGAATTTATGAACTTCGAAATCAATGCAAATTCTTCCCTGTAGGGGGAGAGTGCTCAAATCTCTGTTAAGGGAAAAATGGGCTTACAAGATACAAGAAGTTCATCAGCCAAAAGAGGAAGCAGGATATTTATAGCTCAGTCGGTGGAGTATTGGCCTAGAAAGCCAAAGGTCCTGGGTTCAGGCCCCAGTCTGAGTATATAATTTTTCTCTTCAAATATGATTTATCCATCATTGAGATGTATGAAATGAATAATAAAAACATTGAAAGAAGCTGTACTGGCTTTATAATGTAATGTAAAATTCCCAAATCAATGTCCTCTTAATAAAGAAGCTGCCATTTGTAAGGTAGAAGCAAGGGTTTCATAGCATTTGGTGTGTGGGACTTAACAGTGTATATAAGAGAAAAAATTGCATTTAGATTGGAGCTTGCTCATATAACTCAGTCGGTAGTGCATTGGTCTAGAAGGCCAAAGGTCCTGGGTTCAGGCACCAGTTCTGAGCATATAATTTTTCATATTTGAGTTTGTATTTTTTTAACATTCTTACCTCATATGTTTTTTTTGTTGGACAATCGTTTCAAAGCTATTGCTCCATCTTCAGCTTGTCACTCAAACTGGTTTTTTCTTTTCTTCAAGTTGTCTGCCCTGGATCTGTGTTGTAAAGAACTTGGTAATGAGACTCCTTTTTCCACGAATTTCAAAGTCCATAATTTTCTCCATGTATATAGATTTTTTTCCCATATTGTGAGTTCATTGGTATTTAATAAGAATTAAATGAATTGTGATTTCTTCTTACCTCATACTTCTATGTTTTTTTTTAAACACAGCACTGCAGTATCGGCCACCCATTGTCGTATTTTCTAATAATTTTGTATTTATATCTATTTTGTGTTTCTCTGTCCAAACATGAGCTGCTACTGCAGATTTTTCCACTTCTCCCTATTTTACATTTCTTATGTGTTCTTTAGTTCTAATGTTTAAATTTCTCTTTGTTTTACCTATGTATACCCTTATCACAATCTGCACATTTTATTTGATATATATATTATACTAGAAGTCTCTGACACTCATTGCTGTGGCTAAGGTATACATTAACAATTTAAATTAAGTTGCTGTCTTTCAGCCAGATTACTTAAAACTAATACTTACACACAAAATTAATGATTTTGAAAATAAAATAAACACTGAACACACTTAAATTATGAAATAATCAATATTTGTAATTCAATTGAAATTCGCAGTTGCAACAAAAAGCACAGCCATCTGGATCTCTCTTTGTTAAATAATAAACCAAATACCTTACCAAATTACCTTACACTGCCATCTGTTAGAATCATATGGAACTCACAGATAATTATAACTCTTTGTTAAATAATAAACAAATAATTTGCAATAAAAAAATAATGTGACTATAAATTTAGTTATAAAGTACCCTAAGTCTCAAGTTGGATCAAACTGCACACAATGTGCAAAATTTTATTAAAATCGGTTCAGTAGTTTAGTATTACGTTGTGGACAAACAACGTGACACGAAATTTTTATATATTAAGATATGTTAAAAAATACAAACTCAAATATTAAATTAAACCTCATAATGCAACTTCCTAATGATTTTAAAATATAATTTTTCTCTTCAACTATGATTTATCCATTATTGAGATGTATGAAATTAATAATAAAAACATTGAAATTAAAAAAAAAAGGATTTGATTGAATTTTGTATTGTAGATCAAGAAGATGGGGCGTACCAAAGTCTGACAACAAAGCAGTCGTCTCAGAGCGATGACTTGCAGGACATGTCTCCGTCACCAAGTCAGGCTACTGCTGTGCCATACCAGACGTGTGATGTTGGTACATTCACAGATTCAGATGTGCCACTCAAGTTCTGCTGCAGACACCTGTCTCGTTCATTCCTGCTCACAGGTTGTGCTGGCTATACTGTGCCAGATAGAAGTGTGCGAGTGAGCGTGAAGGCACTTGCTCTCAACTGTATTGCCAGTGCTCTGCGGCTCTCTCCAAACATAATCTTCCTGCCCCTGGACAAGGCTGGTAACTCAGGTATTTCAATTGTCATAGTTATTCTTTTTATTAATGTATTTATCCATTGTACATTCCAACATCCAATATTTATTAACCTTTTACTGCTATTAAATTAATATTGAGAAGATAAAGCCATTACTATGATAGAAATAAGTAAATTAATGAACACAACTAAATTATTGTAATCAATGATAAAGAGAAAATTTTTTGCCTGAACCTTTAAGCAGAGAAAGTATAAAAAAGAAAAAAGAATACATAATTAAAGTAGTAATAGAAAATGGTTATAAAGAAAATTTGGTACACAAGAAAATAAACAAGTTCAAAAGGCAAAAATTAATTAACGAAAAGTACACTTAAAAATAAATCCAACTGCACAACACTCTAAGGACCTTGTTCGCTTGTACTGGGAAGCCAGAGAGAAAATGACTTAAGCATCAAATCTCGCCATTAGAAAACAACACCACCACTTAAAAATAAACAGAAGAGAACATAAAATTAAAAAAAAATCACTTACCATCCATTAAAACACAAGTTCCAAAAAATTTTTAAAAGTTAAACATAAGATTGGCTCCGAAGAATTAATATAGCTTATATAAGATAATTCAAACCAAAAAAAATGAAAAAATTGAAGAAGGAAACAAATCAGGAATGTATCAGATCAAATGCAAGGATTGTGACAAAATCTATATAGGAAAAAAAAGAAAGAAAAAAAAAGAAATTTGAAAACAAGGGTGAAAGAACATCTTAAAAATGTCAAAAGTGGTGAAGTGGACAAGTCAGCAGTAGCAGCCCATGCTTGGTCTGAAGAACATTTAAATTGATACAAAAGCTAGCCTAATCAAACATACAGATAAACAGAAAGAACTCACGATTTGGGGAAAAATCCACATCCAAAAAAATAAGAAAGAAAAACTCATGAATTTCGAAATTCCTGCAAATTTTGATTTGATCCAGAGGTTCATCTGTCCACCAATAGAAGGTAGAAGAAAACCGCCAAGAAACAACATAACACCGGTCGATGAGAGACTACTGATGATGAATATACAGCTCCGAAACTGCAGTCTAGAAGAATAAAGGATATGAGGTGAGGTAAAAATATTAATTTAATTCTTAAATTAAACCTCATAGTGATTTTTTCCTGTGAAAGTTAAATTGAATTTTGAACTTAGACCCACTAATCAGGAGGCAGGCATGCTACCATCTGAACTAGTGCAGTGACTCTTGTACAATTATATTTTGTTCATTTTAAATGTCTAGAAAATAAAGAAAATGCAAATGTACCCTGGTTCTCTTGGAAAATTAAAGGAGAAATGAATACATTAACCTATTCAACTTGTATGACGTGACATTCACACGTACTCTAGTGAGGCCCGGTCTTCGAATGACGTGACATTCACATCAAGCGCACGAGCTCATATATTTTGCAATAACTTCCAAACTACCCCATAGATGTCTAATGTGTTAGCTTTTTTAGGTTCCTGAGAGAAAGCATGTTGGACGACCCACCTTTTTTTGTAAGAAATCGTGAAATTAGAAGCTGTCTGTGTGTTGGAAATATATACAAGAAATTTGTAGTGCTAAGTCTTTGAAATGGGGGCACGCCGTAGCGTAGTGGTTAAGGCACTGAGCTACAAGCCGGAGGGTCGAGGGTTCAAGTCCCGATGGGGTCAGGATTTTTAAACTGACCCAAACCCTCTGGCGGCACTATGGCCCTGGGGTCGACTCAGCCTCTAATGGAAATGAGTACCAGACGCTTGTTCTGGGGGTAAAGACGGCCGTCACGCAGGGCTGACAACCCGGCTGACATAAAGTGCCGATTGTCTAGAAAAAGTGGGAGCCCTAACCTCCTACTACCCCAAGGGCCTCCGGGTCTGTTGTGGGATCACTTTACTTTTTTTTTTTAAGTCTTTGAAATGGCATCTAAGAGGGTGTGTGGTGATGATTGTGACGGGATTCTGGGCTTATTAGAGAGTTTTGTTCTCGAAATATCAGACAGAACACCAACAGGAAAACTGAGGAGGGTAAAAGGGCAAAGACCTAGGGAAGAAATAAAAAACCAAGACTCTGCCTGAAGTACCAGGATGCAATGAAAGGCATTGACTTGCAAGACCAGATCACTGCCCTTTTCCCTATAATGCGATGCACTGTAAAAGGATAGAGAAAATTATTTTTCTATTTGCTGGACATATGTATGTTTAACTCTTTTGTGGTCTACAATAATTTCATAGATCGCAAGACGGAATATTCGACCTTCAGAATAGCTGTCACCAAGCAGTTATTGGAGACAATTCAGCTACCATCCTACAATGTATAATCCCTGTCAGGTTTACAGCCAAGGAACTGAGCTCACTTCCCATTGTATATCCCCAGTACAGATATTAAAAAGGAATCCTACAAACGTGTGTTCAAAACGGAACAAAAGAAGTGAATTAAGTTATGTAGATAGGAAATAACACTGAGTTTTTTAATATTGTTTATTTTTTATTATTTCACTCACCTCATACTTCATAATTCATAGCAGACCCTGGGTTTCTTCACATATTTTGTGACATTGTCAATGCTGCGTCACGTTCACAACTGACGTCCAACGGCCTTCTATCCTGCAGACTGACCTCCGCGCCATCTGGTGGCCGACCGAAGAATTTCCAAATCAGTCCTCTTTCTTTATAACCGGGTATTTGAAAATTCATAGTTGTATTTTCATTCTTGCATATGTGAAATTAGATTTCAGTGCAAAAAGTGTGAAGTTCTACTTCATGTCCCGGAATGTTTCGAGATTTACCACACCAAAATATCAATTTAGGTAACTACAATTATTCAGAAGCCTTCACTAAAATTTCTAATGAAACCTATTTATTAAATTCCATTCTATGAGCATTTTTGTGTTGGCATGTAAAAGGCATGACACCTCCTGTCTTCTGTGCCCATTTAAATCTGAGGTGAGGAGAAAGTTAGCAGCCATTTAAATAAGAGTCCATTGGGTTAATAGAGAATTGTATAAATATAAACATTACTGTATCACGTTGCAGTGCAGACTATGACAGACATATTGCTGTTTGCAACGCATGGTGATCCACAGCTACGAGGCATCACTAGTACTGCGATTGGGTGCTTGCTGGAGTCTGTGCTTACTGTGTCTGGAGGTAACTTCAACCTCTGGAGAACAACCAACCTTAATGTATGCTCTGATAGTACAGTCTCTGTGTCACATCTTCTCAGCTTGTTGTTAAAGGTAAACTCCTAACATTGGAACACTTTCTTTAGATTTTTAAGAATTGTGTGGTAAGCACAATAGTAAACATGGAGTTGTTACTTCACTGTAGTTTAACCCATCGCCTTATTAATATTTCCTCCATAGTTGCACCCATATTTACCATTTAATTTTAAGAAAATTAGCATAACCGAAAAACAATGGTTTATAACTCGTGCTCTATCGAGAGAAATAGAGTATGTTGTACACCATTGAATAGATCGTTCTCTCAGCTTTCCAATGGTATATAACATGTCATGCCATCTATTGACAAAACTAAAGAAACATTAAGAAGAAGCTACAGCTGCTCAACCCGGCTCACAACCGTCTGTGTAAGAATGGGCTTCACTTGATCAACCGGCTGGGAGCTGTTTGTGTAAGCCAATGGGTTAAATGAGAAATTTGTTCTGAACTTTAATGCCTTACAATTAAAAATAACAGATCATTGATGTTTTTATTATTAATTTAACACTTCTCACTGAAGGATAAATTGTATTTGAAGAGAAAAATTTTCGCCTAGACCGAGACTCGAACCCGGGACCTTTGGCTTTCTGGGCCAAATGCTCTACCAACTGAGCTACCGAGGCGAGTTGCGATCTAGATGCAAATTTTTCTCTTATATACGTGTAATTCCCTCGCGCCAAATGCTTTGAAACCTTTGCTTCCTAATTATTGAGGTACAGTCAGTTTTTTATAAATAAATAGTACAATTACAATTGTATTAATGTTGCAGGGATTGGAGGATGAGTCATCAGTGTGTGTTTGCCAGACGCTGGCAGCACTGAGTGTGTGTCTGCCTGACTTGCTGGAGAGCATGGACAGCCAACTAGCTCAAGTGATTCTCAATGCACTGCCACTTGTTGCAACCAATTCATACTGGCTTGTCAAGGTACTATGTTAATTCAATATAATAAATTTGGGAATTTTTAACATTACGAGGTTTTATTAATAAGAATTAAATGAATCATGAAATCTTCTTACCGCACACTTGTATGTTTTTTTAAACACAGCACCGCAGTATCGACGAACAATCTTTACCATCATCAGCTGTTTTCATGACTGTCAATTTTTTCTTTTGCCGGTAATTATCCTAACTACCATCTGGTGTTCTTTTGAAGGAGTAATTTTCTAAACTGCTATCTGGTGTATTTTGGAAGAACTTTGTAATCAAGCTTGATTCGTCCTGAACTTCAAAATTCCAGATGGTGTTAGGTTAGGCCTTCGGGGGCCACTTGGTGTTAGGTTAGGCATTCGGGGCCACTTAGTGATAGGTTAGGCATTCGGGGGCCACTTGGTGATAGGTTAGGCATTCGGAGACCACTTGGTGATAGGTTAGGCATTCGGGGGCCACTTGGTGATAGGTTAGGCATTCGGGGGCCACTTGGTGATAGGTTAGGCATTCGGGGGACACTTGGTGTTAGGTTAGGCCCTCGGGGGCCACTTGGTGTTGGGTTAGGCCTTCGGGGGCCACGTGGTATTGGGTTAGGCCTTCGGGGGCCACTTGGTGTTGGGTTAGGCCTTCGGGGGCCACTTGGTGTTGGGTTAGGCCTTCGGGGGCCACTTGGTGTTGGGTTAGGCCTTCGGGGGCCACTTGGTGTTGGGTTAGGCCTTCGGGGGCCACTTGGTGTTGGGTTAGGCCTTCGGGGGCCACTTGGTGTTGGGTTAGGCCTTCGGGGGCCACTTGGTGTTGGGTTAGGCCTTCGGGGGCCACTTGGTGTTGGGTTAGGCCTTCGGGGGCCACTTGGTGTTGGGTTAGGCCTTCGGGGGCCACTTGGTGTTGGGTTAGGCCTTCGGGGGCCACTTGGTGTTGGGTTAGGCCTTCGGGGGCCACTTGGTGTTGGGTTAGGCCTTCGGGGGCCACTTGGTGTTGGGTTAGGCCTTCGGGGGCCACTTGGTGTTGGGTTAGGCCTTCGGGGGCCACTTGGTGTTGGTTAGGCCTTCGGGGGTCACTTGGTGTTGGTTAGGCCTTCGGGGGCCACTTTGTGTTAAGTTAGGCTTTCGGGGGCCACTTATCCTTAGGTTATGCCTACGGGGGCCTCTTGCTGTTAGGTTACGCCTTCTGGGGCCACTTGGTGTTAGGGTAGGCCTTCGAGAGCCACTTTGTGTTAGGTTAGTCCTTCGGAGGCCTCTTTGTGGTAGGTTAGTCCTTCGGGGGCCACTTGGTGTTAGGTTAGGTCTTCGGGGGCCACTTGGTGTTAAGTTAGGCCTTCGGGGGCCACTTGGTGTCAGGTTAGGCCTTCTGGGGCCACTTGGTGTAAGATTAGGCCTTCGGGGACCACTAGGTGATAAGTTAGGTCTTCTGGGGCCACTTGTAGTTAGGTTAGACCACCGGGGGCCACATGGTGTTAGGTTATGCCTTCAGGAGCCACTTGGTTTAGGTTACACCTTCGGGGTCAATTGGTGTTAGGTTAGGCCTTCGGGGGCCACTTGGTGTTAGGCTAGGCCTTCGTGAGTTGCTTTGTGTTAGACTAGGCCTTCGTGGGTTGCTTGGTGTTAGCGTAGGCCTTCGGTGCCACTTGTTGTTAGGTTAGGCATTCGGTGGCCACTTGGTGTTAGGTTAGGACTTCGGTGGCCACTTTGTGGTAGGTTATGCCTTTGGAGGCCACTTGGTGTAAGGTTAGGCCTTTGGAGGCCACTTGCTGTAAGGTTAGGCCTTCGGGGGCCACTTGGTATTAGGATAGGCCTTTTGTGGCCACTTGGTGTTAGGTTAGGCCTGCGGTGGCCACTTGGTGTTAGATTTAGACATCGGGGGCGAATTGTTGTTTGGCTAGGCCTTTGGACGCAACGTGGTATTTGGTTAGGCCTTAGGGGTCCACTTGGTGTTAGGCCGTCTGAGGCAACTTGATGTTAGGATAGGTCATCGGTGCCACTTAGTGTTAGATTAGGCCTTCGGGGGCCACTTGGTGTTAGGTTAGGCCTTCGGGGACCACTTATTGTTACGATAGTCCTTTGGAGGCCATATGATGTTAGGTTAGGCCTAAGGGGGCCACTTGGTGTTAGGTTTGGCCTTCGGAGGCCACTTGTTGTTAGGTTTGGCCTTCGGGGCCAATTGGTGTTAGGTTAGACCTTCGGGGCCACTTGGTGTTAAGTTAGGCCTTTGGGGCCACTTGGTGTTAAGTTAGGCCTTTGGGGCCACTTGGTGTTAAGTTAGGCCTTTGGGGCCACTTGGTGTTAGGTTTAGCCTTCGACGGCCACTTGGTGTTAGGTTTAGCCTTCGGGGGTCACTTGGCGTTAGGCTAGGCTTTCGGGGGCCGCTTGGTGTTAGGTTAGGGCTTTGGGAGCCGCTTGGTGTTAGGCTAGGCTTTCGGGGGCCGCTTGGTGTTAGGCTGGGGCTTCGGGGGCCGCTTGGTGTTAGGCTAGGGGTTCGGGGGCCGCTTGGTGTTAGGCTAGGCTTTCGGGGGCCGCTTGGTGTTAGGCTAGGCTTTCGTGGGCCGCTTGGTGTTAGGCTAGGCTTTCGGGGGCCGCTTGGTGTTAGGCTAGGGCTTCGGGGGCCGCTTGGTGTTAGGCTAGGGCTTCGGGGGCCGCTTGGTGTTAGGCTAGGCTTCGGGGGCCGCTTGGTGTTAGGCTAGGGCTTCGGGGGCCGCTTGGTGTTAGGCTAGGGCTTCGGGGGCCGCTTGGTGTTATGCTAGGGCTCTTCGGGGGGCCGCTCTGGTGTTAGGCCTAGGGCTTTTCGGGGCCGCTTGGTGTTAGGGCTAGGCTTTCTCGGGGGGCCGCTTGGTGTTAGGCTAGGCTTTTGGGGGCCGCTTGTGTTAGGCTAGGGCTTCGGGGGTCGCTTGGTGTTAGGCTAGGGTTTCGGGGGCCTCTTGGTGTTAGGCTATGCTTCGAGGGTCACTTGGCGTTAGGCTAGGCTTTCGGGGGCCGCTTGGCGTTAGGCTGGGCTTCGGGGCAGCTTGGTGGTGGGCTAGGGTTTCGGGGCGCTTGGTTTAGCTTGGGCTCGGGGGCAGCTTGGTGTTAGGCTAGGGCTTTCGGGGGCCCGCTGTTGTTAGGGTAGGCTTTCGGGGGGGCCGCTTGGTGTTAGGCTAGGCTTCGGGGGGCGCTTGGTGTTGCTTAGGCTTTCGGGGGCCGCCTTGGTGTTGGTTTAGGCTCGGGGTCCTTGGTGTTGGGTTCTTTCGGGGGTCGCTTGGCGTTAGGCTAGGCTTTCGGGGGCCGATTGGTTGTTAGGTTAGCTTGGGAGCACTGGCGTTAGGCTAGACTTTCGGGGGCCGCTTGCGTTAGGCTAGGGCTTCGGGGGGCCGCTTGGCGTTGGCTAAGGCTTTCGTGGGCCGCTTGGTGTTAGGCTAGACTTCGGGGCCACTTGGTTGTTTAGGCTAGCCTTCGAGGGCCGCTAAGTTGTTAAGGGCTAGGCCTGTCGGGGGGGCCCATTGTGGTTAGGAATTAAAGGGCCTTCAGGGGGGCCACTTGTTGTTTGGTGAGGGGCCTTTCGGGGGCCACTTTGATTGGTTTGGTTGGGGCCCTTCGGGGGGGGCCAAACTTTGTTTTCAGGTTAGGCCTTTGGGGGGCCCACGGTGGTGTTAGATTTTAGGCCTTCGGAGGGCGAAAATTGATGTTAGGCTAAGTCTATGGAGGCCACATGGGGTTAGGCTAGGGCTTCCGGGTCCACTTGGTGTTAGGCTAGGGCTTTCGCGGTCCACTTGTGTTAGGGCTAGGGCTTCCGGGGGGATCGGGGGTTGGTGTTAGGGCCTAAAGCTTTTCGGGGGGGGCATTGGTTTGTTAAATTGAGGCCGTCTAAGGACCACTTGGTGCTAAGTCAGGCCGTATTCTAAGCGCACTTGGTGTTAAAGATAGGACGTCTAAGGCCAACTTGGTTGGTTATTGTGAGGCCTTCGGGGGCCATTTTGGAATTTAGGTTAAAAGCCTTCGGGGTGGGCCAACTTGGTGTTAGGTTTAAGGGGTGGCCTTTCTGGGGCCACTGTGGTTAAGGTTAGGCTTATTTCGGGGGGACACAACTTAAATTGTTATTGTAAATGGCGTCGGGGGCCGCTAGGCGTTAAGGGTAGCCTTCCGGGGGCCACTTTGGTGGTAGGTTAGGCCTTCCGGTGGCCACTTGGTGTTTAGGTTTAGGCCTTCGGTGTGCACTTGGTGTTAGGATAGGCCTTCTGTGGCCGCTTGTAATTAGGTTTTAGCCTTCGGGGGCCCCATGGTGTTCTGTTAGTCCATCGGGGCCACTGCTTCAGTTAGGCTTTCGGGGGGCCAGTTGGTGTTAGACTAGGCCTTCTGGTGCCACTTGGTGTTAGACTAGGCCTCTGGTGCCACTTGGGTGTTAGAATAGGGCTTCGGGATTCTTGGTGTTAGGAAGGTCTTCGGGGGTTCACTGGTGTTAGGATAGGTCTTCGGGGGCACTTTAGTGTTAGGTTTAGGGGTCTTCGGGGGGGCACATGGTGAGTTAGGCCTCGGGGGCCACATGGTGTTAGGTTAGGCCTCGGGGCCCTTGGTGTTAAGTTAGGGCTTTGGGGGCCACTTGGTGTTAGGTTAGGCCTTCGGGGGCTACTTGGTGTTAGGTTAGGCCTTCGGGGGCCACTTGGTGTTAGGTTTGGATTTGGGGGCCACTTGGTGTTTGGTTAGGCCTTCGGGGACCACGTGGTGTTAGGTTAGGCCTTCGGTGGCCACGTGGTGTTAGGTTAGGCCTTCGGTGGCCACTTGGTTTTCGGTTAGGCCTTCGGTGGCCACTTGGTGTTGGTTTGGCTTGCGGTTCGGCCTTCGGTGACCACATGGTGTTAGGTTAAACCTTGAGTGGCCACTTGTGTTAGGTTATGCCTTCAGGGTTACTAGGTGTTAGGTTAGGCCTTCGGGGCCACTTGTGTTAGGTTAGGCCTGCGGGGGCCACTTGATGTAAGGTTAGGCATTCGGGGCCACTTGGTGTTATGTTAGGCCTGCGGGAGCCACTTTTTGTTAGGATAGGCCTTTGGAGGACCCTTGGTGTTAGGTTAGGCCTTGCGGGATCACTTGATAGGTTATGCCCGCGGGTTCCCATTTGATGTTAGGTTAGGCCCTCGGGGTCCATTAGATGTTAGGTTAGGCCTCGGGGTCCATTTTGATGTTTGGTAGGCCCTCGGGTTCATTTGATGTTAGGTTAAGGCCCTCGGGACCACTTGCGTTATGTTAGGCCCTGGGCCCCGGTGTTGCATCTTGAGTTAAGTTAGGGGCTTTAGGGGCTTCTTGGGCTAATTAGGATTAAGGATGGACGCTTGGGGGTACTTTGGTTTTGTGTTAGGCCGTCAGCTCCATCTTGGGTTAGGTTAGGCCGTCGGCTGCCATTTCGGGGTTTGGGTTATTCAGTCGGCGGCATTTCTGGGTTATTTAGGCCGTCGGTGGCCATTTGGGTTAGGTTGGCCGGGCGGCCATTCTGGGTTAGGTTAGGCCGACGGCGGCATATGGGTTAGTAGCGTTCGGGGTCGGCTTGCAGTTATTAAATAGGCCTTGGTGTCCACTTAGTGTTAGTTTAGCCTTGGGGCCCATTGTGTTTAGGTTTGGGCTTCGGGGGGCCACTTTGTTAGGCTGGGAGTGTTCGGGGGCCACTGGTTTAGGCTAGGCTTCGGGGGCCACTTGGTGTATGCTAGCTTCGGGGGCCGCTTGGTGTTGGCTAGGCCTTCGGGGGCCGCTTGGTGTAGGCTAGGTCTTCGGGGGCCACTTTGGTGTTAGCTAGTCTTTCGGGGGCCTTGGTTTACCATGGCCACCGAAGGCCTAACCTAACACCAAATGGCCACGAATGACCTAACATAACCCAGTGGCCTTCGAAGGGCTAACCTAACAAGTGATCCCCGAAGGCCTAGCCTAACACCAAGCGACCCACGAATGCCTAGCCTGACACCAAGTGGCCCTCGAAGGCCTAACCTAACACAAAGTGACCCTCGAAGGCCTAACCTAACACCAAGTGGCCACCGGAGGCCTAACCTAACACCAAGTGGCCACCGGAGGCCTAACCTAACGTCAAGTGGCCCCCGAAGGCCTACCCTAACACCAAGTGGCACCGAAGGCCTAACCTAACACCAAGTGGCCCCCGAAGGCCTAACCAAACACATAGTGGCCCCCGAAGGCCTATCCTAACCCCAAGCGCCCCCCCCGAAGGCCTAACCTAACATCAAGTGGTCCCCGAAGGCCCAACTGAACACCAAGTGGCCCTCGAAGACTAACTGAACACTAAGTGGCCACCGAAGGCCTAACCTAATACCAAGTAGCCCCCGAAAGCCTAACCTAATACCAAGTAACCACTGAAGGCCTAACCTAACACCAAATGGCCACCGAAGGCCTAACCTAACACCAAGTGGGCTCCGAAGGACTAACCTACACGCAAGTAAGCCCCGCCTGAAGGACTAGCCCCTAACAAAAGTGGACCTACCTAACGCCCAGTGGCCCCCGAGCCTACCCTAACAGCAAGAGGCCCCCGAAGGCATAACCTAACACGAAGTGGCCCCCGAAGGCCTAACCTATCACAAAGTGCCCCCCGAAGGCCTACTTAACATCGAGCAAGTGGGCTTCGGAAGCTAAACCATAACCCAAGTGGGGCCCGGGGGAAGGCCTAACCGAAAACCCAGGCGGCCGAAGGCCTAACCTAAAACCCAGTTGCCCCCGGAAAGCCTAACTCAAAACACCCAAGTGCCCCGCGCGAAATTCCTAATATAACAACACAATGGGTCCCGAAGGCCTAACCTTAACACCAAGTGGCCTCCGAAGGCCTAACCTAACACCAATTGGCCCCAAGACCTAACCTAACACCAATTGGCCCCCAAGACCTAACGTAGCACCAAGGGTTCCCAAAGGCACTAACTTAACACCAAGTGCTCCCGAACACCTAACCTATCACAAAGTGGCCCCCGAAGGCCTAACCTAACTCCAAGAGACCTCAGAAGACCTAACATAAACACCAAGTGGCCCCCGAAAGGCGTCACTTACCTAAGAGGCCCTGAGAGCCTAACGAACCACCAAATGGCAGGCCGACGACTTAAACAATTACCCAAACGGTGGTCCTGACAGGGTCTAACATAACCCAAAGTGGACCCCGAGGGCCTAACCTAACACCAAGTTGCCCCCGAAGGATTAACCTGAAAACAAGTGACCCCCGATGGCCTAACATAACACCAAGTGCCCCCAAAGGCTAACCTAACACCAAGTGCCCCTGATGGCCTAACCTAACACCAAGTGCCCCCGAAGGCCTAACCTAACACCAAGATGCCCCTGAAGGCCTAACCTAACACCAAGTGCCCCCGAAGGCCTAACCTAACACCAAGTGCCCCCGAAGGCCTAACCTAACACCAAGATGCCCCCGAAGGCCTAACTTAACACCAAGTGGCCCGCAAGGCCGAACCTAACACCAAATGGCCCTCGATGGCCTAACCTAACACCAAGTGGCCTCGGAAGGCCTAACCTAACACCAAGTGGCCCCCAAACCTTAACTTTTCACCAAGGGGCCGCAAAGGCCTAACCTAACACCAAGTGCCTCGAAGACCGAAACTAACACAATCTGACCCCCGAAGGCCTAACCTAACACCAAGTGGCCACCGAAGGCCTAACCTAACAACAAGTGGCCTCCAAAGACCTATCTTAACACCAAGTGCCCCCCGAGGGCCTAACCTAACCTAAGAGGCCCCAGTGGGCGTAAAGAAAACCAAATGGCCGTAGACGCATAACCAAACCCAAAATGGCCGCCGACTGCCTAACCTAACCCAAAATGGCCGCCGTCATCGTTATACACCCAAAGCAGTTCTACAGCGTCTAACATAACCCAAAGTGGACCCCGAGGGCCTAATCTAACACTAAGTGGCCCCCGAAGGCCTAACCTGAAATCAAGTGGCTCCCGAAGGCCTAACCTAACACCAAGTGGCCCTCGAAGGCCTAACCTTACAAGTGGCCCCCTAAGGCCTAACGTAACACCAAGTGGCCCCCGAATGCCTAGCCTGACACCAATAAGCCCCCAATGCCCTAGCCTAACACCAAGTGGCCCCCGAAGGCGTAACCTAACACCAAGTGGCCCCCGAAGGCGTAACCTAACACCAAGTGGCCCCCGAATGTGTAACGTGACACCATGACTCCCCAAAAAGGCGTAACCTAACACAAAGTGTCCCCCGAAGGCCTAACAACACCAAGTGGCCCCAAAGGCATAACCTAACAACAAGTTCGGGTGCCACTTGGTGTTAGGTTAGGCCTCGGGGGCCACTTGTTAGGATGGCCTTCGGGTTGCCACTTGGGTTAGGTTAGGGTCTTCGGTGCACATTGGTGTTAGGTTAGGGCTTCGTGCCACTTGTTAGGTTAGGCCTTCGTAGCCATTTCTTAAGTTAATGCCTTCGGGGGTCACTTGGTGTTTTTAGGTATGCTTACGGGGATCACCTTGGTTGTTAGGGTTAGGCCCGTTTGGGTTTAGGGTTAGGCCTTTCGTGTTAGGTTAGGCCTTCGGTGGCCACTGGTGTTCGGTTAGGCCTTCGGGGGCCGCCTGGTGTTAGGTTAGGTTCTTCTGGGGGCCACTTGTTTGAGTTAGGCCTTGGGACCAATTGGTGTTAGGCTTAGCCTTCAGGGCCACTTGGTGTTAGGTCAGGCCTTTCGAGCCCCACTTTCGTGTTAAGTTAGCCCTTCGGGCCACTTGTTGTTAGGTTAGGCCTTCGGGGGCCACTTGGTGTTACGTTAGGACCCTAGGGGGCCACTTATGTGTTAGGTTTTAGCCTTCGGGGACCATTTGGTGTTATGCCTAGGTTCTTAGGGGGGCGGCTTTTGTTTTAGGTAGGGCTTGGGGGCCCACTTCGGTGTTTTAGTTAGGCCTTCGGGACCGCTTGGTGTTACGCTAGGCCTTCGTAGGCCATTTCGTGTTTGGTTAGGCCTTCGGGCGCCAATTGTTGTTAGGTTAGGCCTTTGGGGCCACTTGTTGTTAGGTTAGTGGCCCCCAAGGCCTAACCTAATACCAAGTGGCCCCGAAGGCCTAATGTAACATCAAGTCGGACCCGAAGGCCTAACCTAACACCAAGTGGCCCCCGAAGGCCTAACCTAACACCAAGTGGGCCCCCGAAGGCTAAGCCTCACACCAATTGGCCCCAAGGCCTAACCTAACACCAAGTGGCCCGGAAGGCCTAGCCTAACATTAAGTGGCCCCCCCGAAAGCCTAACCTAACATCAAGTGGACCCCTAAAGCCTAACCTAACACCAAGTGGCCCCCGAACACCTAACCTAACACCAAGTGGCCCCCGAAGGCCGAACCTTACACCAAGTGGCCCCCGAACACCTAACCTAACACCAAGTGGCCCCCGAACACCTAACCTAACACCAAGTGGCCACCAAAGGTCTAACAAAACACCAAGTGGCCCCAAAGGCCTAACCAAATACCAATTGGCCACCGAAGGCCTAACCTTTCACCAAGTGACTTCCAAAGGTCTAACTTAACACCAAGTGGCCCTCGAAGGCTAAACCTAAGACCAAGTGGCCACCGAAGGACTATCCTAACAACAAGTGGCCCCCAAATGCTTACCTTAACACCAAGTGGCCCCCGAAGGCGTAACCTAACACCAAGTGGCCCCCGAAGGCGTAACCTAACACCAAGTGGCCACCGAAGGCGTAACGTAACACCAAGTGGCCCCCGAATGTGTAACGTGACACCATGACTCCCCAAAAAGGCGTAACCTAACACAAAGTGTCCCCCGAAGGCCTAACAACACCAAGTGGCCCCAAAGGCATAACCTAACAACAAGTTCGGGTGCCACTTGGTGTTAGGTTAGGCCTTCGGGGGCCACTTGTTAGGATATGCCTTCGGGTGCCACTTGGTGTTAGGTTAGGTCTTCGGTGGCACATGGTGTTAGGTTAGGGCTTCGGGGCCACTTGTTAGGTTAGGCCTTCGGAGCCACTTGTTAAGTTAGGCCTTCGGAGGTCACTTGGTGTTAGGTTTTGCTTACGGGGATCACTTGGTGTTAGGTTAGGCCTTCGGTGTTAGGTTAGGCCTTCGGGGGCCACTTGGTGTTCGGTTAGGCCTTCGGGGGCCGCTTGGTGTTAGGTTAGGTCTTCGGGGGCCACTTGTTTGGTTAGGCCTTGGGACCAATTGGTGTTAGGCTTAGCCTTCAGGGCCACTTGGTGTTAGGTCAGGCCTTCGAGCCCCACTTCGTGTTAAGTTAGCCCTTCGGGGCCACTTGTTGTTAGGTTAGGCCTTCGGGGGCCACTTGGTGTTACGTTAGACCTAGGGGGCCACTTAGTGTTAGGTTTAGCCTTCGGGGACCATTTGGTGTTAGGCTAGGTCTTAGGGGGCCGCTTTTTGTTAGGTTAGGGCTTGGGGGCCACTCGGTGTTTAGTTAGGCCTTCGGGACCGCTTGGTGTTACGCTAGGCCTTCGTAGGCCATTTGGTGTTTGGTTAGGCCTTCGGGGGCCAATTGTTGTTAGGTTAGGCCTTTGGGGCCACTTGTTGTTAGGTTAGGCCTTCAGGGGCCACCTGGTGTTAGATTAGGCCACCGGGGGCCACTTGATGTTAGGTTAGGCCTTCGGAGACCACTTGTTATGTTAGGCCTTCGGGGGCCACTTGGTGTTATGTTATGCCCTCGGGGTCCGCTTATGGTTATCTTAGACCCTGTAGGACTGCTTTGGGTACATTAGGCCGTCGGCTGCCATTTTGGGTTAGGCTAAGCCGTCGGCGGCGATTTTGAGTTTGTTTAGGCCGCCTGCGGCCATTTGGTTTTCGTTAGGCTCTGGAGGCCCTCTTAGGTTAGGTTGGGACTTCTGGGGCCACTTGGTGTTAAGTTAGGCCTTCGGTGGCCACTTGGTGTTAAGTTAGGCCTTCGGTGGCCACTTGGTGTTAAGTTAGGCCTTCGGTGGCCACTTGGTGTTAAGTTAGGGCTTCGGTGGCCACTTGGTGTTAAGTTAGGCCTTCTGTGGCCACTTGGTGTTAGGTTAGGCCTTCGGTGGCCACTTGGTGTTAGTTTAGGTCTTCGGGGGCACTTGGTGTTAAGTTAGGCTTTTGGGGCCCCTTGGTGCTATGTTAGGTCTTGGAGGGCCACTTGATGTTAGGTTTAGTCTTTGGGGGCCACTTGGTGTTAGGTTAGGCCTTCGGGGGCCACTTGGTGTTAGGTTAAGCCTTCGGGGGCTACTTAGTGTTAGGTTAGGCCTTCGGGGGCCACTTGGTGTTGGGTTAGGCCTTCGGGGGCCGCTTGGTTATAGGTTAGGCCTTCGGGGGCCGCTTGTTTTTAGGTTAGGCCTTCGGGGCCCACTTGGTGTAAGGTAAGGACTTCGGGGGCCACTTGGTGATAGGTTATACTTTCGGGGCCATTTGATATTAGGTTAGGGCTTCTGGGGCCACTTGGTGTTAGGTTAGGCCCTCGGGGTCCACTTTGGGTTATCTTAGGTCCTCTGGGACTGCTTTGGGTATGTTAGGCCCTCGGGGGCCACTTGCGTTAGGTTAGGCCCTATGGACGCCACTTAGGATAGGTTAGGCCCTCGTGTGCGACTTGTGTTAGGTTAGGCCTTCTGGGGCCAATTGGATTAGATTATACGCTTGTGGACTACTTTGGGTTATGTTAGGCTGTTGGCGGCCATTTTTTATTAGGTTAGGCCGCCGGCGGCCATTTGGTTTTCGTTAGGCCCTCGGGGGCCTCTTGGGTTCGGTTAGGCCTTCGGGGGCACTTGTTGTTAGGATAGGTCAATTTAGGTTAGGTTAAAATATATATACAGTCAATATGCCCATTTCACCAATAAATGTTTAAGATGGTCAACTAGTTTCTACAGCCAAGCTGTCATTCTCAAGACCAGATATTGACTGATCAGTCAATATCTGGTCTTGAGAATGACAGCTTGGCTGTAGAAACTAGTTGACCATCTTAAACATTTATTGGTGAAATGGGCATATTGACTGTATATATATTTTAATATTGTATCACCAAGAAGATCAATTGTGTACTAAATAGGTTAGGTTAGGTTAAGAGAGGTTAGGTTAGGTTAATTGAGGTTAGGTTGGGTTAGTTGAGGTTAGGTTATGCGAGGTTATGTTAGGTTTAGTGTGGTTAGATCGGATTATGTTATGTGAGGTTATGTTGGAATGTTTTATGTGAGGTTAAGTTAGGTAAAATTAGGTTACATTAAGTGAGGTTTGGTTGGGTTCAGTGGAGTTAGTTTAAGTTATGTTTGGTGAGATTAGATTATGTTAGGTTATATGAGTTTAGCTTAGGTTGAGTTATGTTATGTTAAAGTGAGATTAGGTTAAGTTTAGTGTGGTAAGGTTAAGTCAGGTTAGGTTAATTGAGGTAAGGTTAAGACAGGTTAAGTTATGTTTAGTGATGTTAGGTTAGGTTAAGTGCAGTTATATTAGGTTATGTTGAATGTGGTTAGGTTTAAGTGAGGTTAGATTAGGTTATGTGAGGTTAAGTTAAATGAGTTAGGTTAAGTGAGGTTAGGTTATGTTAAGTGAGGTTAGGTTAGGTTCATTCAGGTTAGGTTTTGTGAGGTTATGTTGGTATGAGTGTGGTTAGGATAGGATAAGTTATGTTTAGTGATGTTATGTTAGGTTAAGTGCTGTTATATTAGGTTAGGTTAAGTGAGATTATGTTAGGTTTAGTGAGGTTAGTTCAGATTAGGTTATGTGAGGTTATGTTGGGATGTGTTATGTTAAGTTAAATTAGGTGCATTGAGGTTAGTTCAGGTTAGGTTACGTGAGGTTATGTTGATGTGAGTGAGTTTAGGTTAATTTAAGTTAAGTGAGGTTAGTTTAGGTTATGTTAAGTGAAGTTAGGTTACATTAACTGAGGTTTGGTTAGATTCACTGAAGTTAGGTTTGGTGAGGTTAGATTATGAGTTTAGGCTAGGTAGAGTTTAGTTATATTAAGTTAAATGAGGTTAAGTTAGGTTAAATGAGGTAAGGTTAAGTCAGGTTAGGTTTAGTGATGTTAGGTTAATTGAGGATGGGTTAAGTGTTGTTAAGTGAGGTTAGGTTAGGTTTAGAGAGGTTGAATCAGGTAAGGTTATTTGAGGTAAGGTGGGATGAGTGAGTATAGGTTCGATTAAGTGATGTTAGGTTAGGTTAATTGGTGTTAGGTTAGGTCAAGTGTGGTTAGATTAGGTTAGCTTAAGTGAAATTAGGTTAGGTTAAGTTTGGTAGGTTTTGTTTGGTTAGGTTTATTTCGGTTAGATTGGTTTTGCGATTTTTTTTGGTCAGTTCGGTTAAGTTACAGTGGGAAAGATATTTTTGTGTGTGTGCGCCCGCACTCGCATGTATTCACATATATGTTGTGTTAATATTTGCGTATGCCTGTGTGGGCGTGCGTGTTTGATAGAAATAAAAAACCATATGTCTTGCACTGTCATCTACTCTGTTAACCTTCAACTTCTAATGCTCCTGCAAACTCCTATCAATAGACTTGAAGGTTGTTCATTGAGGTTGGCATCTATTCAGATACTACAACTATTCTGCGTACATGACAGCAGCTCTAGCACTATTACCTTGTGCTGCACCATATATTATATTACGATGTGAGGTTAGGAAGTGGTTTTTACAGAATCGTGGGTGCTCATGTTTGGTCAGAAAAACATAAAATAGTAGTAAACACAAATTTATTAAAACAGTTAGAAAACAAAAAATGAACTCGCCATATGGGAAAAAATCTACATACAGAAGAACAAGGGAAGAATTATGGATTTTGAAATACCCGGAGAAAGGAACGTCATTAGTAAATTCATTGGACCAGAAGCAGAGAGATCAGGAATCATGAATCAGATCCAACAACATGAGAAAATTCAGTCTGTAATCGCTGATGATGGGGCTAAGAAGCTTTGAAACATATGTTCGACAAAAACAACTCTAAGAGGTAGAATGAACAGACAAAATGTTCTAATTATTAAACAAACCTCTTAATGTTACTTCCTATTATATTTTAAAATAATGTCAAGTTTTTCTGCATTCCATTATCTCTTATTCTGTGCTGATACATGACCATGCTAATGGAACCATAGTTCATCTATGAAAATATTAAATATGGGTCATTTGTCATTATTAACACTATTCAGCAACTGACTTACGCTATCATATGGCTGCAACTTATGCTTCTGTCTATCTATCTATAGTAATTCTGCCTGAGGGCAGGTCTTTCACTACAATGATAGCATTTTCATGCTATGATTTGCAGCTTTACTAGGGAATTGTAGGTGTGATAGCTTCCTGTTGCTTTCCACACCAGTGAAGGAAGATGATGATAAGGATGATGATGGCCGGATGATTTTCGGGGACTGTTGGGCCCTAAGCTTCCTAACATTTGTCTTACAGGTGAGGAAAAATCCCAAGAAAACCTCAATATTAAAGTGTTTGAAATTATAAATTCCTGTCTTTCGAAAACCTTGCGTGATGGAGAAAAACCGATATCATATTTGAATTCAGGAGAAAAAATACTATCACAATGACACATTTTTCTTTCTGAGACAAAAAAAAGTTTATTTTTTGTTACTCAGTGTAATTTTTCTTGACAGTTAAAACCTAACAAAAACCTCATTGAGTTCAAAGTTTATAATTGTACTAGTAAAGCCCTGTAACATATCGAGTTGTATTTGTGTTGCAGGTGAAACTGGTGGAGCTTGTGAGCGAGTTGTCATATGTTACAATACATCACATACAGAGTGACTCAAAGTTCCAGGACCATGTGATACAGGGTGTGCTGTTTCTGTTGCTTAGAGATGAAGATGCAAGAGTGCGTCAGGCTGCAGCTAAAGCTATTGTCAGGTTTGTACTTTATTAGCCATTCTTGTTTAATTAAATGTTTCCGATCCGATTGAGGGTCTTTCCACTTTTCAGCGGTTGCCCTTTTACCAGCCGGCTGCTGACCCTTCACATCCACATGTGTCAATCACAGAGGTAGATGATCAACAGCCAGTGTAGGGGTGACATGTGGTTAGCATGTCGAGTTCCCCAGCCGTTATAGCTGGTTCCTCAACATGGAGCCGCTACTTATTGTAGCTACCCAATTGCCTCACGATGCTGGGTGGGCACCGGTCCCATACTGGCCGAACTACCATGAGAAAATTTCTTCCCCCATGGAGACTCGAACCAGCGCAAGTCCCGTAGCTCTGCGCCAAGGCTTCCTACCTTAACTGCTCGGCTACGGCGTGGGACAGCTACTTTTCCACTGCTGTAAATATTATTTCCCAGTGGTTTAGTGAATACAGTTTTCGTAATTAATTAAAACATTATGTCTACTCATTCTTACCTCTTGTAGGCTTGTTGTGCCATGGAGTTTAGTTTTATTTAGTTTAATATTGTGGATGTAAATATTTTGTTGCAGAATTGTAGGAAAGTTGTTCTTTGTGTTGGATGAGCCACATCAGGATGCTGCGACCGTGAAGGGGGCAAGTTATAGTGAAGAGCTGTTGAGTGAAGTGGTGGTGTCCAATGTGGGAGGTGGCTCCCACTCTCTATTGCAACAAACCAACATCAACTGTCTGCCAGCACCGTTCAACATGTCTTCACCTCATGACAAACACACAGCTGCAGCATTGTCCAGGATGGTGAACCTTCTGTCACAGTCACTGCTTATGTCTGCCAGCAAGTACCTTACAGTGAGTACCTTATGTCACTGATGTTTGTGTGGAACATAATGCCATCAAGCAAGTAATGTTTGTAAGAATGAAATAAATCGTGATTATTTCTTACCTCATACTTCTATGTTCCTTTAAACACAGCACTGCAGTATCAGCGACTCCTTGTCACCATCATCAGCTGTTTTCAAGATTGTCAATTTTTTCTTTTGTTGATAATTATCCAAACTGCCATCTGATGTTCTTTTTAAGGAATTATTTCTAAACTGCCATCTGGTGTTCTTTTTAATGAATCATTTTCTAAACTGCAATCTGTTGTATTTTTGAAGCTCGGTTCGTCTGGAATTTCGAAGTTCATGGTTCTAGTATGGTTTTTTGAATATATATATTTTCCCAAACTGTTAAATCTAAAGGTTTAGATAGATGTTTCAAAAGTTTTGCTTCTTTTTCAATCCTATGATGCTCTAATAAACTATGTGCTGCTATAGCTGATTTTTCAATTTCTCCATTCTTTATGTTTCTGAAGTATTCTTTTTTACGAGTTTCCAAATTCCTTTTTGTTTTTCCTATATATATCCTGTTGCAATCTTTGCAATCAATTTGATACATTCCAGATTTTTTTGTTGTCTGGGGTGTTAACTTTAATATTAGTTAACAGAAGATTACCCAGGCTGAATTTGTTAATTGGAGCCAATGTTATATTAAATTTTCTGAAAATATTTTGAAACTTATTATCACAATTTATTTAATTCTTATGAATTGAACCTCATAATATTAAAAATTCCTAAATTTAATATATTAAAAAAAAAACCCTCAGGGGTCCTCATCTAGGGGATATGTGGATGGCGACCACAAGGTGCCCAAGCTGAGCAAAACATTTCTAAAACTTACTTGTGTTTTGCACTCTTTTAACTTTACTATCTACCTCTCTTGGTTAACTCTTGTTTTTTCGACTCCAACGCTATTAGGGCATCCGAGGGCTAGGGAGTCTTTCCTTTCTTCCATTTCTTCTTTCCTTTATTTTCTTTTCTTCTCCAGAAAAGCCTGACCAGAGGCTATAAGATGGCAGCCCCATCACTGGTCTTGCCTTCCTTTGACCAGCAACCAATCGAAGGGACTATTATTATGCTTTCAAGTCTTATATGAGAATTTCCCGGAAGGATCAAAATGCTGGAGGGAAAATTTTCTATAGGATCGTAACAGGCCTTGGCCTAATACTTGGAAGGAAGAAGAAGAAGAATATATAAAAAAAAGCAATATTTGACTTTATTATTTTTTTAGCTAAAATTTTATCACTCACCTCATATTTTTTCTTCCTTTTTTTAAACTAGTTTTGGAACTTTACACTTCAGTTCCATCTGCAGTATTTTTGTGACCGTTGTTCTGTAGTCTTCAAGAGCTGCCTTTTGCTCCTTCTGTTGGTAGACTGAAAAACCCTCAAAGCCAGGTTTTCCCCATGAATTTCAAAGTTTATTAATTTCTCCTTTTCATTTTTTTTAATGTAGATCTTTTTCCAAACAGTGAATTCTTTTGGTTTTTCTATTTGTTTTAATAATTTAGTCTTCTTTTCGATAAGATGTTTTTCGGACCATGCATGGGCAGCCATTGCAGATTTTTCTACTTTCCCTTCCTTGACTTTCATGAGATGTTCTTTGAAAACCAGAGTGAAAAGCATCTCAGGAATGTCAAGAAAGGGGAAGTAGAAAAATCTGCAGTGGCTGCCCTTGCATGGTCCGAAAAACATCTTATTGAAAAGAAGATTAAATTATTAAAACAAATAGAAAAACCAAAATGACTCACTGTTTGGGAAAAAAATTTACGTTCATTAAAAACAAAAAAGGAGAAATTAATGAACTTTGAAATTCCTGGGGAAAATTACCTGGTTTCAAGGTTTCTCAGTTTACCAACAGAGGGACGAAAAGCTGCTCTTCAAGACGACAGAACAACGGTCATGAAAATACTGAAGATGGAACTGAGGTGTAAAGTTCCAACACTAGGTTAAATTAAAAAAAAGAAGAAAAATGTGAGGTGAGTGATAAAATTCTACCTAAATGAATATACCTCAGTGTGAATTCCTAAAATAAGTAATATTTGACTTTTAACTTTTACAGGAATTAATCACTATGAGGTTTAATTTATGGTAAAATCAAATGTTTCTTACTCTCCTCATACAAATCTTCTAAGTAGATCGTGATTTCGAGACCATAACGGTCTCATGTTCAGTACTATTTTGGCGACTGATATTATGTCGATCGGAAGAAACTCTTCTTCTTCCCTTTGTTGGTGGACCAATGAGCCTCTGGATCAAGTCAGAATTTTCGGAAATTTCAGAGTTCATAAGTTTTCCTTTGTTTTTCTGAATGTGGATCTTTTCCCAAACTATGAGTTCCTTTTGTTTGTCTATTTGTTTAATTAGACTGGCTTTTGATTCAATTAAATGTTTTTCGGACCAAGCATGAGCAGCTACTGCTGACTTTTTCACTTCTCCATTTTTGACGTTTCTAAGATGTTCTTTCACCCTTGTTTTCAAATTTCTTTTTGTTTTTCCAATATAAATTTTGTCACAATCCCTGCATTTGATCTGATAAATTCCACCAACAGAGGGAAGAAGAAGAGTTTCTTCCAATCGACATAACATCAGTCGTCAAAATAGTACTGAAGATGAGACTGTTATGGTCTCTAAATCGCGATCATACTTAGAAATTTTGTATGAGGAGAGGTAAGAAACATTTGATTTTACCACAATATTTGACTACTTCACTTGTTTTGTGTAACAGAGGGGCATGTGATTAGTATTATTTTCTCACTTTATGCGCTGGATGGCAGGAGAAGGGCATATGGTAACAGCCATTTGGTCCTGGAAGCAGAAACACAGTGGCAAGGGACAGATGACATTGTAACATTCCAAAACATTATTTTGGACACTTACAATTATGTTCCCTGAGCAGCACAAATCTTCATATATAAAAATTCAGCCTGCATATGTTTGTGATTTATAGACTTCTAAAACGCTCAACAGATCTTCATGAAAATTTGTACAAACACATTTTCAATTTTAGCAAGTGTTTACCTGCTATCTGTATTTTAATTAGTTTGGTATTACCGAAACCAGTTCTTTCTAAATGGAAGTATATTGGTGAAATTATGATATTTCTATAAACATTAAAAAAAAATTAAGAATTAAATTAATGTTTTTATTACCTCACCTCATATCCTTTTTCTTCTATACTGCAGTTTCGGATAATTAAAACCAACAAAAATGAAAAAATTGGAGAAGAATATAAATCAGGAATATATAAGATCAAATGTCAAGATTGCGACAAAATCTATATAGGAAAAACAAAAAGAAATTTAAAAACTATATTGAAGGAACACCTTAGAAATGTAAAAAAGGGTGAAGTGGACAAGTCAGCTGTAGGAGCCCATGCTTGGTCTGAAAAACATTTAATTGATACAGAAGCTAGCCTAATCAAACAAACAGATAAACTAAAGGAATTCACAGTCTGGGAAAAAATCCACATCCAAAAAAACAAGAAAGACAAACTCATGAATTTTGAAACTCCCGCAAATTTTGACCTGATCCAGAGGTTCATCGGTCCACCGATAGAAGTAAGAAGGAAACCGCCAAGAAACGACATAACACCGGTCGACCAGAGGCTACTGACGATGGAGATAAGCTCCGAAACTACAGTATAGAAGAAAAAGGATATGAGGTGAGGTAATAAAAACATTAATTTAATTTTTAAATTAAACCTCATAGTGTTCTTTCCCTGTGAAAGTTAAATACTGTAATTAAAAATTTTAAACTTAGCAGTAATGAAATAGAATTTATTCAAAATTACAATGGGAAGTAATAAACTTCTGAAATACCTCAACAACCAGAACAAATTAATAGCCTTCCAGTGGATACCCTCACACATCAGAATAGTTGGCAATGAAATAGCTGATGGACTTGCCAAAAAAGGTACCAAAATACAGATAACAACCCACCCCAAATCAAACCTCCGCAGAAAGATAGAAGAAATTAAGAAAGTATTCCAAATGGAAAACCTGAAAGAAAACATTGCAACAGCCAGAGGGAAATCATGGGAAAAAATTGATGAGCTATACACAGAAGTGAAATATAAAGGCCGCAAGGAAGCAGTAGCAAAATTCAGACTGATGTCAGGACACGACTGCCTGGCTCACCATCTCCACAGAATATACGTTTTACAATCAGACAGATGTGTGATATGCAAAGATCCGGACCTGTTCATGGACAAACACCACCTTCTAGTCTGTCCAACTTTAAATCCAACTGCACAACACAGTACCTTGTTTGCTTGTACTGGGAAGCCAGAGAGAAAATGACTTAAGCATTAAGGATCGCATGTTTGGACGCATTAGACAGTAAAATGCCTTCTCTGCTGAGCAAGTTGTATGCTAATACGATTTTGCTTACTCAGAAATCTGTTCATGCGATAATAATTGGTTAAATTTGTAAGCTACCTGCGGAGGTAGCTTAAATGAGCAACTCAAATTAAAATCCCGACGGGAACCGATGGTAATCGATGTACTTTGCTGCTTTATCCAACATTTATCCAAGATGTCGGACCTTGAAGACTTCGATCATGTTTTCGGTATACACGGAGAAGAGGAATTTGATAGAGTCTACCAAAGAATTCAACTGGAAGAACAGGAGAATCGGCGTAATATTGCATGTCGCAGACGTGTTTGTATACGGTATTATTTGCGGGATGCAAGCATAAATGCATTCCTCTATAGCAGACGAAAATAACGGAGTGGTTTTATCGCTGAGAATTCTGGGTAATTCGTTGCCAATATTACGAAAACGTCGACTCTCATGCATGACCGATAAGTCGGCCGTTAATTCGTTCTCAGCAATTGCTCACGGTGAATCAGCTCACTAGTGATTGGAAGTAATTTGAGTAGAGAGTAATGTTCTAACATACGACTCTAAATTTCGCCAATAGAAAAGAACAACAATGGGAAGTAACACTGATTAATATAATTTTCAATTTATAATTGAGTTGGATACAATTTTTTTACATCTCACCTCATAAAGGTGCATGTTTTCACAAATCCTGACCCCAACGGGACTTGAACCCTCGACCCTCCGGCTTGTAGCTCAGTGCCTTAACCACTATGTTACGGCGTACCCCCGATAATGATGATGGCCAAATGATTTTTGGGGACCGTTGGTTTCAGTTGGAGTTGGAGTTTGACTGATGATGAAGGCAAAGGCCTTTGAAACTGGTATCGTGAAAACATGGAACTTTATGAGGTGAGATGTAAAATATTTTTATCCAACTCAATTATAAAATGAAATAGAAATATATCATTTTTACAAAATTACACACTTAATTACAGACTGAAGCAGACATGATGATACATGCAGTACTTTTCTCACAATTTTAATAAATCAGTAGAATTATGTATGTAGATATTTGTAAGTGTTGATAGAGATTATGATGTACATTACAGCTGGGTTGCTGTGAGGCACTGGCTCTTCTGTCTGCACGATACTACACAACTGTGTATCCCAGATCTTGGAATATAAACGTATCAAGTAGTAAGAAACATGGCAAGCGAACCTCCAGGTAAGTTATGTTTATTTTATCAAGTTAAAGATATGTTTTAAAGGCAAAACATGAATTGGAAACTTTACACCTCACATCATAAAAATCAGACACTATCTTCTAGATGTCCACCGCTGTGTCATGCAGGGGCCCGGGTTTGATTCCCGGTCAGGACAGGCTCCTGGGTAAGGTTTTTTTAGGGATTTTTTCTCACCTGTAAGGCAAATGTCAGGAAGCTTAGGGCCCAACGGTCCCCAAAAATCATTTGGCCATCATCATTATCGTTATCATTATCCTTCACCAGTGTGGAAAGCAACGGGAAGCTAACACACCTATAATTCCCTAGTAAAGCTGCAAAGCATAGCATGAAAATGCCCTCAGGCAGAATTACTGTGGATGATTCGGAGACCTTAATCCCATCTTCAACTAAATTCTTACTTGTGGTTGTGAAAATACTGAAGATGGAGTAGGAATAATTCCGAAACTGGTCTTAAAAGAAAAAAAAAATATATATATATATATATATATGAGGTGAGGTGATGAAAAAATGTTAATGCTAACTTCTTACTTAATTAGTAATAGAGTTAGAATTTAACATCTCATCTCATAATTACAGATTTCTCGATGACTAGTTTCAATACTTCTGTGTACCATCTTCAGCTCCATATAACTGTTGAATTGGTGGTTAGTGATCCTATAGGTTGCTTCCTGTTCCCTCTGTTGGCTGACTGATGAACTTCCAAGTAAAATATTTTTTCCCAGAAATTTCAAAATTTATGATTTTCCTTTTATTTTTGTGGATGCGAATTTACTCCGAAATTGTGAGTTCCTTAGACTTATCTGTTTCAATAATTTGGCCTTTGCTTTAATTCTATGTGAGACCTTAAGTTCAAATCCAAGTTTGGGCATACATTTTTCTCTTAAAAAATTAATCTATGTATATATTTTACATCAAGTGTAGAATATTATTAACCGAGTGGCAGATGCCTTGGCGTATATCTATGGGACTTCTGCTGATTCAAGTCTCTATGGGGGAGAAATTTTCTCATGGAATCTCAGCCAGTATGGAACCGGTGCTCATCCTGCATTGTGAGGAATTAGGATAGCTACAATAAGTAGCAGTTCCAATTTGAGACAACCAGCTATAATAACTGTCAGCTATAATTGTCCCTCCTACACTGGCTGAATATTAGTCTACCTCTGTGATTAACACATGTGGATGTGAGGCCAGCAGCTGGATGGTAGGGCAAGGGCCTTCCAGGCTTGTCGTGCTATAGAGTAGTAGTTGTAGTGGAATGTTATACTGTATTTGCTGTTTGGAAGGACGTAACTCAAAATTGACTGTTTCTGAGATACAGGATTTTGTCATTTTGATGACTGAGGAAAACCAAATTATTAGCTTTATGTACTATACTTCAAGTTTTTGGAATGTATGTTTATAAGAGTTATTGAAATGAAAATTAAACTTTCATACAATACAGATAGATCATCGGTTGATTAATGTCTTTGACATTGTCCGATTCCTAATAGTCAATTTTGTCAGTTCATCCAATCTACTGGTTGTAGATGTTTCTCCTTCATGTATACATATATTCCCTGACTCCAGGAGGTTTTAGGTCTTCCTCTGCTTCATATTCCCTCAGGCTTCCATTCCAAAACAGATTTTGATAGTCAATCCTCTTCCATTCGCTGGACATGTCCGTACCATCTTAATTGCTGAGTTTTAATATAATCTAAAATAGTGTCTTCAATCTTCATTTTCTCCCTTATAACTGAGTTCTTAATTTTTTTCTCTTCTTGAAATTCTTGCTGCCCTTCGTATAAAATCCATTTCCGTTGCCAAAAGATATTTATTTGTTTTGTTGTTAATGGCCAAAGTTCTGCTCCATAAGTAATGATGATTAACAATTGTATGATATATATTCATTTTATTTTTATTCTTTCGTACAATATATCTTTTAAATTAGGGAAATACTGTGAAATTTCAAGTAATGTCCTAAACTCCTTTGTTGAAGTGTTGAAGCTGTGGATGACAACAAGTGCAATTCAGGGCTGCTGACAACTGCTCTTTCTGTGCTGACGGCATCTCCTGTATCACTCGATCTCAGCTGTCAGCAGTGGTTGATACAGCTGTCAGGCAACCTGTTATCAGGTAAATACAGTATTTTGTGCAGTTTAAGTGCATGTCAATAGTTTATCCTTTCTTATTTTACACTGTATTTTTTGTAATATTCATAATAATTTAAACTATACTTGTATTCTGTTTTTGCTGACATGTAAGTGGTCTTTTTTTTTGAAAATAGATCTAAAAACAGGATGCTTCTTATATTCCACTGAAGTACATAAAATGGATGAATACTAAGAGTGATGAGGATAGAATAGAATTTAAATAAGCACAAGCTATGATATTTATAATTACTAATATGTTTCCAGGACTTGCAATGCAGTATGTATACTTGGCCGACTACAGTACTGCTGCGGATGATGCTCCCAAGCAGCTGTGGGCAGTCCTCAAGGATAAACAGGTGTGTAGTATTACACTCTTCATTTTCAAAGTTAAAAAAGATGTGTATATTTTTATTTATGTTAGTAATCATTTCAATAATCAACTAAAATAAATAACTGAAAATATAGTAAAACATTAGGCACAGCAAGAGAATTCCGATAAATGTTATATAGTTGGAGAGGAAAGTTTATATTTTCTTCAGAAATTAGCTGAATGAAAGCACAACTGAAGAAATATTGTTTCACTCATTAGTTTGCAGATTTTTTTTTTCAGTGTTTTTGTTGAAGAGTATAATATATCTAGCTGTGGCCCTTAAACATCCACTAAGAACATTTTTCATAATTATCTCATTTTTAGTTATATTTAATGGTTTCCTAGCTTTTAGGATGAATTTATTACTGACAACAAAAAAATCACTAATGATTTCACTTAACCACAGTTTCTTATCTCAGTTCACTGTATCACTGTCACAACACAACTGACTGACTCCAACCCTCGCAAACAGTTATATATAAGCGATGGCAGGAAAGTTCTCGGCGTCAGTCAAGATTCTTCTAGTATAGAAGTTTCTGGCATCGAACTTTCCTGACATGGAGAGTAGATGCATACAGAACCTTCTGCCATGGAGGTCCAGATGCATATTGAAATTTCTGTGCAGGTCTTTCCACTTGCAAGCCATCAACTTCAATTTTTCCAACCACTAATCAATGTAAGATCCCTACTTCCGCCTTCTCCCACACAATTCAAATGCTACTATTACAATGCATCACAATAAATGGTTTATACTGCAAAGTATGTAGACTGTAGAAAGTTTTTTTTACTTCTCCTGAAAAATAAACTTTTTTTGACAAGGGTTGTTTTTATAAAAAACGCTCATAGCTTATTATAATATTTTCAGTCTGATCATCTTACCTCAATATTAATATTGATTTGTTCTTGGACATGTTTCAAAATAATTATGTGTTATCGTCAGCTTGTTCAGACTGGTTTGATTTATGTTGCATTATGTTGCACACCCTGGATGTCAATGTCAGCTTCATCTTGCGGTGGCCAAAGAACCTGCAAACAAAGTCACGCTCCAAAATTCATAACTCTGTTTTAGTTCTTCTGAATATAGATTTTTTCCCAAATAGTCAGCTGTTTTGTATTTTCTAACTGTTTTAATAATTTAGTGTCCGAATTTATATTATGTTTTTCAGACCAAACATGAGCAGCAACAAAAATTAAAAAAACTGATAAAAATAAAAAAAATCAGGAATATATGAAATTGAATGCATGGGTTGTGAGAAGATATATATAGGAAAAACAAAAAGAAACCTAAAAATCAGAACTAAAGAACACATAAGAAATATTAAAAATTGGGAAATAGAAAAATCTGCAGTTGCATGAAAATAAACGGAAGATGAATGAAAAATTAATTCGAAACCAATGGTCTTAAATCAAATAAATTTGAAATTGTATGAGGTGAGTTATTAAAAATATGTTCTCCACTCAATATTAATAAAAACAGAGTTATGAATTTATGGAGCGTGACCTTGTTTGGAGGTTCTTTGGTCAACCACAAGATGGAGCTGACATTGACATCCAGGGTGTGCAACATAATGCAACATAAATCAAACCAGTCTGGACAAGCTGACCTTAAAACAGAATTTTTTGAAACATGTTCAAGAACAAATCAACATTAATATTGAGGTAAGATGATCAGACTGAAAATAATATAATCAAAATAACCTCAAAATATCACTTCCTAAAATTAAATATTAATTACAACCTCATAGCTTATGTTAATAATATGGGGATTGCATTTATAAAGTAACAATACTGTTGTGTTACAGTTGTCATCATGTGCTGAGCTGCTGTTACTCCATGTCATCCGTATTCTCAACATCTTTGTGCACATTCTAGATGAGGTCTCTCCATCTGTTCCCACACTGAAACCTTCCCTCCCTTCTCTACCTTCTGCACCATCACTCTCCCCAATGAAGCGCAAACCAGGCACAACTCCAGCAGCAGATCCAGGCCGCACCAAGGGCATGTCCCCTGTCAAAACCTCGTCAGGTATTTGATTGTTTTCATATTATTCGTTTTTAAACATCTTAATGATGATCAAATTATATTTGAAAACAAAAATATACGCCTAGACTGGGGTTTGAACCCAGGACCTTTGATTCTCTATGTCAATGCTCTATCCAAGTGAGCTACCTAGACCTCCAATCTAAACACATATTTTTCTTTTCTACATAGTTAAATGGATTGATCATATGGATGGAATGAGTAAGGAGAGATATCCATTGTTAGCAAGAAATTATCAAGCAAGAGGAAGACGTGATGTTGGAAGACCTAGAAGACGTTGGGCTGATGCGTTATGAAGTCGGAACGGGCAATTGCCTAATCCCTGGAGTGATGGTGATGACATAGTTTAATTCCCTAACCACAAATGCTACGAGCCGTTGCTACGATTTTTGCAAATGGCAGCTCCTTTGTTAAGAAGACTTTCTATTGGAATTTAAACATTACTTATAAAGCCAGTAGTGCTTCTT
Organism: Diploptera punctata; assembly: GCA_030220185.1. Taxonomy (NCBI): domain Eukaryota; kingdom Metazoa; phylum Arthropoda; class Insecta; order Blattodea; family Blaberidae; genus Diploptera; species Diploptera punctata. The sequence continues at coordinate 542,739 of JASPKZ010004590.1, read as the reverse complement.
TCAATGTTCATATTATTCATTTTTAAACAAATAGTATGAACATTAAAAGAAGCACTACTGGCTTTATAAGTAATGTTTAAATTCCAATAAAGTGTTCTTAACAAAGGAGCTGCCATTTGCAAAAATCATAGCAACGGCTTGTAGCATTTGGGGTTAGGGAATTAACTATCTAGAAAAGTAAAATACGCATTTAGATTGGAGGCCTAGGTAGCTCACTTGGATAGGAAATTGACATAGAGAGTCAAAGGTCCTGGGTTAAAACCTCAGTCTAGGCATATATTTTTGTATTTGAAGAGGAAAATTTTCAATTAAAATTCATCGGAGAACATATTGTTTAAACAACTCACCTCATAGGATTCATGCTTCCATGATATCGCGATTTCAAACATAATCATGTTCATCGTCAGCCATAACTCCGACTGATGAAATTCTTCGGCCGTCAACTATTCTATTGTCGCCATCTTCAGTGCTGCCATCTATGGTTGAATTTATGAACTTCGAAATCAATGTAATTTCGTTAGGGATATCAAAATTCATTGATCTATTTTTGTTTTTCTAAATGTATATTTTTTCCCAAACTGTCAATTCCAAAGGTTTCTCTACTTGTTTTAAAAGTTTAGCTTCTCTTCCAATTTTATGATGTTCTAATAAACTATGTGCAGCAATTGCAGATTTTTCAATTTCACAATTTTTAATATTTCTGAAATGTTCTTTTGTCCGAATTTCCAAATTCCTTTTTGTTTTTCCTATATAAACTTTATTGCAATCTTCACAATTTATTTGATAAATTCCAGATTTCTTACTGTCTGGAACATTGACTTTTTTATTGGTACTTAGAAGATTACCCAGACTAAATTTATTTATTGGTGCCAAAGAAATGTTGTATTTGTCAAAAATTTTTTGAAATTTCCTATGCATTTCAGGATGGTAAGTAATTTTCTTGTATTTTTTCTTTTCTTTGCAATTTTGTAGAGTAGTATATTCATTAAGTCTTTTATTGTGTTTGAATTTCTTCAACTTATTTATAATTAATTCTTTATCAAAACCATTTAATCTAGCAGTGTTTAAAATATGTTTAAACTCTTTATTGAAATTTTCTTCGTTTAATGGTACATTTGTCAATCTGTAAATTAAGCTATTGAATATTGCATGCTTATGAGCAATGTGATTGAAGCCTGATGATTTAATGTAATTATCTGTATGAGTTCCTTTTCTAAATATATCAAATTCAATTTTCAGAGTTTGATCATTCCTAATTATACATAAATCCAAAAAAGGAATTTTGTTTTCTTTTTCTAATTCAACGGTAAACTTTACTGATTCATCCTGAAGGTTCAATAATTTAAGAGCATCTTCAATATCTTTAGAATTTATTATTGCAAAAATATCATCCACATATCTGTACCAAGTCTTAAACATCCACGGGTATGCTTTAGTGATTTGACACTCTACAAAATTGCAAAGAAAAGAAAAAATACAAGAAAATTACTTACCATCCTGAAATGCATAGGAAATTTCAAAACATTTTTGACAAATACAACATTTCTTTGGCACCAATAAATAAATTTAGTCTGGGTAATCTTCTAAGTTCCAATAAAAAAGTCAATGTTCCAGACAGTAAGAAATCTGGAATTTATCAAATAAATTGTGAAGATTGCAATAAAGTTTATATAGGAAAAACAAAAAGGAATTTGGAAATTCGGACAAAAGAACATTTCAGAAATATTAAAAATTGTGAAATTGAAAAATCTGCAATTGTTGCACATAGTTTATTAGAACATCATAAAATTGGAAGAGAAGCTAAACTTTTAAAACAAGTAGAGAAACCTTTGGAATTGACAGTTTGGGAAAAAATATACATTCAGAAAAACAAAAATAGATCAATGAATTTTGATATCCCTAACGAAATTACATTGATTTCGAAGTTCATAAATTCAACCATAGATGGCAGCACTGAAGATGGCGACAATAGAATAGTTGACGGCCGAAGAATTTCATCAGTCGGAGTTATGGCTGACGATGAACATGATTATGTTTGAAATCGCGATATCATGGAAGCATGAATCCTATGAGGTGAGTTGTTTAAACAATATGTTCTCCGATGAATTTTAATGATTATACCTCATAATGTTTACTTCCCAACATTAATTAAATATAGGAAAATTTTCGCCTAGACCGAGACTCGAACCCAGGACCTTTGGCTTGCCGGGCCAAATGCTCTACCAACTGAGCTACCAAGGCGAGTTACGATCTAGACGCAAATTTTTCTCTTATATACATTGTAATTCCCTCTCGCCAAATGCTTTTTGAAACCATTGCTTCTATCTTTGAAAATGGCGGCTTCTTAGTTAAGAAGACATTTATTGGGAATTTAACTGATCTGATTTACAGATTCCCTCGACAGTAATAGATTTTAAATAAAGATTGTATGTTATTAATGAGTTGTCACCTCATATTTCTTGTAAATATGAGGTGAGTCAAAATAACCAACTCAATAATAATTATAAGAAACCTGATAGTGTTATTTCCTACATATCGATGCTGAGCAATGAAAATCTTGTAACTCCATTTTGGTAAATTTTACATGAGAAACAATTAACTGTTTTAAGTAATTATGAAAATTGATACAGCGATAGTTCCCACATATTTTACTACAGAATACATGTCAAGTTATTAATAAATTTGAAGTCCGTGTTCTCAGATGGGTTATGCATCACATTTATTTAACTTTTATAGGAATTAATCACTATGAGGTTTAATTTATGGTGAAATTAAATGTTTCTTACCTCTCCTCATATATATTTTCCAAGTTGATCGCGATTTCGAGACTATAACTGTCTCATCATCAGAACTTTGTTGGCGACTGGTGTTATGTCGATCGGAAGAACCTCTTCTTCTTCCCTCTGTTCGTGGACCGATGAACCTCTGGATCAGGTCAAAATTTGCGGAAATTTCGAAGTTCATAAGTTTTCTTTTGTTTTTCTGAATGTAGATCTTTTCCCAAACCGTGAGTTCCTTTTGTTTGTCTATTTGTTTAATTAGACTGGCTTTTGATTCAATTAAATGTTTTTCGGACGAAGCATGAGCAGCTACTGCTGACTTTTCCACTTCTCCATTTTTGATGTTTCTAAGATGTTCTTTCACCCTTGTTTTCAAATTTCTTTTCGTTTTTCCAATATAAATTTTGTCACAATCACTGCATTTGATCTTATAAATTCCTGATTTGTTTTCGTTTTCAATTTTTTCATCCTTAATAGGATAATTAAAACCAATAAAAATGAAAAAAATTGAAAACGAAAACAAATCAGGAATTTATTAGATCAAATGCAGTGATTGTGACAAAATTTATATTAGAAAAGCGAAAAGAAATTTGAAAACAAGGGTGAAAGAACATCTTAGAAACATAAAAAATGGAGAAGTGGAAAAGTCAGCAGTAGCTGCTCATGCTTGGTCCGAAAAACATTTAATTGAATCAAAAGCCAGTCTAATTAAACAAATAGACAAACAATAGGAACTCACGGTTTGGGAAAAAATCGACATTCAGAAAAACAAATGAAAACTTATGAACTTCGAAATTCTTGCAAATTTTAACCTGATCCAGAGGTTCATCGGTCCACCAACAGAGGGAAAAAGAAGCGGTTCTTCCGATCGACATAACACCAGTCGCCAACAAAGTTCTGATGATGAGACAGTTATAGTCTCAAAATCGCGATCAACTTAGAAAATATAGATGAGCAGAGGTAAGAAACATTTAATTTCACCATATGCATCACATATTTCTGTGCTGGCTACTGGAGTTATATGGTTTTCAATGACTGATGGAGTTAAGAGGTTTTCATTGCCTACTGACGATATATTAAATAAAGATTGTTTATATTACAATTATAAATTTTACATTTTGTTAATTATGTTATAATAATCCTTAAGCGACAATATTCTAGTTTTAAACAATATATCAATCCACAAAATTGAATACCAAAAATTATATTGTTGTAATATTTATTTTGAGGATTTGATTTAAACATGTGGTCCTCTAATGTTTTATTTTAGGAAGTAATATTTTGAGGTTCTTTTAATTATATTGTTTTGAGCCTGTTTATCTTATCTCAATATTAATGTTGATTTGTTCTTGAACATGTTTCGATTAGCTTTTAATCATCCTCAGCATCTTGGCCAAGAAGAACAAATCAACATTAATATTGAGGTAAGATATAACAGTAAGAATCAAATGAATCATGAATTCTTCTTACCTCATACTTCTATGTTTTTTTAAACACAGCACCACAGTATCAGCTGTTTTCACGACTGTCAATTTTTTCTTTTGCCGATAATTATCCAAACTGCCATCTGGTGTACTTTTGAAGGAGTAATTTTCTAAACTGCCATCTGGTGTATTTTTGAAGAACTTTGTAATCAAGCTTGGTTCGTCCGGAATCTCGAAGTTCGTGGTTCTAGTATGGTTTTTTTTAATATACATTTTTTCCCAAACTGTTAATTCCAAAGGTTTAGATAGATGTTTCAAAAGTTTTGGTTCTTTTTTAATTCTATGATTCTCTAATAAACTATGTGCTGCTAAAGCTAATTTTTCAATTTCTCTATTTTTTATGTTTCTAAAGTGTTCATTTTTTACGAGTTTCTAAGTTCCTTTTTGTTTTTCCTACATATACTTTATTGCAATCTTTGCAATTAATTTGATAAATTCCAGATTTTTTGTTGTCTGGGGTGTTAACTTTATTATTAGTTAACAGAAGATTACCCAGGCTGAATTTGTTAATCGGAGGCAATGTTATATTATATTGATTACAAAGTTCTTCAAAAATACACCAGATGGCGGTTTGGGCAATTACCGGAAAAGAAAAAAATTGACAGTCGTGAAAACAGCTGATGATGGAGATACTGCGGTGCTCTGTAAAAAAACATAGATGTATGAGGTAAGAAGAATTCACGATTAATTTGATTCTTACTAATTAAACCTCATAATGTTAAAATTCCCAAATTTATTATATTAAAATAAAAAAAAAAGATATAACAGACTCAAAATAATTTAATGTGGTCCTCTATTAAAAAAATTACAATAGGAAGTAACATTATGAGGTTCTTCTTAATAAATAATGCGAACCCGGAGTCATCGTACCTTGGAACTTGTTATATTATATTATATTATATTTGAACATGTTTTGATATGCCATCATCAGCTTCAATTTTATGTTGTCAGCCCTGGATGTCGGCCTCCACTCCATCTTTTGGCTGACCAAAGAACTGGTAAATGAAATCTTTTTTCCTGGGAATTCCAAAATTCATAATCCTGTTTTAGTTCTTCAGGATGTAGATCTTCTCCCAAATGGTGAGTTTTTCTGTATTTTCCAACTGTTTTAATAATTTGGTGTTTACATTGATTTTGTCCACTGATGTGGTCTCGAGGTAGCATGCTGCCTTGTCACGCAGGGGGCCCAGGTTCGATTTCTGGTCAGGACAGGCTCCTGGGTGAGGTTTTTTGGGGTTTTTCCTCACCTGTAAGACAAATGTCAGGAAGCTTACGGCCCAACAGTCCCCAAAATCATCCGGTCATCATCATCCTTATCATTATCATCCTTCACTGGTGTGGAAAGCAACGGGAAGCTATCACACCTATAATTCTCTAGTAAAGCTACAAGGCATAGCATGAAAATGCTATGATTGCAGTGAAAGACCTGCCCTTGGGCAGAATTACTATGGATGGATGGACATTGATTTTATGCTTTTCCGACCAAATGCGAGCAGCTACTGCATATTTTTCTACTTCTCCATTTTTTATTTTTCTAATGTGTTCTCTCATTTAATGGTCAAGTTTCTCTTTGCATTTTCTGTGTATATCTTGACACAATCAGAACATTTTATCAGGTACATTCCTGATATTTTTCCATCATCAATCTTTTCATTTTTATTAGTTTTTTTTATTTCCCATATTTAACTATGAATAGTGCCCTCAGGGGTCCTCATCTAGGGGATATGTGGATGGCGACCACAAGGTGCCCAAGCTGTGCAAAACATTTCTTCCACTTACTTGTGTTTTGCACTCTTTTAACTTTACTATCTAACCTCTCTTGGTTAACTCTTGTTTTTTCGACCCCGATGCTATTAGGGCATCCGAGGACTAGGGAGTCCTTCCTTTCTTCCATTTCTTCTTTCCTTTATTTTCTTTTCTTCTCCAGAAAAGCCTGACCAGAGGCTATAAGATGGCAGCCCCATCACTGGTCTTGCCTTCCTTTGGCCAGGCAACCAATTGAAGGGACTATTATTATGCTTTCAAGTCTTATATGAGAATTTCCCATAAGGGACAATTTTCTATAGGATCGTAACAGGCCTTGGCCTAATACTTGAAAGGAAGAAGAAGAAGAACTATGAATAGTTTATGGTGAAATTAAACCTCATAGTGATTAATTCCTATAAAAGTTAAATACGAATAGTTTATTTAGGCTGTAATCATTTTTTGATGTTAATTTGATATTAAATTTGTCAGAAATTTTTTGGAATTTATTGTGTGCTATGGATGATACGTGAATTTCTTGTACAAAATAAAAAGAAATATAGGATATTCACTTATTTCCTGTTCAAAATGAAATTAAATCCAGGAAATTCATGTAGCATCCATGGGCACACAATAAATTCCAAATGATTTTTGGGAGTCGACATGTAGGGCCGACATCATAAAATTCAATAGTGTGGAAAAGTTGACGATGGTATGCACGGCATATCAAAACATGTTCAAATAAAACATAAGTTATGAGAAAGATGACTCTGGATTCACCTTATTTATTTATGTGGTCCTCTATTTTTTAGTATTATGGAGATATGTAATTCAGAATTTAGAATAAATACAATTAGTGAGTTCTCAAAATGTGCGTATTTGTGTGTCTAATGTCAGTCCACCATAATTTCTGCATTGAGATTCTGTATATTTTGACAATATTCCGATTGAGGGTCTTTCCACTTTTCAGCGGTTGCCCTTTTACCAGCCGGCTGCTGGCCCTTCACATCTACATGTGTCAATCACAGAGGTAGATGATCAACAGCCAGTGTAGGGGTGACATGTGGTTAGCATGTCGAGTCCCCCAGCCGTTATAGCTGGTTCCTCAACCTGGAGCCGCTACTTATTGTAGCTACCCAATTGCCTCACGATGCTGGGTGGGCACCGGTCCCATACTGGCCGAAATACCATGAGAAAATTTCTTCCCCCATGGAGACTCGAATCAGCGCAAGTCCCGTAGCTCTGCGCCAAGGCTTCCTACCTTAACCGCTCGGCTACGGCGCGGGACTATATTTTGACAATATGCCTACTTTAAAGCATTGCTTTACCTGACCTTATTACATAGTATTACATATAACTTATTTGGGAGTACAGGTTAGGTGTGTTGTGATATTGAACTGGACAACTTGTCATGTTATAGATAAAGAGGAGAAGAGCTCTGAAGATAAGAAGATGACCAGCAGTGCCAGAGGTGCTACGGTGGGCACATTCTCAAACATACCACATTATATGCGCATATATGACATTGTCAAGAATGCATACACCAACTATAAGGTATGAAGTTATGTAGGTAGGAAATAACACTATGAGGTTTATTAAATTAATATTAAGAAGCTAAAGCTGTTACTATGATTGAAATAAGTATATTAAAGTACACAACTAAATTATTGTAATCAAATGGTAAAGAGAAAAATTTATGCCTGAACCGGAAATCGAACCCCGAACCTTCAGCTTTCCGTGCTGATGCTCTTAACCATTGAGCTAATCCAGGCTTCCTTCCCATCCAAAATTTTTCTCTTTACCATTTGATTACAATAATTTAGTTGTGTACTTTAATATACTTATTTCAATCATAGTAACAGCTTTAGCTTCTTAATATTAATTTAATAAATAATGCTATAGATATGTGGAGTCCCTTCACGTCTTCTTCAGGTAGAAGCCATTCATTGTGTATTTGTGAATGATGATTCATTGCATTTGAATGTGGGACCAAGACAGTAAGGTAAAGGAAGGATTTATGCTTGGATGGGAAGGAGGCCTGGATTAGCTCAATGGTTAAGAGCATCAGCACGGAAAGTTGAAGGTTCGGGGTTCGATTCCCGGTTCAGGCATAAATTTTTCTCTTCACCATTTGACTATGAGGTTTATTTTAATTTTGTTTAGTTGTTTCATGACTCACCTCAGTTGTGAACATGAACAGCATTGAGAATGTCACAAATACAGTGTTGAAATCTAGATATGCAAGGGAGTTAAGAAGTATGAGGTGAGTCAAGAAACAACTAAACAAAATTATAAGGTATGAACTTTTAACCAGTATATAATGTGAGTTCCTCTTTGAATTGAAGAGTATTTAGCAGAAATTATTTTGTCAAATTAAACAAGGTCAAAGATAAATATAATCTTGTAGAAGAATGATAAGTTGGCAGTCCAGTACCAAATTAATTAAAATAAAACATTCCATTGAAATTCATCGGAGAACATTTTTTTGACAACTCACCTCTTACATTTCTTGTTTTTGTCGGACAAACTGCAGCGTGTCCATAATATGTGTATCAGATTCATATTTAATGTTCGAAAATACGATCACATTTCTCCATTATTCCACGAATTGTCATGGCTACATCTAAAAGAGAGAAGAAAATCGCACTGTCTAATTCTCTTATTTAAGATCCTACATACCTCGATTCCCAATTATTTATCATCCTGTTTCCAGTATCTATCCTCAAACCATAACTTAAACACAAGATCACAACATAGTCTCTTACTTAATATACCGCAACATAGGACATCACATCACTCCATGTCATATACCATCTTCACTTCTCGCAACTGGAATTCCCTACCACAAGAAATAAGGGGCTGCCGGACATTGGCATCTTTTAAAAGAAATCTAAATTTATATTTGCTCTAAACTCGACTTCATTATTATCCAGTGTAAGATATATATATATTAATTGGTGTTTCCCGTATAATGTATCACGTTTATATTATTATTATTATTATCGTATCATTATTGTTATTACCCTATAAAATGTTGTTTGTACATGACATTTACATTGCTACATTTATTGTATCTTTAACTGTTTATAATTAGTATAGTGTATATCTATATTTATCGAATATTTATTTGTAATTAATATTTAATTTTAGGAAGTTATATTTTGAGGTTATTTTAATTATATTATTTTTGGTCTGGACATCTTACCTCAGTATTAATGCTGATTTGTTCTTGGACATGTTTCAAAACAATTCTGTTTTATCGTCAGCTTTCCCAGTCTGGGAAAGCTGACGATAAAACAGAATTGTTTTGAAACATGTCCAAGAACAAATCAACATTAATACTGAGGTAAGATGTCCAGACCAAAAATAATATATTTATTTGTATTTGTGCTGGTTGAGTGGAAGAGAGGGCCTTATGGCCTTAACTCTGCCAGAATAAATAAAGTATTATTATTATTATTATTATTATTATTATTATTATTATTATTATTATTATTATTATACTGCAGTTTCAAATGTAATTACATCCATCTTCAGTCATAACTCCAACTCTGAGTGGATAACTCTGAGTTAAGAGTTATGGCTGAAGATGCATGTGATTACGTTTGAAACTGCAGTATTGTGAAAAACATGAAATTTATGAGGTGAGTTGTCAAAAAAATGTTCTCCGATGAATTTCAATGATTATACCTCATAATGTTTACTTCTACTCCTTCTTCTTCTTGTAAGGATTAAACTTTTTGGTTCATTCCGGCTCCAAGTATTACAGCTGCTGTGCCCATCTCATAATGTTTACTTCCTACATTAATTTAATATAAAACATTCCATGTCCGTCGTGCTGGCTCAGGTGGTAGCAAGGTTGCTTCCTGACTATGGGACCAGGTTCAATACCTGAGAAGGTTAAAAATTTTAATTTTTAAATTAATTTAATTCTAAAATTTTTTGCCTTGGGGCCAAGAGAGGTGATGGTGTACAATTTTTATTAGCTAGATTGTGCACCAGATTCTAATATTAAATTGCAACCCTCTCTGCAGTATATATGTTGAAAGGCATGTGTTACTATTCATAGCGATTTGTCCTTTGGATGGAAAGTTAAGCTTGGCAGCCCCCATGGTGCTTTTTGACAGAAGTAGTTTACATGCTGGCACTGGGTTTCACCTTCTCCTTTCTCTTCTTCAACATACTTCAGACAACACACTTTACACTACACAAACACATGAACATATGTATTCATTCTACACTCCTCTCTGTACACAACGCAAGAATACATCATCTACATAAAGTATTGTGAACCGAGAAGAGTGTTGCATTACTGCCGTAAAATAAGATCCGGGCCGCGAGTACCAAAAATATTCCGTAAGCATGACCACAATACTTACTTACTTACTCACTGGTACTATCGAACCCATAGGTTCATGGCCGCGCGGACATAAGCTCTCCATACATCCCTATCCTGAGCTAATCCTTTCCAATCATTCCCTGTATAATCTACTTCCCTCAAATCATAGTTAATGTCATTCTCCCACCTCATTCTTGGTCTACCAACTGGGCGTTTTCCCTACTTTCATTCTGGCATGGGTTCCCTGAAGTAGTCCCCGCCCGGAGAACCGAATGGGGGACTATTTGACCTCCGGATAATTTTACCCCAGTTGAACCCTCTTCTTCTTCTTCGTCACGCTCTACGACTTCCAGTGGAATGTCTTGGCCTTCTCAACCAGTTTACGCCACTTCTTCCTATCTTGTGCAGTGGATTTCAAATCAAAAATCCCCATTTCTCTCAAATCTTCAATTACGTCATCTTCCCATCGATCCTTGGGTCTTCCCCTTAGTCTTGTTCCTTGTGCCTTCCAATTCAAAATATCATTCGGCAATCATGACCACAATATAGATCGAATTAACAAATCCGCAACACGACTAAATTTAGATTCAATGGTCGAAAAGTCCTCTGGTTGGTCGCTGGGATTTTTATGTCCAGAAAGAATTTGTAGAACACCTTGGTAACTATAACTAAGTAACACCTTGGTAACTATAACTAAGTAACACCTTGGTAACTATAACTAAGTTTTATTACGAATACTACACTATTAAGATTAGAAACAATTTCACGTGTTTGATTGGAATACTCGGATTCTTTACAACGAGGGACCACGAGGCATTCAAAGCGTCGGTCCACAAGCAAGCTGTCATCGTAGACGGCTTAGTTAGCAACAAGCAAGATATTTAACCTCCAACAAAATACAACCATAGCCCTATATGGACTACAACACAATGAGTGAGGTATTCAACCTCCAATAATCAAAACGATACCATCGCCCACAATGGCCCAGCTAACACTGAGAGCGAGTCACATGAGGACATGCTAGACCTGGACACAGCACCGACAATGTTGCCAGCATGACAAGTGCTGCAGCAAGACAGTATGACCAACATAAAATGTCTGGTGCTGTACTCAAGTGCCTCCAAGTGGAGAGCAAGTAAACTACATCGGTAGTCGATGCAGATCACGCCAGATACGACTGAGCCAACCGACCCAGCTAACAGTTGCAAAGCAAGTCACAACAAAGAGTGTAGGATGAGTGTATGTTTGTGTAGTGTAAAGTGATAATTATGTTTGCTTTTTATATGTCAGTTTAAAAGGAAGTTGTTTAATATTTGAAGAGAAAAATTTTCGCCTAGACCGGGACTCGAACCCGGGACCCTTGGCTTTCCGGGCCAAGTGCTCTACCAACTGAGCTACTGGGGCGAGTTACGATCTAGACGCAAATTTTTCTCTTATGTACGTTGTAATTCCCTCGCGCCAAATGCTTGAAAATTTTTCTCTTCAAATATAATTTATCCTTCAATGAGAAGTGTTAAATTAATAATAAAAATCGTCAATAGAAGCCCTACTGGCTATAAAGTAGTGTTAAATTCCCAATAAATGTCTTCTTAACTAAGAAGCCGCCATTTGCAAAGATAGAAGCTATGGTTTCAAGCATTTGGCACGAGGGAATTACAACGTACATAAGAGAAAAATTTGCGTCTAGATCGTAACTCGCCCCAGTAGCTCAGTTGGTAGAGCACTTGGCCCAGAAAGCCAAGGGCCCCGGGTTCGAGTCCCGGTCTAGGCGAAAATTTTTCTCTTCAAATATAATTTATCCTTCAATGAGAAGTGTTAAATTAATAATAAAAATCGTCAAGTTGTTTAATGTTTTGCAGATAACATTGGACTCAATGGCGAGTGAGAAGTTTGTAAGCTTGCTGAGAGTGACACTAGAAACATTGTCTCAGCTGTTGGAGGTGGGAACACTACATGAGACAGGTCGTATAGCTGAGGAGATACTCTCCTACCTGAGGAGCACAGTTGTAGTAGAGCCAACTGCTACCATCAAATGTGTTCAACAGGTAATGCTTCAACATTTGGATACTTAAAATTGAAAATAAATTCTTTCCACCTCACCTCATATCCTGTATTCTAATTAGACCTGTTTCAAAAGCTCAGTGGTTTCATCTTCAGTAATTCCATGACTGATGTACTGTCGTCCAGGAGCATTGCTTCTTACTCCATCTGTTAGACTGATGAAGCTCCAAATCACATCAACCTCCCTGGGAATTTCAAAATTCATTAATTTTTATTTTTTTTTTTAATGTGGATTTTTTTCCCCAAACTTCGAACTCTTTTTCTATTTGTTTTTATTATACTATTTAATTTATGATAGTTGCTGGACCAATGAACCGCCAAATCAAATCAATTTCCCTGGTAATTTCAAAGTTCATTAATTTTTCTTTCTTGTTTTTTGAATGTGGGTTTTTTCTCAAACCATGAACTCTTTTGGTTTTCTATTTGTTTTATTGAACTACTGTATTTCATTTAATGTAGTTTAATAAAACAAATAGAAAAAAAAACAAAATAGCTCACGCTTTGGGAAAAAATCGACATTCAAAAAACAAGAAAGAAAAATTAATGAATTTTGAATTAAATTATTTTCAGTCTGATCATCTTACTTCAATATTGATGTTGATTTGTTTTTGGACATGTTTCAAAACAGTTCTGTTTTATCATCAGCTTGTCCAGACTGGTTTGATTTATGTTGCACACCCTGGATGTCGATGTGGATGAGGGTGTGTAACATAAATCTAACCAGTCTGGACAAGCTGACGATAAAACAGAATTGTTTTGAAACACGTCCAAGAACAAATCAACATTAATATTGAGGTAAGATTAGACTGAAAATAATTTAATTAAAATAACCTCAAAATATCACTTCCTAAAATTAAATATGAATTTTGAAATTCGTCAGGAAGTTGATTTGATTCAGAGATTCATTGGTCCACCAACAAAAGGAGTAAGAAGCAGTGTATCTGGACGACATAACATTTGGTTGTGGAATTATTGAAGATGAAACCACCAAGGTTTCGAAATCGGTCTAATTAGAAGATGGGATATGAGGTGAGGTGGAAAGAATTTATTTTGAATTATAACTCGTAGTGATATTTCCTATAACATTTTAATTACTTCAGCACTTACTAATAATCAGTTTTTAAAATCACCTTTTTTGATCCTAGAGATCTGATACACTGTGTATTTTGTTTACTTGTTTCTTGACTCACCTCATACTTCTTAACTCCCTTGCATATCTAGATTTCGTCACTGTATTTGTGACATTCTCAATGCTTATATATTAAATTTGGGAATTTTTAACATTATGAGGTTCAATTAATGATAATTAAATGAATCGTGATTTTTTTTTTTTTACCTCATACATCTATGTTCTTTAAACCCAGCACTGCAGTATCGGCGACACTTTGTCGTCATCGTCAACTGTTTTCACGACTGTCAATTTTTTCTCCTTTTTGCCGGTAATTATCTAGACTGCCATCTGGTGTTCTTTTGAAGGAATTCCTCTTCAAACTGCCATCTGGTGTTACTTTGAATGAATCATTTCCTAAACTGCCATCTGTTGTATTTTTGAAGAACTTTGTAATCAAGCTTGGTTCTTCCGGAATCTCAAAGTTCATAGTTCTAGTATGGTTTTTTTGAATATATATTTTTTCCCAAACTGTTAAATCCAAAGGTTTAGATAGATGTTTTAAAAGTTTTGCTTCTTTTTCAATCCTATGATGCTCTAATAAACTATGTGCTGCTATAGCTGATTTTTCAATTTCTCCATTCTTCATGTTTCTGAAGTGCTCTTTTTTACGATTCAATTTGGAAACTCGTAAAAAAGAGCACTTCAGAAACATGAAGAATGGAGAAATTGAAAAATCAGCTATAGCAGCACATAGTTTATTAGAGCATCATAGGATTGAAAAAGAAGCAAAACTTTTAAAACATCTATCAAAACCTTTGGATTTAACAGTTTGGGAAAAAATATATATTCAAAAAAACCATACTAGAACTATGAACTTTGAGATTCCGGAAGAACCAAGCTTGATTACAAAGTTCTTAAAAAATACAACAGATAGCAGTTTAGGAAATGATTCATTCAAAATAACACCAGATGGCAGTTTGAAGAGGAATTCCTTCAAAAGAACACCAGATGGCAGTCTAGATAATTACCGGCAAAAAGGAGAAAAAAATTGACAGTCGTGAAAACAGCTGACGATGACAACAAAGTGTCGCCGATACTGCAGTGCTGTGTTTAAAGAAACATAGATGTATGAGGTAAGAAAAAATCACGATTCATTTAATTATCATTCTCAATGCTGTTCACATTCACAAGTGAGTTGTGAACGTGAACAGCATTGAGAATGTCACAAATACAGTGACGAAATCTAGATATGCAAGGGAGTTAAGAAGTATGAGGTGAGTCAAGAAACAAGTAAACAAAATTAAAATAAACCTCATAGTGTTATTTCCTACCTACATAACGTAACACTGTGTAAGTTTTTCTTTGAATTGAACTGCTCATTTTGTTAACTGTGTGTTACAGTTATTGAAGAGTCTGTTCGGAACAAACATATCAGCACAGTGGGATGAATATGATGAGCAACCAACACCTCAGTCTGCAAGCTGTGCAAATTCCGATGGATTTTACAGTGCGTGTTTCCAGACTCCATATAGACAGTTCACAGACTTTGTCAGCTCATCCAATACCAGATCTCACAACAAAGACTATGTTCAGACGTAAGTTCATGCACATAGCAACATTCAAGAGATTTCAATAAAGGAAGGATTTCTGCTTGGATGGGAATGAAGCCTGAATTAGCTCAGTGGACAGAGCATTAGCACGGAAAGCTAAAGGTTTGAAGTTCGATTCCCGGTTCAGGCAAACATTTTTCTCTTTACCATTGATTTACAACTGTTACAATATTTGATGAATTATATTTATTTTTTAACTCATAATTTATTCTAATTCTCCATCGTCCATTCTTGCATATGGGTCCGTATATTTTGTGTGAAACTTAACCCTACTGATTGGCAGATTTTATTTCCATGGAGTTTCTCAGTTCTCAAGATTGAGATTTGCCTCTCCAGCCCGTAGTCACAGGCTTACTTCCTGAGCTATCTGGCCGATCTCAAATAATTATGGTTGGTATCTAATGTCGAGCACTTGATAATGAAATCATTCGCTCTCTTGCACTCCAATATTTAGCAGAAAGGCTGGTCTCTTCTACAAAAGCTGGACAACGGAGAAGATGGTTTATTTCCATATCTTCATTTAAATTGCAAAAAGGGCATTTAGGTGAATCTGTTATGCCAATTCATTTCTTTTTCCAAGGCTTCATGTTTGTATTGGAGTACAATAAACTAGTTGTAACCGTTTAGTAGTAGGCACCACATGTGGTGGTTACGTCACCCATAGAGAGAAAGTAGGTATAGGAAGGAAGGAGAAATGAACCCCTAGGCCTCGAGTACTCTAATACCATCAGGGTCGAAAGAAATAAGAGGTCAGTCAAGGGAGACTGGATAGAAAAGTTGAAAGAGGGAATTGGTGTGGGGAGGAGAAGTAATACCAATTCGGTCAAAAAAGAAAAACTCACCAAGCTGACCAGTGCTTGTTGGTGAGTAGCCCTTCCCTTTCGTTCATCATGCATAAGCATGATTACTAACAGCTGCACCACGAGAAGGCGAGGGATTGGACACTAGGTTACTGTCCAGGTCGGTTCCTTTAAGCCTTCGATGGAAGGAATTAAAGGGTCTCCTCTCTGTTAAAAACAGCCTCTTAAATAATTATAAGACTATACATAAAAATATGAGTGTCCGATATATTTGTAGCTTGTGCACATTATAGAGTAAGAACTACAGAAAACAAGAACTAGCTCTATATAAAAGTTAAAAATTGGAAAGCATTCAACCTTGAAGTATAAAAGAGCACTTATTTTAATATATTTTCAATTTTTGTATGACTTCAGTAGGCCATAATTCAGTTAATCTGGCTTTGGTACCTTAAAATTAACATTGAAACTTTTAATAGTGAGTGGAGAACATATTTTTAATGACTCGCCTCATACAATTTCAAATTTCTTTGATACCGGCAGTTTCAGACAATATCTTGTCCCTCTTCAGTCATGGCTTCCACTGATGAAATTCTCTGGTTGTTGATTTCTCTATGGACATCACCTCTTGTGCTGCCATCTATGGTTGGGATTATAAATTTTGAAATTAAATTTTTATCCACCGGAATATTGAAGTTCATATAAAGTAAAGTTAAATTCCCAATAAATGTCTTCTTAACTAAGAAGCTGCCATTTGCAAAGATAGAAGCAATGGTTTCAAAAGCATTTGGCGAGAGGGAATTACAACGTATATAAGAGAAAAATTTGCGTCTAGATCGTAACTCACCTCGGTAGCTCAGTTGGTAGAGCATTTGGCCCGGCAAGCCAAAGGTCCCGGGTTCGAGTCTCGGTCTAGGCGAAAAAAATTTTCTCTTCAGATATAATCATTTTTTTAATTATTTTGTTATGGTGCAGATGGATGAACAATCTGAGACGTAAGACAGAGAGGAAAATGTCATCATTCAAGGGGTTCAATAGAGGAGCTGATAAGACATCACTGGCTGCATATATCAGATTATTTGAACCTATGGTCATCAAGGCTCTGAAGGTGAGCACATGCAGTTACCTCATTATTTAAGTAAAATATAGCACACGGTAATTGAAGACATTATATAAAAATGTAGCATGGAAAAGTGTAATATCAAATTTCTTTTTTTTTTTGTCCAATGCTACCAGGTTGTCTTTTTATGACATTTCTGGCTTTCTTCCCTAGCATTGGCAGAATTGTAATCCATTTCTTAGGTTGGGGCACCTGGAATGCGGAGTTACATTACCCCGATGATATTATGGGTGATAAATAGAGATCCATGAAAGTGGTTTTATTTTTAGGGAAAATTTATTTTAAAATTTCATGATTTCGATGTTATTGCGAATTTGGTGGTGTTATTCTAAAAAAATGTAAATTTGAATTGACTTAGGCTTTCATGGCCGGAGTTACTACGATGATCTTGTAGAAGTGTTCCGGGCTGTTGGCCGTGGTCTTGAGGCTTGTAGTTCCCCAACGTTTCGCCAGAGACTGCGTCTGGCATCCCTTGATCCCTTGATCTTGAAGATTTTCGGGCTGTAGACCGTGGTCTTGAGACTTGAAGTTCCCTGACGTTTTGCCAGAGACTGCGTCTGGCATCCTCAAGGGTTGTCTTAAGACTGGCAATTTTGTCCACTGTCCTTCCTATTTATACCATACACCGCAATGTGTTTTCTGCACGGTCTGTTCCTTCGTAAGTTATATCTGCCTTCTGATTGGTCAACGGTAGGGACTTCCATTGCTCCAATGAGGTTGCTGTTTGATGGTCTAGTAGACTGTTCTTGTAGAGTATTGTTTAGTTATATTTGAAGAGAAAAATTTTCGCCTAGACCGGGACTCGAACCCGGGACCCTTGGCTTTCCAGGCCAAGTGCTCTACCAACTGAGCTACCGAGGTGAGTTACGATCTAGATGCAAATTTTTCTCTTATATACGTTATATTGTTTAGTTGTTTCTTCACTCACCTCATACTTCTTAACTTCCAAGCAGACTCGAGTTTCTTCACTTCATTTGTGGATTGTGACATTCTCAATGCTGTATTACGTTCACAACTTGTAGAGGATTGCATTCTGCATTTTTTAGAACAGTCTACTAGAGTTTATATATTAAATTTGGGAATTTTTAACATTATGAGGTTCAATTAATAATAATTAAATGGATTTAACAGTTTGGGAAAAAATATATATTCAAAAAAACCATACTAGAACTATGAACTTTGAGATTCCGGAAGAACCAAGCTTGATTACAAAGTTCTTCAAAAGTACAACAAATACCAGTTTAGGAAATGATTCATTCAAAATAACACCAGATGGCAGTTTAAAGAGGAATTCCTTCAAAAGAACACCAGATGGCAGTCTGGATAATTACTGGCAAAAAGGAGAAAAAAATTGACAGTCGTGAAAACAGCTGACGATGACGACAAAGTGTCGCCGATACTGCAGTGCTGTGTTTAAAAAAACATAGATGTATGAGGTAAGAAAAAATCACGATTCATTTAATTATTAGTCTACTAGAGAATCAAACAGCAACCTCATTGGAGCAATGGAAGTCCCTACTGCTGACCAATCAGAAGACAGATATAATTTACGAAAGAACGGATGCATATTAGAAATGAAAAACATGTCTAATCAAGAAAGAATACAAATTACAGAAAAACTAATTGAAGAATTCAAATTGAAAAAAATCAGAAAACACATTGCGGTGAACGGTATAAATAGGACAGACAGTGGACAAAATTGCCAGTCTCAAGACAAACTTTGAGGATGCTAGACACAGTCTCTGGCGAAACATCAGGGAACTTCAAGCCTTAAGACCACGGCCTACAGCCTGGAAATCTTCTTCAAGATCATCATAGCAACTCCAGCCGTGAAAACCTAAGTCAATGCACTATGAGGTTTATTTTAATTCTTATGAGTTAGGTATTTTGACTTGCCTCATATTTTTTTGATTTTCTTGCAGACTATAGTTTCGTACAATTAGGATGCATTGACAATGTTGCATAAATGTGATGAAACTATAGTCTGCAAGAAAATAAAAAAAAAATGAGGCGAGTCAAAATACCTAACTCATAAGAATTTTTTATGTTCGTATCGGAGCTCGGATGGTGTAACTTGTATCATACTGACAGAGTCAGAGATCCAGGGTGTTCAAGTCCAGATTCGAGCATTAATTTTTCTTTCTAAAATAAAAAAATACACATAACATGTTATGTAGAATTATTCCTGTAATGTTGGCAGCAATATACTGTGACCAGCGATGTGCAGCTGCAGTGCCGAGTGTTGTTATTACTGAGCCAGCTGGTGCAACTACGAGTGAACTACTGTTTGCTGGACTCAGACCAGATCTTCATTGGTTTTGTGCTCAAACAGTTTGAGTTCATTGAGGAAGGTCAGATCTTGTGAGTACATCACTATGTGCAGTAATCTGTAATATAGAAGTAAGCTTTTATCTTTCAAGACATCATGAAAATGCGTATGATGTGTTGCAGACAAGCAGAGGACCTTATTCCCAGAATATTCTACTTCCTAGTGCATCTGTCATATGAGAAACATCATTCCAAATGCATAATTGGAATTCCTAAGATAATCCAGCTGTGCGATGGACTGATGGCAAGTGGACAGTCACCTGTCTCTCATTGTAAGTTTCTACACAAACACAGAGAATATTAAGATTTAAATTAAAATTCTTTATGCCTCACCTCATATCCAGTCGTATAATTATACCAGTTTCAAAGCCTTGGCAGCTTCATCCTCAGTAATATCTTGTTGACTGATGTTATGTCGTTCAGGAGAACTACTTCTTACTCCCTCTGTGGTGAACTGATGAACATCTAGAACAAATTAAAATCCCCAGAAATTAAAAAAATTCATAAGTTTTTCTTTCTTGTTTTTTTTAATGTAAGTCCATATTAAAAAAAAATAATACCAGGGTAAGTATCCTTTTTTTATTATATACAACTTTCCTCATTAGAGGATTGCCTCAAGGACAAAATGATACAGACAATTAATTTTTTAAATTGATAAAATACATTTTGTAAATACATTAAAACATTTCAAATTGTTAATGTAGATCAATTTATAATTTACAAAAAATAGGTGCCAAATTTAATATGGAAATATCAATTAACAAAACTAAAATTATGGCATTTCATGGGAAGGACCCCATACAAACTAAAATCTGTCTCCAGAATAAAATTTTAGAGAGATCTAATCAATTTAAATATCTTGGATATTATCTCTCTATCTGGGATGAAAAGGATATCCCTGAAAAAGTTACTAGTTATAATAAAAGTTTAGGAATTATTAATCAAGTTATGAAACCATCCCTTGTACAAAAAAACACCAGATTACGTTTATATAACACTTTGGCTAGACCAGTGTTGACCTATGGTAGTGAAGCATGGACACTAAGAAAACAACATGAAAGCAGAATAACGGCTTGTGAAATGAGATTCATGCGCAGAACAGTTGGTTACACCAGATGGGATCGGAAAAGGAACACCGATATCTTAAAAGAATTGAAAGACTACGCCAATTTTGGAATATATTAAACAGTACCAACTAAATTGGAAACACCATCTTGAAAGAATGAGTTCAAATCGGATCCCCAAAGCTGTTTATAATTATATACCAAGAGGACGAAGATCACTGGGCCGTCCTATGAAACGCTGGAGGGAAAATTTTCTATAGGATCGTAACAGGCCTTGGCCTAATACTTGGAAGGAAGAAGAAGAAGAAGAAGATTTATTTTTAGAGGTCGAATAATAATGTGACGGTTTAAATTACTATAATTATTTATTTACTTGTAATAAAACAAGTAGATGAAGCATTGACTACATAGAATTTAATTTTGTAATTGTGGAGGATGTGTTCCTGGTACGCCCAATATAAAATTAAAAAAATATGTAAATATTAAATATAAAGATGATGATAAACACATTGTCAGTCATTGTTGAGATTATTTAATCTCCAGAAAAGTGTTGGAAATAAAAAAGATCATAAGATTATTGACCAAACAAAATAAAATTATCCAGCTCCAATGGATCCCCTCTCATTGCGGGGTACATGGAAATGAAATGGCGGATCTTTTAGCAAAAAAGGGTACCAAAATCTTACAGAAAACAAATCAATCCCTGCCCTATCATTCTGCAAAAATCATAATTAAAAGAAACTTCCAGAAAGAACTGATGGAGCACTTCAAATCACAAAGTAATGAGAAACCATGGGCAGCTATCTTGCAGAATAAAAACTTAATACTTGAACAACCAAGACATGAAGCAGTAGCAACATTCAGACTGTTAACAGGCCATGACTACCTGGCAACACACCTCCATAAAATTGGAATCTTCAACTCTCGAAATTGTATCCTGTGCCAAGACAATAACACTACCATGAACAAAGATCATCTTCGATGTTTTTATTATTAATTTCATACATCTCAATGATGGATAAATCATATTTAAAGAGAAAAATTATACACTCAGACCGGGACTTGAACCTGGGACCCTTGGTTTTCTAGTCCAAGTGCTCTACCATTTGAGCTACCTGAGCAAGTACAGATCTAAATGCAAATCTTTCTCTATATACGTTGTAATTCCCGCCCACCAAATGCTTTGAAGCCATTGCTTCTATCTTTGCAAAATGGCGGCTCCTATATTAAGAAGACATATTTGGGAATTATACATTACATTATAAATGCCAGTACGGCTTTTTTCGATGTTTTTATTATTAATTACATACATCTCAATGATGGATAAATCATATTTGAAGAGAAAAATTATACGCTCAGACCGGGACTTGAACCCGGGACCCTTGGTTTTCTAGTCCAAGTGTTCTACCATCTGAGCTACCTGAGCAAGTACCGATCTAAATGCAAATTTTTCTCCATGATTATTGGATCTCAGATTTCAGAAAAAAAAAAGGTGTTCTTATATTTGGATAAATGCAGTATGTGAAAGTAATAGAAGACAATGTGTACTGCTCACAGGTATCCCTGCATTGGTGCCAATAGTGGAGGATGTGTTCCTGGTACGCGGTAGTAGCAGCACCACCAGCTTTGACTTGAAGGAACTGGACACACAGCGAGAAGTTGTCATGTCCATGTTGTTGAGGCTTGTTGAATATCATCAGGTAACTTAACTTCTACAATGATAAATTATATTTGAAGAGAAAAATTTTCGCCTAGACCGAGACTCAAACCCGGGTCCCTTGGCTTTCCGGGCCAAGTGCTCTACCAACTGAGCTACCAAGGTGAGTTACGATCTAGATGCAAATTCTTCTCTTATATACGTTGTAATTCCCTATTGCCAAATGCTTTTGAAACCATTGCTTCTATCTTTGCAAATGGCGGCTTCTTAGTTAAGAAGACATTTATTGGAAATTTAACATTACTTTATAAAGCTAGTAAGGCTTCAAATGATGTTTTTATTATTGATTTAACATTTCTCACTGAAAGATAAATTATATTTGAAGAGAAAAATTTTCGCCTAGACCGAGACTCGAACCCGGGACCCTTGGCTTTCCGGGCCAAGTGCTCTACCAACTGAGCTACCAAGGCGGTCTAGGCGAAAATTTTTCTCTTCAAATATAATTTATCTTTCAGTGAGAAATGTTAAATCAATAATAAAAACATTATTAGAAGCCTTACTAGCTTTATAAAATAATGTTAAATTCCCAATAAATGTCTTCTTAAGTAAGAAGCCGCCATTTGCAAAGATAGAAGCAATGGTTTCAAAAGCATTTGGCGATAGGGTATTACAACGTATATAAGAGAAGAATTTGCGTCTAGATCGTAACTCGCCTTGGTAGAGCACTTGGCCCAGAAAGCCAA
Organism: Diploptera punctata; assembly: GCA_030220185.1. Classification (NCBI taxonomy): domain Eukaryota; kingdom Metazoa; phylum Arthropoda; class Insecta; order Blattodea; family Blaberidae; genus Diploptera; species Diploptera punctata. Next base: position 519,902 of record JASPKZ010004590.1, on the reverse strand, counting down.
GGGTCCCGGGTTCGAGTCTCGGTCTAGGTGAAAATTTTTCTCTTCAAATATAATTTATCTTTCAGTGAGAAATGTTAAATCAATAATAAAAACATCATTCTACAATGACTTCATCCTGTTCCAATTAATTTACTTACTCACTGGCACTATCGAACCCGTAGGTTCATGGCCGCGCGGACATAAGCTCTCCATAGATCCCTATCCTGAGCTAATGCTTTCCAATCATTCCCTGTATAATCTACTTCCCTCAAATCATAGTTAATGTTGTTCTCCCACCTCATTCTTGGTCTACCAACTGGGCGTTTTCCTTCTGGCTTTCCTACAAGAAGTTTCCATGCACGTCTTTCATTCCCCATACGCGCAACATGTCCTGCCCATCGCAGTCTATGAGACTTAACTGTTCTTATTATATCTGGCTTCCTATAAAGATCATGCAGTTCATACACAAAATTAATGTATACAGAATTGAATATCTCCAGAAACTCTACAAAAAAGTCCATGACACCATATATTTATCTTTTACGGATAACTCACAATAACTGTTTTTGTCTTTCATTGATGACAAGAAGATTGGGATAGGCTGATTCCCGGGGAAGCATAGCAGCTCAAGGCCGGTGGTAAAAACACATTAACATTTATTTGGGAGTAGCAGCGCACGCTGGGTATTAGCTAGATTATTAATAAATTTGAGTTTTATCTTCTTCAATTTTGTCCTCTTCAACAATTGTCTTCCTTCTCTTGCTTGTTATTTTCAACCTTCTAGTCCTCCTTAGCCTCTTTCTTCTCCTTCCCAACCTAATCTCCATTCTTTTCAATCTACTTATTCTCTTTACCTCCTCATTTCCTCAATTTATTATTCTCACTCTCTTTCTTAGTGTCTTCAACTTTTTGATCTCCTTCTCAACTTCTTATTTGTCCTCGTCAACCTCTTCCTTGTACACTGCACAAGTTAATAGCAGAGCTATGTGCATCTAGTTGTAAGTAAATTAGTAGAGTGGAGTCTGTGATGTTGCAGGTGCTAGAGTTGCTGTCAGTAGTGCTGAATGAGTGCCGTGACAATGAAGAGAGATGGCGCAGGTGGTCACTGCAAGTTGTGGACACATTGTTCCCACTATTGTCTCAGGGCAGAGTTCGACTGGAGTCTAGAGCTGCACAGCATTCCCTCCAGAGAGTGCTGAGTTCTGTCTCTCCTGGAGTCTTGCGGCCTGTTGATTCTCTGCTCAATGTGCTATTCTCACAAACTCCACAACTGGTAACTATTCTAACCTCAATCTTTATTAAGAATCAAATGAATCGTGAATTCTTCTTAACTCGTATAACTATGTTTCTTTAAACACAGCACCGCGGTATCGGAAAACCATCATTTCCATCCTCAGCTGTTTTCATGACTGTAAATTTTTTCCCTTGCCAGTAATTATCCAAACTGCCATCTGGTGTACTTTTGAAGAATTCTGTAATCCAGCTTGGTTCGTCTGGAATTTTGAAGTTCATGGTTCTAGTATGGTTTTTTTGAATGTATATCTTTTTCCAAACTATTAAATCCAAAGGTTTAGATAGTTGTTTCTAAAGTTTTGCTTCTTTTTCAATTCTATGATTCTCTAATAAACTATGTGCTGCTATAGCTGATATTTCAATGTCTCCATTTTTTTATGTTTTTAAAATGTTCTTTTTTGAGAGTTTCTAAGTTCCTTTTTTTTGTTTTTCCTATATATATACTTTATTGCAATCTTTGCAATTAATTTAATAAATTCCAGATTTTTTGTTGTTTGAGCTGTTAACTTTTTTATTAGTTAACAGAAGATTCCCAAGCTGAATTTGTTAATCGGAGCCTATGTTATATTAATTTTTTTGAAAATTTTTGTAAAATCTTTTGAAATTTGTTATGAACTTTTGGATGGTAAGTAAATTTCTTAAATTTTTCATCTTTCTTGGAATCATGTTGCAGAGTGGTGCATTCATGTAATCTTTTTGTTATTGTTTATTTTTTATTTCACTCCATCAGTTGTGAACGTGACACAGCATTGAGAATGTCACAAATGATGTGACGAAACCCTGGGTTTGCGAGGAGTTATGAAGTATGAGGTGAGTGAAATAAAAAATAAACAATATTAAAAAACCTCATAGTGTTAATTCCTATCTACATAACTTAATCTTTTTGTTGTTTCAATTTCTTTAAACTCTTCTTTATTATGTCTTCATGAAAAATTATGTTAAATGAAACATCAAGTATTTATGAGGTAAGATGACCAGATTCACCTTATTTGTTAAGAAGAACCGCTTAATGTTACTTCCTATTATTAACGGATTTTAAAATTTTAACATTGTAATCAATAACGTGGATGGTGGTTTACTATGAATTTTAAAAGCATTAATGATCATCATCCGGTATCATAACAGCTGCTGCCGTCTTCCGGAAACAAAATGCCATTCCTCTCTATCCATCCATTGATCTTCCTCCAATCTTCTGATAATCATAGCCTCCTGCATACCTTCTATCCAGGTTTTCTGTGGTCTTCCTTTCTTCCTCCTTTCCATTGGGATCCATTCCATAATAAGTTTAGCCAATATTTGCTCTGGCATAATTTCCCTTATTTCTTTACTTCATATTTTATCCATTCTAGATTTTCCAGCTGATCTTGATAAAACATCCATTTCTGTACTTAAAATTCTTTTCATTTCCCTGGTAGGAATTTACCAAACTTCAGCACCATATGTTGGTTGGTTGGTTGGTATCTAATGTCGAGCACTTGATAATGAAATCATTCGCTCTCTTGCACTCCAATATTTAGCAGAAAGGCTGGTCTCTTCTACAAAAGCTGGACAACGGAGGAGATGGTTTCTTTCCATATCTTCATTTAAATTGCAAAAAGGGCATTTGGGTGAATCTGTTATGCCAAGTCTGTGTAGGTGTTTATTCAGGCAGTTATGTCCCGTTAGCAGTCTGAATGTTGCTACTGCAGATTTTTCAGCACCATATGTTAAAACGCTCTGAACTATGGTTTGATATATTTTTAATTTACTATTTTTTGTAATATATTTGCTCCGCCTAATAGAGTTTAAAGCATTTATTGCTTGTTTTGTTTGTGCGATTCAATTTTTAATTTCCACTGTGTTATTGCCTGAATGGTCTAATTTTGTTCCTAAATAAGTACATTCAATACTGGTTTTAGTTCTTCTCTATTGTTGAAATTTATATTTTCTCTTTCTTCTCCTACACACAGATATTTAGTTTTCTCTATATTTTTATAAGGTCCCCATTTTTCATATTCCTCATTTAGTTTTCTTGCCATATGTTCTATGTCATCATGATCTTGTGCTATTATTACCTGCTATTAAAAGTATTAATATTTTTTAAATAGTAAAAATTTATCTGAAAATATTATCTTAAAAACCACTACCTGATATGTAGGAAGTGTGTGTATTTGTATTGCAGGACAGCCCGACTATAGCAATGGAGCGATGGTTAGGGATGGTTCTGGCAGTTCTTTTGCTATTAATATCACAAGGAAAGGAAGAAGTTGTGCTCGGTAGACTAGAAGAGCTGGCTCCATCACTCCCTCTCTCCAGAATTTTACAAGCACCGTGTGAGAAGTGTGATCCTCTGGATGCTACGAACACAGTGTCCACACTGAACCAGCTGCCTCCTGAACACATCATGGCCAGGTACAATCACACTTTGTCAGCTGTTTTCTGTACTTCTGTACCAATTCCAGGCCAACTATACTATAAACAAACTTGCATAAGATATTACTTCACTGACATCATCTAATGGGAAACCATGGCACTACTTTTACCCGCCATATAACTGAATTGTGTACGGAACTGTCATCAATAGAAACATTGTTCTTAGGTAACATTGTATTTTATGGGAAATAAGGGTCGTATCTATGAACACATTAGACTGTAAAAGTCATTCTCTGCTGAGAAAGTTGCATCCAAAGACGTTTTTGCGTACTCAAAAGTCTGTTCATGAGATAATATTTGCCGAAATTCCTAAGCTACCTGGCGAGGTGACTTTGCAGAGAACGAATCATGTGCAACCCGATGGGAACCAATGGTAACCGATGTACTTTAAATCCTTGCTGCGTACCTTGCGCTTTATCCAAGATGTCGAACCTTGAAGACTTCGATCATGTTTTCAGTATACACAGAGAAGAGGAATTTGATAGAGTCTACCAAAGAATTCAACTGGAAGAACAGGAGAATCGGCGTAATATCACACGATGCAGACATCGTCGTATACGGTATTATTTGCGGGACGCAAGCATAAATGCGTTCCTCTAGCAGATAAAAATAACAGAAGTGGTTTTATCGCTGAGAATTCTGGGTAATTTCTTGCCAATATTATGAAAAAAACTACTTTCATACATGACCAGTCGGCGACTCGCTAATTCGAACTTTGCACGTTCCCACGGAAAACTCAACTCGCCAGACACTAATGTATTTGCATGCGGCCCTAAGACTGAATACAATGTAAGATGGTACCAATAATTAGGAACTTCCTCCATTTCTTATTTATTTATAACAAAAAATTATATGTGGGCCTATCTAATCAGACATTTATGATTTTTGCATGACGTTGATAGATATCTATTATTTACAATTTCAGTATGAGCAGAATTTATGCTCCATGTTGACTCACCTGGAAATTCTGCTATTGTTTACACCAATTTCTCAATGACTAATGTAATTCGTAAATTAATGAGTCATTTTTTTAACATCTTACCTCATATTTTATGTTTCTTCAAACACGGGAACTAGTTTTCGAGAAAAGGATCTCTCTCATTTTCAACTGGCATTAAGACTACCGGATTTTCGTTGGAATTGTTGGAATCTCCATCAATAACGTTGCCATCTGGTGTTGATTTGATGAACTTTGAGATGAGGTCACATTCATCAGGAATCTCAAAATATTTTAACTAACTCAATTTATAAATTAGTATATAATGTTTTTATTATTAATTTAACACTTCTCACTGAAGGATAAATTAGATTTGAAGAGAAAAATTTTTGCCTAGACCGAGACTCAAACCTGGGACCTTTGGCTTTCCGGGCCAAATACTCTACCAACTGAGCTACCGAGGCGAGTTGCGATCTAGATGCAAATTTTTCTCTTTATACGTTGTAATTCCCTTGTGCCAAATGCTTTGAAACCGTTGCTTCTATCTTTGCATATGTGAGAACTGTTAAATTAATAATAAAACATCAATAGAAGCCCTACTGGCTTTATAAAGTAGTGTTAAATTCCCAATTAATGTCTTCTTAACTAAGAGGCTGCCATATGCAAAGATAGAAGCAATGGTTTCAAAGCATTTGGCGCGAGGGAATTACAACTTATAAAGAAAAAATTTGCATCTAGATCGCAACTCACCTCAGTAGCTCAGTTGGTAGAGCACTTGGCCTGGAAAGCCAAAGGTCCCTGGTTCGAGTCTCGGTCTAGGCAAAAAATTTTCTCTTCAAATATAATTTATCTTTTTTGTCTTTTCAATGAGCCAATGGATGGGTGTTGCAGGTTCTTGCTGCAGGTGGTAGGTCTGGTAAGCAGTCACATACACTCTGCGGTGCATAGCTCACTCACCAAGCACAGTTGTTATTACCTACAGGAACAGCTGTCCCATTTCCTGCTCTATTGCATCTATATGTTTGAATCAGGTAATTATTTATTTTATTCTTGAACTTTTATAGGAAAAAAGCACTATGAGGTTTAATTTAAGATTAAATTAAAATATTTCATACCTCACCTCATATCCAGTCTTCTAATTATACTGCAGTTTCAAAGCCTTGGCAGCTTCATCTTCAGTGATTTCTCTCTGACTGATCTTATGTCGATCAGAAGAACTGCTTCTTACTACCGAAGTGGTGTATGTGTTGAAAATAGGTCACATTATCACCATTTATGCACCCAGTGCAGAACCCAAAGCATGACAAGTGGAATGGGTGGCATTAGAACCCATAAAACGCATACATATTCAATATTAGTTAATATTTTTTTATGACTATCTTTAAATCTCATGTTATAGGATCATAATTCAAGACTTGCCATGAAAGGATTGAAACATTATGCTCAAGAGGTCTCACATTTTACACTTGAGATTATTTTACATGTTATAATCTATGAAAAAGGTCTCACATCACTCTTTCACTTTCAAAGAAAGCCATTTTTATGCCTTGAAAATTCTTGTTTAAGAAGACATTTATTGGAAATTTAAATACCGCTATTTGTGTGATCGAGCAAATGCTTGTAGCATTTGGCAATCGGGAATTAACAATGTATAAGAAAAATTGGATTGGAATTTCTCAAGTAGCTCAGTCATAGAGCATTGGCCTAGAAAGCCAAAGGTCCTGGGCTCAAACCACAGTCTGAGCATATATTTTTTTCTCTTCAAATATAATTTACAGATTCAGTCTTTGCAAAATGTAAAACACAAAAACTTTCTACTCACTAGTCGCCGTCTTTGCTACTAGCACTTTGTAACGGTAGACAGAGAAAACACTGCATACACATGTATGTGTACACAACTGCTTGTATTGCTCTTTCATTTGTATGTTATTTATAATTGTATGTTAAATGTACTAAATATTACAAAGCCTTAAACTCCGATATTCATTTAGAAACACTTGGTACGAGTGATTCAGAAATATGGCTATATGTTTGATCGCATTTTGTGACGAAAATATTATCATTAAAGGAAATATGATATCATTGGAAAGGGAATCCTTCAAATTACAACAATAGAACAAAACAAAACAAATCACGGGTCACGTGCAGCTTGGCAAGTTGATTTTTGTGGGCTAGCGTCAAATGCCTCCACAATTCTCTTTGTTGTTTCTGCATCCGTGCTAATGCGAGACCTTCCAGGAGGTTTGATTTTCTGCATCCTTCCCGTTTCCAGCAGTCGTTTTCTTCACTTCCCCACAGTCGACGGCTGCAATGCTACGTTAAACTCACGTCTTGCCCATCTTGCGGCCTCATGATCATTATCATACGTTATTGCCCATGCAGCAATTGTAATTTGCTGTTGCATATTCAGCGCCATTTTGACTAATGACGTAAGTTCTACACTGTTTGTTGTAATTAGAATAATTTCCTTTCCAACAATAATTTCATATTTCCTGTAATGATAATATTTTCATCACACAACGCGATCAAATAGCCATATGTATGATTCACCCCGTATATTAAATAATGATGATTTCCATTAAAATATGATGGCATGAAGGATATTAACTTTGTGCAGGAAGTTACTGTCGAGTAGCTACAGCTGTGATACAGATGCTGCAGTCAGATGAGGAGGCTGCAGATGTAATGATATCTATAGAACAGATGAACACTTTGCTACTGGCTCTGGCCCCCAAGTGCCCACTGCTCACATTCCAGTGGTGTTACCTTCTCACTCTTGTCAACTTCAGTGACCAGATCTTCTGGGCCAAAGTACTGTGCACACAGTCATGTGATCTCATACTGCAGCAAGGGTGAGTAATACTGCATATTGTGAAACCTCTTTTGAATACAAACTTCTTTAATGACCAATTTTTCTAGGAACAGATATTAAACTCCATAAATTAATGTAATTCATTAAGTTATGTAGGTAGGAAATAACACTATGAGGTTTATTCTAATTTTGTTGAGTTGTTTCTTGACTCACCTCATACTTCTTAACTCCCTCACAGATCTAGATTTCGTCACTGTATTTGTGACATTCTCAATGCTAAGAATTAAATTAATGTTTTTATTACCTCACCTCATATTCTTTTTCTTCTATACTGCAGTTTCGGAGCTTATCTCCATCTTCAGTAGCCTCTGGTCGACCGGCGTTATGTCATTTCATGGCGGTTTTCTTCTTACTTCTATCGGTGGACCGATGACTTGATCCAGAGCTTCCTGACATTTGTCTTACAGATGAGGAAAAACCCCGAAAAAACGTCACCCAGGAGCCTGTCCTGCCCGGGAATCGAACTCGGGCCCGCTACATGACAAGGCAGCACGCTACCTTGAGACCACAATGTGGAAAAATTGACAAATTTTGCTTATTTAATGATTCACTTTTTTATGCTATAAATCTGCAATATGGGATTTTTGGGTTTTCTTCCCTCCTGAGAGAAACCACTTTAAGGATTTTTATGCCCTTAAAATCCATTGACTGCATCCGGTTTGAAACTGTGAACCACGGAAATAGAGGGAAGCATGTAAGCACTAGATCCATTATTAGTTAACAAATCTCCTTGACTAAGCTGTAATTCCTCCTTTATTTTCTGACTTGGAGATGTAAAAAAAAAAAGAATTTTAGCTTGGTTCATGAACCATAACTCAAATTTTTTTTTTCAAATGCCCCAGGTTGTCTTTCGACATTCCTGGTTTCTCTCCTGGCATGGTGTACTTGTAACCCACTTCTGAGGTTGGGGCGCTTGGAAGGTGGGGTTACGTTGCCCCGATGATATGATGGGTGATGATGATAATGGTGCGCCAGGAGAGTCCCTAATCCTAAGCTTAACCTAAGATGAATATGAATGATGATGATTGCGATGGCCATATGATTTCGGGGACCGTTTGAGCCTTAAAGTTTTCCTGACATTTGTCTTACAGGTGAGGAAAAACCCCGATAAAAACCTCACCCAGAAAAACTGTCCTGACGGGGGATCGAACCCGGGTCCGCTGCATGATAAGGCAGTATGCTACCCCGAGACCACAACGGTGGACCCATGCCTCAAATTTGAATTCAAAATTTAAACCGAGGCTAATGTATTTTACAGGAACCCGGGGTTCTACCTATAAAGGAGAACCAAAATGGATTGCTCACCGCCAACACTTAAGTGATGGCTGCAGAGCTTTCCATCCATCCATCCATCTATCTATCTATCTATCTATGAACCATGCCTCATTAGCTCATTGTTTAAACATAGAAATCAATAAATTAATGAGTCATTTTAACATCTTACCTCATATTTCATGTTTTTCAAACACGGTAACAATAGTTTTCAAATGATCTTGTCATTGATTTTAACTTTTTATCAGGGGTCCTCATCTAGGGGATATGTGGATGGTGACCACAAGGTGCCCAAGCTGAGCAAAACATTTCTTCCACTTACTTGTGTTTTGCACTCTTTTAACTTTACTATCTAACCTCTCTTGGTTAACTCTTGTTTTTTTCGACCCCGACGCTATTAGGGCATCCGAGGGCTAGGGAGTCTTTCCTTTCTTCCATTTCTTCTTTCCTTTATTTTCTTTTCTTCTCCAGAAAAGCCTGACCAGAGGCTATAAGATGGCAGCCCCATCACTGGTCTTGCCTTCCTTTGGCCAGCAACCAATTGAAGGGACTATTATTATGCTTTCAAGTCTTATACGAGAATTTCCCGGAGGGAAAATTTTCTATAGGATCGTAACAGGCCTTGGCCTAATACTTGGAAGGAAGAAGAAGAAGAACTTTTAATTTTAACTTTGAATAGAAATCAATGATTCAAATCAGGTATAAATGTTTCTCTGAAGATATATTAATTATAACCATGAAATGACTGATCTGGAAAATGTTTATTTCACAGAACAACAGAGAAGCAGAGCTGTGGCCCATCGCCTTGTGTGAACATGGAAGTTGTTCGTAAAGGAGGAACCATTCTGTTCTGTGACTATGTGGTAGGTATTGTATCATTGAACAGCTGTTGTTGAGATGTTAGACATGCTTTACACTTGTGTTCTTGTATTTTGTTTGATAGAGTGAAAACATGAATAATGCTGAGCAGCTCACATGGCTACTGGTAAATCACATAGAGGAGATAGTGGCTTTATCCACCGAGCCACCAGTACAAGAACTCATAGCTGCAGTGCACAGGAACCCAGCAGCAAGTGGACTGTTAGTTCAGGCTGTCGCTGCAAGGTGTCACAAGTCTAGACAGGTAGGAATTATCTTTTAGATTATATTATTTTAAGTCTGGATATCGTTTTTCCAATATAAAAAAAAACAAAAAGTAATTTGAAAACAAGGGTGAAAGAACATCTTAGAAACATCAAAAAATGGAGAAGTGGAAAAGTCAGCAGTAGCTGCTCATGCTTGGTCCGAAAAACATTTAATTGAATCAAAAGCCAGTCTAATTAAACAAATAGACAAACAGAAGGAACTCACGGTTTGGGAAAAGATCCACATTCAGAAAAACAAAAGAAAGCTTATGAACTTCAAAATTCCTGCAAATTTTGACCTGATCCAGAGGTTTATCGGTCCACCAACAGAGGGAAGAAGAAGAGGTTCTTCCGATCGACATAACACCAGTCGCCAACAAAGTTCTGATGATGAGACAGTTATAGTCTCGAAATTGCGATCAACTAGAAAATATAGATGAGGAGAAGTAAGAAACATTTAATTTCACCATAAATTAAACCTCATAGTGATTAATTCCTGTAAAAGTTAAATATACATCAAAGTTAAAGTTTGTTGTGGTGTTACAGCCTGGTTTTGTGTGCCGTGTGTTGCGGTGTCTAGAAGGTGTACACCCTTCACAAAGTGGTGCTCTGTTGATCCTGCTGATTCCACGCCTACTGGGGTATCCACAGCTTGCCCCAGCTCGTCTTGCTGGCACACTTGCCTGTCGCAGAGCCGAGTTACTGCTTACATTACCTCCTGCTGAAGTAACAGCTCAGCTCAGTGAGGCAGATCTCAAGAAACTCATGGATCTTCTACTTACTTCTGCTCTTTCCAAGAGGTAACAGCTACACTCACATCTTTCAATCATCCTCTTATCGTGTCCTTCTTTTGGAAGGTCGATTCCAAAAATGCCTCCAACCATCACTATCTTCCCATACTTTGCTTCTTTTTAGTTCTTCCCAATCATATCCTCTCTCTTGTAGACTTTTCTTCACTTGGTTAATCCATCCTTCTCATTGTCTACCTCTTGATCATTTTCCTTGATCTTGGGATTTAACAGTCTTTGTGGTAGTCTTTCTTTTTCCATTCTTTTTAAATGTCCAAAACATTTTAGTATACTTTTTTCTATGTTGTTAATTTTTCTACACTTAATGTCTCCCTGATTTTGTCATTCCTTAGTCTATCTCTCCTTGTTTTATGTACTATTCCAAGTATGAATTTAATTTCTGTAGCTTGGATTCTGCTCAAGTCCTTCTTTGTGTATGTCTAAGTCTCAGCTGCATGTGTTAGAACTGGTTTGAAATAAGTTTTATACATTGCTATGTCCAAGGCATATTTGTTTTTTTTTTAAAGCATTTCATCATCCACCACTGACTTGCTAGGCCATATATATATATATATATATGAATATATATATATATATATGACATAAGAAAAATAAATGCTTGGATGGGGATTTGAACCCAGACCTCTGAATTGATACTTTAGTGCGCTACCAATTACGCTACCAAGCAAATCTAGTACAAACATTAATTTTTCTTTATATCCATCCATCCATCCATAGTAATTCTACCCAAAGCCAGGTCCTTCACTGCAATCATAGCATTTTCATGCTATGCTTGCAGCTTTACTAGGGAATCGTGTAGGTGTGGTAGCTTCCTGTTGCTTTCCACACCGGTGAAGGATGATGATGATGATGATGATAATGATAAGGATAAGGATGATGATGATGATGATGGCCATATGATTTCGGGGACCATTTGGGCCTTAAAGTTTTCCTGACATTTGTCTTACAGGTGAGGGAAAACCCCGATAAAAACCTCACCCAGAAAAACTGCCCCGACCGAGGATCGAACCCAGGCCCGCTGCGTGACAAGGCAGCATGCTACCTCGAGACCACAGCGGTGGACTTTCTTTATATATATTCTCTATTATGAGAGGTAGTGGAAACTCAGTCTCCACTGCCCTCTAGTAGCTCCTGTAACAAGTAAGCAAATTAAAGAAAATGTTTACTTTGTAGCAGTGATGCTTCTTTATTTGATGTTATAATTATTAAATTTTTGACATTGATCAATGCAAGCTTAATACGACATGATAAGAAAAATAAATGCTTGGACCTGGGCCTCTGAATTGATATTGAATTGAGATATATATATATAAAAAATTTCGTGTCACATTGTTTGTCCGCGATGGAATCCTAAACTACTGAACCGATTTTAATAAAATTTTGCACACTGTGTGCAGTTTGATCCAACTTGAGACTTAGGGTAGTTTATAACTAAATTTATAGTCACATTATTTTTTATTGCAAATTATTTGTTTATTATTTAACAAAGAGTTATAATTATCTGTGAATTCCATACGATTCTAACAGATGGCAGTGTAATTATCTGTGAGTTCTATACGATTCTAACCAATGGCGGTGTAAGGTAATTTGGTAAGGTAATTGGTTTATTATTTAACAAAGAGATATCCAGATGGCTGTGCTTTTTGTTGCAACCTCAAATTTCAATTGAATTACAAATATTGATTATTTCATAATTTAAGTGTGTTCAGTGTTTATTTTATTTTCAATGTTATTAATTTTGTGTGTAAGTATTAGTTTTAAGTAATCTGGCTGAAAGACAGCAACTTAATTAAAATTTTTAACGTATACCTTAGCCACAGCAACGCGTGGCGGGACTTCTAGTATGTATATATCTCAAAAGCTGGTTTCAAAGAATTTTCTTTTCACTGTCAACTGGCATCTGACTGTTGATTTGGTGTTGGCATTCCTACAGGCCCATTATTCTTCCTTCTGTAGGTTGAATTTTGAAATTTCTGGAGAAAAAGATTTGATTTGGAAGTTCATTGGTCAACCAACAGAGGGAAGAAGAATGGGCTTACAGGATTGGCAATCATCAAATCAACTTTAAGATTCCAGTTGACAGTGACAGAAAAACATTTTAAAAGCAGTCCTGGATTTATACAAATTATGTGAGGTGAGGTGTAAAAACTGATTTATATATTGATAAAATTAAATCTACAATTTATTTATTTATGTCATCATCATCATCTTTATGGTAGGCCGTTGACCTGTTCTGCTCTCAGAATTCATCTTCCCAACGTCTTCTAGGACGTCCCCATCTCTATAGCCTTGAGCTTGATACAACAGTGCTTGTTTTGTTAGCCTAGAAGAGTCCATTCTTAAAATATATTCATACCATTTTTGTTTATAGTTTTGTATTTTTTCATTTAGATTAAACATTTTGAGTTCTTGCCTAATTGTTTCACTAGGAATGTGGTCTCTTAGAGTATATCCTGCAACGTATCTGAGGAACTTCATCTCTAGTAATCTTCTGTCTGATCTATTCATGGCCCAATTCTCTGATCCGTATGTCTCAATGGGAACTGCCATTACCTTATAAAACTTTAACGTTGTTTCTTTATTTTTTATTTTAAAATACAATAGGAAGTAACATTAAGATGTTTATATATTAAATTTGGGAATTTTTAACATTATGAGGTTCAATTCATAAGAATTAAATTAATCATGATTATTTCTTACCTCATACGTCTATATTTCTTTAAATACAGTTGCCAATACTGGAGTGCTGTATTTAAAGAAATATAGACGTATGAGGTAAGAAATAATCACGATTAATTTAATTCTTATTAAGATGTTTGTTTAATAATTAAAGCATTTTATTATGTTTGTAATCGCTGATGATGGGGCTAAGAAGCTCTGAAACATGTTCGACAAAAACAACTCTTAAGAGGTAAGAATGAACAGACCATATTTTTAATTATTACAATGTACATAAGAGAAAAATTTGCATCTAGATTGCAACTCGCCTCGGTAGCTCAGTTGATAGAGTACTTGGCCTGGAAAGCCAAAGGTCCCGGGTTCGGGTCTCGGTCTAGGCAAAAAATTTTCTCTTCAAATGTAAATATGTTATAATTATTCTTTCTTTTTCTGTTTTTATTTGTAGTGTTCTTTTAATAGACCCACACATACTTTGAAATTTATAATTTTTTTCATGTATAATCTCACGTGTCAGAGGGATTTATATGTATGCTTTAGGTTTTTATGAAACTAAACTAAAAGTGTGCATTTTGATGTTGCAGACATAGTGGACTCATGAGTCTTCTGAACAAACTTGCTGCACAGTGTTACAGTATGGCAGCTGTGGAACCGAACCCAGTGCATGCCTTCCACCCCAGCGAGATACACTCCATCTCCATAGACAAGACATGGTTCCTTGCTCAGGTCACTGCAAGGTCAGTCTCATCGATTCTTTTGATACCATTCCACTTCATCTTTGTAATTCAGTTGCAAACTTTGCTATCTAGGTATAAGTGGACGCCTCATACCTATATTAAAAAGTCTTTATCCCATTTCTCCCCCCCCATAAATGTTTTGATTGTGGAGAAAAATGCATATATTTTTATTAAGGAGATGACATTGCATCTCTAATAAAAATGGAGAAATTGAAAAATCAGCTATAGCAGCACAGAACTGCAGTTTCTGGAGGCATCCCTCTTATCTTTAGTCATCTTTACAACTGTTGAATTTTTGTCTACACATTTATTTTATTTAACATTCAGTACCAGGCACTGAGCAGGGCATTTAAACCCACAGGCCAGCCATTTAAACACCCCAGCTACCCTTTTCGTGGCACTTCAGAAAATGGACTATTATTCACAAACTATTAGTCCTAGAAAATTCAAATTTTGTACATACCTAAAGGAGATATCCTAGTAGGATTTGATGGTGAAATAACTTGGTTGATTGACATCACATGGTATCGGCGTATCAATTTCAGGAAGTGGAAGTTCATCTTCACTTTCACTTTGTGAATCTTCTAATTCACAAATCAGTTCATCACCTGAATCATCATTATACAAAATATTCACTAATTCTTCTTCAGTGAGATATTTTTCTTTTGCCATGGTTTCACTCATGCACAAACAACAGCGCGATAACGAGAAACATATACGACTGCATTGGAGCCTGGAGGCAAGTTTGGGTGAACGAATTCCATGTGTTGTTTGTTTTAAAAATAAAAGGGGATTCACCAAGGTTAAACGTGTCAAACGGGAATAGAAAATGTACATTTATATGCCATCTATGATCTCCAAGACATACTAAGCCAACACAATATTTAGGCGCTGAATATAAACATGGTTTGTTCGCACCCGCTCTAAAACGATTTAACTGACCAACGGCCGCATACACGATAGTCTCTTTAAATGCCTTAACTGGTTTACGGTACTGAATGTGTGTAAAAACTGCCATCAGGTGTTGATTTGATAAACTTTGATATCAAATCTTGCTCCCTGGGAATTTCAAAATTCATGGATCTAAATTTGATTTATTGAATTGGTACCTTTTCCCAAACTGAAGGTAGAAGGAATCAGAAACTTAGGTAAATAATGAAACATTTGAGTATGATCGTTTCATTTTTTGAAAAGAAAAATTAATGCTTGAACCAGGTATCGAACTCCAGACCTCTGACATTCTACATCAGCGTATAGTCCATTACACCATTCAACACCTGATACAAATACTAAATTTTCTTTCCTCTTATACATTTCTCTTACATCCGAAGCCAGGTAGATTATGCTATTAACACCACCATCAGATGACTTCTATTCATAGTATATTATGATGCGAAGTCTTTAATTTCCGAGATTCTGTAAAACACTTCACAAACGTGCGTTGTACATTATTTTTTGCGCGATGATGTTTTCAAAATAATAAATAATAGTAAAATAATAACATCTTTGTTGGAAATATTTGCATTCATTATAAACAACTGACTATCGTTAACAGTGTGGGCAATGTTTATTAGTGAGACTACAGCAGGCCGTGACACCAATCAGTCATAAAATGACAGCAAGTATGTATTTATTGTTTTATATTGTTCCAAATAAAGTTCAGTTCATTTAAAATGCAGTGATTTGTTTCATGTAATATATATTAACACTACCTTTTGGATATATTTTTGTATATAAATTATATATAGAATACATAAAGGGCAGTGGTATTACTTCCTGCATGAGGTGTGTAATATGTAATATTACAGTATAGTTATTTAGGTTAGTAACCCCGAAATGTACGAAGTTGAACTTTCAATCATGGCTGCCATTGCTGTAAATAAGACAAAACGCACTATGATGCAAAAAAGTATAACGAGAATTTACATTACTTTGTGAAGTTTTACCTCTTAAAAGTAATGTAAAATTCTTCTTAATACTTTGAATAGAAGGTATCTAATAGTGTAGTTAATAGCAGGAGCTATCTGCCCTTGTACCTAAGAGAATTGTATAAGTGAAAGAAAATTTATATTTAAATTAATATCGGGAAGTAAACATTATGAGGTTATATCATTAATAGTGAGTGGAGAACATATTTTAATCAACTCACCTCATACATTTTCAAACTTCTTTGATACCGACAGTTTCAGACAATATCATGTCCTTCATCAGTCATGGCATCCACTCCATGACTGATGAAGGACATGATATTGTCTGAAACTGTCGGTATCAAAGAAGTTTGAAAATGTATGAGGTGAGTCGATTAAAATATGTTCTCCACTCACTATTAATGAAAGAAAATTTATTCATATTGGGTGTTGAATGGTGTAATCGACTGTACACTGATGTACAGAGTCAGAGGCCAGAGGTTTGAATCCTGGTTCAAGCGTCAATTTTTCTTTTAAAAAAATATATTTACCCAGGACTGGAATATGTTAAACTAAATATAATATGAAAATGATTGTTTCTGTTGGACTGGTAGGTGCAGTCAGGTAGGAGTGGAGACGGCACAGCTGCTAAGCAAGTTGGATTATGATCAGATTGCGTACATACTCAACTGTAAGGAGTTCAACCCTCTCAACATGCTGTACTGCTTCAAACTGGGCACACAACTCACTCTACAGGTATTCAATTCAATTATATTTGTAGAGAAAAATAATACGCTCAGACTGGGGTTTGAACCAGGACCTTTTGCACTCTAGGCAAATGCTCTACCAAGTGAGAAACTTCAGTCTAAATGCAAATTTCTCTCTTATATACGCTGTTAATTCCCGTGCACCAAATGATATGAAGGGGGCACACCGCAGCGTAGTGGTTAAAGGCACTGTGCTACAAGCCAGAAGGTTGAGGGTTCGAGTCGTAGTGGGGTCAGAATTTATAAACTGACCCAAACCTTCTGGTGACACAATGGCCCTGGGGTCGACGCAGCCTCTAACGGAAATGAGTACCAGACGCTTGTTCTGGGGGTAAAGGCGGTCGTCGTGCAGGGCTGACAACCCGGCTGACATAAAGTGCCGATTGTCTAGAAAAAGTGGGAGCCTTAACCTCTTACTACCCCAAGGGCCTCCTGAGGCCTGTAGTGGGATCATTTTACTTTACTTTACCAAATGATATGAAGTCTTTGCTTCTATCTTGCAAATGTATGAAATTAATAATAAAAACATTCAATTAAATTTAAGAAAGAAAAATTAACATTTGGATGCTGGACCTCTCGTTTTTGGTACGACTGTGCTGTCCATTACACCATTCAAATATCCATACAAACATTAACATTTCTTTCAACTTATACAATTCTCAAATTAATGAGTAATTTTTACATCTTTCAAATTGAAATATGAGGTAAGATGTAAAAATGACTCATTAATTTATGAATTAAGAACCTCATAATGTTATTTCCCATATTTAACTATGAATATACAATTCTCGTTTGTCCGAAGACTAATAGCTGTTGGCTACCATCACGCTAACTGATGTCTTCTATTCAGGAGTATTTTTATTGAGAATTTATACATTACCTTTTAGCGGTATAGCTTCATATTTTCAATCTTTGAATAATGTAATGGACAGCACACTCATACGAAAAATGAAAGGTCCAGGGTTCAAATCCTGGTTCAGATGTTAATTTTTCTTTCCTAAATTAGATTCTATCCAGGATTGGAAAATGTTAATTGTTATAAAAACATCAAAAATTCAATCAAATGTCTACTTAATTATTTTCTTCACTCCAAGGTTGCAAATTTTCAATCAACTTAGGTCTATATTAAATCCAATATGTGCGTGGAGCGGAAGTAAACAGTTGACTAGCTTGATGTCATTGTATCTAGTACTTTTATTGGCCAACTGCATCACTTAGTTATGAATAAACTACTTGCTCAAATATTATGTCCATTACTTTCATATTTACGCTAAATGTGATTTTCATAGTAGTTATGGAGAAGATTGTGAATATATATATATATCATCTTTTGTCTTTGTTTTGTTTCTTTGTTACTTCAGTAAATTTCAATGTTTTTATTCTTAATTTATCACTTCTCACTGAAGGAAAATTTATATTTTAAAATGTATGCCTAAACTGGGATTTGAGAGACCTTGGGTTCAAATCTCAGTTTAGGAATAATTTTTTTCTGTTTAAATATGAGCAACTTTTCATATTTGAAGAGAAAAATTATACGCTCAGACTGGGACTCGAACCCAGGACCTTTGGCTTTCTAGACCAATGCTCTACCGACTGAACTATCTTTGCCCAGTTAGCTCAGTTGGTAGAGCATTTGTCTAGAAAGCCAAAGGTCCTGGGTTTGAGTCCCAGCCTGAGCGTATAATTTTTCTCTTCAAATATGATTTATTCATCGTTGAGATGTATGAAATGAATAATAAAAACATTGAAAGAAGCCATACTGGCTTTATAAGTAATATAACATTTCCAAATAAAATGTCTTCTTAATAAAGAAGCAGCCATTTGCAAAGATAGAAGCAAAGGTTTCATAGCATTTGGTGTGCAGGAATTGACAATGTATATAAGAGAAAAATTTGCATTTAGATTGGAACTTGCCCAGATAGCTCAGTCAGTAGAGCATTGGTCTAGAAAGCCAAAGGTCCTAGGTTCGAGTCCCAGTCTGAACGTATGATTTTTCTCTTCAAACATAATAAACTTATTAAGTTATGTAGATAGGAAATAACACTATGAGGCTCTTTAATATTGTTTATTTTTTATTATTTCACTCACCTCATACTTCATAAATCAGGTCAGTCTGCAGGATAGAAGGCCGTTGGACGTCAGTTGTGAACGTGACGCAGCATTGACAATGTCACAAATTACGTGAAGAAACCCAGGGTCTGCTATGATTTATGAAGTATGAGGTGAGTGAAATAATAAAAAATAAACAATAATAAACTCCTATCTACATAACTTAAATAATAAACTTATTAAGTTATGTAGATAGGAAATAACACTATGAGGTTCTTTAATATTGTTTATTTTTTATTATTTCACTCACCTCATACTTCATAAATCATAGCAGACCCTGGGTTTCTTCACGTAATTTGTGACATTGTCAATGCTGCATCACGTTCACAACTGACGTCCAACGGCCTTCTATCCTGCAGACTGACCTCCGCGCCATCTGGTGGCCGACCGAAGAATTTCCAAATCAGTCCTCTTTCTTTATAACCGGGTATTTCAAAGTTCATAGTTGTATTTTCATTCTTGCATATGTAAATTTTTTCCCAAATTGTGAGTTCCATCGGTTTTTCCAATTGTTTAAGTAATTTTGTTTTGTTTTCAATTCTATGTTTTTCTGACCAGGCATGTGCAGCTATTGCAGATTTTTCGGTTTCTCCATTTTTAACATTTCTGAGGTGTTCTTTTAATCTTGTATTTAGATTCCTTTTTGTTTTTCCTATGTATATCTTTTCACAATCTTTACAATTAATTTGATAAATTCCCGATTTTTTACAGTCTTCAATTTTTTCATTTTTGTTGGTTTTTATTAAATTACCTAAACTGTAATCATTTTTCGGTGCTAATTTAATGTTGAATTTGTTGAAAATTTTTTGAAACTTGTCAAATACGAAAGGATGGTATGTGAACTTCTTGAATTTTTTGCCTATATTTTATCTGTCTGAAGAGTACTTTCATTGATGACTTTTTGTTCTTTGAATTTATTTATTTTCTTGTGTATCATTTTCTTGTGAAAACCATTATCCTTAGCAATTTGTATGATGTGTTCTTTCTCTTTTTGTAATTTTCTTTGCTCATGGGGACATTCACAAGTCTGTGTGTTAAACTATTAAATACTGCCTGTTTGTGTGAAAAATGGTTAAATCCAGTAGCTTTTATATAATTGTCGATGTGAGTTTCTTTTCTGTAGATTCCAAATTCTATTTCTTTTTTTCTTCATTCCTAATCAATTTAAGGTCTAAAATGGTATTTCATGATTATTTTCTATTTCCACTGTAAATTTGATTGTTTATTTTGAATATTTAACAGTTTAATGGCATCTTCTAATTGTTTCTCTTTTACTATTGCTATGATATCATCTACGTATCTTCTCCAAAATTTAAACATCAAAGGATGTGCTTTAGTTACATGACATTCAAAATTCCCCATAAACATGTCTGCTAAGAATGGTGATAATGGATTTCCCATTGCGAGTCCTGATTTTTGTCTAAAGTATTTTCCTCTAAAGGTGAAGAACATTTGATTTAAGCATAATTTTGTTAGTTTTATGTATTCTTTAACGCTATCATCATCTAATTTGTTTTCTTTCAACCATTTTTCTAAAATTTTCAAAGTTGTCAGTCGGTATGTTTGTGAATAATGAAGTAACATCAAATGAGACCAATCTTTCTGAAGGTTCTATGAAAAAATTGAAGACTGTAAAAAATCGGGAATTTATCAAATTAATTGTAAAGATTGTGAAAAGATATACATAGGAAAAACAAAAAGGAATCTAAATACAAGATTAAAAGAACACCTCAGAAATGTTAAAAATGGAGAAACCGAAAAATCTGCAATAGCTGCACATGCCTGGTCAGAAAACATAGAATTGAAAACAAAACAAAATTACTTAAACAATTGGAAAAACCGAAGGAACTCACAATTTGGGAAAAAATTTACATATGCAAGAATGAAAATACAACTATGAACTTTGAAATACCCGGTTATAAAGAAAGAGGACTGATTTGGAAATTCTTCGGTCGGCCACCAGATGGCGCGGAGGTCAGTCTGCAGGATAGAAGGCCGTTGGACGTCAGTTGTGAACGTGATGCAGCATTGACAATGTCACAAATTACGTGAAGAAACCCAGGGTCTGCTATGATTTATGAAGTATGAGGTGAGTGAAATAATAAAAAATAAACAATAATAAACTTATTGTTTATTTTTTATTATTTCACTCACCTCATACTTCATAACTTAATAAAGTTGGCTATCAAGTCATAGGAAAAATATGAAGTATGAGGTGAGTGAAATAATAAAAAATAAACAATATTAAAAAACCTCATAGTGTTATTTCCTATCTACATAACTTAATAAAGTTGGCTATCAAGTCATAGGAAAATATGAAGTATGAGGTGAGTGAAATAATAAAAAATAAACAATATTAAAAAACCTCATTGTGTTATTTCCTATCTACATAACTTAATAATAAACTTAATTGTTATTTTTCAGAATGCCTCATCACAGACACAGACAGAGCAGGAGTCTGCACTTTACCGAGCATCACGAGAATTGTTATTGCAGCAAATTGCAAACATCAGAGCCTTGATGCCGAAACCACACCAGGTAGTATTAATGTTAACATTGAGTGGAGAACATATTTTTCATAACTCACCTCATAAGTAAAGTATTCCCACTACAGGCCTCAGGAGGCCCTTGGGGTAGTGGGACGTTAAGGCTCCCACTATTTCTAGACAATCGGCACTTGATGTCAGCCGGGTTGTCAGTCCTGCGTGACGGCCGCCTTTACCCCAGAACAAGCATCTGGTACTCATTTCGGTTAGAGGCTGAGTCGACCCCAGGGTCATAGTGCCGCCAGAAGGTTTGGGTCAGTTTAAAAATCCTGACCCCACCGGGACTTGAACCCTCGACCTTCCGGCTTGTAGCACAGTGCCTTAACCACTACGCTACGGCGTATCCCATAACTCACCTCATACAATTTCAAATTTCTTTGAGACTATTGATTTTCAAACAAATTTGAAATTGTATGAGGTGAGTTATTAAAAATATGTTCTCCACTCACTATTAATGATATAACCTCATAATGTTTACTTCCCAACATTAATTTAAATATAGTATTAATATGCTCATAATTAAAACATTCATTTCCTTTCACTTCTGTTGATCCCATTGTCCTACTGGCAATTGTGGTCACCGCTGCATCTAGGTTCGTGATTCAAAACTTTATAAGAGTCAATACATTTTTTTCAGAGTATAAAAAATTTGAATATGGATTCATTTAAGAAGGAAGTAAAGCCATGGAATTCTAGTAATTAATTTATGATAAGTATTTTTATATATTAAATTTGGGAATTTTTAACATTATAAGGTTCAATTCATAAGAATTAAATGAATGTGATTTCTTCTTACCTCATACTTCTATGTTTTTTTAAACACAGCACTGCAGTATCAGCGACCCATTGTCACCATCCTCAGCTGTTTTCACGACTGTCAATTTTTTCTTTTGCCGGTAATTATCCAAACTGCCATCTGTTGTATTTTTGAAGAACTTTGTAATCAAGCTCATCAAAAATACAACAGATGGCAGTTTAGAAAATGATTCATTCAAAAGAACACCAGATGGCAGTTTAGAAAACAATTCCTTCAAAAGAACACCAGATGGCAGTTTGGATAATTGCCAGCGAAAGAAAAAATTGACAGTCGTGAAAACAGCTGAGGATGGTGACAATGGGTTGCTGATACTGCAGTGCTGTGTTTAAAAAACATAGACGTATGAGGTAAGAAGAAATCACGATTCATTTAATTCTTATGATAAGTATAATTATTAAATGTCCCACACCATAGCCAAGTGGTTAAGGCAAGAGGCCTTGACGCAGAGCTATGGGACTTGTGCTGGTTCAAATCCCCATTCAAGAAGAAATTTTCTTGTGGAGTTTCGGCCAGTATGAGACTGGTGTCCACCCAGCATCATGAGGAATTTGCGTAGCTGTATTAAGTAGCGGCTCCAGATTGAGAAAACTAGCTATAACATTAATAGTGAGTGGAGAACATATTTTTAACGACTCACCTCATATAATTTTTAATTTCTTTGATACCGGCGGTTTCAGACAATATCTTGCCCATCTTCAGTCATGGCTTCCACTGAAGAGGGACAAGATATTGTCTGAAACCGCCAGTATCAAAGAAATTTGAAATTATATGAGGTGAGTCGTTAAAAATATGTTCCCCACTCACTATTTAATGATATAACCTCATAATGTTTACTTCCCAATATTAATTTAAATATAACTAGCTATAACAGTTGGGAACCTGACATGCTAACGACTTGTCACCACTAAACTGGTAAGATGATCTACCTCTAGGATTAACACATCTGGATGTGAGGCCAGCAGCCGGCTGGTAGGCTGCTGACCTTTTAGATCTGTTGTGCCATGGAGTTGAGAATAACTATTAAATTACTAATACTACCAGGCGGCTCCATGGCGCAAGCAGTTAGACGCTCGCCTTTCACAGCTGGGGTTCTGAGATCGAGTCTCAGTCACTCCAAGTGGGTTTAGTGGTGGACGAAACGGAGCTTGGGCTGGTTTTTCTTGGGGGTCTTCTCCCGTTTTCCCCTGCCACTATTTCATTCCACTATTTGTTCATACTCATTTTCATCCATTTCGTTTATCTGCTCCCGTAATGGTGCATCAGGTGTGGTCGACCGACATCCTTGTCATTCACAGACCTACATATGGGGCTTCATTTCATCTCTTCCCTCGACCCAACCCTCAGTTGGACATGAGTTGAGGATATTTATTTTACTAATACTACCACCTTTTGCATCCTTTCTTCATGTTATTTTTTTTTTTTTACAGTATTGATTTTCAATTGTAAATCTAAGAAGAAGTTTCAGAAAACTTATTATAGGGATTATTATAATGGGGCTTTCAAGTTAATAAATAAAATGAGTGTTAAATTATTTCTCCTCATACACTCTGTGTTCCTCACAGTACGGGACCACGGTTTCTGGAACAGTTGTTCCTGTTTAACTTTCACAGGGAAACAACACTTTGAGGTTTAATTTAAGAATTAAATTAATGTTTTTATTACCTCACCTCATATCCTTTTTCTTCTAGACTGCAGTTTCAGAGCTTATCTCCATTATCAGTAGCCTCCAGTCAACTGGTGTTATGTCGTTTCTTGGCAGTTTTCTTTTTACTTCTATCGGTGGACCGATGAACCTCTGGATCAGGTCAAAATTTGCACCAAGAAATGACATAACACTGGTCGACTAGAGGCTACTGATGATGGAGATAAGCTACGAAACTGCAGTCTAGAAGAAACAGGATATGAGGTGAGGTAATAAAAACATTAATTTAATTCTTAGTCATTCCTATCTTCAGCCATATTTCCAACATTAATTTTTTTCCCTAAATCATCGTCTTCTAAACTGCCATTTAGTGTTGATTTGATGAACTTTGAAATTAAATCTTGCTCGCCAGGAATTAAAAAATCCATGGATCTAAATTTGTTCTTCTGAATGTATATCTTTTCCCAAACTGTCAATTTCAAGGGCTTCACCAAATGTTTCAAAAGTTTAGCTTCTTTTTTCAATTTTATATGGCTGAAGATAGATTGCAGAAACTGCAGTCCTGTGCTGTGAAGGACATGGAGTGTATGAGGTGAGATAATTTACGATTCATTTAATTTATTAAGGCCAATTTGTCTCAAAACAGTTTTATGCAGAACATAAGAGAGTTATTAATGAGTTGTGTGTTTTGACTCGCCTAATATTTCTTGATTTTTATGAAGACTAGTTTCGTCACTTCTATGCAACATTCTATTTGCTACTTATATTTAACTTAATAGTGTATTTCATTTTAAGAAATTATGTGCAGGTGTATTATCCGCAAGGCCGTGAGATGACTGTGAAGGAAACCAAGTATTCAAATCATCTGGACCAGCTGTTTACAGACAGAACATTCCGTAGGGCTGTGTTCAGAACTGCTCCTGCAGTCACTTGTTATCTGCAATCTCTTGGCATGCTGTCTGCACAAACGGTGCCTCAGCAGTCTTGGGATGATATCGTCAAGTTTGGAATTCTGTGTCTTGAGGTAATGTAGTTGATAAAAGGGACTGATAAGAATTAAATGAATTGTGATTTCTTCTTACCTCATACTTCCACTGCAGTATCGGCGACCCATTGTCACCATCGTCAGCTGTTTTCACGTCTGTCAATTTTTTCTTTTGCCAGTAATTATCCAAACTGTCATCTGGTGTTCTTTTGAAGGAATTACTCTCCAAACTGCCATCTGGTGTTCTTTTGAATGAATAATTTTCTAAACTGCCATCTGTTGTATTTTTGAAGAACTTTTTTACGAGTTTCCAAGTTGGAACTTGGAAACTCGTAAAAAAGAACACTTCAGAAACATAAAGAATGGAGAAATTGAAAAATCAGCTATAGCAGCACATAGTTTATTAGAGTGTCATAGGATTGAAAAAGAAGCAAAACTTTTGATACATCTATCTAAACCTTTGGATTTAACAATTTGGGAAAAAATATATATTCAAAAAAAACATACTAGAACCATGAACTTCAAGATCCGGACGAACTGAGCTTGATTATAAAGTTCTTCAAAAATACAACAGATGGCAGTTTAGAAAATGATTCCTTCAAAAGAACACCAAATGGCAGTTTGGAGAGTAATTCCTTCAAAAGAACACCAGATGGCAGTTTGGATAATTACTGGCAAAAGAAAAAATTGACAGTCGTGAAAACAGGTGACGATGGTGACAATGGGTCGCCGATACTGCAGTGCTGTGTTTAAAAAAACATAGAAGTATGAGGTAAGAAGAAATCACAATTCATTTAATTCTTATTAATTGAACTTCATAATGTTAAAAATTCCCAAATTTAATAGATAAATGTAGGACTGAGTCAAGACTAGACTGATTTTGATGCAGGCTGTGCACTGGTTGCTGCGCACCGGACACTCTGATACTCCTAAGCCATGGTACTTGCACGTGGGTCTCTGTTGTGCAGATGAAATTCTGCGTGAACCAAACATCTGCTCTGTTATCAGTCAGACTAACCATGCATCATGGGTCGCATCAGGGGCAAGTTCCCTCACTGCCATCGTTAAATTGCTGCTGGAACCTCTACCTTGTCTGTCAGAAACAGGTAACCTGAGTCTATCAATAGACTCACTAATAATTATAAACATTATTTTAGAGCTAGGAATTTTAGGTGCAAAATTTTGGTGAAAAAGGTGCAAAAAAGGTGCTTTAATATAGCAGAAAAAGGTGCAATTTCTTAAATAAAAGTTGCAAATTTCCCATGTAAATAATCATTAAAGATTCTTCTTCTTCTTCTTCCTTTCAAGTATTAGGCCAAGGCCTGTTACGATCCTATAGAAAATTTTCCCTTATGGGAAATTCTCATATAAGACTTGAAAGCATAATAATAGTCCCTTTGATTGGTTGCTGGCCAAAGGAAGGCAAGACCAGTGATGGGGCTGCCATCTTATAGCCTCTGGTCAGGCTTTCTGGAGAAGAAAAGAAAATAAAGGAAAGAAGAAATGGAAGAAAGGAAGGACTCCCTAGCCCTCGGATGCCCTAATAGCGTCGGGGTCGAAAAAACAAGAGTTAACCAAGAGAGGTTAGATAGTAAAGTTAAAAGAGTGCAAAACACAAGTAAGTGGAAGAAATGTTTTGCACAGCTTGGGCACCTTGTGGTCGCCATCCACATATCCCCTAGATGAGGACCCCTGAGGGCTCATTACCAAAACCAATTACAACAAGTAACTAACGACACAAAATTCACGCATGTTGTCTTATATTAAAGAGTCTGTGTAAGTACTTACATGCTGCGTAACACAAATGCATTGATGTTTTTCATCAATTGTTTATTGAAATATCACAAAGAATGCACCTGATAACAGATCCGTCACCCTGAATTCCATCTGCACTAAACTTTTTAACAATATCACGTAGTTTATAGGAGTTCACTTTCGGTTTCGGCATACTGTATACTGGTAACTCAGGAAAATAGCAGACCGCACTAGTCAAATATTATTTTGAACTGAAACATTTATTCATGCACTCAACAACCTTCCTTGCTTGAACAATAGCTTTCGCATAACTGTGGTGCAATGAGGCACAAACTAATTTAAAAGGAATAGCCTAACATTGCACTGAAGTGGAAGTAATGTGATGTGGACTGATAACACATATCGTTACCAACCCTTGAAATTGAATTTGAATAAATGTAATATATATATATATATATATTGATGTTTTTTATTATTAATTTAACATTTCTCAATGAAAGATAAATTAAATTTGAAGAGAAAAATTTTCGCCTAGACCGGGACTCGAACCCGGGACCCTTGGCTTTCCGGGCCAAGTGCTCTACCAACTGAGCTACCGAGGCGAGTTACGATCTAGACGCAAATTTTTCTCTTATATACGTTGTAATTCCCTATCGCCAAATGCTTTGAAACCATTGTTTCTATCTTTGCAAATGGCGGCTTCTTAGTTAAGAAGACATTTATTGGAAATTTAACATTACTTTAAAAGCCAGTAAGGCCTCTAATGATGTTTTTTATTATTAATTTAACATTTCTCAATGAAAGATAAATTAAATTTGAAGAGAAAAATTTTCGCCTAGACCGGGACTCGAACCCGGGACCCTTGGCTTTCCGGGCCAAGTGCTCTACCAACTGAGCTACCGAGGCGAGTTACTATCTAGACGCAAATTTTTCTCTTATATACGTTGTAATTCCCTATCGCCAAATGCTTTGAAACCATTGTTTCTATCTTTGCAAATGGCGGCTTCTTAGTTAAGAAGACATTTATTGGAAATTTAACATTACTTTAAAAGCCAGTAAGGCCTCTAATGATGTTTTTTATTATTAATTTAACATTTCTCAATGAAAGATAAATTAAATTTATCTTTCATTGAGAAATGTTAAATTAATAATAAAAAACATCATTAGAGGCCTTACTGGCTTTTAAAGTAATGTTAAATTTCCAATAAATGTCTTCTTAACTAAGAAGCCGCCATTTGCAAAGATAGAAACAATGGTTCAAAGCATTTGGCGATAGGGAATTACAACGTATATAAGAGAAAAATTTGCGTCTAGATCGTAACTCGCCTCGGTAGCTCAGTTGGTAGAGCACTTGGCCCGGAAAGCCAAGGGTCCCGGTGTTCGAGTCCCGGTCTAGGCGAAAATTTTTCTCTTCAAATTTAATTTATCTTTCATTGAGAAATGTTAAATTAATAATAAAAAACACTCATTAGAGGCCTTACTGGCTTTTAAGTAATGTTAAATTTCCAATAAATGTCTTCTTAACTAAGAAGCCGCCATTTGCAAAGATAGAAACAATGGTTTCAAAGCATTTGGCGATAGGGAATTACAACGTATATAAGAGAAAAATTTGCGTCTAGATCGTAACTCGCCTCGGTAGCTCAGTTGGTAGAGCACTTGGCCCGGAAAGCCAAGGGTCCCGGGTTCGAGTCCCGGTCTAGGCGAAAATTTTTCTCTTCAAATTTAATATATATATATTATTTTGGTGATAAAATGTTCCAAAGGAGACAAAAAAGGTTTGAAAAAGTGCAAAATGTGCTTGCAT
This sequence comes from Diploptera punctata, assembly GCA_030220185.1. Lineage (NCBI taxonomy): Eukaryota > Metazoa > Arthropoda > Insecta > Blattodea > Blaberidae > Diploptera > Diploptera punctata. The sequence continues at coordinate 491,459 of JASPKZ010004590.1, read as the reverse complement.
TAAAGAAAAGGTGCAAAAAGGTGCTAGCATTGAATAAAGGTGCAAAAAGGTGCAACTAAAACACAGTTAGGGGCATTTATTTAATGTTTTCTTTGCAATACTAGCTAATTTGAACATTATAGTAACAAAAAAAAAGTGCAGCACCTAAAATTCCTAGCTCTAATGATCATTCTAGTTTATATTACATTTTATTCTATTTAATTAATTTATTTGGAAACACGTACTAAAGAACATTTTGGAAATATTAAAAATTGTGAAATTGAAAAATCAGCAATTGCTGCACATAGTTTGTTAGACCATCATAAAATTAATAGGGATGCAAAACTTTTTGAAACAATTGGATAAACCTTGAAGAAGATTTCCGGGCTGTAGGCCGTGGTCTCGAGTCTTGAAGTTTCCTGACGTTTCCTGAGGATGCCAGACACAGTCTCTGGCAAACGTCGGGGAACATCAAGCCTCGAGACCACGGCCTACAGCCCATAAATCTTCTTCAAGATCATCGTAGATACTCCGGCCGTGAAAACCTAAGTCAATACAATTGGTTAAACCATTAGAATTAACAGTTTGGGAGAAGATATTCATTCAAAAGAATAAATATCGATCAATGAACTTTCATATTCCTGTAGAGAAAAATTTGATTTTGAAATTTATAAACCCAACCAAAGATGGCAGCACTAGAGGTAACCATAGAAAAATCAACAAACAGAGAATTTCAACAGTTGGAGTCATAACAATTAAATGAATCGTGATTTCTTCTTACCTCATACTTCTATGTTTTTTTTTAAATACAACACTGCAGTATCAGTGACCATCGTCACCATCCTCAGCTGTTTTCACAACTGAGGATGGTGACGATGGTCACTGATACTGCAGTGTTGTGTTTAAAAAAAACATAGAAGTATGAGGTAAGAAGAAATCACGATTCATTTAATTCTTATGATTTGAACCTCATAATGTTAAAAATTCCCAAATTTATTATAAGTTGGAGTCATGACTGAAAATGAACGAAAAATTTATTTGAAACCAATGGTCTCAAAGAAATTTGAAATTGTGTGAGGTGAGTTATTAAAAATATGTTCTCCACTCAATATTAGCACCATAATTGTTAAAAATAATGGTTAAATGAAATATGGTTAGTTGGTATCTAATGTCGAGCACTTGATAATGAAATCATTCGCTCTCTTGCACTCCAATATTTAGCAGAAAGGCTGGTCTCTTCTACAAAAGCTGGACAACGGAGGAGATGGTTTCTTTCCATATCTTCATTTAAATTGCAAAAAGGGCATTTAGGTGAATCTGTTATGCCAATTCTGTGTAGGTGTTTATTCAAGCAGTCATGTCCCGTTAGCAGTCTGAATGTTGCTACTGCAGATTTTCTTTGTAATGTAGTAATGTCATAAGCTTGTAGATTTTCCCATTCCTTTCCAGATGTTTTGGTGGTGTATTCTTCTCTAAGTTTATTGATGTATTTATTTGAGATAATTCTTTTGATAGAGTGAAAGGAAACTGGAGCAGAAGTTGGGTTTGAAACAATTTTGCTACCCTTCTTGGCCAGAAAATCGGCTATTTCATTGCCTGTCACTCCACAATGGGCCGGAATCCATTGAAGTACAACTTCTTTATGTAGACGGGATAACTGTTTTATCATTTTGTGACATTCGATAATTTTGATGCTTTTGGTGTTGTGTCTCGTGTTATAGCGAGAATGGCTGCTTTGGAGTCACATAAAATTACAACTTTTGTAAATTTTTGGATGTGATATAAAAGATTTTGTAAATTTAAGAAAATTGCTAGAATTTCACCATCAAAGTTTGTTGAATTTGTGTTTAGTTTACGATAAAAGGAAAAAAGTGGACATACTGCACCAGCACCAGTGCCACCGTCATTTGGTAGGCTGGAAATATTATTACTATTCTTCATTATGTACATCCAGCTGCAGCTGACATGAGTCCATTGCATAGCTATAATTCTTGATGCACCGACTGGTAATTTTTTATGTAAACCTTATATAAACTCTACGATAGTCCATAATAATATATATTGGAGTTAATCTTTTATAGGAAAAATCACTTTGAGGTTTAATTTAAGATTTAAATTAAACTTCTTTATACCTCACCTGGAAGACTGGATATGAGGTGAGGTATAGAATTTTAATTTAAATCTTAAGGGAGGTGATGGGTGAAAAATTGACCATTTGAGATCAAAATTAACACTTTTTTTTGTTTTTGTACTAAAAATAGCCTGTACTCTAATGTATATGTTGGCAAAGTTTCAGAGGCCTATGGCGCTTGTAAGTGCCCTAAATTATGTCAGAGTTAAAAGGCTGCGCCAGTTAAATACCACCTGCATGCAAATCTTTAAACTTGTTTTTCCACACTTTTATTTTCACTGCATTTTTGTACATTCAAAATTGAATAGAATTCAGAGATTTTGTTCTAGAAGGTTCAAATTTTTACTGTGTGTCCTAAAGACAATGGGTAACAAAATAGTGCATGGGTTTCATGATTGAAGTAGTATTTTAAGAAATAAAAAATAAAATTTATGCAATTATTAATTTTTTTTTGTAATTCCACACATGAGGTACAACATTTTTTTCTCCCTTTGTATTCACATTATAAGAATTCTAAAGCATGATGTTTTTTTTTTAAATTATACAGGGGATGATTGGAAAACATTGACTCAGGATAGGGATATATGGAGAGCTTATGTCCGCGTGGCCATGAACCTATGGGTTTGATAGTGCCAGTGAGTTAGTTAATTAGATGTTTTTCTAAATATTTTAGGGTCTTGTAAAAAAAATAGACACTTTTACTAAAAGAATATGGAACCCATTTAATTATAATTATATGCAAATTTTTAAAAATATGGTTGGTTGGTATCTAATGTCGAGCACTTGATAATGAAATCATTCGCTCTCTTGCACTCCAATATTTAGCAGAAAGGCTGGTCTCTTCTACAAAAGCTGGACAACGGAGGAGATGGTTTCTTTCCATATCTTCATTTAAATTGCAAAAAGGGCATTTAGGTGAATCTGTTATGCCAATTCTGTGTAGGTGTTTATTCAAGCAGTCATGTCCCGTTAGCAGTCTGAATGTTGCTACTGCAGATTTTCTTTGTAATGTAGTAATGTCATAAGCTTGTAGATTTTCCCATTCCTTTCCAGATGTTTTGGTGGTGTATTCTTCTCTAAGTTTATTGATGTATTTATTTGAGATAATTCTTTTGATAGAGTGATAGGAAACTGGAGCAGAAGTTGGGTTTGAAACAATTTTGCTACCCTTCTTGGCTAGAAAATCGGCTATTTCATTGCCTGTCACTCCACAATGGGCCGGAATCCATTGAAGTACAACTTTTTTATGTAGACGGGATAAATGTTTTATCATTTTGTGACATCGATAATTTTGATGCTTTTGGGTGTTGTGTCTCGTGTTATAGCAAGAATGGCTGCTTTGGAGTCACATAGAATTACAACTTTTGTAAATTTTTGGATGTGATATAAAGATTTTGTAAACTTAAGAAAATTGCTAGAATTATTTTTAAAAATATAATATTTAATAACTCATAAAATAAACGTCTCACAAGAATGAAACTTAAACACATCATTATATATCATGCAGTGAATGTTTGTACAAAAAATCAAGTCTCCAGCTCAAAAAATGTAGTAGAAATTTCACCCATTCCCCCCCTTAAATATGAGTGTTTCCTTCAAAGCGTGAAGTATGAGGCCATTTATAAATGTACAGCTCAGCAGAATATGTTCTAAATTTTCTTCAACTGGACGGAGTGGGCACATAGGTGAGTCAATTAGGTTCAACCTATATATGTACTAATTACTATATGACCATTCTTGCTCTTGATGCAATTGTGTGTACAAGCTGTGGAATGTTGCTATACATTAAACTTTAAGGGTTGAATGTTTGTACGCATTAGACAGTAAAAGGCGTTCTCTGCTGAGAAAGTTTTATCCAAATACATTTTGCTTACTCAGAAATCTATTCATGCGATAATAATTGTAAGCTACCTGACGAGGTAACTTAAGATCATAGCTCAAGATAGAAACTTATCATAAGTAATGCCACGAGTGATTTCCAAATTATCGATAAATTCACGACTCACGAAGTGAGGAGTGAATTTATCTAGAGAATTTGGAAATCAAGAGTGGCATTTGTTAGGACTATTTAACGAATAAAATAAAGCTGTTTACTCACAAATCATTATTTAACTACAGTTATTTAAAAATATTTTTATATTTAAAGTAAACGGTGATGTTTGAAAACTAATGAGAAACGATAGGTAGCCTACGCTTCTACTGCTTCTTTTGTTTATCACTGCAACCAGATCATACTATTTATTGCCAAAGGAACGCAATATTGTAAGAATGCTCTCTAGTGGAGAAAAAATGAAACACATCAATCTGTATATTAATTCATTTTTGATGTCGTATACATTTAAGAAAGTGCAAACAGTGGTTTCTTTTTTTGGTGGTATAATCAATTGCTACAAATGTTGACATGTAAGCACTATTATATACAATCTGGTAGCCGTATTTGTGTATAGGCTCAGTCACTGCAAAATAACGGTCAGACCTGTTCAGAATATTAAAAAGGAGGAGCTTTGCTTAATATATGATAATCCTAACGTTGATAATTATTTCGTGAAACACGTCTCTGATTGGTTGTAATACAGAAATCATTGAAACGTGATTGGTCATTGACTCCCATTTGGGGCATGAGTTAAATAGTCGTGAAAATCCCGAAGGGAACCGATGGTAACCGATGTAGTTTGAAACCTTTGCAGCTTTATCCAAGATGTCGGACCTTGAAGACTTTGATCATGTTTTCGGTATACGCGGAGAAGAGGAATTTGATAGAGTCTACCAAAGAATTCAACTGGAAGAACAGGAGAATCAGCGTAATATTGCACGATGCAGATGTCGTTGTATACAGTATTATTTGCGGGACGCAAGCGTAAATGCGTTCCTCTATGGCAGACGAAAATAACGGAAGTAGTTTTATCGCTGAGAATTCTGGGTAATTCGTTGCCAATATTACAAAAACGTAAACTTTTATGCATGACCGGTAAGTCGGCCGTTAATTCGATCTCAGCAATTGCTCACGGTGAGTCAGCTCACCAGTGATTGGAAGTAATTTGAGTAGAGACTAATGTATTTGCATACGACCCTAAATCATTTGGTTTCTTAAAATTTTTTGTAATAATTTCCCATTTTCTTATATTAACATACGGTTGTTCGTTATTTTGAGAAGTATGCATTTAAACTAAGACTTCTTGTATTTATACCTTTTCTTGCAACAGGACTGGAAAATGCACTAATAGATCCTGATAGGATGTGTGCAGCTCATGCCTGTTACCAGATGGCAGCACTAGTGATGTGGCTACAGAAAAACATGTTGAAAACATGCAATGCACCAAAGTTCCTCACCAAACCCATCAAGTAAGTTTATTTAACATTTTAAAATTTTAATTGAAATAGTTTTACATTTAGATAGATAGATTATCGGTTGATTAATGTCTTTGACATTGTCCGATTGCTAATAGCCAACTTTATCAGTCCATCCAATCTCCTGGTTGTAGAAGTTTCTCATTCATGCATAAATATATTCCCTGGCTCCAGGAGGTTTTAAGTCTTTCTCTGTCTTGTCTTCCCTCAGGTTTCCATTCCAAAACACATTTTGGTAGCCGATCATCTTCCATTCGCTGAACATGTCTGTACCATCTTAATTGCTGAGTTTTAATATAATCTAAAATAGTGTCTTCAATCTTCATTTTCTCCCTTATAACTGAGTTTCTAATTCTTTCTCTTCTTGAAATTCTTGCTGCCCTTTGTAGAAAATTAACTTCTGTTGTCAAAAGATACTTATTTGTTTTTGTTGTTAATGGCGAAAGTTTTGCTCCATAAGTAATAATGCTTATATATATATCCATCCATAGTAATTCTGCCCTAAGGCAGGTCCTTCACTGCAATCATAGCATTTTCATGCTATGCTTGCAGCTTTACTAGGACATTGTAGGTGTGGTAGCTTCCCGTTGCTTTCCACACCAGTGAAGGATGATGAGATGATGATGATAATGATAAGGATGATGATGATGGCCATATGATTTCGGGGACCGTTTGGGCCTTAAAGCTTTCCTGACATTTATCTTACATGTGAGGAAAAACTCCGATAAAAACCTCACCCAGAAAAACTGCCCCCATTGAGGATCGAACCCGGGCCCTCTGCGTGACAAGGCAGCACGCTACCTCGAGACCACAGTGTATATCCATCCATAGTAATTCTGCCCGAAGGCAGGTCCTTCACTGCAATCATAGCATTTTCATGCTATGCTTGCAGCTTTACTAGGGAATTGTAGGGAATTGTGTAGGTGTGGTAGCTTCCCGTTGCTTTCCACACCAGTGAAGGATGATGGTGATGATGATAATGATAAGGATGATGTTGATAAAGATGATGATAATGATAAGGATGATGATGATAAAGATGATGGCCATATGATTTCGGGGACTGTTTGGGCCTTAAAGTTTTCCTGACATTTGTCTTACAGGTGAGGAAAAACCCCGATAAAAACCTCACCCAGAAAAACTGCCCCGAACTGGGATCGAACCCGGGCTCGCTGCGTGACAAGGCAGCACGCTACCTCGAGACCACAGCGGCGGACACAGTGTGTATATATATATATATTTATATATATATATATTTATATATATATATATATTTATATATATATATATATATATATATATAATTAAACTTTATTTAGGACACTAAAATATATATGTAGTCAATATGCCCATTTCACCAATTAATGTTTTAAAATGGTCAACAAGTTTCTACAGCCAAGCTGTCATTCTCAAGACCAGATATTGACTGAGTCAATATCTGGTCTTGAGAATGACAGCTTGGCTGTAGAAACTTGTTGACCATTTTAAAACATTAATTGGTGAAATGGGCATATTGACTACATATATATTTTAATATTATATCACCAAGAAGATCACTTGTGTATTAAATATTTAGGACACATTTGAGAAGTGATCTCCATCTTTAGATGACTCCGGATTCACCTTATTTTTTAAGAACGACCTCATAATGTTACCTCCTAATACAATTTATTCACCATAGCTAACAGTCTGTTTTGAAATTGCAGATTAGTGTATAAATGTTGGATGTGTTTTACAGGAGTCTGATAGTTAGCTTGTCTCGGCTGCCGCTGGTGAACTCATATGTGGCTACTCCTCCTGATGTATGGCGACAGGGCTGGGCAGCAGAACTTGGTGGTCCGTCTCATACTCTTGTTCCAGCCTTGCCAGTTGACTACCTGCAAGATATTGACATCCTGCAACAACTGATATTCAGGTGACCATATAATTAGATTATAAAATGGAAGATTATGACAGGATTTCTTAAGTATATTTAGTTAAACCTATAATAAAAGTAGATTTTTTTTTGTTGAGTTGTTTTTGACTCACCTCATACTTTTTAACTCCCTCGCAGACTCAAGTTTCTTCACTGTATTAGTGACATTCTCAATTTAACTTTTATAGGAATTAATCACTATGAGGTTTAATTTATGGTGAAATTAAATGTTTTTTACCTCTCTTCATATTCATTTTTTTAAGTTTATCGCAATTTCAAGACTATAACTGTCTCATCCTCAGAACTTTGTTGGTGACTGGTGTTATGTCGATCGGAAGAAACTCTTCTTCTTCCCTCTGTTGGTAGACCGATGAATCTCTGGATCAGGTCAAAATTTACAGGAATTTTGAAGTTCGTATGTTTTCCTTTGTTTTTCTGAATGTGGATCTTTTCCCAAACTGTGAGTTCGTTTTGTTTGTCTATTTGAGGAGAGGTAAGAAACATTTAATTTCACCAGACATTCTCAATGCTGGATCACATTCATAACTGACTTAATAAAAGTTAGAAGTTTAGTGAGAAATGTAAAACTTGTAATAAAATATAGGATTTCTTAAGTTAATAATTCTTACGAGAATTTGGGAACTTCCATATATCTAAGATCTTTATTAAGAGATCATAACATATGATGAAATTAACTACCTGTTTAAAGCAGGGAATTCATATTATTTATCCTCTCCAAGGTTTCCCATCTAATTAAATTAATATTAAGAAGCTAAAGCTGTTACTATGATTGAAATAAGTAAATTAATTTATTAATATTGACTGGAGAACATATTGTTAATAACTCACCTCATACAATTTCAAATTTATTTGAGACCATTGGTTTTAAATAAATTTTTCATTCATCTTCAGGTCATGACTCCATGGTCTCAAATAAATTTGAAATTGTATGAGGTGAGTTATTAACAATATGTTCTCCACTCAATATTAATGATATAACCTCATAATTAAGATAGAATTTTTTATCACTCACCTCATATTATTGTTCTTATTTGACTATAAACTAGTTTCAGAACATAGTTTCTGTTCCATCCTCAGTATCGTCATGACCGTTGTTCTGTCATCTTGAAGAGCTGTCCTTCGCTCCTTCCATTGGCTGACTGAAAAACCTCGAAACCAGGTCATTCTCGCCGGGAATTTCAAAGTTCATCAATTTCTTCTTTTTGCTCTTTTGAATGTAGATCTTTTCCCAAACAGTAAGTTCTTTTGGTTTTTCTATTTGTTTTAATAATTTAGCTTCTTTCTCGATAAGATGTTTTCTGCAGTAGCTGCCCATGCATGGTCTGAAAAACATCTTATCGAGAAAGAAGCTAAATTATTAAAACAAATAGAAAAACCAAAAGAACTTACTGTTTGGGAAAAGATCTACATTGAAAAGAGCAAAAAAGAAGAAATTGATGAACTTTGAAATTCCTGGTGAGAATGACCTGGTTTTGAGGTTTTTCAGTCAGCCAATGGAAGGAGCGAAGGACAGCTCTTCAAGACTACAGAACAGCGATCATGACGATACTGAGGATGGAACTGAAACTATGTTCCAAAACTAGTTTATAGTCAAAAAGAAGAATAATATGAGGTAGGTGATAAAAAATTCTACCTTAATTTATTTCTCTTTACCATTGATTTCAATAATTTATATTGAAGTTAAAACTAGGAGGTTGAGATGGATAGGTTACATAACTAAAATAATGCTTTAAGCATTTTGTTAATTTTGATTGGGAAACCATTATGGAAAAGTCCATTAGTAGGATCTGGTTATGGAAGAGGATAACATTGAGGTGGATTCTAGGTACATGGAAATTGAACGTGAATTATGTTAATATTTAATTTTAGGAAGTTATATTTTGAGGTTATTTTAATTATATTATTTTTGGTCTGGACATCTTACCTCAATATTAATGTTGATTTGTTCTTGGACATGTTTCAAAACAATTCTCTGTTTTATCTTCAGCTTTCCCAGACTGGTTTTATTTATGTTGCATTATGTTGCACCACCTGGATGTCGATGTCAGCTCCATCCTGTGGTTGGCCAAAGAACCTCAAACAAGGTCACCCTCCATCGGAATATCAAAATTCATAACTCTGTTTTGTTCTTCTGAATATAAATTTTTTCCCAATAGTCAGCTCGTTTGTATTTTCTAACTGTTTTAATAATTAGTGTCTGAATTTATATTATGTTTTTCAGACCAAACATGAGCAGCAACTGCAGATTTTTCAATTTCTCCATTTTTAATATTTCTTATGGTTTCTTTGGTTCTAATTTTTAGGTTTCTTTTTGTTTTCCCTATATATATCTTTTCACAACCCATGCCATTCAATTGATATATTCCTGACTTTTATTTTTTCAGTTTTTTCATTTAAAAATAAAAGTCAGGAATATATCAAATTGAATGCAGTGGTTGTGAAAAGATATATATAGGGAAAACAAAAAGAAACCTAAAAATTAGAACCAAAGAACACATAAGAAATATTAAAAATGGAGAAATTGAAAAATCTGCAGTTTCTGCTCATGTTTGGTCTGAAAACATAATATAAATTCAGACACTAAATTATTAAAACAGTTAGAAAATACAAACGAGCTGACTATTTGGGAAAAAATTTATATTCAGAAGAACAGAAACAGAGTTATGAATTTGATATTCCGATGGAGGGTGACCTTGTTTGGAGGTTCTTTGGCCAACCACAGGATGGAGCTGACATCGACATCCAGGTGGTGCAACATAATGCAACATAAATAAAACCAGTCTGGGAAAGCTGAAGATAAAACAGAGAATTGTTTTGAAACATGTCCAAGAACAAATCAACATTAATATGAGGTAAGATGTCCAGACCAAAAATATATAAGTGAATATTTTAACTGAGGAATAAGACCATTGGAATGTTTTAGTGAACATTCTTCTTCTTCTTCTTCCTTCCAAGTATTAGGCCAAGGCCTGTTACGATCCTATAGAAAATTTTACCTCCAGCGTTTCATAGGACAGCCCAGTGATCTTCGTCCTCTTGGTATATAATTATAAACAGCTTTGGGGATCCGATTTGAACTCATTCTTTCAAGATGGTATTTCCAATTTAGTTGGTACTGTTTAATATATTCCAAAATTGGCGTAGTCTTCAATTCTTTTAAGATGTCGGTGTTCCTTTTCCGATCCCATCTGGTGTAACCCGCTGTTCTGCGCATGAATCTCATTTCACAAGCCATTATTCTGCTTTCATGTTGTCTTTTTAGTAACCATGCTTCACTACCATAGGTCAACACTGGTCTAGCCAAAGTGTTATATAAACATAATCTGGTGTTTTTTTGTACAAGGGATGGTTTCATAACTTGATTAATAATTCCTAAACTTTTATTATAACTAGTAATTTTTTCAGGGATATCTTTTTCATCCCAGATAGAGAGATAATATCCAAGGTATTTAAATTGATTAGATCTCTCTAAAATTTTATTCTGGAGACAGATTTTACTTTGTATGAGGTCCTTCCCATGAAATGCCATAATTTTAGTTTTGTTAATTGATATTTCCATATTAAATTTGGCACCTATTTTTTGTAAATTATAAATTGATCAAATTTGAAGAGAAAAATTTTCGTCTAGACCGGGACTCGAACCCGGGACCCTTGGCTTTCCGGGCCAAGTGCTCTACCAACTGAGCTACCGAGGCGAGTTACGATCTAGACGCAAATTTTTCTCTTATATACGTTGTAATTCCCTATTGCCAAATGCTTTTGAAACCATTGTTTCTATCTTTGCAAATGGCGGCTTCTTAGTTAAGAAGACATTTATTGGAAATTTAACATTACTTTAAAAGCCAGTAAGGCCTCTAATGATGTTTTTATTATTAATTTAACATTTCTCAATGAAAGATAAATTAAATTTGAAGAGAAAAATTTTCGCCTAGACCGGGACTCGAACCCGGGACCCTTGGCTTTCCGGGCCAAGTGCTCTACCAACTGAGCTACCGAGGCGATCGTCTAGATCGTAACTCGCCTCGGTAGCTCAGTTGGTAGAGCACTTGGCCCGGAAAGCCAAGGGTCCCGGGTTCGAGTCCCGGTCTAGGCGAAAATTTTTCTCTTCAAATTTAATTTATCTTTCATTGAGAAATGTTAAATTAATAATAAAAACATTATAAATTGATCGTTGCAAATCATTTTCGGAAAGTGCCAGAAGAGCTAAATCGTCTGCAAAAATAATAGCATCGAGTTTGAGGTTCCTATTGATGGGTATATATCCTCGTGTTTTCCTCCATTCATTTATTAATTTATTCATATATATATAATGAAAAGCACTGGTGAAAGTCCACATCCCTGTCTTACTCCAGTGTTGATCTTTTCCCAAGAAGGTAGTTTGCCATCTTGTTTAACAGAGATTTAGTGAACATTAAATTTCATAAGCTTTAGATTTGGTTGATTTCGGTACATTTTGATGTTGCAGAATAACTATGTTGGGCTGGACGAGCAGGCAGCAATTTGAAGAGACGTGGATGGCATTTCTAAGTGTGCTAAAACCTAACTCTCTAGAGCTCTGTGCCCCTGAGGAGATGGCAGTGATGGTCCATGCCAGCAGCTTGGCAGTACAAGCTATCACAGCACTGCTAATACAAACACTCATGATGCCAATACCGGGGAATCCCAACTGTAGTCACCTGATACATCAACCACGTGAGAAGACACTTCCACATACCAAGTATGTTTCACAGTCATAAACATGTACATATTTATTGTTTATTTTTTATTATTTCACTCACCTCATACTTCATAATTCATAGCAGACCCTGGGTTTCTTCACATCTTTTGTGACATTCTCAATGCTGCGTCACGTTCACAACTGACGTCCAACGGCCTTCTATCCTGCAGACTGACCTCTGCGCCATATGGTGGCCGACCGAAGAATTTCCAAATCAGTCCTCTTTCTTTATAACCGGGTATTTCAAAATTCATAGTTGTATTTTCATTCTTGCATATGTAAATTTTTTCCCAAATTGTGAGTTCCTTCGGTTTTTCCAATTGTTTAAGTAATTTTGTTTTGGTTACTTAAACAATTGGAAAAACCGAAGGAACTCACAATTTGGGAAAAAATTTACATATGCAAGAATGAAAATACAACTATGAATTTTGAAATACCCGGTTATAAAGAAAGAGGACTGATTTGGAAATTCTTTGGTCGGCCACCAGATGGCACGGAGGTCAGTCTGCAGGATAGAAGGCCGTTGGACGTCAGTTGTGAACGTGACGCAGCATTGAGATGTCACAAAAGATGTGAAGAAACCCAGGGTCTGCTATGAATTATGAAGTATGAGGTGAGTGAAATAATAAAAAATAAACAATATTAAAAAACCTCATAGTGTTATTTCCTATCTACATAACTTAATAATGTACATATTTAATGAATGAGTTGGAGAAAATGCTTTAACATCTCACCTCATGTCTTCATGATACTGGTTTCAAAAGTATAATTTTACTTCCATCTTCAGTCAAACTCCAACTGTCGAAATTTTGTCGTTAACACCATCTTCTGAACTGCCATCTGGTGTCGATTTTATGAACTTGGAGATCAAATTATTCTTGTCGGGAATATCAAAATTCATGGCTTTATATTTATTCTTCTGAATGTATATCTTTTCCCAAACTGTCAATTCTAAAGGTTTCTTTAAATGTTTTAAAAGTTTAGCTTCTTTTTCAATTTTGTGATTCTCTAGTAAACTATGAGATGCAATTGCGATTTTTCAATTTTAACATTTTTAATATTTCTAAAGTGTTCTTTTGTATGAGTTTCTGAATTCCTTTTAGTTTTTCCTGTATATTCTTTCTTGCAGTCATTGCAACTAATTTAATAGATTTCAGATTTTTTACTACCTGTGACATTGGCTTTTTTTATTAGTTATTAGTAAATTATCCAGACTAAATTTGTTAATCGATGCTAATGTAATATTGAATTTGTTAAATATTTTTTGAAATTTTCTGTGTGTTCCAGGATGGTAAGTAATTTTCTTGAATTGTTTGTTTTCTTTTGAATAAAGTTGTAGGGTGGTGTATTCTTTAAGTTTTTTTTTTTTTTGTTTGAATCTCTTTAATTAATTTATTATTATCTTCTTTCCAAAACCCTTAATGGGACTAAGTGAAGAAAATTTTAAGAATGAATACAATCACATTTTGAACATAGCAACATTAAATCCCATTTAGTGAGGATAGAGAGTTCTACTCAACAGGTGTTAAAGATAGGACTGCAGAAAAGTTTCTGGTCCTCCAGGGTGGGAGTTGATGCTATGGGCCAGCTCCTCATACATTGTAAAAAAAACTTAATGCTAAAAAAACCAAAATAGAAAGCCTAAATTGTATATTTTGGTTGAGGATACCTGTATATATAACAGAAACAATCTTGAAATAAATAAATAAAAAATGAATTAACTTACATGATGTAGATATAAGTTATAAGTGAATAAACAAAAAATTTCATTCATGCAGGATTAAATTTTCTTTATATTTATAGTTAAATATGGGAAATAACATTATGACGTTCTTAATTCGTAAATTAATGAGTCATTTTTACATCTTACCTCATATTTTATGTTTCTTTAAACACGGGAACTAGTTTTCAAGAGAAAACATCTCTCTCATTTTGAACCGAGAATTATGACTACTGGATTTTTGTTGGAATCTCCATCAATATCGTTGCCATCTGGTGTTGATTTGATGAACTTCGAGATGAGGTCACGTTCATTAAGAATCTCGAAATTCATGTATCTATATATGTTTAATTTATTTTTCCCTTTATTAGTTTATGTTTGTTTGTGTATATATATGTGTTTGTATAATATGTAAAAATCAGTGTGTGCACGCATGCATTGTGTATCTGTCTGGAATGTTTCCCAACTGCAGTTGTTTATGATTGATCATATTAACAGAGTTGTGTATGTGTGTGCAGTGAGAAGCTGCGAGCTATACATGAGTTGTTCTGCTGGAGTGTGATGAGTGGACACACGCTAGAACTGCAGCACGTGTACAAGCGACGCAGCATCGAGCGAATACTTAGTGCTCACAGGTACATATCAAGACCAGTTAAATGTGCGTGTAATGATATTTGAGTGACTTTTTGTTAAATTTAGAACAAATGCACTTGACATTGATTTACAGGTATGGGTACAGTCAGGTGTCTCTGGAGTATTTGTGGACGGCCACTCGTATGCTGGATGGCAACTCACAAGAGGAAACAAAGAAAGCCACAGGTAAATCAGCATATTTTTCTGTTTTCAATTTCACCCAAAACCTCATAGAACTTAATATTTTACATTATGCAAGAAAAAATGTTTTAAATAAAATTAGAAATAATTCTTTAGTTGGAAGACCTAGAAGACGTTGGACTGATGCATTATGAAGTCGGAATGGGCAATTGCCTAATCCCTGGAGTGATGATGATGATGAATAATTATTTATGATAAAAAAAGTTCCTGTGAACTTTATTATAAATTTAGGGTCGTATGCAAATACATTAGTCTCTACTCAAATTAACTTCCAATCACTGGTGAGCAATTGCTGAGATCGAATTAACGGCCAAACTTACCGGTCATGCATGAAAGTCGACGTTTTCGTAATATTGGCAACGAATTACCCAGAATTCTCAGCGATAAAACCACTTCTGTTATTTTCATCTGCTATAGAGGAACGCATTTACACTTGCATCCCGCAAATAATACCGTATACAACGATGTCTGCATTGTGCAATATTACGCCGATTCTCCTGTTCTTCCAGTTGAATTCTTTGGTAGACTCTATCAAATTCCTCTTCTCCACATATACCGAAAACATGATCGAAATCTTCAAGGTCCGACATCTTGGATAAAGCTGCAAAGGTTTCAAACTACATCGGTTACCATCGGTTCCCTTCAGGATTTTCACGATAAGTTTCTATCTTGAGCTATGATCTTAAGTTACCTCGTGAGGTAGCTTACAATTATTATCGCATGAATAGATTTCTGAGTAAGCAAAATGTATTAGGATAAAACTTTCTCAGCAGAGAACGCCTTTTACTGTCTAATGCGTTTATAAATTTGACCCTACATCCCTTTTGATTTATTACCACTATCAGTTATTATTAATGCATGGATAGTAATGATTTCTATACAAACAAAACAAATCACAGTGTTTATTTTATATTAAATAAAATGAATGATGACTCTCGAAAAAAATAATATGCAATATATCTGCATTAAACTCGTAACTCAAACATCTCTCTTTTGGATAAACAATTGATTTGGCTTTTATAGGAATTAATCACTATGAGGTTTAATTTATGTTAAAATCAAATGTTTCCTACCTCTCCTCATACAAATCTTCCAAGTAGGTCGCGGTTTCGAGACCATAACGGTCTCATCTTCAGTACTATTTTGGTGACTGATGTTATGTTGATCGGAAGAAACTCTTCTTCTTCCCTCTGTTGGTGGACCAATGAACCTCTGGATCACTCTGGAAAACTTATGAACTTCGAAATTCCTGCAAATTCTGACCTGATTCAGAGGTTCATCGGTGCACCAACAGAGGGAAGAAGAAGAGTTTCTTCTGATCGACATAACACCAGTCACCAAAATAGTACTGAAGATGAGACCATTATGGTCTCGAAATTGCGATCTACTCGTACTTAGAAGATTTATATGAGGAGAGGTAGGAAATATTTGATTTCGACATAAATTGATTTGGCATTTACTTGACGAAAATCCATATTTATTTAATTAAATCTCTCTTTTGTTTATTTTTTTATATAGAAAGATTGATGCTTGGACTGGGAGTCAAACTCTGGACCTCTGACTCTCTGTGTCGATGTGCGATCCATTACACCATTCAAGCATTAATTTTTTTAATTATTAATGGGTTGTGTATTTTGACTCGCCTCATATTTCTTGATTTTTATGTTGCATATTTTGACTCACCTTGATTTTTGTACATAAAAATCAAGATATACAACTCATTAATAATTAAAAGAAACCTCATGGTGTTATTTCCTACATATATTTAATTAATTTTTCTTTTAAAAAAATAAAACTGTTCAGGGCTGGAATTTGTTGAAACTAAATATAACATCAGGGGCACGCCGTAGCGTAGTGGTTAAGGCACTGAGCTACAAGCCGAAGGGTCGAAGGTTCAAGTCCCGTTGGGGTCAGGATTTTTAAACTGACCCAAACCCTCTGGCGGCACTATGGCCCTGGGGTCGACTCAGCCTCTAACTGAAATGAGTACCAGACACTTGTTCCGGGGTAAAGGCAGCCGTCATGCAGGGCTGACAACCCGGCTGATGTAAAGTGCCGATTGTCTAGAAAAAGTGGGAGCCTTAACCTCCTACTACCCCAAAGGGCCTGTTGTGGGAACACTTTACTTACTTTTAAATATAACATCAACATCTATTTTTCTAAATAATTTCCTACATTGTAACTATTACGATGGATGTCATTAAAGAAGACTTTTGTCGTAAATGTTTGTTGCAGTATCAGTGAGCTGTTTAGAACGTGAACAATGTCTGACAGCCAGTGGGCTCGACTTACATTCTTGTCTGCATTTCCTGCTTGATCTCTACTCTCAGTGGACCCTGCCTCAGGTCAGTGTTTTGTACATGAGTGTAAAATGTTAAAAAAAAGTGAAAGTACAGATAAGCAAGTTTGGTTATTGGTTTGTAGTCAGGAACACCCCTGCAACTAATCAGCGAGGCAATGAGATCAATCCTGGCAATATCAGATCTGTTTACGGAGAAGGCGCAGTTCCAGTGGATGTTGTCAACTTGTCTGGAACTGGGGAAGCACCACCCTGTGGAGGATGAGATCTTACATCAGTATCTTGTGCTGGGAGCCTGCAAGGCAGCTGCAGTGCTGGGGCCTGTAAGTGTTCTCATACGCTAAAATACATTATTATTGAACTTTTATAGGAATAAATCACTATGAGGTTTAATTTAAGATAAATTAAAATGGACGAAGATCACTGGACTGTCCTACGAAATGCTGGAGGGAAAATTTTCTATAGGATCGTAACAGGCCTTGGGCTAATACTTGGAAGATAAATTGTTTCAGACCTCTCCACATAATTAATCTTCTAAGTACATCGCGATTTCAGGGTCTTGGCGACCCCATCCCAAATACACTTATGCCGACTGATGTTATGTCGATCGGAAGAATCACTTCTTCTTCCCTCTATTGGTGGACCGATGAACCTCCGGATTAGGTCAGAATCCGTGGGAATTTCAAAGTTCTTAAGTTTTTCTTTCTTTCTTCTTCTTCTTCCTTCCAAGTATTAGGCCAAGGCCTGTTACGATCCTATAGAAAATTTTCCCTCCAGCGTTTCATAGGACGGCCCAGTGATCTTCGTCCTCTTGGTATATAAATTATAAACAGCTTTGGGGATCCGATTTGAACTCATTCTTTCAAGATGGTGTTTCCAATTTAGTTGGTACTGTTTAATATATTCCAAAATTGGCGTAGTCTTCAATTCTTTTAAGATATCGGTGTTCCTTTTCCGATCCCATCTGGTGTAACCCGCTGTTCTGCGCATGAATCTCATTTCACAAGCCGTTATTCTGCTTTCATGTGTTTTTCTTTCGTTTTTCTGAATGTGGATTTTTTCCCAAACCGTGAGTTCGATTTGTTTATCTATTTGTTTAATTAGACTGGCTTTTTATTCAATTAGATGATTTTTGGACCAAGTATGAGCAGCTACTGCTGACTTTTCCACTTCTCCATTCTCAAAAATGTGGTTTGGGAAAAAAATCCACGTTAAAAAAAAAACAAGAAATATAAACTTGTGAACTTCAAAATTCCTGCAGATTCTGATTGGATCCAGAAGTTTATCAGTCCACCAATAGAGGGAAGAAGAAGTAGTTCTTCTGATCGACATAACATCAGTCGATGAGAAATTACTGAAAATGAAGCTACCCAGTCTAATTAGAAGACTGGATATGAGATGCATTTTTTAATTTAATCTTAAACAATAGCATTTTCTTTTTTACTTTCGTTATGTATAGTTATATTAACTTCTGATTATTTCATAAATTTTAGTCATTACAAACATGATGAGTAATGAACACTGAAACTTACTTGTGACAAAATGTTTGAGATGAAGACTACCCATGAGTTGTTTATTTTTTTCTTTCACTCACCTCATACTTCATAACTCCTTGCAGACCCAGGTTTTGTCACAAATGATGTGACGAAACCTGGGTCTGCGAGGAGTTAAGAAGTATGAGGCGAGTGAAAGAAAAAAATAAACAATGTTAAATAACCTCATAGTGTTATTTCCTATCTACATAACTTAATACCCATGAGTTGCATTTCAGGACATGAGCGTGTTTGAGAGAGTGTGCAAGCTGGTGGAAAATAGCTTGAGGTCTAGTTACTTACCAGCGCGTATAGCCGGGCTGCACGGAGTGATGTACCTGCTGCAGGCAACATCTAGTAAAACGCAGGCACATCATATGCAATCAACAGGTGCAAGTGGATCTGACGAGATGTTTCACATACAACCTGTAGCTGTGGAATATATTCAGAAACACATCGACACCACCTCCAGGTTAGATACAAGTCTTAAGAAATGTGAAATTGTATTAAAAGTTGAACTTCATAGTCGTAATTCTTCCTCCAATTTTAAACTTTTGTACTTCACAGTGTATTACAAGCTTTTTAGTTGCTATTTATCCATTGGAACAGAAAAGACAAATCATATTTGAAGAGAAAAATTATACGCCCAAACTGAGACTCGAAACCAGGACCTTTGGCTTTCCGGGCCAATGCTCTACCGACTGAGCTACCAGGGCAAGTTCCAATTTAAATGAAAATTTTTCTCTTATATACATTGTAAATCCCGTGCACCAAATGCTATGAAAACTTTGTTTCTATCTTTGCAAATGGCAGTTTCTCAGTCAGTAGAGCATTGGATCAGAAAGCCAAAGGTCCTGGGTTTGAGTCCTAGTCTGGGTGTATAAATTTTCTCTTCAAATATGATTTATCCATCACTGAGATGTATGAAATGAATAATAAAAACATTGAAAGAAGCCGCACTGGCTTTATAATGTAATGTAAAAATTCCCAAATAAATGTCTTCTTAATAAACAGTCATGTTTCATTAAAAATCATCAGAGTTATGGCTGACGATGAACATGATTATGTTTGAAATCGCGATATCATGGAAGCATGAATCCTATGAGGTGAGTTATTTAAACAATATGTTCTCCGATGATTTTTAATGATTATACCTCATAATGTTTACTTCCCAACATTAATTAAATATAGTCATGTTTCACCTCGAATTTATCAAACAAGTTTATCATATTAAAGAAAGCTCCTCCTTTTTAACATTCTGAATAGGACATAGCATTATTTTGCAGTGACTGACTCTGTAAGAAATACGGCTACCAGATTGTATATATAGTGCACGAATGTCAGCTGAAAGTGCTTGCAGGAGATAATATAAAAACATTTGTAGCAATTGATTATATAACAAAAAAAAAAAGAAACCACTGTTTGCACTTTTTTAAACGAACTATTTCCCAGGAAATAATGTTGCAGAAAAATATAATTGACATATTTACATCATAGGACATCACAAATTAATTAATACCTATAATGTTGGTTATAAATTTCTCCACTAGGGTGCATTCTTACAATATTGTGATTCTTTGGTAATAAATAATATGATCTGGTTGCAGTGATGAACAAGTGTAACAATCATTTCTCAATTGTTTTCAAACATCGCCGTTTACATTAAATAAATAAATATTTTAAAATAACTATATTTAAATAATGATTCCATTCCAAATTCAGGTCTTTCTGCACTCGAGTAAACAGCTGAATTTTATTCGTTTAATAGTCCTAAAAAATACCACTCTTGATTTCAAAATTCTCTACATAAATTTATCGATAATTTGGAAATCACTCATGGCATTACTTATGATCATCCTTGCTTGTTTACTTGTTAAATTACTAATTGTGTTTGGGGTGAATTTTTTATCTAATATTGAAAGGAAGTGATACTATGAGGTTTATTTTAATTAAAATGAGTTAGAATTTTCATGACTCACTTCATTTTGTAGATTTCTCACACCATGTTTCGACACTACATATCATTAGCATTCCTTTCTAACTTAGAGTAATTGACACATAGGGTGTCGAAAACTGTGGTCTGCCAGAAATCTACAAATATGAGGCGAGTCATTAAAATTCTAACTTATTTTGATTGGGATGGTTTATTGATACATTGGTGAATATTGTATCTGTTTTTGCAAATATTACAGTGCATATTTAAATTAATATTGGGAAGTAAACATTATGAGGTTATATCATTAATAGTGAGTGGAGAACATATTTTTATCGACTCACCTCATATGATATCAAATTTCTTTGATACTGACAGTTTCAGACAATATCATGTCCCTCTTCAGTCATGGCTTCCACTGATGAAATTCTGTGATTGTTGATTTCTCTAATGACATCACCTCTAGTGCTGCCATCTTTCGTTGGGATTATAAACTTTGTAATTAAATTTTTATCCACCGGAATATCGAAATTCATAGATCAATATTTATTCTTCTGAATGAATATCATTTCCCAAATTGTCAATTCCAACAGTTTATCCAATTGTTTAAAAATTTTGCCTCTTTTTCAATTATATGATGTTCTAGAAAACTATGAGCAGCAATTGCTGATTTTTCAATTTCACAATTTTTAATATTTCTAAAATGTTCTTTAGTGCGTGTTTCTAAATTCCTTTTTGTTTTTCCTATGTATACTTTGCTACAATCATTACAATTTATTTGATAAAATCCAGATTTCTTACTATCTGGGATGTTGATTTTTTTATTGGTACTTAGAAGTTTTTCCAGATATAAAAAAAAAATCAACATCCCAGACAGTAAGAAATCTGGAATTTATCAAATAAATTGTAATGATTGTAGCAAAGTATACATAGGAAAAACAAAAAGGAATTAGGAAACATGCACTAAAGAACATTTTAGAAATATTAAAAATTGTGAAATTGAAAAATCAGCAATTGCTGCACATAGTTTGCTAGAACATCATAAAATTGAAAAAGAGGCAAATTTTTTTAAACAATTGGATAAACCGTTGGAATTGACAATTTGGGAAATGATATTCATTCAGAAGAATAAATATCGATCTATGAATTTCAATATTCCGGTGGATAAAAATTTAATTACAAAGTTTATAATCCCAACGAAAGATGGCAGCACAAGAGGTGATGTCATTAGAGAAATCAACAATCACAGAATTTCATCAGTGGAAGCCATGACTGAAGAGGGACATGATATTGTCTGAAACCGCCGGTATCAAAGAAATTTGAAATCATATGAGGTGAGTCGATAAAAATATGTTCTCCACTCACTATTAATTACAGTACATGCCTTTTTGTAAAACTGTAAAATACTGAACTGAGAGATTGTATGAAGATGATGTTATGTTATAGTGGTAACAGTGGTAGTGAGGAACATCAGTTGATCATGTGGGGTCTGGTTTTCTTCCTGCTGGAGAACTTGGAGGAGAAGATGACAGACACGGAAGTTGCACCTGCTGTCCTGCAACTCGCCTTGAACTTGGTCACAGCTCACAACTTGTCTCCCAGCATTCATCTTGCACTGCTGCAGGTACAGTATCTAATATTTATTACCTCATACTTCTATGTTTTTTTAAACACAGCACCGCAGTGTCGGCAACCATCGTCACCATCATCAGCTGTTTTCATGACTCTCAATTTTTTATTTTGCCAGTAAATATCCAAACTGCCATCTGGTGTTCTTTTGAAGGAGTCATTTTCTAAACTGTCATCTGTTGTATTTTTGAAGAACTTTGTAATCAAGCTTGGTTCATCCAGAATCTCGAAGTTCATAGTTCTAGTATGGTTTTTTTTAATATGTATCTTTTCCCAAACTGTTAAATCCAAAGGTTTAGATAGATACATTACTTATTTTAGGAATTCTCACTATGAGGTATATTCATTAAGTAGAATTTTTTATCACTCACCTCATATTGTTCAAAGAACACCAGATGGCAGTTTGGATATTTACCGGCAAAATAAAACAATATGAGGTGAGTGATAAAAAATTCTAAGTTTAGATAGATGTTTCAAAAGTTTAGCTTCTTTTTCAATTCTATGATTCTCTAATAAACTATGTGCTGCTATAGCTGATTTTTCAATTCTCCATTTTTTTATGTTTCTAAAGTGTTCTTTTTTTTACAAGTTTCCAAGTTCCTTTTTTGTTTTTCCCATATATATCCTATTGAAATCTTTGCAATCAATTTGATAAATTCTAGTTAAAACCTCATAATGTTAAAAATTCCCAAATTTATTATATTAAAAAAAATATTATATTATTTTTAGTCCGATTATCTTACCTCAATATTAATGTTGATTTGTTCTTGAACATGTTTCAAAACAATTCTGTTTTATCGCCAGCTTGTCCAGACTAAAAATAATATAATTAAAATAACCTCAAAATATCACTTCCTAAAATTAAATATTAAAAAAATATATGTGATATTTGTCACTTGAATTTTTTTATATTCGTTGAGGAGTACTCCAACTTTAATCTATGAATTTAAGTAAAAATGTATCATCGAGGCAAATTATTCTTTTAATTATGCTCATGGCCTGTTTATCATCATACAGGAAAGGATTATTCTTTTGGTCTGCCATCATCTTTTTTGCCTGTTAGCTGCAATAAATTCTTTAATAAATTCATTAGGAAGTAATGTTACGAGGTTCTTGATAATAAATAAGTGAATCCAGAGTCATCTTATTTCATATCTTGTGTTCTATTTGAACCAATTTCTGTATATCACGTATACCATCATCAGCTTTTCCAGACTGTTGAATTTTATGTTGTCGGCCCTGGATATTGGCTCCCACTCCATCTTTTGGCTGACTTGTAAATCAAATCTTTTTCCCTGGGAATTTCAAAATTGATAATCTTGCTTTTGTATTCACATAGACTTTCACGGCCGGAGTTGCTATGATGATCTTGAAGAAGATTTTTGGGCTGTAGGCCGTGGCCTTCAAGAAGATTTTCGGGAACTACAAGCCTCACGACCACAGCCTACAGCCTGAAAATCTTCTTCAAAATTCATAATCTTGTTTTTGTTCTTCTCTATGTAGATCTTCTCCCAAACGATGAGTTCTTTTGTATTATTCAACTGTTTTAATAATGTTGTGTTTACATCGTTTTTATGATTTTCTGACCAAATGTGAGCAGCCACTGCAGATTTTTATATTTCTCCATTTTTTACATTTCTAATGTGTTCTTTCATTTCTTTTGTTTTCACTTTGTAAGAAGTGGCTGATTCAGTTTATTAGATTAAAGTAGCTCATAGTGTTACTTCCTACAAATTTTGTGTCTGATTTATATGTTTATACCTCTAAGTAAATATGGTAATTATATTTTAGGAAGAAAAATCACGTTCAAACCAAGAATCGAACCTTGGACCTCTGACTCTGTACGTCATTTTTCTTTCTAAAATAAAACTATATCCAATACTGGAACATGTTAATTTAAAATTATAACATAAAAAAATGTGGTAATGTAAGTAAAATTTTGACTCAGTCCATATTCTGTTATTTTTTTCCTCTCTCCCAAGCTGTATTGTAGAGAGTAAACAGAGGATGTATATGTGTGTTTAGGGTTTGGAGAGGTTGGTAGTGACTGGTTCAGTTGGAGGTAAAGTGGCCGAGCAGGTGACTAAGATAGCTGTAGAAAGAATGAAGCACCCCAGTCCTGCAATAGCCACTCCTGCTCTGCAGTTATTGCTCTCTTGCATGTACACGGAGAGATGTGGTGCTAAGTGCGATGATCCTGAACTCTTGTTACAAGCCATGGAGAGGACGTCTGCCCTGTTTGACAGGTGAGCTACTATTTTCACAACATAGTTATAATCTTTACTGTAACTTTTCTCTGAAAGGTACGCCCAGATACAATTCTAAAATTTTATAAAACTATTGCTCTTCCAAATCTACTTTATGGCTCTGAAACCTGGACTCTTGCTACAGGCAAATTAAATAGAATAATAGCTATATTTAAATTAATATTGGGAAGTAAACATTATGAGGTTATATCATTAATAGTGAGTGGAGAACATATTTTTAACGACTCACCTCATATAATTTCAAAGAAATTTGAAATTATATGAGGTGAGTCGTTAAAAATTTGTTCTCCACTCACTATTAAAGAATAATAGCTGCAGAAATGAAGTTATTAAGACCTTTAGTGGGTTATACACTTTATGACCACACGCGTAATGAAGATATCCGCAAAGCTCTCAAAACACCAGCAATAACTGAAACCATCCCAATATACCAAAATAATTCGCATGAACACCTCCTTAGAATGCCAAACAATAGACTACCTCTGAAGCTATTAAACTACAGGCCCACAGGACGAAGAGACCCAGGAAGGCAAGAAGCAATAGAGGGATCAATTTCTATAAGAATCAAATGAATTGTGAATTTTTCTTACCTCATACTTTGTTTTTTTAAAACACAGCACCGCAGTATCGGCGACCATCGTCAGCTGTTTTCATGACTGTTATTATTATATCTGGCTTCCTATAAAGACCATGTAGTTCATTGTTATATAGTCTTCTCCATTCACCTGTCTGTTCATCTCTCTTTGGTCCAAAAATTTTCCTAAGTACTTTATTCTGAAATACTTGTAATCTCCTTTCCTCCCTTAAAGTAAGAGTCCATGTTTCGCACCCATATAATATAACTGGTAGAATAATAGTTTTATATATTTTACATAAATAACTATACTATAATAAAATAACTATGCTGTAATATTACATATTATAAATACGCGTGTGGGAAGTAAAACCACTGCCCTCTATGTATACTACGTACAATGTATATACAAAAAAATATCCAAAAGGTAGTGTTAATATACATATATGAAACAAATCACTGCATTTTAAATGAACTGAACATTATTTGAAACAATATAAAACAATAAATACGTACTTGCTGCCTTTTTACGACTAAATGGTCTCAAGGCCTCCTGTTGTTTCAATAAACATTGCCCACATTGCTAACGTTAGTCAGTTGTTTATCATCATCATCATCATCATCCAGGGATTAAGCCTGTTGGCTTGTTCCGGTTTCATGAAAGCTAGAATTGTTAAAATTGTTCAGACCATCTTCTGTGTGGGCATCCAACATTTCTCCTTCTGTGTGGTTTATAATTTAGCAATAATTTTGGAAATCTTTCTTCTGGCATTCTATCAATATGTTCTTTCCAGGCGTTCCTATATTTAATTATTTGGTCTGTAAGTTTGAAATTGTTTATAATGAACACAAATATTTCCAACGAAGATATTATTTTACTATTATTTATTATTTTGAAAACACCATTGCACAAAAAATAATGTACAATGCACATTTGTGAAGTGTTTTACAGAATCTCAAAAATTAAAATATAAACATTTTCCTTGATTCTGTAAAAACCATGTCCCAACTTCGCATCGTAATATACTATTGTGGACATTATCTCCAAGTTCTCATATCAATGGAATGTTTGTGTTGCAGGATAAAAAAAGGTTATCCATTCGAAGTAGAGCTGGTGTGTGGAGTGTTGCCAAATCTACTCAATGATTTCTTTCCACCATCAGAAATCATGACTAAAGTTATTGGAGAGTTTTTGTCATCACAACAACCACACCCTCGTCTTCTTGCTGCTGTCGTCTTCCAGGTGAGACAATCTAACATTTTAATATTTAATTTTAGGAAGTGATTCTTGAGGTTATTTTAATTATATTATTTTTAGTCTGATCATCTTACCTCAATATTAATGTTGATTTGTTCTTGGACATGTTTCAAAACAATTCTGTTTTATCATCAGCTTGTCCACGCAATAAAACAGAATTGTTCTGAAACATGTCCAAGAACAAATCAACATTAATATTGAGGTAAGATGATCAGACTGAAAATAATATAATCTAACATTTTACTTACTTAAGTTATGTAGATAGGAAATAACACTATGAGGTTCTTTAATATTGTTTATTTTTTATCATTTCACTCACCTCATACTTCATAATTTATAGCAGACCCAGGGTTTCTTCATGTAATTCGTGACATTGTCAATGCTGCGTCATGTTCACAACTGACGTCCAACGGCCTTCTATCCTGCAGACTGACCTCCGCGCCATCTGGTGGCCGACCGAAGAATTTCCAAATCAGGCCACTTTCTTTATAACCGGGTATTTCAAAATTCATAGTTGTATTTTCATTCTTGCATATGTAAATTTTTTCCCAAATTGTGAGTTCCTTCGGTTTTTCCAATTGTTTAAGTAATTTTGTTTTGGTTTCTATTCTATGTTTTTCTGACCAGGCATGTGCAGCTATTGCAGATTTTTCGGTTTCTCCATTTTTAACATTTCTGAGGTGTTCTTTTAATCTGTATTTAGATTCCTTTTTGTTTTCCTATGTATATCTTTTCACAATCTTTACAATTAATTTGATAAATTCCCGATTTTTTGCAGTCTTCAATTTTTCATTTTTGTTGGTTTTTATTAAATTACCTAAGCTGTAATCATTTTTCGGTGCTAATTTAATGTTGAATTTGTTGAAAATTTTTTGAAACTTGTCAAATACGAAAGGATGGTATGTGAACTTCTTGAATTTTTTGCCTATATTTTTATCTGTCTGAAGAGTACTTTCATTGATGACTTTTTGTTCTTTGAATTTATTTATTTTCTTGTGTATCATTTTCTTGTGAAAACCATTATCCTTAGCAATTTGTATGATGTGTTCTTTCTCTTTATTGTAATTTTCTTCCCATGAGCAAAGAGTCCCGGTCTAGGCGAAAATTTTTCTCTTCAAATATAATTTATCCTTCAATGAGAAGTGTTAAATTAATAATAAAATCGTCAATAGAAGCCCTACTGGCTATAAAGTAGTGTTAAATTCCCAATAAATGTCTTCTTAACTAAGAAGCCGCCATTTGCAAAGATAGAAGCTATGGTTTCAAGCATTTGGCGCGAGGGAATTACAACGTACATAAGAGAAAAATTTGCGTCTAGATCGTAACTCGCCTCGGTAGCTCAGTTGGTAGAGCACTTGGCCCGGAAAGCCAAGGGTCCCGGGTTCGAGTCCCGTCTAGGCGAAAATTTTTCTCTTCAAATATAATTTATCCTTCAATGAGAAGTGTTAAATTAATAATAAATCGTCAATAGAAGCCCTACTGGCTATAAAGTAGTGTTAAATTCCCAATAAATGTCTTCTTAACTAAGAAGCCGCCATTTGCAAAGATAGAAGCTATGGTTTCAAGCATTTGGCGCGAGGGAATTACAACGTACATAAGAGAAAAATTTGCGTCTAGATCGTAACTCGCCTCGGTAGCTCAGTTGGTAGAGCACTTGGCCCGGAAAGCCAAGGGTCCCGGGTTCGAGTCCCGGTCTAGGCGAAAATTTTTCTCTTCAAATATAATTTATCCTTCAATGAGAAGTGTTAAATTAATAATAAAATCGTCAATAGAAGCCCTACTGGCTATAAAGTAGTGTTAAATTCCCAATAAATGTCTTCTTAACTAAGAAGCCGCCATTTGCAAAGATAGAAGCTATGGTTTCAAGCATTTGGCGCGAGGGAATTACAACGTACATAAGAGAAAAATTTGCGTCTAGATCGTAACTCGCCTCGGTAGCTCAGTTGGTAGAGCACTTGGCCCGGAAAGCCAAGGGTCCTGGGTTCGAGTCCCGGTCTAGGCGAAAATTTTTCTCTTCAAATATAATTTATCCTTCAATGAGAAGTGTTAAATTAATAATAAAATCGTCAATAGAAGCCCTACTGGCTATAAAGTAGTGTTAAATTCCCAATAAATGTCTTCTTAACTAAGAAGCCGCCATTTGCAAAGATAGAAGCTATGGTTTCAAGCATTTGGCGCGAGGGAATTACAACGTACATAAGAGAAAAATTTGCGTCTAGATCGTAACTCGCCTCGGTAGCTCAGTTGGTAGAGCACTTGGCCCGGAAAGCCAAGGGTCCCGGGTTCGAGTCCCGGTCTAGGCGAAAATTTTTCTCTTCAAATATAATTTATCCTTCAATGAGAAGTGTTAAATTAATAATAAAATCGTCAATAGAAGCCCTACTGGCTATAAAGTAGTGTTAAATTCCCAATAAATGTCTTCTTAACTAAGAAGCCGCCATTTGCAAAGATAGAAGCTATGGTTTCAAGCATTTGGCGCGAGGGAATTACAACGTACATAAGAGAAAAATTTGCGTCTAGATCGTAACTCGCCTCGGTAGCTCAGTTGGTAGAGCACTTGGCCCGGAAAGCCAAGGGTCCCGGGTTCGAGTCCCGGTCTAGGCGAAAATTTTTCTCTTCAAATATAATATTTTACTTACTTACTTACTTGATTGATGCATAGTGGAACTCGATTATTAATTCAGTACAGTCTTGAAAAGTTGATAACTTGAATTCTGTACATCAGGCAATAGCAATTATTTTATTTTATTTATTTCACTAGAGCCGATAAATTTCATTACTAATGCTAACTGTATGTTGTGTTCATCTGTGAAATTACTTCACATCGTTAAAAACTCCAAGTGCGACAGGTCTAGAAGACCCTTGTCCTACCATCCGGCTGCTGGCCTCACATCCACATGTGTTAATCACAGAGGTAGACGATTATCTAGCCAGTGTAGGGGTGACATGTGGTCAGCATGTCGGATCCCCCAGCCGTTACAGCTGATCTTCTTGACATGGAGTTGCTACTTATTGTAGCTGCCCAAATGCCTCATGATGCTGGGTGGGCACTGGTCCCATACTGACTGAAATTCCATGAGAAAATGCCTTCCCCCATGGGGACTCGAATAAGCGCAGATCCCATAGGTCTGTGCAAAGCATCTTGCCTTAACCACTCGGATTTGAACCCAATATCTCTGGTTCTGTATTGTCACCAAAGATAGGGAAAAAAACCCTCCATAGGTAAGTTATTTATATAGTTACTAGGTAATACCCGGCGCGTGCTGCTACACCTAAATAAATTATCTGTTTTTGCATTTAGTTGAATGAGTAAAAGAAAAAATAAATATAAATTTATATCGCTATTCTCTTTAGATACCCCGTGCTGATTACCCGGCATTGACCGGGAATCTACGCATCCCGATGTACTTGGCATAAATGAGCTGAAAGATAAAATTTGTTATTTTGAGTTATCCATAAAAGAATACCCACCGTGCGCTGCTATGCTTGCCTGGGAATCTACTTATCCCAATCTTCTTGGCATCAACGAATGACAAAAATGGTTATTGTGAGTTATCCTTAAAAGATAAACATCTGCTGTCGCAGACTTTTCTGTAGAATGTTTTGAGATATTCAATTCTGTGTACAATAATTTTGTGTATTTGTTATGGTTTAGGCAGTGTAAGCCATTTGAGCTTACAAAAAGTGACATTTTTCCTCGATTTTTCACTACAGAAGGTGATTTTTAAGGGTGAAGGACTTGAGCATTAAAACTCTCTTATAGCCTATAACCTTCCCGGGAAAATCCTTAAAAATTTGCAAAAAGCCCCATGACAATCGGATGAATGGTATGGCAGCACACGCTTTCCCAGAAATCTACTTATCCCGATCTCCTTGGCATCAATGAAAGATAAAAATGGCTATTGTGTGTTATCTGGAAGATAAACATACGCTGTCGCGGACTTTTTTGTAGAGTTTTTTGAGATATTCAATTCTGTGTACATTAATTTTGTGTATTTTTTTATGGTTTAAGCAGCGTAAGCTATTTAAGGGTAAAAAAAGGGACTTTTTCACATTTTTCACTACAAAGGGTATTTTTTAAGGGTGTAGGAGTTGAGTATCTCAACTCTCTTATAGCCTATGTTCATCCCGGGAATCTCCTGAACATTTTGCAAAAAACCCCATCACAATCGGATCAACGGTATGACTGCACATAAAGTACAAACAAACAAACAAACAAACAAACATTCATTTTTATATATTATTTATTAATTCAGTTCAATGTTTATTGTGCAGATTTTTGAATGTGCGTGTGAACAATCACAGCTACCACTGCTGCAAGACTGGGTAGTTCTCAGTGTAGCCAACTTCACACAGTGCTCTCCTGTAGGCATGGCATCATGGTGTCTTACCTGCTTCTTCATCAGTGCATCCACCAACCAATGGCTACGAGCTCTGTATCCTTTAAACTTTGCTGGAATTGCAGACTGATCTGTTTGAAATATGACTAAGAAAGTCACTAATTCATTATAGTTTATTACTTTCTTTGTATTTTTTCTTTCTTTTCTTTTTATGTATAGTAGATTTGAGCTATTATTCTTTTTTGTATTCATTGAATCATTAATTTAATTTTAATTGTATTTAATTTTATTGTATTATTAGACAATATTTTCATTATTATTCAATTTGACAGATAATTAATTATATTTAAATGAATATTGGGAAATAAACATTGAGGTTATATCATTAATAGTGAGTGGAGAACACATTTTTATCGACTCACTCCATATGATTTCAAATTTCTTTGATACTGACGGTTTCAGACAATATCGTGTCCCTCTTCAGTCATGGCTTCCACTGATGAAATTCCGTGATCGTTGATTTCTCTAATGACATCACCTCTTGTGCTGCCGTCTTTCGTTGGGATTATAAAACTTTGTAATTAAATTTTTATCCACCGGAATATCGAAATTCATAGATCAATATGTATTTATTTATTTATATTTATATATATACATTCAGAAGAATAAATATCAATCTATGAATTTCGATATCCCAGTGGATAAAAATTTAATTACAAAATTTATAATGCCAACGGAAGATGGCAGCACAAGAGGTGATGTCATTAGAGAAATCAACAATCACAGAATTTCATCAGTGGAAGCCATGACTGAAGAGGGACATGATATTGTCCGAAACTGTCGGTATCAAAGAAATTTGAAATCATATGAGGTGAGTCGATAAAAATATGTTCTCCACTCACTATTAAAAATAATTAATTGTTTAGTATGTACTATTATTATAATTTTTTGTATTTATATGTAACATATGTTTGTCCTGGTGAGGTGGAAAAGAAGGCCACATGGTCTTAACTCCACCAGGCTAAATAAATCTATTCTATTCTATTCTAATTGCCATTGCTGCTTCAAGAAATATAATACATTTTAAATGTATGCTTAAATCGGGATTTGAAACCCAATGTCTCTGGTTTTGTACACCAGTATATGACCATGAGAAAATTTCTTCCCCCATGGAGACTTGAACCAGCGCAAGTCCCTTAGCTCTGCGCCAAGGTTTCCTGCCTTAACCACTTGGCTACGGTGCGGGACACCCATACAAATTACCATTCCATATTCACAGTTTCTGTATTCACGGCATATTTGCAGAACATATCCCCGCAAATAAGGAGCTTTTAACTGTATATCATAGAATTATTTTTTTTAGTATAGGATGTATCTCGAAGTTCGTCAAATCAACATCAGATGGCAACATTATAGAGGGAGATTCCAACGAGTATCCGGTAGTCATAATGGCGGTTGAAAATGAATGACAAGATCATTTGAAAACTATAGTTACCGTGTTTGATAAAACATAAAATATGAGGTAAGATGTTAAAATGACTCATTAATTTATTAATGTAGAATGGGGTTCACTCTGTCTCATGTGGATAACTGAATGGTTACTTGATATGAAATACAGTGAAATCTAGTTAATAATATTGTAACTAAAGTAACTTGATTCATGTGACCCTCTAAACAGTCTTTGCCGTGGCTTTTCAGATCTATCTTAGCACGGACTTTATATATTTCCTTTTGTAAATTTGTAGTTGATGAATCAAGAATGTGTAGTTTGTAGCAGTTAATGTTGTGGTATAGATACATGTACTTAACCCGTGAACAGATTTCCACATGTGCAATCTCGCATCGGACGTTGTGAATCAGAAGATCGTAAACTGCTCTGTATAGCAGCTGTGGACTTCTACCATCAGGTATGTGCTTTCTTTTTTTTTTTTTGTTGAGTTGTTTCTTGACTCACCTCATACTTATTAACTCCCTCGCAGATCCGGATTTCTTCACTGTATTTGTGACATTCTCAATGCTGTTCACGCTCACAACTGACGTCCAATAGTCTCCTCTCCTGCAGACTGATCTCCGTGCCATCTGATGGCTGACCGATGAACTTCCAACTCAATCCCCTCTCCTTATCACCGGAGAATTTCATCTCTGCACCATCTGATGGCTGACCGATGAACTTCCAAATCAATTCCCTCTCCTTATCACCGGTAATTTAAAAAATTCTCCGGTGATAAGGAGAGGGGATTGATTTGGAAGTTCATTGGTCAGCCATCAGATGGCGCGGAGATCAGTCTGTAGGAGAGGAGACCATTGGACGTCACTTGTGAACGTGATACAGCACTGAGAATGTCACAAATACAGTGAATACAAAATGGCTGATTGAGAATTACAGGATATGGGGTGAGAAGAATTTTATTTTAAATTGTAACTAAATTAAAACTCCATGGCACGACACGCCTAGAAAACTCTTGGCCTATTAGCTGGCTGCTGGCCTCACATCTACATGTGTTAATCACAGAGGTATACTATCATCCTGCCAGTGTAGGGGTGACATGTGATCAGCATGTTGTGTCTCCCAGCCATTATAGCTGCTTTTCTCAACCTGTTAAATTGTAACTAGCAGTGTTTAATTTACAGCTGAGAGATGATGAACAGAAGACCAAGTTCCAGTCAGCTTTCCAGACTGCTGCAGCACAGCCTGTGTTTGCTGACCTGGTGTCCTGCCTACACTGAATGTAAGTATATCTATAGCTGGTAAAATCAAATGTTTCCTACCTCTCCTCATATAAATCTTTTAAGTAGATCGCGATTTCGAGACCATAACGGTCTCATCTTCAGTACTATCTTGCAAACTGATGTTATGTCGATCGGAAGAAACTCTTTTTCTTCCCTCTGTTGGTGGACTGATGAACCTCTGGATCGGGTCAGAATTTGCGGGAATTTCGAAGTTCATAAGTTTTCCTTTGTTTTCCCAAACTGTGAGTTCCTTTTGTTTATGTATTTGGAACTCACGGTTTGGGAAAAAATCCACATTCCTGTAGAGTAGATGATAAAAGTTATAAAATTTGTTGTAGTTCCAGATACTTTCATTATCCTTGTAAAGTTTTATTCTTGCTTATGGTATTTACTTTAAGGAATTTTTATATACTAGATTTTTCTTATTTAATATAATTTGAAGGTTATTAAGGACAGGGATGCATGGAGGAGTGTCCTAAGAGCAGCCAGGGCTCATAAAGGACTGTAGAGCTAGAAGAAGAAGAATAGTGAATTAAGTGCAGTCCTAGCTGGTTTTGAAGTTCTGTTTCCTGTAATTACGCTGTTAGAGAGGAGAAGGGAGGTGTATGAATCTATCATTACAACATTGATGTTTTTGTATTGAAAATTCTGCTTATTTACCTACCCTCTTACTAATGATCCATATATAACTTTATACAAGGTTTATACACATCTCAGTTGAAAATTCTTACTAATAAACACTGTATTAGCTGTTCAGTGTATAAGAGGTGTACAACTTTACATGGGAATTGTTATACATGCCTCCAGCCTTGTTTAAGGATTGTATAACTAGACAAAATGTCGGACTTCAAATCAACTGATTGTTTTCTTATGATGTTGATGAAAGTTTCCTTAAATTTAACCCAAAATGCAACACTTTAACGACTATGATAATCTTCATCAAGATCATCATAGCAACTCCGGCCGTGAAAGTCTACATGAATACTTTAACGACTGTTTGATGGATGCACAGGGCATAAATAATGTTAATAAAGCTCTGGGTAGGAAAATAATGACATCATAAAATGCCTTTCGTTACACTCATTCTTGATTAGACCTAATAATATATATATATTTTTAAGTTGAACATTCATTCACAAAAGAATATGTTCTACAATAAATTGCTGTAGACAAGATTTAACCTGAATGGAGTTTAAATGCTTCATAATATTATTTTAAGAAAACTTTCTTGCATCTTTAATACGTAACACACACACCGATATAAAAAATGTATTTAATTTATAGAGGTACTATTATTGCAGCTAGCTACAAGTTAACTTGATAGTCTGGTGGTTAGAGCTTCTGACTACGGTCCGTGAGGTCATAGGTTCGATTCCCGATGGAACCATAAAGATTTTTTTTTCGCTTATAGTGTTATTCTGCTGTCGATAACATTTCCACTATTTTGAACGTTTTCTAATGCATCTTAAAACATTGCACATAATTCATAAGTAATGGGAAAAACTTGTATTAGTTTCCAAGAATTGTTCGAAATTCTTGACGTTAGATGGCAGCACATTATCTGTGAAACCAATTCTATGATATATTTGACATAGCGTAAAGGAAAATGTATATAAATTAAAACACACTTATTTTTTCCGTACCTCCTCAATTAGGGAATCTCTATTAATTCTTATCGATATTCATTTCTTACACAATTAATCACTAGTTGATGTTGTTTTATTTCTGTTACAAACTGCGTGTAATATTGTTCTGACGTCATTATGATGACGAATATGTGACGTATTGTGTATAACGGTTGTTTTGTTATATAGCTCTGGCACAACGTTTATTAATAAGGAATTTGTACGTGATCTACATCAGGCTTATACATTGTATAATTAAACAACTGATGAAAGCCTGTATTAGAGATTTTTATTAGTAAGACTGCTAGTGTTCAATGTTACATTTTGGAATAGTGTTGACATTGTGTTACAACACTAACAATTTTCCTGCTGCTTCCATGTTTTTTGTGAAATCAAAAGTGTGCTTTGGAGACATTTTCTCTGTACCAATAATCTTGATCAGACCTGTCTGCAAATTTTCCTAACATCTTCCAGGATTCCATTTGAACCTCTCGTCTCTGAATAATAAATATTTTGCTGATGTTGGTGTTGTTGTTTGCAGGATGGTGCTGCCAACAAGACATTCCAGTTTGTAAATTTGTCACAAAAGACTGTTAATAAAGTTGTATTTATTCCCTCTTAATTTGCTGTTTTTTCCTCTCTTCAGTTCCAATTCCTGCTTACATCTAATGCAGAATATTGGAATCCACTTTCTTATATCATCACAACTCTAAGTTAGCAAAACATTAAATTGTCAGGAATATCTGTTATTGCCATATTTATTCAAATTTATGAACCAGATTTTTTGTGTTGCCATTGGCTATCAATTAAATGCTCCTACATATTGTGCTATACTGTGTAATATAAACTTTTTTAAAACCAAAAAATAAATTAATTATATCACTAAAACGAAGATACTAATGAAACTCTCAGAGATATTGAAAAGAGACAAAATCTAAAGTGCTAAAATTAGAGGCAAATCTGATTATAAGATCCCTTATATCTCATATGTCCACCGCTGTGGTCTCGAGGTAGCATGCTGCCTTGTCACGCAGCGGGCCCGGGTTCAATCCCCGGTCGGGGCAGTTTTTCTGGGCGAGGTTTTTATCGTGGTTTTTCCTCACTTGTAAGACAAATGTCAGGAAAACTTTAAGGCCCAAACGGTCCCTGAAACCATATGGCCATCATCATCCTTATCATCATCATCCTTCACCGGTGTGGAAAGCAACGGGAAGCTGCCACACCTACAATTCCCTAGTAAAGCTGCAAGCATAGCATGAAAATGCTATGATTGCAGTGAAGGACCTGCTTTCAGGCAGAATTACTATGGATGGCTATCTCATATGTAAAATGGTCAATAATTAGTCCATATTTTGCACTTAAATCCTGCATCTTAAACTTTTTATAGCAAACTATTTTCAACAAATAATGGAAATTATGTGAAAGTTTAATTTACTATCTGCAGTTTTTGAAAATCAGCACATCAATTATGTGGATTTTCAATGCTATAATTTTTTTTGTTGCATGCATATATATATATATATTTTTTTTTTTTTTTCCCCTCTCTCTGGCTAGTGGTCAATTGTCTCTGATATAGAAAAGTGAATTGGAAATTTAATTAAATTGAATATTAAAAAAAAAAAGAACACATCTGAGAAGTAACGGTTAGGATGTGTCTCGGTTTTGATTCCTGGTGTGCCATACAATAGTTCTTTACTCATAAAATGTGAAAGAAAATTCACTCAGCCTTGTGATAACAACTGATTCTCTTTCTCTCTCTCTATCCCTCCCTCCCTCTTTTGTGAAATCTTCTAGCAGGAGCATTACTTCTTTTCGAGTTATTTTTATTCCTGCAATTTCTTTCTGCAATTTTTTTTTTGCAGATATATTTTTGTCTTCCTCTTCCTTCTTTGTTCCTGAGAATTGACAACTGAGTAGCTACTTGTTATGAGAAGTGGCAAAATATGGCTAAGAAAACTGAAATTAAATTTGAGGTATTGCATAATGCAAGATGTGACTTCTTATAGAGAAGTAGTTCGAGCAGTTATTCATATATCACAAAAAATGTATGCTATATTAAAGGAGCTTTGAACATTAAAATGTTAGCTGTGGCAAACTTTCAAGTTATAGAAGTTAATCCATTAACATTCAAATTAGAATCGTACCAGAATGAGGTGATCGATTAAACCCACAGTAAAGCAATAGTTCTCTTTATTATGATTAATTTATTTTTGGAAAATTCTTTTTATTTGATGTCCTTTCTGTTTGCTTCATTGGTAGTATGTCTGCTTCCAAATCAGTGAATCTGGCCCCTTTATGCTTCATATTAAATTACTGATTTGTTCAATCAATGATTTTTATCACTATTTTTATTTTTATGTTACTATACCCTTATTATTATTATTATTATTATTATTATTATTATTATTATTATTATTATTATTATTATTATTATTATTAGTTTGATCCTTCCGGGAAATTCTCGTATAAGACTTGAAAGCATAATAATAGTCCCTTCGATTAGTTGCCCAGTGGCTAGACCAGTGTTGACCTATGGTAGTGAAGCATGGACACTAAAAAAACAACATGAAAGCAGAATAACGGCTTGTGAAATGAGATTCATGCGCAGAACAGCGGGTTACACCAGATGGGATCGGAAAAGGAACACCGATATCTTAAAAGAATTGAAGACTACGCCAATTTTGGAATATATTAAACAGTACCAACTAAATTGGAAACACCATCTTGAAAGAATGAGTTCAAATCGGATCCCCAAAGCTGTTTATAATTATATACCAAGAGGACGAAGATCACTGGGCCGTCCTATGAAATGCTGGAGGGAAAATTTTCTATAGGATCGTAACAGGCCTTGGCCTAATACTTGGAAGGAAGAAGAAGAAGATTATTATTATTATTATTATTATTGTTCAGGGTTCAATACCAAGCAAGATTGAACATTAAGTTATGTAGGTAGGAAATAACACTATGAGGTTTATTTTAATTTTCTTTAGTTGTTTCTTGACTCGCCTCTAACTCCCTTGCATATCTAGATTTCGTCACTGTATTTGTGACATTCGTCCCGCGCCGTAGCCGAGTGGTTAAGGTAGGAAATCTTGGCGCAGAGCTACGGGACTTGTGCTGGTTCGAGTCTCCATGGGGGAAGAAATTTTCTCATGGTATTTCGGCCAGTATGGGACCGGTGCCCACCCAGCATCGTGATGCATTTGGGTAGCTACAATAAGTAGCGGCTCCAGGTTGAGGAAACCAGCTATAACGGCTGGGGGACTCGACATGCTGACCACATGTCACCCCTACACTGGCTGATTATCATCTACCTCTGTGATTGACACATGTGGATGTGAGGCCAGCAGCCGGCTGGTAGGCTAAGGGCCTTGTAGGCCTGTCGCGCCAGGAGTTTTATTTGTGACATTCTCAATGCTGTTCACGTTGTGAACAAATACAGTGACGAAATTTAGATATGCAAGGGAGTTAAGAAGTATGAGGTGAGTCAAGAAACAACTAAACAAAATTAAGATTGAACATTTTAATTTTATAGTTTTGGGCTACAGTTGTTTGCAATTTATAATTTTGGATTATGCAGCAAAGGTCTAAATTAAATTACATACCTGTCCACAGTACAGAATGGGTGGATTTCTCAACCGAAGTCTAAATCACGATCACGGTTTTTCGATTTTTTATTGTTTCCATAACAACCATAAAAACTGAAAATCTACGGCTGTTAATTACAAAAACAATGTCTGAATCATGTCTGTGGTTTCATAATTTCTGTGAATTTTCAGTCATTTTTATAGTTTTTATGGAAACAATAAAAAAATTGTAAAACCGGAGTCGTGGTTTAGACTTATCCGCCCATTGTGTATCTTAGGGTCGTATGCAAATACATTAGTCTCTACTCAAATTACTTCCAATCACTGGTGAGCTGACTCACCGTGAGCAATTGCTGAGATCGAATTAACGTCCGACTTACCGGTCATGCTTGAAAGTTGACGTTTTCATAATATTGGCAACGAATTACCCAGAATTCTCAGCGATAAAACCACTTCCGTTATTTTCTTCTGCTATAGAGGAATGCATTTACGCTTGCTTGCGTCCTGCAAATAATACCGTATACAACGACATCTGCGTCGTGCAATATTAGCCGATTCTCCTGTTCTTCCAGTTGAATTCTTTGGTAGACTCTATCAAATTCCTCTTCTCTGCGTATACCGAAAACATGATCGAAGTCTTCAAGGTCCGACATCTTGGATAAAGCTGCAAAGGTTTCAAACTACATCGGTTCCCTTCGGGATTCTCACGATAAGTTTCTATCTTAAGCTATGATCTTAAGGTACCTCGTCAGGTAGCTTACAATTATTATCTCATGAATAGATTTCTGAGTAAGTAAAATATATTTGGATAAAACTTTCTCAGCAGAGAACGCCTTTTACTGTCTAATGCGTTCAAACATTCGACCCTTAGTGTTGATAGCAATTTGTTCGTATGATGACAGGGTTAAGCCTAAGACTTATTGGTGCTAATCAATAGACCAGTTTAATTAAATTTACAGTGGGAGGAAACACTATGAGGTATTTATATTAATAAATGAGTTGGAGAAAATGTTTTACATCTCACCTCATAAAGTTGCGTGTCTTCACGATACCGGTTTCAAAAGTGTAGTATTACTTCCGTCTTCAGTCAAATTCCAACTGTTGAAATTTCGTCGTTAACATCATCTTCTGAACTGTCATCTGGTGTAGATTTTATGAAATTCAAATTGAAAAATCGGCAATTGCAGCTCATAGTTTGCTAGAAAATCATAAAATCGGAAAAGACACTAAACTTTTGAAACATTTGGAGAAACCTTTAGAATTAACAATTTGGGATACATTCAGAAGAATAAATATAAAGCAATGAATATATTTTGATATCCCCGACAAGAATAATTTAATCTCCAAGTTCATAAAATCGACATCAGATGGCAGTTCAGAAGATGCTGTTAACAACGAAATTTCAACAGTTGGAATTTGACTGAAGATGGAAGTGATACTATACTTTTGAAACCAGCATCGTGAAGACACGCAACTTTGTGAGGTGAGATGTTAAAACGTTTTCTCCAACTCATTTATCAATAGACCAGTATTGAACTTTACCTTCTATTTTTCACACAACACACTTTACAGTGTATGTACATTAATCCAATTCTAAACTCTTTTCTGTACCCAATACAATTACTCATTATTTTAAATAATAGCAGTTGAAGAATATTCACGACTCACCTCATAATTGTAGATTTCTTGAAGACCCAGGTTTCGACGTGCTAAGCATCATTTCAATTCTTTCTAACTGTTGAATCGTCAGTTGGTGATCCTGTAGGTTGATTTCTGTTCCCTCTGTTGGCTGACCAATGAACTTCCAAATCAATTTTTTTTATCCAGAAATTTCAAAATTAATTTTTTTTCTATTTTTGTTGACATAAATTTTCCTTAGATTTATCTATTTATCTGTTTAAATAATTTGTCTTTTGTTTCAATTCTTTGTACCATGCATGTACAGCTATTGTACAGGATCGCCACTCGACGATTCAGCAGTTAGAAAGAATTGATAATCATGCTTAATGCATTGAAAACCTAAGTCTTCAGGAAATCTACAAATGAGGTGAGTCATGAATAATCTAACTCCTATTATTTAAATTAATAATAGTAGGAAATGCGCACAAGTGTGCATGAGAGTAGAGTAGAAACATGAATCAGTGTTCTGTGCTGAATGACATCACAGTTTTTGTGTTCTTGTATTTCAAAACGTGGTATTTGTCACACTTTAGTTGCATAGTTTGCATACACATTTCTTGAATACGCTGTGAAAAGTGTTTTTGTTGCATAGTTAGTGATGTAAGCCAAGTACTGCGAATCTGTTGACTATTTAAAATAAACATCATAGTTAAGTTATGTAGGTAGGAAATAACGCTGTGAGGTTTCTTTAATTAATGTTGAGTTGTTTTTGACTCACCTAATACTTCTTAACTCCCTCGCAGACTCAGGTTTCTTCACTGCATTTGTGAAATTCTCAATGCTGTATCACGTTCACAACTGACGTTCAATGGCC
The DNA here is from genome assembly GCA_030220185.1 of Diploptera punctata. Classification (NCBI taxonomy): domain Eukaryota; kingdom Metazoa; phylum Arthropoda; class Insecta; order Blattodea; family Blaberidae; genus Diploptera; species Diploptera punctata. The sequence continues at coordinate 450,529 of JASPKZ010004590.1, read as the reverse complement.
TGAGGATACAGCATTGGACATCAGTTGTGAACATGATACAGCATTGAGAATTTTACAAATGCAGTGAAGAAACCGGGTCTGCAAGGGAGTTATGAAGTATGAGGTGAGTCAAAAACAACTCAAAATTAAACATCATAGTGTTATAAGAATTAAATGAATTGTGATTTCTTCTTACTTCATACTTCTATGTTTTTTAAACACAGCACTGCAGTATCAGCGACCCATCGTCAGCTGTGTTCACGACTGCAGTGCTGTGTTTAAAAAAAACATAGAAGTATGAGGTAAGAAGAAATCACGATTCATTTAATTTTTATGAATTGAACCTCATAATGTTAAAAATTCCCAAATTTGATATATAAAAATCATAGTGTTACTTCCTTTAAATATTAAACACATTGTTTTATCTGATATGGCCAAAATAGTGTGTAAATTAAAAAATTGTAACATGTGAATGCCATCTAAAGCGTGTAAAATAGAGCAGATTATAATGTTATTAGTGGCAGTAGGGATTTGGGTTTTACTTAGGATATACAAGTAACGTAACTCGATAAAACGAACAAAATTTGTTTATTCACAGTGTGAATCTATACAGACATAGTTTTGTAACAGATTTGTTTTGTCCTCTTGCTTAACGTCTTCATGGGCTGAAATAAAAGAATAAGTATTAAATTAATATTAGCTATTGCTATGATAGAAATAAGAAAATTAATGAACACAAATTATTGTAATCAATGGTAAAGAGAAACATTTTTGCCTGAACAGGGAATCGAATCAATGAGACATCTAACAGGCAACTAAGGTATCACTAGGATGGAGGTCGGTAACTTTTGCTTAGAGGCCTTTTTTATTCAGGCTTAAGGATCTTTTACAAGCCTAAAAATCATCAGTTTTGGGACCCACGACTTAAATTCCCTCCCGGAGGACTTTCTCTTTGGTTTTTTCCATCCTAACAAAATCCATCGACCCCAGCCGGGTTTGAACTTGGGACCAGAGGCAAGAAACATAACCTCTAGTCCACTGTGGCCGACTATTAATCTTTAATGAGAATTGAGAATTTTTCTGTAACCAGGTTGTTGAAATACTAAATTTGTTAAATTGAATTTATCCTTCAGTGAGAAATGTTAACTTAATAATTTTTTTTTTATTATTCCGGCTTTTACAATGAATATACATTTTTCCGGTACCCATGTTCACAGTTAACTACACATTTGTTTCAACACGTTTTTCCATTCCTCTCTGTTCATCCATATATCTTCTTCTATTTCCCATTCCCTCTTAGCTTCATTGATTCCCTGAATCCACATAATAGTTGGTCTACCCTTCTTTTTCCTTCCCTGTGGTTCCTAATCCATGATTATCTTAGGTAGTCTTCCTTCTTCCATTCTTCTAATGTGTCCGTACCAATTTAATTGTTTCTTCTTTATAAAATCTAATATTGAATATTGTTAAATTATTGTAAATCAATGGTAAAGAGAAAAATTTTTGCCTGAACCGGGAATCGAACCCCGAACCTTTAGCTTTCTGTGCTAATGCTCGGACCACTGAGCTAATCCAGGCTTCATTCCCATCCAAGCAAGAATCCTTCCTTTACCTTTACTCTACTGGCCCCACATTCAATTGCAATGAATCATCATTCACAAATATACAATGAATGGCTTCTACCTGAAGAAGACATGAAGGGACTCCACACAGCTATAGCATTATTTATTAAATTAATATTGAGAAGCTAAAGCTATTACTATGATAGAAATAAGTAAATTAATAAACACAATTAAATTATTGTAAATCAATGGTAAAGAGAAAAATTTTTGCCTGAACCGGGAATATTGTACCTGCATTTTTTCTTTTATATATGAATTTCTGATTTTATCCTTCCTGGATATTCTTGCAGCACGTCTCCAGTAGTCCATTTCAGTGGCGAGCATTTTTTTTTCATTTGTGCATTTAAAGCCCACACATCAGCTCCATAGGTAATAATGCTTTTGATTATTGTATTAAAAATAGTTTTTTTTTTGTTTCTTTGAAGATATGTTTGTCCCATACTATTCCAATTAATAATAAAAACTTCAATTAAATTTGTTACTTACTACACTATTTGTGCAGGGGGAAGAGACCATCCACGCATCTTCTGGTCGAGTTCGTTTTCCCAGTGAGACCTTCTCCATAGGTAGTAGTAGAAAGCATGGGATACAGGGCCTGCAATAAATATCATGTCATAATACTTCTTTTTGATAATCAAAACAGATATAGAGTGATACTATGATAACATACATTACTTGATATATGAAGGGCTTAGGGCAGTAACATGATAAGCCACATTCTGTTAAATGTCATTTATTACAACGATAGCAAATAAATTTATTGAAATATTCATAAAATCATCTGTAAGTGCACCAGTGATGAGTTAAAACATATAGACACACAATGTGTTAACAACAATACTGCACAATTAGTATTTGTAATTTTTTGAAACATTAAAATCCTTATGATGTTTTTATTATTAATTTAACATTTCTCAATGAAAGATAAATTAAATTTGAAGAGAAAAATTTTTGCCTAGACCGGGACTCGAACCCGGGACCCTTGGCTTTCCGGGCCAAGTGCTCTACCAACTGAGCTACCGAGGCGAGTTACGATCTAGACGCAAATTTTTCTCTTATATACGTTGTAATTCCCTATCGCCAAATGCTTTTGAAACCATTGTTTCTATCTTTGCAAATGGCGGCTTCTTAGTTAAGAAGACATTTATTGGAAATTTAACATTACTTTAAAAGCCAGTAAGGCCTCTAATGATGTTTTTATTATTAATTTAACATTTCTCAATGAAAGATAAATTAAATTTGAAGAGAAATTTTTTTTTTTTTTTTTTTTTCATTGAGAAATGTTAAATTAATAATAAAAACATCATTAGAGGCCTTACTGGCTTTTAAAGTAATGTTAAATTTCCAATAAATGTCTTCTTAACTAAGAAGCCGCCATTTGCAAAGATAGAAACAATGGTTTCAAAAGCATTTGGCGATAGGGAATTACAACGTATATAAGAGAAAAATTTGCGTCTAGATCGTAACTCGCCTCGGTAGCTCAGTTGGTAGAGCACTTGGCCCGGAAAGCCAAGGGTCCCGGGTTCGAGTCCCGGTCTAGGCGAAAATTTTTCTCTTCAAATTTAATTTATCTTTCATTGAGAAATGTTAAATTAATAATAAAAACATCATTAGAGGCCTTACTGGCTTTTAAAGTAATGTTAAATTTCCAATAAATGTCTTCTTAACTAAGAAGCCGCCATTTGCAAAGATAGAAACAATGGTTTCAAAAGCATTTGGCGATAGGGAATTACAACGTATATAAGAGAAAAATTTGCGTCTAGATCGTAACTCGCCTCGGTAGCTCAGTTGGTAGAGCACTTGGCCCGGAAAGCCAAGGGTCCCGGGTTCGAGTCCCGGTCTAGGCGAAAATTTTTCTCTTCAAATTTAATTTATCTTTCATTGAGAAATGTTAAATTAATAATAAAAACATCATTAGAGGCCTTACTGGCTTTTAAAGTAATGTTAAATTTCCAATAAATGTCTTCTTAACTAAGAAGCCGCCATTTGCAAAGATAGAAACAATGGTTTCAAAAGCATTTGGCGATAGGGAATTACAACGTATATAAGAGAAAAATTTGCGTCTAGATCGTAACTCGCCTCGGTAGCTCAGTTGGTAGAGCACTTGGCCCGGAAAGCCAAGGGTCCCGGGTTCGAGTCCCGGTCTAGGCGAAAAGTTTTCTCTTCAAATTTAATTAAAATCCTTATATCTCAGAAAGAACAATATGTGGCTTATCATGTTATTGTTTTATAAAGACCATGTAGTTCACTGTTATGTAGTCTTCTCCATTCACATGTCTGTTCATCTCTCTTTGGTCCAAACATTTTCCTAAAAACTTTATTCTCAAATACTCGTAATCTCCTTTCTTCCCTTAAAGTAAGAGTCCATGTTTCGCATCCATGTAATATAACTGGTAGAATAATAGTTTTATATATTTTCAGTTTAATGTTTTTTGAAAGGAGTTGGGACATCAGACGTCTCTGTAATGCATAATAGCACGCATTTCCAGAATTGAGTCTATTTTTAATTTCTTTGTGCATCTCATTCCTATTTGTGATTATTGTTCCTAGGTATTTGAATTTAGCCACTTCTTCAAAATGTCCTTCGTTTGTCATTAACTGTCCATTTCCATTACATAATGTATTTATATGTGTGAACATATATTTAGTTTTGCTGACATTTACTTCCAGTCCCAATTTCTTAGTGTTACTCAATAAAGTGTGTGTGTTGGTCCTTAGTATCTCCTCACTATCGCCCAATAGTACTACATCATCAGCATAAACTAACAGCTTATTAATATCATTGAGTTGTAGGCCTTCTTCTTTGATGACATGCTCTAGTACAAAATTGAATAGTATCAGAGATAGTTCATCTCCTTGCATTAACCTATTATGAATTTCAAAAGTATCCAAAAAATATTTGCCTATACGCACCCTATTCTTTGTGCCATTTAGACACGTTCAAATAAGTATTTTTTTTAGGAATTCTGAACTCTAGCAGGATATTTTATAACTTCTCCTTTATTTGAATCATAAGACTTTTTTGAAATCTATATACAGTTGATGCACAGTGTCATTATATTTCTTTGTGGATATGTTTATATGGACTATTTAACTCGTGCTCTAAATGGTAGTTAGTGACCAATCACATTTCAATGAATTTTGTTTTACAACCAATGACAGTTGTGTTTCATCTCACTCTTTATCAGCTCCTGCTTTTGTGATAAAGAAAACTCCTCCCTTTTAATATTCTGAACAGTCAGAGCATTTTTTTCTCCAACAAATACATTGAATATAGCAAATAATGAACAGATTTCTTGATTTTACTGAGTTCTTTACTAAAAAAATAAATGATTAACCTATAATGTTGATTATAATATACAGTTTGATGTGTTTCATTATTTCTCCACTAGGGTGCATTCTTACAATATTGCGATCCTATTTGGCATTAAAATAATATGATCAAGTTAGAGTGAATATAGATAACCACACATTTCTGATTGGTTTTCAAACATCGCCATTTACATTAAATATATAAATATTTTAAAACACCGGTAAAAATACAATTGGAAGTAACATTAAGAGCTTTTAAAATTAAAACATTTTGTCTGTTCATTCTTACTCTTAGAGTTGTTTTTGTCGAACAAATGTTTCAGATATGGTGAAATTAAATGTTTCTTACCTCTCCTCATATAAATCTAAGTATATGTTTCAGAGCTTCTTGGCCCCATCTGAAACATATGTTTGACAAAAACAACTCTAAGAGGTAGAATGAACAGACAAAATGTTTTAATTATTAAACAAACCTCTTAATGTTACTTCCTATTGTATTTTAAAATTAAGAGCTTTGTTTAATAATGAAGACAAAATGTCTTAATTACCGGCAACTATATTTAAATAATGATTTTTGAGTAAACAGCTTAATTTTATTTGTTGAATAGTCCTAGCAAATGCCACTCTTGATTTCCAAATCCTCTAGATAAATTCACTTGTCACCTTTTGACTCATGAATTTATTGATGATTTGGAAATCACTCGTGGCATTAGGGTGAATGAGAGGTGATTACTTTGCATAACTTACCAAATGGTCTAAACGGGTGCTCATACCAGTTGAAGACACTCTTGACTGGAGATAAGTAGCTGTCTCGCAGATAGGATGGAAGCGCTTTAACCTCTTCAATGTGGGGGCGTAGGGAAGGGTAGGTCCACCACCATGGTTCACGGTTAATCTTGCTATGGGGTGTGTCTTCAAGGTTCTGCAGCAAGTCTGACAGTGGGCGACGCACACCAATGGAGTATACAGGCAATCCAGCCGCTACACACAACAATACAGTAACATACTGAATAGATCATCTATATTTTGTATTTAACATATGTGAATATATGATAAATAAACTAATGGAAGAATATAAAAAATGGGGACTGAATATAAATTTACAGAAAACAGAATATATGTGTTTGGGAAAGGATGTGGATGACCTCATACTTGAAACAGGGAAAATAAAAAAGTGTGAATTTTTTTAAATATCTTGGTTCAATAATTACAAGTTCAGGTACCTGTGAGAGAGATGTACAGACTAAAATTGCAATGGCAAAAAAAATGCAACTATAACATTACATGGAATAATTTGGAATAAAAATATTACAAAGGAAACTAAAATTAAAATTTATAAGAGCATAATACAGAATATTTTATCTTATGGAAGTGAAACTTGGTCTTTGATGGAATTAGAAAAGAATAAAATTAGAACAGTTGAATTTGATTATTTTAGAAGAAGCCTCCAAAAAACAAGACAGGATAAAATAAGAAATGAATTCCTTTGGAGAGAAATGAATGTCACCACATCTGTTGTTAAGAGGTTTGAAAATCAAACGCTTAAATGGTATGGCCATGTACAAAGAATGGAAAATGAAAGATGGCCAAAAAATATATACCAATGGTCACCCCCTGGAAGAAATAAACGTGGCAGACCAAGATGGAAATGGAAAACCTACGTCAGAACTATAATGGATGATAAGAATTTAGAAGAGGGAGATTGGAATGATAGAGATAAATGGAAACTGAAGACAGCAAACCTATAAGTGGGGGAAAGCCGAAGAAGAATAAGATGTGTAATTTCTATCTAACTAGAAGTCTTTGTGTAAATTTCTTCATTTTTCCATGAGTAAACAAACAGTTAGAGGGTAGAGGTACCTTCGAACACTTGTAGTTTAGGTAGTTCTTTTCCCCCCCCCCCTTCTTTCAAAAACTTGAAGCTGTACCAAATCATGAATTGGTGTGAATAATTATTATCACAACTTTGTCTTTATGATACAGTATTCTGGTATTATCAAAATGGTTACACTACTGTTAATTTCACATTCAAAATGACAGCTGAGGAACCTGCAGATAGCTAGTATTTCCGAGATAATTTTTGCAATTCTGAATATTTTTTAATGATTCCTTTTCTGTTCTGTTTTAAAATCATATATCTAAAAAAGTAACAGTTTTCTAAAATAACTAGAATATATATATATATTAATTTTTATTCATATACTGGATTTTTTAACTTTTTGGTACAATTAATTTTTTTTGGTGAAGTATTCATATTATACGAGATATTCTAATACATTTTATCTATCTATATGTAATATACCTGCTTGCAAAATTTCATTATATTATCTCTAATAGTTTTGAAATTATGAGGGAAACAGGATTGAAAAATACTAGTTGTTGAAGTTTATATATATATATATATATATATATATATTGCTTACTTGTTATAGTTGGCTACTAGGTGGCAGTGAAGACAGAGTTCTCGCGACATCTAGTAATAATGGAGAATATAATATATATATATATATATATATATATATATATATATAAAAATAAGAGTTTGAATTGGATTTGCCTGATGGTGTAATGGATAACACACTTTAGATACCAACCCACAGTTCCGGGTTCAAATCCCGTTCAGGCATTTATTTTTATGCCATATATATATTTTTTTTTCTAATGCTACCAGGTTGTCTTTTATGACATTTCTGGCTTTTTCCCCTGGTATTGGCAGAATTGTAATCCATTTCTTAGGTTGGGGCACCTGGAAGGCGGAGTTATGTTACCCCAGTGATATGATGGGTGATAAATGATAATGAAGCACCAGGAGAGTTCTTAACCTAAACTCCAGACCATGGGCAACCACAGAAATAATTCCCTTTAAGGAAAATTTCCTATAGTTTGACTGGGAATCGAACGCAGGACCTCATGAACAGTAGTCAGGAACGCTGACCACTAGCCCATGAGGTTGGTCTGGATGGAGGGCTTTTAAAGGGCAAACTCGAATGATAGGCTGTCACATTCTAAGTAATAACTGAATAACTAATCAAGATAATTAAATTTAGTTTTGACAGAAACAAAGAAGAAATCCCATTTTACATAAATTCTAAATTGAAAAATGACATTTTTTGACTCTCAAAGGTACTTGTAGCCCCTTAACTAAAGTCACAGTTGTATAAAAGTGTTAATATAAAACATACAAACATCCAAGCATAGCATGAAAATGCTATGATGCTGTGAAAGACCTGCCCTCGGGCAGAATTACTATGGATGGAAATCTCAGACTGTGATGGACGGGACATCTGGCATGAATGGAGAAATCCAGATGGGAAGTATTCATTAGGAAGGCCAAGAATGATGTGGGAGAAAAAAATAATCAATGTTTTGAGGAAAATAAATTATACAGGGGATGGTAAAATTAAATGTTCCTTACCTCTCCTCATATAAATTGCGATCTACTTAGAAGATTTATATGAGGAGAGGTAAGAAACATTTATTTTTAGCCTGATCATCTTACCTCAATATTAATGTTGGACATGTTTCAAAACAATTCTGTTTTATAGTCAGATTGTCCAGACTGGTTTGATTTATGTTGCATACGTTAAAACAGAATCGTTTTGAAACATGTCCAAGAACAAATCAACATTAATATTGAGGTAAGTTGATCAGACTAAAAATAATATAAATAAAAATCACCTCAAAATATCAGTTCCTAAAATTAAATATTAAGAAATATTTAATTTCACCATAAATTAAATCTCATAGTGATTAATTCCTATAAAAGTTAAATATACAGGGCATATTATTAATAATGAATGGAGAACATATTTTAATCGACTCACCTCATACATTTTCAAACTTCTTTGATACCGACGGTTTCAGACAATATCATGTCCTTCATCAGTCATGGCGTTCATTGATGAAATTCCGTGATTGTTGATTTCTTTAGTGATATCACCTCTTGTGCTGCCATCTTTCGTTGGGATTATAAACTTTGTAATTAAATTTTTATCCACCGGAATATCGAAATTCATAGATCGATATTAATTTAAATATACAGGGGGATAATTGGTAAACATTAGCACATGATAGGGATGTGTGGAGAGCTTATGTCTGTGTGCCTGTGGACTTACAGATTTGATGGTGCCAATGAGTTTTGAGTTATGTTACCTTTGCTCTCCTTGATCTTGGTAAGTTCGGTCTCGTGTTTGGCGAGTGACACTTTCTTAGAAATTTGCTGTTCGACTTTGTACAGTTCTTCACTCTGGTCGATCCTCCTGAGTTTCTCCTCCAGACGTTTCTTGGCGTTCCTTATCCTGTATATGGGCCCTGCAACACAATACTCCCATAACAATTCTGTATCAATACAGCTGGCTGCTTAATTACTTCTCTACATCTGTTTCAGACGATAATTCTTGAAATTGCATCTAAATGTAGTCTAAGTTTGCAGTGCTCTCCTACTTGACATATATTTTCAGATAATAATATCCTGATATTTTCATCTTAGCTGGTATCAAAAAGTATTCTTTAATTCAATTATCAAAACAACTTTATTATTGAATTCAAAGTATAATTTTGACCTGTATTTTTAATTTTACTTCTCCAAAATATATATATTAACTAGCTAATACCCGGCGTGCGCTGCTGCGCCTAAATAAATGAAAATTAATGTGCTTTTATGTTTAGTTGAATTAGTAAGGGGAAAAAATTATTAATTTATATTTTTTAGATACACCGTGCCGATTACCTGGTGTTGCCCGGGAATCTACTTATCTCGATCTTCTTGACATAAATGAGCTAAAAGACGAAATTCGTTATTGTGAGTTATCTGTAAAAGAATACCCGCCATGTGCTGCTATGCTTGCACAGGAATCTACGTACTTGTCTCGAGCTTCTTGGCATCAATGAAACACAAAAATAGTTATTGTGAGTTATCCATAAGAGATAAACATATGCTGTTGTGGACTTTTTTATAGAGTTTTTTGAGATATTCAATTCTGTGCACATTAATCTTGTCTATTTGTTATGATTTAGGCAGCGTAAGCCATTTAAATGTCCAAAGAGCTACTTTTTTCACGTTTTCCTTTATAAAGGGTGATTTATAGGGTGTAGGAGTTGAGTATCACAACTCTCTTATAGCCTATGTTCTTCCCGGGAATCTCCTGAACATTTTGCAAAAAGCCCCATTACAATTGGATCAATGGTATGGCTGCGCATGAAGTACGAACAAAGAAACATTAATTTTTATATATTAGATTTCATTTAAGCACAGCACGCAAATAAGTTTTTATGGTCATATATTAATTGATTTAGTGTTTATTTTCAGAAAATCCATGATGTATTTAATAAATAAAACAATCAAAGTTTTATATGATTTTTCATAAATATTTATTTTATTTAACAATCGTAACAACTTTATCTTCATCGGACGAATGTCATAAATACATTTTTTTCTATTTCAAAATTTTTTTTGTATTTATGACATTTGTCTGATGAAGGTACACTATATTGAAACAGTTGTTATGAATATTAAATTAAATAAATATTTACGAAAAACATGTAAAACTTTGATGGTTTTATTTATTAATATTTCAAGACTAAAAGTGTATAAAACACTGGCTCTTCCAACTCTTTTGTATGGTAGCGAAGTATGGACATTGAAACAGAAGGATATACAGAGACTTAGATCTGTTGAAATGAGATACCTTCGGAGGACTGCAGGATACACACTACTAGATCACAAAAAAAAATGAAGACATCTTAGAAGAATTACACATGGAACCTTTAGAAAACAAAATTTCTGATTATAAGTCAAGATGGATGCAACATGTTCATCGAATGGAAGATCACGGAATACCCAAACAAATGTTAAGATATCAACCTGCAGGAAGAAGAAGAAGAGGACGTCCACTCAAAAGACTTCTGGATGGTGTTTCTCTTGAGGCCGAAACAGGTCAACAAATGGCCTAAATTCGTGAATGTACTATGATGATGATGATGATTTATTAAATATTTGTTAAATAACATTAATCATGTGATATAATAATAGTAAGTGACTCTATGAGGTAATAATTATTATAATAAATTTAATCAAATATGTTGTTGTTTTCAAATGCTGGCCTTGGCAATGAAGCCATTAGCGTTCTTGCTCTCCAATATTTCTCTATGGTGGATCCAACAGGTAATACTTCACAGGTATGTAGATGTTCTTCGTTCATTTCTTCGTCTTTGTTGCATAGAGGACAATTTGGATTCGTGTAGATTCCTATTTTATATAAATTTAATCAAATATTTACACCTAATTTTCTTAGTGGGTCATGTTTTGGAGATTTAGCGAATTTCAAAGAATTGAAGCTTTTGAGTTTGTTCGCATGAACATTTTTTAAAAAAAATATACGTATCTCATTGATCCTGCCTAGTTGACATCGAAGATGTCCATCAGAAAAAAATGTATATATTTTATGTATAATATGTATATACAGTAAAACTTGTTCGAAGCAGAATTGCATGGGACCAATTTTTTTTCCACATTAGACAAAATTCCACATTATAAAATAACTAAAACTTATTAATAATCTTAGATTATAGAGTACCGAAAACGGTCCCGTTTTGCCAGCTTTAAAAATGTCTCCTAGCCGCATATCCTAAAATTAAAGTATGCAGTTTCGGTTTCCGCTCACTAAATTCAGTTTTGTCCACATCCTTTAAACTCCACAAATTTCATTCCACACTACATTGTGTCGTCTTTTAAAACTGTCCAGCCAACCTGAAGATGCCTTGAAATAGTTATTCCCCAGGGATATAGCAACAGCTAGAGCTTGACTTTGGAGCATTGGTCCGGAAATTTGGAGATTTATCTTCAATCACTTTCACTTTTTCGTTTAATGAGAATGATACATACATTTTAGCCATCTTTATTCTGTAAATTCAGAATGCTACCCATGAAAGATTGATTTCAGAACTTAAATTTAAGATTTTACAGTGCAATGATTATTTGTAAGACAGGTATCTGTATTTCGCATAACAGGTGTGCAGTGCGGCCGAAATAAAATTTCAGGTACAGGTAGAATCTCTACTTCACCCGGCGGAAAGAATTATTCCTTATATATTATGATATATATCGTTGAAAATGAGAGAGATGCCCTCTTGAAAACTGCAGTTCCTGTGTTTAAAAAACATGAAATATGAGGTAAGATAAGAATACGACTAACTCATTCATTGAATGTTTCTACTTAAGAGCACTTTTTTCTTGATAAAAGGTATACTTTGTCTGGTGAAGGAGTGTGCATACCTTCATACCAAATGAAGAATACTTTAGGATCTTGCCGTCCATTTGCTAATTTAATGAAAATGAAAGACAATTTGTTTAGAATATTTTGTCAAGTAGGTAGAGTTTCTTGTATTGTGGAAATATAAATTGCTTGTTATAATGTAGGGAAAACAATCTCTAGAGAAGTAATTAAATTGTTACAAACAGCTGCATGATTCAATTATTTTTAGTCTGTTCAACTTACCTCAATATTAATGTTGATTTGTTCTTGAACATGTTTTGATTATATCATAATCATCATCAGACTGGGCAAGGTGCTGATGATCACGATCTAATCGAAACATGTTCAAGAACAAATCAACATTAATATTGAGGTAAGATGAACAGACTAAAAATAATTTAATTAAAATAACCTCAAAATATCACTTCCTAAAATAAAATATTAATTACAGCTGCATGATGTTAATTATGCATAAATATAAGAAATACATATGCAAGCTACACAAATAATGTTGTATTTTCTTGTTAATGCAGACATTTGCTAATAAGGAAAATATTGACAAGTTACTTTCAAAAAAAGCTGTTTTTACGTAGCATGTCCTATAATCTTTCCAGTTTATAACTGAAATATTTACCTCCATAACTTTAATACTGTTTGTAGAATACAGGTTTTCATGGCCAGAAATAATTATATTAGAAGATCGGACTGTAAGGCTATCATTCATTACTGGTGTTTTTCCCAGATGTTTCTCTCTCGGCTAGGGAGGGCATCTTCAGTGGAGAATTCTTGAGCTGAGCTTCCGACCGTGGAATATCACATAGAAGAACTTGTCACTGAAGGTATGCTCTATAGCCAAGGGTGAAATGTCTTAGAGAAAACCAGTTATGCTACCATAACCTTAAAGCCTGAAATGTTCTAATATATATTAATGTTTACATAACTGGAGGTTAGAATCTCAAGAAATGGTAAAAAAAGAGAACACATTGCTTATGTTTGAGGTTTAGTGATAGGTCTGTGGATAGATGCAATTAGCCACAAACATGTATTTAATTTTGTTATTATAATTTCTTGATATTAGCTAAAACTTTTATTCACTTACACAAAAGTAATGTGTGTATGGTGATGGATAATACTGTACATCGGAATTGTATACTGGAAACACTATTGGATGTGCTAGGTAAAAATATCAGATTTTTTATGAAACTTGTAGTATTTACCTTATTTGTAATACATATTGTGAAGCAAAGAATAGGGCCATGGCAGATGTAGTGGATTTGTTTCAATTTAAAACCTTGTGTAATACCAGGAGATGTAGAAATAAGCTAGTGTGAATCATTATACAGATATTTAATGGCATCATGCTATTCTGAGTTTTGAATCATCAGAAATATTGCAGGAAACATTCACAAGATGTCACCTTACTCTGTCTTAATCTGATTTATTTACAATTCTTGCTTTAAGGTTTTGGAACTTAATATTTTATAATGGAGAGGGATACATTTTTATTTGAAGAGAAGAATTCTTGCCCAGACCAAGACTCGAACCCAGGACCTTTGGCTTTCTAGCCCAATGCTCTACCATCTGAGCTACTGAGGTGAGTTCCAATCTAGATGCAAATTTTTCTCTTATATACGTTGTAATTGGAACTCGCACGGTATCTCAGATGGTAGAGCATTGGCCTAGAAAGCCAAAGGCCCCCGGGTTCAAGTCTCGGTCTGGGCGAGAATTTTTCTCTTTAAATAAAAAATTTATCCTTCAGTGAGAAGTGTTAAATTGATAGTAAAAACATCAATGGAGAGGGAGTAAATATTCAGTTTTTTTTTAATACAATTACCATAGTTCTATAACTTTGACACTCTGTTGGTAAACATATATCTATGTTTACATTTAATGAAATTACTAGGGGAAGTAACACTATGAGGTAAATTATCAATTTTACATAATTGAATCAGACATTTTTTCACCTCACTTCATAAAAAGTATGTGATTCTCACCAAGACTAGTTTATGAGCCATCCTCTCCATCATCAGCTAAATGACAACTGTTGAATATTCACCATGAACACCAACATTCCAATTCCCACCTGGTATAGGCTGGTTCAACTTTTAAATCAAATTTTGCTCGCCAGAAACTTAAAAATTCATGGACCTATATTTGTTCTTCTGACCATATATTTTTTTCGCAAACTGTTAGTTCCATAGGTTTCTCTAAATGTTTTAATAGTTTCTTTTCCAATTTTGTAATTCTCTAACAAACAATGCCGATTTTTAAATTTCACAAATTTTAATATTTGTAAAGTGTTCTTTCATACGAGTATCTAAAATATCATCCACATATTTGTACCAAACCTTAAAGATCCATCAATAAAGCTTACCCATCGATCTTCAAGGTCTAGTAAAGATATGTGGTAAATATCTTCACTGTAATAAATTTGAACTGTACTGATGATGCTTAAAAATTGCTTTAACCTACAAGATGAATCAGTGAAGCTTACTATAGAACTGGAAAAGAATAACCAAATCTCGTTTCTTGTTCTTTATATAATCAGGAATAAACAAGTACAAAAAATCAAATTCAACATCTACAGAAAAAAAAAACTCGCACAGATAATTACATAAAATTTTCAGGTTTCAGTCATTTAGCTCATAGACATGCAATATTCAACACTTTAATATACAGATTTAAACTAAGCAAAGAGAATTTTAAGAAAGAATGCAATCACATTTTATACATAGCCAGAATTAAATTGTTTTCGTATAAAGATATTAAGTTTAAAAAATTCAAGCTAAAAAAGCAAAATGATTGAGTGAATAGACTATTCTACCAACTAACAGTAAGAAGAAAGAAAAACAATTCAAGAATTTTACTTACCATCCTGAAACAAGCAGAAAATATTTAGCAAATTCAATATTACATTAGCATCCATAAAGGTTACTGTGTAATTTTCTAACAAAAAATAAGGAAATTAAAACCCCAAATAATAAAAAAAACTGGAATTTACCAAATTAATTTGCAGTAACTTTAATAAAGTATACATAATAAAAACTAAAAGAAATTCAAATACTCATATGAAAGAACACTTTTGAAATATTAAAAATGGTGAAATTTAAAAATTGGCAATTGCTGCTCATAATTTGTTAGAGAATCACATAGTTAGAAAGTAAACTAAATTATTAAAACATTTAGAGAAATCTACAGAACTAACCAAAGAACAAATATAGGTCCATAAATTTTGAAGTTTCTGGCGAGCACGATTTGATCTCGAAGTTCATCCAACCTGCTCCGGTGGTAGTTGGGATGTTGGTGTTGACGGTGTATTTTCAACAGTCGGACCTTAGCTGACAATGGAGGGAATGCCTCTGAAACTAGTCTCAGTCAGAATCACATATTTTTTATGAGGTGAGGTATAAAAATGTCTGATTCAATTATGTAAATTGATGTCCGTAAAATGTGGATCTCCAGTTCAAATCCAGACTACAGTGCCATGTCCTGTATCAAATAGCTAGTAGCAAGCAGACCCAATGACTTCTAATTTTTATTAATTACCTATATAAATATTAATAATCTAATGCTTTAATAAAATAAACAATTGCATTACAAAATAAAAATTAGTCAACATTTTATATATGTATAAAAATTATGCGTCAAGCTTTTGAGGCAGCAAAGAGTCTAACTATAGACTGAGAAATCTGACTACAAATCAGACATTTGGGGTTTTACTTATTTTGTTCCATCTTCAGACTGTCCTTGAGTTCTATACTCAGTCATCTTTCAAGTACTGTAAATACTATGAATTTCCTGGGACAAAATTGGCCAGAGCTTATGGTTGACCACCTTATCTTCTTTTGCCATTTGCTATATATTTGCTTTCATAAGCTGTGTGGGCCTTCATTCTCTTTTAAGTTTTTAAATTGAGATATCATAATTCACATTGAAAACAATTTAAAAAAAAGAAAAATATACATTTATTAAAACCAATTTTAAATTAAAAAAATGGTTGGTACACATCATTTAACAAAAAATTCTCTTATGCATTAAAAAAACTGTTTAAGTAAAATAATGAATATTCTTTGGGATCAGGCGTATATAAGAGAGAGAAAAAAATTCCGTCTAAAATGAGATGCCCAGATAGCATAGTTGGTTAATGTGCTAGTACGTAGAACTAGAGATCTTGGGTTCAAATTCCAGTTTGGGCAAAAATGTTTCTCTTCAAAAATTAATTAATTTGAGGTGGTTTTATAAAATATTCTGTATAATTAAATTTTAAGGCAGATTTCAAATGCATTATTTAATGAGGCACTGTTATTTAAAAATATAAAATTCTATACTTTTAAACAGCATTTAGAATTAAATCTTGGCTTTGCGAACTTTTCTGAGTAAGCACATAAAGCAGCTAAAAATACCGACTTATCATACATTGCTGGAAAGTCTCCATGTTCTGTAGTGTCACCTATAATAACAATAAACAAGAATAATAACAATAATAGTGAGGAAAATGATAAATGTCCTTACAATTCTCAATTGCACAAATGTTATTTCAAGACACTTCCCTAACCTACAGACCTTGAACTTACACATTGTTTTGTTAACATCTGAAGGCTCTCTAATCACATATTGTAGAGAAATTCATAACTGTAACAAAGTGATAACATTTTAATATTTCGATTTTTTATTGTGATTAATTTATAATTTATTTTTTGAACAACGAATGTTCCTTCCAGGGTTTTAACCTGCGTTGGTAGTTCACAATAAATTATACAAAAATTAACTTTATCTTCACTTATTTCACGTCATCATTTTTTATTTCACTGATAAATAGTACATCTGTGTCCCGTGCCGTAGACGTGTGGTTAAGGCAAGAAGCCTTTGGTGCAGAGCTACGGGACTTGCGCTGGTTCGAGTCCTCATGGGGGAAGAAATTTTCTCATGGAATTTCGGCCAGTATGGGACCGGTGCCCACCCCCTGTCCAAATCTAAGGAATTCCAAAATTTGGCTAAGAATCCTGGTATAGTACCTCTTGCCCCGATCATCAATCCTGTGACAGTTATACTATCTAATTGGTATTTATCTTTGTAATAGTCGGGGGCACGCCGTAGCGTAGTGGTTAAGGCACTGAGCTACAAGCCGGAGGGTCGAGGGTTCAAGTCCCGTTGGGGTCAGGATTTTTAAACTGACCCAAACCCTCTGGCGGCACTATGGCCCTGGGGTCGACTCAGCCTCTAACTGAAATGAGTACCAGACTCTTGTTCTGGGGGTAAAGGCGGCCGTCACGCAGGGCTGACAACCCGGCTGACATAAAGTGCCGATTGTCTAGAAAAAGTGGGAGCCTTAACCTCCTACTACCCCAAGGGCCTCCGGGCCTGTTGTGGGATCACTTTACTTTACTTTACTTTACTTTGTAATAGTCAATTGTTGGCTCATATATGGCTTTCTTTTCAGAGTCAACTTCCTCAGGTTGGCCACTATCAGTCTCAAAACAAATTGTAGGATCTAATATCATACCAATTTTAGAAGATGGTCTAAATGCAATAATATCTATTCATCTATTACTTCCGTTAGTGGCCACACACCATGAACTTCCTCATAAACTGTGTATCCATAATCTTGCAAGGCTTCTGCCATTGTATTTCGAGTAGTGTGGTGCCGAATGTTTCTCAGTGATTCTCCAAACGGACAAGCCCCAAGGAGGACGTGTGCAAGGGTTTTGTGCTCTCTGCAACAACGTCTACAGAGGGTATTGTCCCTAGACCTGCCCGGCAAAGAATGCACTGCCGATACATTGGCTTGCATTTTAATCGCTTCTCTCCATTCGGAACAAGACAATCCCTGATGATCACGAAGCCATTGATATTACAGTATGCAACAGCCATTTTGAATATTATGTTTTTATTGGAGTTTCTTCAATTTCATTCTCTGGTGTGTTTGTTAAAATTTCTGCACCAATTGTCTATCATAGGAAACATCATTCACTGCTTTTCTATGTGCATCTATTTAAAACAGTTTTTTTTAGAAATATATACAAAGTGAGTGTTAATTTAAAATAAATTTAAGAATTAATAAACATCAGAAAATATTGAAATTAATATTGGGAAGTAAACATTGTGAGGTTATATCATTAATAGTGAGTGAGAACATATTTTTAACGACTCACCTCATATAATTTCAAATTTCTTTGATACCGGCAGTTTCAGACAATATCTTGTCCCTCTTCAGTCATGGCTTCCACTGATGAAATTCTGTGGTTGTTGATTTCTCTAAGGACATCACCTCTTGTGCTGCCATCTTTAGTTGGGATTATAAACTTTGTAATTAAATTATTCCGGTGGATAAAAATTTAATTACAAAGTTTATAATCCCAACTAAAGATGGCAGCACAAGAGGTGATGTCCTTAGAGAAATCAACAACCACAGAATTTCATCAGTGGAAGCCATGACTGAAGAGGGACAAGATATTGTCTGAAACTGCCGGTATCAGAGAAATTTGAAATTATATGAGGTGAGTCATTAAAAATATGTTCTCCACTCACTATTAATCAGAAAATTTGTTAAGATTGAAATTAAAAGAAATGCAATTTTGTAAAGATTTAAGTGTTTTATTCAGATCTGAATATAACATAATTATGTGTACAAAAGATATGTACATCATTCTTTATTGAAATTTACAATTATTACGGCCAAAATATAAATTTGATAGTCACCTGTGTTACATCACTAGATGGCAGTAGTTACCTGACTCGTGGTTGTGATGGTGCAACTTATTTATGAGGAATGAAAGTGCTTTGACATAAAATTCAGTTAAAAAAAATGTAAGCAATCAATTCTTATGCATGTAAAGTATCTGCATGTCTGGCAAAAGAACAGAATCATGTGCTTCAGTACTAAGCTGGGTTGGCTGGGAATTCACCAGTGCAGGACTCAAGCACCTCACCGTTCAGCTGAATTTCACTCTTGTACCTTTGTTATGAAGATGCTCCCATCAGAGGCTCTACATATATCTTACTTCTCAAGTTTCCAGCCAAGGAAAAATATTGACTGTTCCTTCTACAGCTGCAAAATTTCCTTCTATCATTAGGATAGAACTGTGTGGTTATAAGATATATCTCTTTTCAATTCATTATAAAGCCTACTTTGCAGTTGGCCTAACTTTGGTCCCTAAAGAACAATGTTTAATTGTTTCGTCATTACAGTAAAAACTCCTTATTTGTGGGGGATACGTTCAGCAAATATGCTGCAAATGCAGAAACCGCGAATATGAAATGGTAATTTGTATGGTTATATAGGCGATATATTTAAATTAATATTGGGAAGTAAACATTATGAGGTTATATCAAAGCTTCAGTAGAAGCCATGACTGAAGAGGGACAAGATATTGCCTGAAACCGCCGGTATCAAACAAATTTGAAATCATATGAGGTGAGTTGTTAAAAATATATTCTACACTCACTATTAATATAGGGGATATGTTCCAAGGTTACAGAATAAAATAAAAATTATCAAAATAAAATCAATTAATGAGAGATTTTGAACAATTTCTATTAATTATTACTGTCAGATTTTAGGCAAGGACTTAGAGAACTTAGTAATTTTTTCCTGTTTGCCGCTTTTAAAAGGTCTTTTAATTAACGTTGATATTCAGCTGTGAATTCTGCGATAGAATTCCTTATTTTGTCTTTGGATTTATTGATTCATTAACATTGAAACAGTGTGATATAGATGTAAATGAGTCGCCGACGCATATAAACGATCAAGCATTTCTATTTTTACTTCTCTTCAGTACTAATTTTTCTTTCCTTTTACTCGACATTGTAAACTGGGAACAAAGCACAAGGGACACATGTTATTCAATCAAAATTATTACAACGGATGACAAGTTTAAACAATAATATACCGATCGTGGCATTTATCAAAGCACATATCGACACGTGAAATATGACAACAGCTTTTAACAGTGAACCTTAGGGTTAGTGACAATAAGGTTTGTTTTAATTATATTATTTTTGGTCTAGACATCTTACCTCGATATTGAGGTAAGATGTCCAGACCAAAAATAATATAATTAAAATAACCTCAAAATATAACTTCCTAAAATTAAATATTAAGGTTTGTTTTGTTTTGATATTTGTCCATTCGGTTTGAATCACTATTTGTAAAAGCCGTCTTGGCACGTGCCTGCAGTAAAAAAAAAAACTGCTGATGGTTAATAAAGGACACTAATCCTTCTAATATACCGACTGGATCTGCAAATAAAGAAATTTTTAGCCACGAATACAGGAACTGTGTCTCAATTTTTTACCCGTGAATAAGGAGATTTTACTGTACCTGACTCTCTAGTTAAATTTAAACATTTTCTAGCTACTAAGTGAAATTCTGTAGTGCCAATGTAAAAGGTAAAGGTAAAGTGATCCCACAACAGCCCTCAGGAGGCCCTTGGGGTAGTAGGAGGTTAGGGCTCCCACTTTTTCTTGACAATCGGCACTTGATGTCAGCTGGGGTGTCAGCCCTGCGTGACGGCCGCCTTTACCCCAGAACAAGCATCTGGTACTCATTTCAGTTAGAGGCTGAGTCGACCCCAGGGCCATAGTGTAGTGCCAATGTAACTCTTACTGGCATTATGTGTTAGACAAATATAAGTTAGACTCTAGGGTCATTATGTTTATGTATGTGAGGCCCTTTTCAAGTGTTTCACATATGATGAAAGTTAAAAATTAAATTGTACCTGTTGGTAGGTGCCGTCATCCTCAACTTTGTTAAAATATGTATATAAAATTAACTGGAGCGCTTTCGGAAGTTATCTTCCATCTTCTGCAGGTTGAGCTTCTGCTACTCATTGTTCTTGTGTATGGTGATGTGTACTCCAACTGTTTGTAGCAGCAACTGACTTGTAGTATACATCACCGTACACAACAACAACGAGTAACCTGCAGAAGATGGAAGATAACTTCCGAAAGCGCTCCAGTTAATTTTATATACATATTTTAACAAAGTTGAGGATGACGGCACCTACCAACAGGTACAATTTAATTTTTAACTTTCATCATATGACTTCACCTCAACGGAATTTGATATGAATTTTACTAGTATTGTTTCACATAATTTTATATGTTTGATATCAGATATTTTTAATCATAGAATTTCCATTGGCTGCAAACTGAGAATTTGTAGTAAGTAGACAGTGTCAGGAAAGTTTAATATCTGTAACAAACCAACTGTTTTGTTAGTTTAATATATAATGTTAGTATTTGCATATTACACAATGTCCTTGTCATTTAAAGAAAGCATTGAAATGTGTTAATGTGTTAGCATCTTTAAGAAAATCGTTGTTACCGAGCTTTTAATACCTTTCCCCAAGATCCTACACAGCGAAAGGGAATTAAATTATGTTATCTTATTGGTTAATAACTACAACTATCCTAAACTTTGATGAGTGAATATAGGTTTAGATGTGTTAGGTTGTTAGTTTATAAACAATTTTGAATTATCTACAATATAAAGTTAACGTTTGTAAGCATTTTGTTAAAATCAAAGTTGCCAGGTGTTCACTGTTTTTAAATATAACTTTCAAAAATCTCTCATATTTTCTGCCACAGTATGTTAAAATGTTTGTATAAAATTGAATAAACATTAAGCAGCAAAAATATATTAAAATGTTTCTAAACAGTCATTTATTTCCACGTTTTTTTCACATATTAATTACTTATAGCGCAGGCATGAATGAGCAAAATTTTGTGTAAAGTTTGATTTTGCATTTTAAAAATTCTCACGTTACAATAATTTTAATATTTTTTATCTTTTTTTTTCACCCTCGTTGGGATAAGTTGGATAAATCATTTCTCTATCTGTTGTTCCTTTCTTAGTGCCCAGTATTTTTTCATTCTTTCTGATCTTCTTTTTCTCTCTTCTTCTGAGATAATTGGTTTGGATTTTTATTTAGATTTATTTATCTTGGAACCTTATGTTTTCATCTAGAATAATTAATTTAGTTGTTTCATCGATTAGTGAATTCTGTAATCTTTAATTCTAAAGGTCTTATCAGTTTTTTTAAACCAAATTTTAAAATATTGTTTATTTATATTTGAAGAGAAAAATTTTCGCCTAGACCGGGACTCGAACCCGGGACCCTTGGCTTTCCGGGCCAAGTGCTCTACCAACTGAGCTACCGAGGCGAGTTACGATCTAGACGCAAATTTTTCTCTTATGTATGTTGTAATTCCCTCGCGCCAAATGCTTGAAACCATAGCTTCTATCTTTGCAAATGGCGGCTTCTTAGTTAAGAAGACATTTATTGGGAATTTAACACTACTTTATAGCCAGTAGGGCTTCTATTGACGATTTTTATTATTAATTTAACACTTCTCATAGAAGGATAAATTATATTTGAAGAGAAAAATTTTCGCCTAGACCGGGACTCGAACCCGGGACCCTTGGCTTTCCGGGCCAAGTGCTCTACCAACTGAGCTACCGAGGCGAGTTACGATCTAGACGCAAATTTTCTCTTATGTTTGTTGTAATTCCCTCGCGCCAAATGCTTGAAACCATAGCTTCTATCTTTGCAAATTGTTTATTTATTTATTTTATATGTTGATTTCAAAATAAAAGCTACAAAAAGACAAAATTTAACAAATTTCACAGATACATATTGAAATAAAAATTTTAAAAATATATAAAATTAAGTAAATGACATTCGTGGATAATATATTCTACAAGATTAATATATATTGAACATTGAAAAATCTGTAGTTTTTAATTGATTTGTCTTTTTCATTTGCTTTTAATTTAATACTCTCTTTTGCATGTTCCACCATTCAGTTGTTCTATTTTCATTTTATCATTTATTACAGTATAATTTTTGTCTAAATAATTTTATTATTGTAAAATAAATGAAAGTCTTGTTTTGTATTTGGAATGAGAAAGTAGGTTATATGCACGACATGATAGAATGTGGTAGGTAAAGAGTATGTAATTTAACAACATGTAGACTGGCAACCCGAGTATTGTTAGGAGCACACATTGTTAGTGATGTCTCGCAGTGTGCGTTCCACCATCACAACCACGAGGTTATCGCTGGCAAGTCTTGTACAGATGGATTTAAAACACATGGGCTGAAACAGAAAGAGAAATCAGTTTGAGTTTTTATTACTTAAAGAACTCTGGATACAAGTAAATATGATGAAATATCAGAACGAAGAAATAAGTACCACATTGATTTATATGATTGAAAGATCAACTTGTAATTATTTTATTTCTAATTACTTACTATTTGAAAGAAGGGCTTATAAAGATGTTACCTGTTCAAAAGATTTCATCCACCTCACAGCTACATTTCTCATATACACAAAAATTAATATCAGCAATAGTTCACCATTTTAATACTTAAAACATTTTGTCTGTTCATTCTTACCTCTTATAGTTGTTTTGTCGAACATATGTTTCAAGGCTTCTTAGCCCCATCGTCTGTGATTACAGACATGAATTTCCTCATGTTCTTGGCCCTGATTTTTGATTCCTGCTCTCTCTGCCTCTGGTCCAATGAATTTACTAATGACGTTCCTTTCTCCGGGAATTAAAAAAATTCATAATTCTTTCCTTGTTCTTCTGTATGTAGATTTTTTCCCATATAAGGTAAAGTGATCCCACAACAGGCCTCAGGAGGCCTTTGGGGTAGTAGGAGGTTAAGGCTCCCACTTTTTCTAGACAATCGGCACTTGATGTCAGCCGGGTTGTCAGCCCTGCGTGACGGCCGCCTTTACCCCAGAACAAGCGTCTGGTACTCATTTCCGTTAGAGGCTGAGTCGACCCCAGGGCCATAGTGCCGCCAGAGGGTTTGGGTCAGTTTAAAAATCCTGACCCCATCGGGACTTGAACCCTCGACCCTCCGGCTTGTAGCCCAGTGCCTTAACCACTACGCTACGGCGTGCCCCCTTTTTTCCCATATGGTGAGTTCATTTTTTGTTTTCTAACTGTTTTAATAATTTTGTGTTTACATTTATTTTTGTGTTTTTCTGACCAAACGTGAGCAGCCACTGCAGATTTTTCTACTTCCCCTTATTTTACGTTTCTTATGTGTTCTTTAGTTCTATTGGTTAAATTTCTTTTTGTTTTCCCTATATATATATATATCTTATCACAGTGTTCACATTTTATTTGATATATTCCTGATTTTTTACCATCATCAACCTTTTCATTTTTATTAGCTTCTTAAACTATTTTGAAATTCCTGGGGAAAGGAACCTCATTAATAAATTCATTGGACCAGAGGCAGAGGGAGCAGGAATCAAGAATCAGGGCCGACAACACGAGAAAATTCAGTCTGTAATTGCTGATGACGGGGCTAAGAAGTCTTGAAACATATGTTCGACAAAAACAACTCTAAGAGGTAAGAATGAACAGACAAAATGTTTTTAATTATTAAACAAACCTCTTAATGTTACTTCCTGTTGTATTTTAAAATAATTTAAATATTTAAACGATGTAACACTATGAAGTTTCTTCTAATTGTTATGAGTTAGGGGTTTAGACTCACCTCATATATTTTAATTTTCTTGCAGACCATAGTTTGATCACATCTGTGTGATATTGTCAATGCTTCCTAACTGTTGAATTTGTGGTTGTCAATCCTGTAGGTTGATTTCCACTCCCTCTGTTGGCTGACCAATGAACTTCCAAATCAATTTTTTTTTTCCTCCAGGAGTTCCAAAATTCATAGTTTTTTTCCTTATTACATCCACAAGAATAAGGAGAAAACTATGCATTTTGAAATTCCTGGGGAAAAAGAAAAAAAAGTTTGATTTGGAAGTTCATCGATCAGCCAACAGAGGGAGTGGAAATCAACCTACAGGATTGACAACTACAAATTCAACAGTTAGCAAGCATTGACAATATTTATTAATTAAATAAAAATAAAACTTAGTTTTATTTGATTTTCTTATTTTCATATTTATTAATAAATATTTATTAATTAAATAAAAGTAACAGTCGGAGTTATGGCTGACGATGAACATGATTATGTTTGAAATCGCGATTTCATGGAAGCATGAATCCTATGAGGTGAGTTATTTAAACAATATGTTCTCCGATGATTTTTAATGATTATACCTCATAATGTTTACTTCCCAACATTAATTAAATTTAAATAAAAGTAAAATTAGTTTTATTTGATTTTCATATTTATTAATAAATATGAAAATCAAATAAAACTAAGTTTTATTTTTATTTAATTAATAAATATGGATTTTCATCAAGTAAACACCAACTCAAATGATTATTGACAATATTACACAAATGTGATGAAACCATGGTCTACAAGAAAATTAAAAAAAAAAATTGACATGAGCGTAAATCTCTAATTCATAATAATTAATAATTAAGTTATATAGGTAGGAAATAACACTATGAGGTTTATTTTAATTTATGTTGAGTTGTATTTTGACTCAACCTCGTGACTCATTTGCAGACTCGAGTTTCTTCATTACATCTGAATGTCACAGATGCAGTGAAGAAACTCGAATCTGTGAAGGAGTCAAGAAATATGAGGTTGAGTCAAAATACAACTCAAAATAAATTAATAATTGATCAGTTTACAAAATGTGATGCATTTTTATGCTGGGATACAACAAACTGCATGCTGGGATGTATATGCATCATCAGATTTAACATTCTGGTTTTTTCACCAGTTTCAAAATCCAAATCAATGTACTTGTTACTAAGTTAGTGTTGGGTGGGATATTTCCACATTAAATAGCACTTCTGTTTATCTATGAATTTTGTCAGCAGTTTGAGACTTTTAGAAAAAGTTGCATGTCCCTAAATTAGTGTTATGTATGAGAGATACATAGTAAATAGCAGTTTTTATTTATATTAATGTTTGAAGGTCATGACTTCTACATCATGTTGGCGTAATGGATAAGATTATGTGGTCTTCTGGAAAAGTTACATATCAGTTAAGAATTAAATTAATGTTTTTATTACCTCACCTCATATCCTTTTTCTTCTAGACTGCAGTTTCAGAGCTTATCTCCCTCATCAGTAGCCTCTGGTCGACTGGTGTTATGTCGTTTCTTGGCGGTTTTCTTCTTCCTTCTATCAGTGGACCAATGAACCTCTGGATCAGGTCAAAATTTGCAGGAGTTTCGAAATTCATGAGTTTATCTTTCTTGTTTTTTTGGATGTGGATTTTTTCCCAGACCTTGAGTTCTTTCTGTTTATCTGTGTGTTTGAACAGAAAGGACTCACAGTCTGGGAAAAAATCCACATAAAAAAACTACAAAGAATTTTGAAACTCCTGCTAATTTTGACCTGGGGCACGCCGTAGCGTAGTGGTTAAGGCACTGAGCTACAAGCCAGAGGGTCGAGGGTTCAAGTCCCGTTGGGGTCAGGATTTTTAAACTGACCCAAACCCTCTGGCGGCACTATGGCCCTGGGGTCGACTCAGCCTCTAACGGAAATGAGTACCAGACGCTTGTTCTGGGGGTAAAGACGGCCGTCACGCAGGGCTGACAACCCGGCTGACATAAAGTGCCGATTGTCTAGAAAAAGTGGGAGCCCTAACCTCCTACTACCCCAAGGGCCTCCGGGTCTGTTGTGGGATCACTTTACTTTGCTAATTTTGACCTGATCCAGAGGTTCATCAGTCCACCGATAGAAGTAAGAAGAAAATCGCCAAGAAACGACATAACACTGGTCGACCAGAGGCTACTGATGATGGAGATAAGCTCCAAAACTGCAGTAGAAGAAAAAGGATATGAGGTGAGGTAATGAAAACATTAATTTAATTGTTAAAATAAACCTCGTAGTGTTTTTTCCCTGTGAAAGTTAAATACATATCAGTTACTGATTTAATGATAAAAATGTCTAAAAATTGATATTCAATTTTATGTATTGTGATTGACAAAGAAACTGTCAAACATTCCACGCTGAAACCTGCATTCAAATATGTCCCAGAGAAGCATTATGATGTACCAAGACCACGTGCAAGAAATAAGCTGCCAATTTTAACTGCAAGGCACAGAAATTGAAGCCAGAATCCAGCAATAGCAACCCACTATATGGAGCAGATGGACATCACTGCTTGAGTAGGAGTGGAGTAGAGTGAGGCAGGATGCAGTGTGGGTGGCAGGTAGTGAGGGTTATGCAATCTACCAAGTCAGGAGTTGTATTACTTTGCTATAGTTTAAATGAGAATTGCACTGGATTTTAGTTGCAGGATTGCAGTTAAAAGCAGCAGATAATTTTTTTGGACAAGGCCTTACTACATCACAATGCTTCTCTGGAAGAAATTACACGGTAGGTTTCCCTTGTGAGATTGATGAATACGTTACTGGGATTTTTTGAACAGGAAATATTTCTATAAATCCTTCGTGCAGAAATTAAGTAAACATACACTTAAAATTATATTTGAAAAGAAAAATTATATGTTCAGACTGGGGCTTGAACCCAGGACCTTTGGCTTTCTAGACCAACACTCTACCGACTGAGCTACATGAGCAAGTTCCAATCTAAATGCAAATTTTTCTCTTATATACGCTGTTAATTCCCGTGCACCAAATGCTATAAAACCTTTGCTTCTATCTTGCAAATGGCGGCTTCTTTATTTTTGGAAATTTTACATTATTAATTAAATAAAAATAAAACGTAGTTTTATTTGATTTTCATATTTATTATATAATTCAGTGACAGCTGTTTCGGTACACTGTACCTTCTTCAGACATGTTAAATTATGAATTGTGTTCCAACTGATCTAAGCAACAATACAACAATATTTATTTAAATTTTTAAATTTAAAAATTAAAAAAAATTTAATAAAAATTTAAATAAATATTGTTGTATTGTTGCTTAGATCAGTTGGAACACAATTCATAATTTGCTAACATGTGTGAAGAAGGTACAGTGTACCGAAACAGCTGTCACTGAATTATATAATAAATATGAAAATCAAATAAAACTACGTTTTATTTTTATTTAATTAATAAATATGGATTTTCATCAAGTAAACACCAACTCAATTGATAATTTTACATTACATTATAAAGCCTGTAAGGCTTGTTTCAATGTTTCTATTATTCATTTCATACATATCAATGATGGATAAATCATATTTGAAGAGAAAAATTATACGCTCAGACTGGACTTAAAAATTAACCTTTCAACTAATGAACAAATAACCTCAAAATAAAATAAAATACAATTTTTTAAATATAATTTTTCATCCTGCTATATTTCACCATCAGCTAATTGTGTAAGTGTTCTGACAGGAAAGGCGTTAACACAAATACAGTTGAATGGTAACTCAAACATACCAATATCCACACAGGAGGTTCCTTTCTCTCCATTGTTGTTAAGACAGGAATAAAAAAACAAGACTCTTTTATACATACCATGCTACTCATCATCTCCAGGCAACTTTTTAATTTCAGGATCAGATTGTTTGTTTATTTTTTTATTGAAGTTTATAAACTTAGACATTTTTAACAGAAAGTAAATGACACATGTTAACTGAGGTGTAATAACGTATTCGCAAGGGAAGTACCTCAGCTTGAATACAGAAAAAAATATATACCATGTCCCATTCAAACCTCCCACATTTTAATTAATCAAGAAAAAGACAACATGAAAGCAGAATAACGGCTTATGAAATGAGATTCATGCACAGAACAGCAGGTTACACCAGATGGGATCGGAAAAGGAACACCAATATCTTAAAAGAATTGAAGACTACGCCAATTTTGGAATATATTAAACAGTACCAACTAAATTGGAAACACCATCTTGAAAGAATGAGTTCAAATCGGATCCCCAAAGCTATTTATAATTATACACCAAGAGGACGAAGATCACTGGGCCGTCCTATGAAACACTGGAGGGAAAATTTTCTGTAGGATCGTAACAGGCCTTGGCCTAATACTTGGAAGGAAGAAGAAGAAGATAACTCTCAAAGTATGTGGAATTATGAAATGTGGTTGGTATTAAAAGAAAGAGAAACTCAAAGAATTTTTTGTTTTCATTGTTACAGTTAATTCATCTGTCGCATGTTGGACAATAATGACATAAAACCACGTTCGCCAGACATCACCCCACTGGACTTCTTCCTCTGGGGGTATGTAAAAGCCCGTGTGTTTGTGACTCCAATACAAGATCTTCATGATTTACGAATCCGTATCCTTGACACAATGACAAGAGTACCAATGGACATGTTGGACGGAACGTGGCACGAAATCGAATACAGACTTGATATTGTTTGTGCTACTAATGGTGACACATAGAAATGTTTTAGTGTGTAGCAATGAAAATTCTTTGAGTTTCTGTTTCGTTTAATACTGGCTTCATTTCATAATTCCGCATACTTTGTTAGTTATGATTAATTAAAATGTGGGAGGCTTGAATGGGACACCCTGTATATATGTAACTAATTCACTGGCACTATCGAACCCGAAGGTTCATGGCCGCACAGACATAAGATCTCCATATATATCCCTATCCTGAGCTAATGTTTTCCAATCATTCCCTGTATAAACCTTTGGCATGGATTCCCTGAAGTAGTCCCCGCTTGGAAAACCAAATGGACTATTTTACCTCCAGAAAATTTTACCACAGTAGAACCCATGTCCGCGTTTCTTGCCAGTTGTATTATTATGGTGAAAGATCATCACTCTTTCGACCAAGGTACTTTTTTCATCTGGCGTATCACCTTCGATCAGTCTGTCATATCGTCAGCAATGCTACTGCCGGCATAGCTCTCGGGATCATTTAAGCATGCAAGCCACTGCTCCATGACAAGGTAAAGATGCCATGTAACCCCTCAATTGTTACAATGTGAATTTATTGAACTAAAATTTATCTTCTTCTTAATCGTAATTTGTTGGATTTTCATCCTGTTTATTTCCAAAATCACTCCTCGGAGGAAGACGTATTGGATGTGCATTCACTGTCCATCCATCTCTTGCCTGGTCTTCCTCTTGTTCTTCTCCCATCCATTGGTCTATCTTCTTTAGCTCTTGGAAGACAACTGACTTGCAAAAAGAGCTAAAATTTATCACTGGTAAAATTTACAAATGTAAGAGATTACCTTGTCCTGCACTGTAGCCGAGTAGTTATGGCAGGAAGCCTTGACACATAGCTACGGGACTTGCGCTGGTTTGAATCTCCATGGGGGAAGGAATTTTGGCCAGTATGGGACCAGTGCTCACCCAGCATCGTGAGGCATTCGGGTAGCTACAATAAGTAGCAACTCCAGGTTGAGAAAACTAGCTATAACGACTGGAGGACCCAACATGCTGACCATATGTCACCTCTACACTGGCTAGATGATCGTCTTCATCTGTGATTAACACATGTGGATGTGAGGCCAGCAGCCAGATGGTAGGCTAAGGGCCTTCAAGGCCTGTCACGCTTAGAGTGTGTGTGTGAGAGATCACCTCGTAGTGTTATTTAACATAGAAATAGACAAAAGAGAAAGAGTGGCTGATCTGGTACTTCCCTTGTGTGTTAATGTGGTGTGCTAGTCTACACACAACACGTGTACTGACCTGTCTTATGTAGAGCTGATTCCACACAATTGGCATCATTAGGTTGTGCACAGGTGAACTGTCCAAGACATAACTTTGTCACTTAGCATCATTTACTGTCAGTGCTTTATCATACAGCGGGTGCAATTGTAATGTTGTTGTACATTATCATAAGTAATGCCACGAGTGATTTCCAAATTATCGATAAATTCACGACTCACGAAGTGAGGAATGAATTTATGTAGAGAATTTGGAAATCAAGAGTGGCATTTGTTAGGACTATTTAACGAATAAAATTAAGCTGTTTACTGACAAATCATTATTTAAATATAGTTATTTTAAAATATTTATATATTTAATGTAAACGGTAATGTTTGAAAACAATTGAGAAACGATCGGTACGCTTCATTTCCTTCCTTTGTTCATCACTGCAACCAGATCTTATTATTTATTGTCAAAGGATCGCAATATTATAAGAATGCACCCTAGTGGAGAAATTTATAATCAACGTTATAGGTTTCTGATGCCCTATGATGTAAATATGTCAATTATATTTTTCTGCAACGTTATTTCCTGGAAAATAATTCGTTTAAGAAAGTGGAAACAGTGTTTTCTTTTTTTTGTGGTATAATCAATTGTTACAAGTGTTTTTATATTATCTATCGCATGCGCTTTCTGCTGACATTCATGCACTATATATACAATCTGGTAGCCGTATTTCTTAGAAGGTCAGTCACTGCAAAATAATGCTATGACCTATTTAGAATGTTAAAAAGGAGGTACTTTCTTTATTATGATAAACTTTAGTTGGTAACACGACTGTGATTGGTTGTAAATAAAAAATCATTGAAATGTGATTGGTCATTGACTCCCACTTGGGGCATGAGTTAAATAGTCTATTTAATTTAATTTAAGAAAATCTAGTACATAAAGTTAATACTCTAATATTTTACTTGGAGAGGGGGCACTTTTTTCTGCATTATATTAACATTTGTAGTATATTGGCCCATGTTGAGTTGGACTTTTCTGTCGGCCTATATTGCAAGTGCTGAAGACTGCAAGTTATATGAAGAACTACATGAACTGCAAACATTTTTTTTTATTCAATGCCCCAGATTGTCATATCGACATTTCTGGTGGCCTCTCCTAGGATTGGCTTAATTTTAACCCACTTCTGAATTTTCGATGCCTAGAAGGCAGAGTTACGTTACTCTGATAATGAAGCACCAGGAGAGTTCTTAATCAAATATTTAATTTTAGGAAGTTATATTTTGAGGTTATTTTAATTATATTATTTTTAGTCTGGACATCTTACCTCAACATTAAATTAATTTATTAATTAAAATATTAATATTGAGGTAAGATGTCCAGACTAAAAATAATATAATTCTTAATCAAAACTTAACCTAAATTCCAGACCATGGGCAACCACAGGAATAATTCCCTTTAAGGGAAAATTACTATGGTCTGACTGGGAATTGAACCCGGGACCTCATGTACAGTAGTCAGAAATGCTCAAAGATGACATCATTCAAAATGGTGGACCAAAGTTCGTTAGATTTGAATTCTTTAAAAAAAAAATTGACAGTCGAAAACAGCTGATGATGGAGAAGATGTTTCTCCGATACTGCGGTGCTGTGTTTAAAAAAAAACATAGATGTATGATGTAAGAAGAATTCATGATTCATTTGATTCTTATTAAGAAAACCTCATAATGCTAAAAATTATTATATTAAATCCTTATCTCATATCCTAAAACTAACTCATTGGCACTATCGAACCCGTAGGTTCATGGCCGCGCGGACATAAGCTCTCCATACATCCCTATCGTGAGCCAATGTTTTCCAATCACCCCCTGTATAATTCATTTCATATCCTGTCTATGATAATTTCAGAAACATGCTGACACTTCTCCAGAATTGTATGTTCTAATTATTTTATACCAGCGGTTATGTATTCTAAATCATATGATGAAAGTTAAAAATTAAATTGTACCTGTTGGTAGGTGCTGTCATCCTCAACTTTGTTAAAATACTGTATATAAAATTAACTGGAGCGCTTTTGGAAGTTATCCTCCATCTTCTGCAGGTTGAGCTTCAGCTACTTGTTGTTGTGTAGCGGATACTCAACCTGCAGAAGATGGAAGATAACTTCCGAAAAGCGCTCCAGTTAATTTTATATACAGTATTTTAACAAAGTTGAGGACGACGGCACCTACCAACAATTTAATTTTTTACTTTCATCATATGACTTCACCTCAACGGAATTTGATATGAATTTTACAAGTATTGTATTCCAAATGAGACTGATATTGTACCAAGATTACTGTTGTCATTTCAGCCTTGGATCTGAAGTGCAGATATTAATGTCCATAGTAAAAACATTGACAACTTGTCTGGCTTCTCTAGTCATGTGAATGTTTTTAGTTGTCAATAATCATCTAACACCTATTGTATCATGTTATTCCTGCACGGCTTCAGGGACTTTCAGTTAAGTCTTCTTCTGTAACTAATAATCTACTTTGGAGATGTAAAAAGTTGTATTTAAATAAAATTAATTTGAAAATGTAAAATTTAAATTTATAGTACTGACAGTAAATGAAAGTTACAAATTATGGCTGTGGATTTAAAAGAAGGGAGGGAAGTAGGGATACAGATAATAATCAGAATGGGATGATAAAATATATTTATGTAATTCTGAAAAAGAAATTTGGTTTGTTTCAAAATTTTATAAAAAGTTAAACTATACACACTGTAGAGGCTTCACTGCTGTACAATGCCTTGTGCTAAAATAACTATATGTACAAAATTGTCTTTTGTATGTGTGAAAATTATTATGAAATAATAAACTTTAACTGTTTATGAATGGTTTCATTTGATACAGAAAGTATAAAAATGTAATCTGGAACAATGAAATGTCTAAAGGACATAAACACATTTTCAGGAATGTTATGTTAAAGACTATAAGAAACCCATGGTCTTCAGCACCTTGTGGGCGCGCCGTAGCGTAGTGGATAACACATGCTACAAGCCAGAAGATCGACAGTTTGAGTCCCGGGGTCACAATTTTTAAACTGACCCAAACCTTCTGACAGCACTATGGCCCTGGAGCAGACTCATCCTCTAATGGAAATGAGTACAATAAACTTGTTCTGGGGGTAAAGGTAGCCGTCACGCAGGGCTGACATCAAGTATTGATTGTCTAGAAAGGGGCCGGCAAGCAATTTCAGGTGAGGTTCGGATGCGTTTGAAAAATTTTGTTGAGATCCTAAGTTTTTGTTGTTATTTTCACTCACAAAATTGTATGAAATACAATTGATAAACATATTTGTATTAAAGAATCAATGGGAGAAATTACATTTTCAGTCTCGAGACAGTTTTTTTAAAGTTAGGTTTCACGCGGGGAGCAGCTTATGCAAAGAGTGTCTTCAAGGTGGGCTAATATCCCTAAATAACTATTGAAAGTCCTGTTTCTGCCCCATATTACAATCACTTGTAACTTGCAGTTTAAGAAACGAGAAGGAGGAATAAAGCATTTACAAATGGCTGTACAGCACTGTAAGCCACACATTGTGTACACATTATACTTATCATATATGTAACTTGCTCTCCACGTTTTAACTTGTTCATCTCTGCTTACTAACTGATAAATATGCAAACATGTAATTTATTGATCAAAATTACTGAAATTTTCTAGTTTATCTTTATTAACACAAATGTATTTTAAATAAAACTGCACCAATAGATAATCCACATTTCTTTCTAACTCATTCATCTTGGAAGACAAATTGTGTTCATGTCTATTTTAATGACTGAAATTTGAAAGTAAATCATGATGTGAAATATTTTGTACATCCTTTAATTAAGGCACTCTTTACATAACATTTACAACTGTGGTAGTAGAGGAATGTGACTTGTCTTTCACCCTCTTTGTTACCTTCTGTTTGAGAGATATTATTACATTTGAAGCCAAAGTTACTAGTTTAAGATAATATTTTAGATCATTTTTCATAATACAGAATTGTTTTCATTTCCTATTTCTTACTTATATATACATTTTTTAATTTCTCAGATCAGATCGTATCCTAGATGTTTTGTTGTATATAAGATATTTGTGTATTTCTGTTCTTGTCATATGTCTGTATGAATTTGCTGATATTAATTTGTAATTAATTATAAAGCATAATTAATGATGAAATTGATTATGGTAAAGGCATAAAAAGATGGAGACTGAAAAATTTTGACCGGAGTGATTTGGTGGCTGTCATGAGGGAGGCTACGGCTAGACTTAAAGAGTTCTAATGACAATGATGATCATGAATGGTAATTTAATCATGTCTATTCTTAATGACTGAGGAAAACCACAGAAAAATATATTCAGATTTGCTTGCTCCGATATTTGAATTCAGTATCTCTTGAATACAAGTATTGAATAATACTTTTATTTTTAGAAAGAAAAATTAACACTGGGACTTGAACCCTGGATCTCTGATTCTGTACATCAGTACACCGTTCAAGACATTATAAGAACATCAACATTTCATTCCATTTATACAATTCTCAATTGTCTGAAGGCCAATAGCCATCGCTACCAATAAGCCAACTGATGACTCTTCTATTCAGAAGTATTTTTTTACTGAGAATTTATACATTACTTTTTAGCAGTAAATAGAAGATGTCAGTTCGAATGATGGTAGAGACAGCTATCGGCTTTCAGACAAACGAGAATTGTATAAGTGGAAAGAAATACTGACGATCTTATGGTATCATGTCTTGTAAGCCCTTGTTTCCCTCAATGAGATTTGGGCGCTCTCCCCCTACAGGGAAGAAATTGAACCATACTAATTTAGTTACACTTGTTTTCATATAGATGTCATTGGAGTGGCCCATGGTCAGCGTTCCACCTCGTACTGCCATCTAGGAAACCAAGGTAGTACTAGGATGGGAAAATTCGGTACATTTTGCTTAGAGTCCTTTTTATTCAGGCTTAAGGATTTTTTACAAGCCTAAAAATCTTCAGACTCTGGACCCACGGCTTAAAGTCCCTCCCAGAGGACTTGCTCCTTGGATTTTGCTTCCTAAAAAAATACATCGACCCTGGCCGGGTTTGAACCCACGACTCTCGGGACCAGAGGCAAGATCTTATGGTGTAATTGGTATTATACTAATATACAGAGGGGACGCGCCGTAGTCTAGTGGTTCAGGCACTGCGCTACAAGCCGGAGGGTCGAGGGTTCAAGCCCCGTGGGGTCAGGATTTTCAAACTGACCCAAACCCTCTGACGGCACTATGGCCCTGGGGTCTACTCAGCCTCTAACGGGAATGAGTGCCGGACGCTTGTTCTGGGGGTAAAGGCGGCCGTCACGCAGGGCTGACAAGCCGGCTGACATGAAGTGCCGATTGTCTAGAAAAAGTGGGAGCCTTAACCTCCTACTACCCCAAGGGCCTCCTGAGGCCTGTAGTGGGATCTCTTTACTTTACTTTACTAATGTACAGAATCTAAGATCCAGGGTTCAAGTCCTGGTTTGAACATTAATATTTGTTTCTGTCTCTGGTTCCAAGGGTCGCGGGTTCAAACCCGGCCGGGGTCGATGGATTTATGGATTTTTTAGGACGGAAAAATCCAAGGAGCAAGTCCTCCGGGAGGGACTTTAAGCCGTGGGTCCCGAGTCTCAAGATTTTCAGGCTCGTAAAAAATCCTTAAGCCTGAATGAAAAGGCCTCTAAGCAAAATTTACCGAATTTTCCCGTCCTAGTACTACCTTGGTTTCCTAGATGTCAGTATGAGGCGGAACGCTGACCACGTACCACTCAAAATGACATCTATACGAAAACAAGTGTAACTAAATTAGCATGATCCATATTTGGTTCGTCTTCCGGGCTTATAGGCCGTGGTCTGGTTGTCTTCTTACTCGACGTTTCGTCTACTGCTGCGGTAGACCTCATCAGGAGATACTGCGTGCTCTCTGTGAACTCCTCAACAGCCGGCTGCAGACTGGCTGGTGGTTGGAAACTGTCTCTCTTTTTATAGCTAAACCCTGGGTGGATCCCAGCACTGCATAACACGACAACGAAGCCTATGACTTCTGCAATCGGCACAACAGCAAACGCAGAAAACCCCCCCACCACCCAGGGTTTAGCTATAAAAAGAGAGACAGTTTCCAATCACCAGCCAGTCTGCAGCCGACTGTTGAGGAGTTCACAGAGAGCACGCAGTATCTCCTGATGAGGTCTACCGCAGCAGTAGACGAAACGTCGAGTAAGAAGACAACCAGACCACGGCCTATAAGCCCGGAAGACGAACCAAATATGGATCAAGACGCCGGCCGTGAAAGCCTACAATTATATAAATTAGCATGGTTCAAATTCTTCCCTGTAAGGCGAAGCGCCTAAATCTCTGTAAAGGGAAAACATAGGCTTACAACAATACAACAAATAAAACATTATTCAGGATTGGAAAATGTTAATTTATATAAAAATGCCAAAAATTGAAGAAAACTGTGTGAGACAATTTGATGAGTAGAAGAGCAGTTTGTAAGCAGAGAATGACACGCATGTAGACATGTGTAGGCAATGAGACTCACCGAATGGCCTGATGGGATGGTGGCCCCACAAGTAGGTTCTCTTCACAGGTGATAGGTAGCTGTCTCGCAGGTAGAAGGGCGTCTTGTTCCATCCGTATGGAAGGGTGTAAGGACGTAGCGAGGGATACGCCCACCACCATGGGTCGCGGGTTAGTCGAGACACTGGCATCGAAGTGACTGGTTCAAACAGTTCCATGAGTGGGCGCTTGGTGTAGCCACCACGGTTCCATATTGGTACTCCTGCAACATGTATTCTCATATCTTGGTAACAGTAATAACATTATTTCATTTGATGTCTTTATTATTCATTTCCTACATCTCAAAGATAGATAAATCACATTTTAAGACAAACATTATATGCTCAGAAAAGGACTCGAACCTAGGACCTTTGACTTTCTAGACCAATTCTCTACCGACTGAGCTATCTGGGCGAGTTCCAATCTAAACGCAAATTCTTCTCTTATACTCTTACTTACACTGGCATAATCGAACCCGTAGGTTCTTGGCAGCACGGACATAAGCTCTCCACTCCATACATCCCTATCCTGAGCTAATACTTTCCAATCATTCCCTGTATAATCTATTTCCCTCAAATCATAGTTAATGTTATTCTCCCACCTCATTCTTGGTCTACCAACTGGGCGTTTTCCCTCTGGCTTTCCTACAAGAAGCTTCCATGCACGTCTCCCATTCCCCATACATGCAACATGTCCTGCACATCGCAGTCTACGAGACTTAACTGTTCTTATTATATCTGACTTCCTATAAATATCATGTAGTTCATTGTTATGAAAAGTCTTCTCCATTCACCTGTCTGTTCATCTCTCTTTGGTCCAAAGATTTTCCTAAGTACTTTATTCTCAAATACTTGTAATCTCCTTTCCTCCCTTAAAGTAAGAGTTCATGTTTCGCACCCATATAATATAACTGGTAGAATAATAGTTTTATATATTTTCAGTTTAACGTTTTTTGAAAGGAGTTGCGACGTCAAGAGTCTCTGCAATGCATAATAGAATGTTTAATTTCTTTGTGCATCTCATTCCTATTTGTGATTATTGTTCCTAGGTATTTGAATTCAGCCACTTCCTCAAAATTTCCCTCATTTGTTATTACGGAGGGTTGTTTCTAATCTCTGATAACAAATGATTTTTAAGTTTTACGTTAAGAAAAGCCGTGTCTCCACCATCGAGCATGCTCTATTTGATGGCTCTTCACCCGAGCTATGGCTCGGCATCGGAGTTTCCGCTGCAGAAGACTCTTACGCAGCACAGCCATGTCTAGAAGTTCCCACTCCTCTTTATATGCTTTCCAGAGACCGTCTATTGTTCGAGGACGCCTGTTTCCCAGTGCCCTTTTGAAGAGTTCAAAGACACAAAGTCCATCGGTGATGCATCAGGAGACTTCACTGGGATGTTGCTGAATGGAATAGCATGTATTCCAGTTTCCTGCTCCATTTCTCCAGGAATGTCAGGGTTGAACCCGAAGTGTGACTGGAGGCCTTGTCTTGGTGCACCCAGACTTGGTTTTTGTCTGTACCATAGAGAGCTGGGATTTCAGTCGGGTAAATTGGGGTGAGAACTTCTTCCTGGTAGTACTGGGAGTTGATTTTGGCCTTTTTAGCTACTCTACGAATGGTCAGTTTTTCATTGTAGCAATATCCCGCGATGACCATAAATCCATTGGAGAAACTTTCTCTGCATTCGGCATACCACTTTTGAAATTTTTTTTCACCCCTTTCTCTATAGTAAATTGCCCGGGGTTTGTTGCAGTCTCCTAGATAAACATATGCTTCATCAAGTGTGACCAAAAATTTCCATTTTTCTCCTGCCAGGTGCTTTTCATAGTTTCCTGCTGTTGGTGCGGCATTCGGCAATGTGACGTGGCAACAATTTATGAACCCTGCTTTTGTGGCGCTTCTCCATGTTTAAATCTTTGTTTATTATGGTGTTTACAGTTTTAAGGGATATTCCCAATCTGTTCGCAATCACCCTTTGTGTGGCAGGGTTACCACCAGAGATAAGGACCTTGACCTTTCTGATTACATCTGGGGTGCGGGTAGTAGCAGGTCGTGGATTTGCCCGTTTTTTTTTCCTTTTGGAATTAATCCCAAGCGACCCTTTCCCTTTTTATTAAGCACTGAGCTAATTCCACACTTTGACACCATAAAATTACGTTTTTGCAAGCCTCAATAATCGCGGAATAACTATAATTAGCGTCGGAAAGGGCAGTAATGTAAGTAATGTACCCTTCCCAAAACGGGTCTATCTGCTTAGGCATTATGAGAGCAACACGCGTGCGAGTGTAACAGAAGCAGCACACTGACTGGTTTGATCACCTCGCACGCTCCTGTCCTGATGACTCACACTCCAACGTCACAATCTACTTGGCAAATCGTTATCAGAGATCGGAAACAACCCTCCGTAGTTGTCCATTTCAAATTCTTCTCATATATATGTTGTCAATTCCCACTTTATAATGTAATATAAAATTCCCAAATAAATGTCTTCTTAATAAAGAAGCCACCATTTGCAAAGATAGAAGCAAAGGTTTCATAGCATTTGGTGCGCGGGGTGACAATGTATATAACAAGAATTTGCATTTCGATTGGGATTTGCCCAGATAGCTCAGTCGGTAGAGCGTTGGTCTAGAAAACCAAAGGTCCTGGGTTCGAGTCCCAGTCTGAGTGTATAATTTTTCTCTTCAAATATGATTATTTATTTTATTTAATATTTGAAGGAAGTAAGATTATGAGGTTTCTTTTAATTATTATGAGGTAGGGATGTTGACTCGCCTCATGTTTTTTTTTTTAATTTGCTTGCAGATCATGGTTTCTACACATCTGTGTGATATTGTCAGTGCTGCCTAACTGTTGAATTTGTGGTTGTCAATCCTGTAGGTTGATTTCCGCTCCCTCTGCTGGCTGACCAATGAACTTCCAAATACATTTTTTTCTTTTTCTCTGGGAATTTTAAAATTTATAGTTTTCTCCTTATTTTTGTGGATGTAAATTTTCTCCCAAATTGTGAGTTCCTTAGATTTATCTAACTGTTTCAGTAATTTGGCCTTTGTTTCTATTCTGCGTTTTTCTGACCATGCATTAGGATGGGCCGAAATAACTAATTTTTTTATTTCGAAGTTGTAATAGCGCGGAAAAGTTGTGAATTATTTAGCTTAAAAAATAAAAAATATCAAATTCAGTTGACATCTTCTGGTCACGCAAAGACTCTGAAGTTTGGCAAAATATGAAAAAAAACCTTCATTTTTGCAATTTTTTTTCTTAATATCAAGTAGGTGTTGCTGATATTTTCTAAGCAGACTGACGTAAATTGCACTCTCTTTCACTACTTGTCGAGCTTCTGAATTCCTACATTCCTACTTACTTGGCGTCCAGATTTGAGAAGTTATCCTCTTACCACAATATTGACACTAGGTCACAAGATAGCAGTCTGCTAACAATTCCTCTTCATAGCACTTCCTCCTATTCTACTTCCTTCACAGTAGCCCCTGCCCGCTCCTGGAATCTCCTTCCTCGAGATATCAGGGGTTGCCGCACACTTGGCACCTTTAAGTCACGCTTATACAGTTACCTGTTGTCTAATAATTAATTTTTCTTTATTTATTTAATGTTATACTATGTCATTAATCTTTTCCTCGTTTTTTATATATATATTGTACATATTATATATTTAATTCGTTAAATGTAGAGTAAATCAAAATACATTATAAATATTAATTGTATTGTATTCATAACTTGTAATCATTTATATATATATATATATATATATATATATATATATATTGTAATTTAGATTTAAGACTATTTTTTTGTTTGTATTTTTTTAAACCTGGTTGAGTGGTAGACAAGGCCTTAAGGCCTTAACTCTGCCAGGTAAAATAAAGCTATTATTATTATTATTATTATTATTATTATGTCTATCTGTGGATCTGACAATCAATACTCTGGAAGTTATTTATCAAATGCCAAAAATGTGTAAAAATATAACTTGTTCA
The DNA here is from genome assembly GCA_030220185.1 of Diploptera punctata. Classification (NCBI taxonomy): domain Eukaryota; kingdom Metazoa; phylum Arthropoda; class Insecta; order Blattodea; family Blaberidae; genus Diploptera; species Diploptera punctata. The sequence goes on along the minus strand of JASPKZ010004590.1, from coordinate 409,272 downwards.
TTATTCTGGCACATTTTTGGAGCTTATGCGCGACCGGAAGATATCAACTGATCTAAACCAAATTAAAAACACAATGTTTTTAGGCTCTATTTCAAGACGTTACAAACTGTTACATTACGAAAACATCTAATTAAAAAATTAAAGAAATAATCTCAAAAATAAAGTTTTTTTCATATTTTGTGAAACTTTAGAGCCTTTACGTGACCAGAAGATGTCAACCAATTTTGATACATTTTTTTCTTTTCTTTTGTCTATATAATTCACAACTTTTCCATGCTATTATAACTTTGAAATAAAAAAATGAGTTTTTTCGGCCCACTCTACCATGCATGTGCAGCTATTGCAGACTTTTCTATTTCCCCCATCTTTAAGATTTCTAAGATTTTTTTTTTCAATCTTGTATTCGCAAGAAAAACAAAAAGGAACTTGAATACAGGATTGAAAGAACATCTTAGAAATCTTAAAAATGGGGGGAAATAGAAAAGTTTGCAATACATGCATGGTGAGAAAAAATCAGAATAGAAACTATGGCTAAATTACTGAAACTGTTAGATAAATCTGAGTAACTCATAATTTGGGAGAAAATTTATTTCCACATGAATAAGGAGAAAACTATGATTTTGAAATTCCAAAGGGGGGGAAAAAAAATTGATTTGGAATTTCATTGGTCAGCCAACAGAGGGAGCAGAAATCATCCTACAGGATCACCAACCACAAATTCAACAGTTAGGCAATATTACACACATGTGAAGAAACCATGGTCTGCAAGAAAATTAAAAAAAAAAATATGAGTTGAGTCTAAATCCCTACCTCATAAAAATTAGCATTACTTATATATTTTTTTTGTAAGCCCATGTTTCCCTTTACAGAAATTTAGGTAGTCTCCCCCTACAGGGAAGAATTTGAACCATACTAATTTAGTTGCACTTGTTTTCGTGTAAAAGTCATATTGAGTGGTCCATGGTCAGCGTTCTGCCTCATACTGACATCTAGGATACGAAGGTAGTGCTAGGACGGGAAAATTCGGTAAATTTTGCTTAGAGGCCTTTTCATTCAGGCTTAAGGATCTTTTACGAGCCTGAAAATCTTCACTCTGGACCCACGGCTTAAAGTCCCTCCTGGAGGACTTGCTCCTTGGATTTTTCCATTCTAAAAAATCCATCGATCTCGACCGGGTTTGAACCCATGACCCTCGGAACCAGAGGCAAGGAGCATAACCACTAGACCACCGCACCGCGGCCGACTTATATTTAACCCTTAAATTGGCTAAACACAAATTTCTTCTGTTAGTTATTTGAATGTGGCGGACCGCAGTGAAAACGGAATCTTGTGTAACTGTCATTATTAGGTACATTTCATAATTAGCGACATATTTAAGTGGTTTCTTTTTGTTCGTTTTCTTCTGATTTATTTAAAATATTAAATTAATTGAACCAACTGATGTATCCAAAAGGATACATTATGAATTTAAGGGTTAAAAAGAAAAAATTATGCCTAAACTGGGATTTGAATCTAAGGTCTCTGGTTTTATACACCAGTGCTTTGCCACTGAGCTGCTGAGGAATCTCAATTTAAATGGAAAATTTTCTATACAATTTTTTTTATACAATCCCCGTGTGCCAAAGGCTATGAACCTTTGTTCCACACTCCATGTGGCAGCTTCTTCTCAACAAGACATTAAATGGGATTTAACACTACTTTTATAGCCAGTAAAGCTTTATTTTCAATGATGATCTTGAAGAAGATTTTCGGGCTGCAGGCCGTGGTCGTAAGGCTTGTAGTTCCCGACATTTCGCCAGAGACTGCATCTCGCATTATCAAGGGTTGTCTTGAGACAACAGACGCAGTCTCTGGCGAAACATCGGGGAACTACAAGCCTCATGACCACGGCCTACAGCCCGAAAATCTTCTTCAAGATCATCATAGCAACTGCGGCCGTGAAAATCTACGTGAATACTTTATTTTCAATGTTTTTATTTTAAATTTATCACTTCTCACTGAATGACAATAGTATATTACGATGTGAAGTTGGGATGTGTTTTTTACAGAATCAAGGAAAATGTTTAAAAACCGAGCAATACTTTCAATATAATAAATAATAGTAATATTTTCAAAATAATAAATAATAGTAAAATAATAACATCTTTATTGGACAAATTTGCTTTCATTATAAACAACTGACTAACGTTAACAGTGTGGGCAATGTTTATTAGTTGAAACAACAGGAGGCCTTGAGACCAATTAGTGATAAAATGGCAGCAAGTATACTGTATATTTGTTGTTTTATATTGTTTCAAATAAAGTGAAGTTCATTTAAAATGCAGTGATTTGTTTCGTATAATGTATATTAACACTACCTTTTGGATATTTTTTGTGTATACATTGTACGTGATATGCATAGAGGGCAGTGATTTTACTTCCCACATGCGTTTTCTAATATGTAATATTACAGTATAATTATTTTATTACAGTATAGTTATTTAGGTTGGCAACCCCGAAATGTAGGAAGTTGAACTTTCAATCATGGTCGTCATTGCTGTAAGTGCGACAAAATGCACTATCGCGCAAAAACCTGTATTTAATTTTAAAGTTGAGTCACCACAATTATATCTGATGTACAACTTGCTCTATCTTGAGATTCTAGTATTTGTTTATACTGACGTTTGTATCTATCTATAATTATGTAGTCCATCGTTGAACCACAGCCTCTCCTTTGTAAAGAGTCAGTAGACCAACTTACCTTATTTGCTCATAGATGTCATGGATGGCATGCGACACCGACCCAATGAGACATCTAACAGACAACTAATGTATTACTATGATGTCGGTAAATTTTGCTTTGTAAAGAGTCACTAGACCAAGTTACCTTATTTGCTCATAGATGTCATGGATGGCATGCGGTCAACACACCGACCCAATGAGACATCTAACAGACAACTAATGTATTACTATGATGTCGGTAAATTTTGCTTTGTAAAGAGTCACTAGACCAAGTTACCTTATTTGCTCATAGATGTCATGGATGGCATGCGGTCAACACACCGACCCAATGAGACATCTAACAGACAACTAATGTATTACTATGATGTCGGTAAATTTTGCTTTGTAAAGAGTCACTAGACCAAGTTACCTTATTTGCTCATAGATGTCATGGATGGCATGCGGTCAACACACCGACCCAATGAGACATCTAACAGACAACTAATGTATTACTATGATGTCGGTAAATTTTGCTTAGAGGCCTCTTTTTTCATGCTTAAGGATCTTTTACGAGCTTGAAAATCTTCAGACTCTGGAGTCGCAGCATAATGTGACTTGCTCCTTGGATTTTTCCGTCCTAAAAAAATACATCGACCCAGCTGGGTTTGAACCCACGACCCTCAGAAATAGAGGCAAGAAGCATAACTGCTAGCCACCATGGCTGATCACTCATGTTTATGGTAAACTATCTATAATCTAGCTTTAGTTCCAACATTGACATTTTTCCACATAACTCACTGGCACTATCAAACCTGCAGGTTCATGGCCACATGGACATAAGCTCTCCATACATCCCTATCCTGACCCAATGCTTTCCAATAATTCTCCGTATAATCTACTTCCCTAAAATCATAGTTATTCTCCCACTTCATTCTTGGTCTACCAACATTTTCTTACAAGAAGCTTCCATGCATGTCTTTCATTCCCCATTTGTGCTACATGTCATGCCCAATGCAGTCTATGAGACATAACTGTTCTTATTATATCTGGCTTCCTATAAAGACCATGTAGTTCAGTGTTATGTAGTCTTCTCCATTCACCTGTCTGCTCATCTCTCTTTGGTCCAAAAAGTTTCCTAAGAACTTTATTCTCAAATACTTGTAATCTCCTTTCCTCCCTTAAAGTAAGAGTCCATGCTTCGCATCTGTTTAATATAAGTAGTAGAATAATAGTTTTATATATTTTCAGTTTAATTTTTTTTTAAAGGAGTTGGGACGTCAAGAGTCTCTGTAATGCATAATAGCACGCATTTCCAGAATTGAGCCTATATTTAATTTCTTTGTGCATCTCATTCCTATTTGTGATTATTGTTCCTAGGTATTTGAATTCAGCCACTTCCTCAAAATTTCCCTCATTTGTCATTAACTGTCCATTTCCATTATTTAATGAATTTCTGGGTGTGACCATATATTTAGTTTTACTGATATTTACTTCCAGTGCCAATGTCTTAGTGTTACTCAATAGTGTGTGCGTGTTGGCCTTTAGTTCTCCTCGCTATCGACCAATAGTTCTACATCATCAGCATAAACTAACAGCTTATTAATACCATTGAGTTGTAGACCTTCTTCATCCTCCAAAGATTTGATAGCATGCTCTAGCACAAAACTAAATAGCAGAGGAGATAATGCACCTGCCTGCTTTAACCCATTGTGGATTTCAAAAGTATCGAAAAAATCTGCCTACACGCACCCTACTCTTGTGCCATTCACACACATTCATATAAGTCTAACTGATGCTCTGATTACTGAGCTAATTCAGGCTTCATTACCATCCAAGCACAAATTCTCCTCTTACATTACTCTCTGGACCCCACATCCAATCAATGAACCATTAATTATTGACATATGTGCATTGATTAGCTCCTGTATGAATATAATTAATTATTTTTTACGACTATTCAACTCGTGCCAAAATGGGAGTCAATGACCAATCACATTTCAATGATTTTTTATTTACAACCAATCACAGTCGTGTTTCGCCTAGAATTTACCAAGTAGGCCTAAAGTTTATCATAATAAAAAAAGCACCTCCTTTTTTAACATTCTGAATAGGTCATGGCATTATTTTGCAGTGACTGACTCTCCAAGAAATAAGGCTACCAGATTGTATATATAGTGCATGAATGTCAGCAGAAAGCGCATACGAGAGATAATATAAAAACATATGTAACAATTGATTATACTACAAAAATAAAAGAAACCACTGTTTGCACTTTCTTAAACGAATTATTTTCCAGGAAATGACGTTGCAGAAAAATATAATTGACATATTTACATCATAGGACATCAAATTAATTAATACCTATAACGTTGGTTATAAATTTCTCCACTAGGGGCATTCTTACGATATTGCGATTCTTTGGCAATAAATAATATTATTATCTGGTTGCAGTGATGAACAAAGGAAGGAAATGAAGCATACCAATCGTTTCTCATTTGTTTTCAAACATTGCCGTTTACATTAGTAAATATATAAATATTTTAAAGTAACTATAGTCAAATAATGATTTGTGAGTAAACAGCTTAATTGTATTCGTTAAATAGTCCTAACAAATGCCACTCTTCATTTCCAAATTCTCTAGATAAATTGGAAATCACTCGTGGCGTTACTTATGATAACATTTTTTTGCCCAAACTAGGATTTGAACCCAAGGTCACTAGTTTAAGCTACATTTTTCTGTCTCTTGTACAATTCCATGCACCCGAGGTTGTAAACCTTTTTTCTACAATGCCATCTCACTGCTTCTATTTGGACGGCTAAGCGCCATTTAAAAAAAAAGTAAAAAAAACATAAAGAAATATGTCGTAATGTCATACATAGGCCCACTTTCAAATAAAATATCTAAACACTTTAAAAGGTTGAACATTAATGTGGCATTTAAAACTAATAAAACTCTACAAAATATAATAAAAAACAATAAAAAAAAATTATCAGGTGTATATAAATTGAAGTGTGGCACATGTGACAATGTCTATATAGGACAAACTGGTAGACATTTTATCTCTAGGATAAAGGAACACATGAGAGCATATAACAGAATTTAGAAAATTCAAAATATGCTAACCACCTATTCCAATTTAATCATTGTTTCGATCCAAATTTTGAAATTTTACATATTTGTGATAAGGGTAAGAAGTTAGATCTTTTGGAGGCTGTAGAAATTAATAAATTTAAAAGTAGTAACAAACTGTTAAATTCTCAACTTGATTTGAATGAATCCCCTTTGTTAAATTTAAAAATTTAAATAAATATTGTTGTATTGTTGCTTAGATCAGTTGGAACACAATTCATAATTTGTTAACATGTCTGAAGAAGGTACAAGTGCACCGAAACAGCTGTCACTGAATTATATAATAAATATGAAAATCAAATAAAACTACGTTTTATTTTTATTTAATTAATAAAAATATATGTTGATGCCATCTGTTGCACTGGCTCATGAAGTAAGTGTATGCACACTTTTAGCACCAAATCTTTAATTATAGCCTTATTATTAAAGAAAAATGTAAACACCATCAGTCCTATAGATTCTATGTTTTGCAACAAACTGTTATGAAACTAGATTTTCATAAATGCTAATCTAAATGATGATCTTGAAGATTTCCAGGCTGTAGGCCATGGTCTCGAGGCTTGAAGTTCTCTGACGTTTCACCAGAGATTGCGTCTGGCATCCTCAAGCTTTGTATCAAGACACAATCTCTGGTGAAACATTGGGGAACTTCAAGGCTCGAGACCATGGCCTACAGCCCAGAAACCTTCTTCAAGATCATCATAGCAACTCCGGCCGTGAAAGCCTAAGTCAATATGCTAATCTAAATGTCGCATCATGTAGCTAAGCACTAAATATTCCTGCTCTTAGAATGTTTATGCATAACTGTCAAACAAAGAAAATAACTTGCAATATCCAGTATTGTTAGTTTGGACTACAATAAATAGTGAAGATTGACTTAATTTTTAAGTATATTTTTCTCGAAACTTAGATGATTGTGCATAGCCGGTTGATGCATAATGCCGTCCATTTGAAGAAATTAAATGAAAAATTCTCTCTCTCTTATACAATCCTGCCCGATGCAACCTTCATTCTACATTGTCATCTGACTGGTTCTGTTAAAGAAGATTTTAATGTCTAAAGTTTAATTTTACGAGTATTTTCAGAATTTTGTTCTTGTCCTTTGAGTTCTTCAGGGAACCTTAATTACATTAACAAGATTTGTTTTAAATTACATACACTGAGAAGCACCTCTGATTGTTTGACTGTGCACCAATCGCAGTAATGTATTTACCGGTTATATTTGAAGAGAAACATTCTTGCCTATACCGAGACTCGAACCCGGGACCTTTGGCTTTCCGGGCCAAATGCTCTACCAACTGAGCTACCGAGGCGAGTTGCTATCTAGACACAAATTTTTCTCTTATATACGTTGTAATTCCCTCTCGCCAAATGCTTTGAAACCTTTGCTTCTATCTTTGCAAATGGCGACTTCTTAGTTAAGAAGACATTTATATACATATCATTTATCATTCAGTGAGAAGTGTTAAACCAATAATAAAAACATCAATACAAGCCCTACTGGCTTTATAAAGTAAAGATAAATTCCCAATAAATGTCTTCTTAACTAAGAAGCCGCCATTTGCAAAGATAGAAGCAAAGGTTTCAAAGCATTTGGCGTGAGGGAATTACAACATACATAAGAGAAGAATTTGCATCTAGATCGCAACTCGCCTCGGTAGCTCAGTTGGTAGAGCATTTGGCCCGGAAAGCCAAAGGTCCCAGGTTCAAGTCTCGGTCTAGGCAAAAATATTTCTCTTCAAATATAATTTATCCTTCAGTGAGAAATGTTAAACCAATAATAAAAACATCAGTATTTACCGGTATTTTATATTGTTTCAGGGTTGTGATATAAAAGGCAAGTTGCTGAGTATTACAAGTTATTAGCTACATAGCCATCCATCGTAATTCTGCCCGAAGACAGGTCCTTCAGTGCAATATCAGTAAGTAATATTAAAACTTATCATGCTTATTTATTAAACAGTGAAATTCCACAAATGTACACTCTCTAGTCACACAGCATATTAAACCTGGGTGAACATATTGCCTAACATAGGATAAGATTTCAGTTGAAGTAGATAGTATGCTTGTGTAATGATATTAATCTTACATACTTACTTACTCACTTGCACTATCGAACCCGTAGGTTCATGGCCGCGCGGACATAAGCTCTCCATACATCCCTATCCTGAGCCAATGCTTTCCAATCATTCCCTGTATAATCTACTTCCCCCAAATCATAGTTAATGTTGTTCTCCCGCCTCATTCTTGGTCTACTGGGCGTTTTCCTTCTGGCTTTCCTATAAGAAGTTTCCATGCACGTCTTTCATTCCCCATATGTTCAACATGTCCTGCCCATCGCAGTCTACGAGACTTAACTGTTCTTATTATATCTGGCTTCCTATAAAGACCATGTAGTTCATTGTTATGTAGTCTTCTCCATTCACCTGTCTGTTCATCTCTCTTTGGTCCAAAAATTTTCCTAAGTACTTTATTGTCAAATACTTTTAATCTCCTTTCCTCCCTTAAAGTAAGAGTCCATGTTTCACACCCATATAATAGGCCTATAACAGGTAGAATAATAGTTTTATATATTTTCAGCTTAACGTTTTTTGAAAGGAGTTGGGACATCAAAAAGTCTCTGCAATGCATAATAGCACGCATTTCCAGAATTGAGCCTATGTTTAATTTCTTTGTGCATCTCATTCCTATTTGTGATTGTTGTTCCTAGGTATTTGAATTGCCACTTCCTCAAAATTTTCCTCATTTGTCCTTAGCTGTCCATTTCCGTTATATAGGCCTACTGAATTTCTACGTGTGACCACATATTTAGTTTTACTGATATTTATGTATCTTATATATAAAAATTAATGTTTGTTTGTTTGTATATTTGTTTGTTCGTACTTTATGCGCAGCCATACCATTGATCCGATTGTGATAGGTTTTTTGCAAAATGTTCAGGAGATTCTCGGGATGAACATAGGCTATAAGAGAGTTGTGATACTCAACTCCTACACCCTTAAAAATCACCCTTTGTAGTGGAAAACGTGAAAAAAGTAGCTCTTTGGACGCTTAAATTGCTTACGCTGCCTAAAACATAAGAAATACACAAAATTGAATATCTCAAAAAGCTCTACAAAAAAGTCCGCGAAAGCATATGTTTATCTCTTATGGATAACTCACAAAAAACATTTTTGTCTTTCATTGATACCAAGAGTCTCGCGCCGTAGCTGAGTGGTTAAGGCAAGAAGTCTTGGTGCAGAATTAAGGGGACTTACGCTGGTTCGAGTCTCTACGGGGGAAGAAGTTTTTCTCATTAAATATCGGCCAGTATGGGACCGGTGCACAGTGGGTCAGGTATGAAATCTAGCTGGGGGGGGGGGAAGTTTTGACTCACTCTCATCAATTTATCTTTTTTTTTCACTCTAATATAATTGTTATATGACGGTTGTTAACTTATCTACAAAGGAGGGTACAATTCTAATGTTCATGACTGTGTGACGTCATCATTCACACTTCTTGAGCCACAACAGAAGGCTGTAAGAGGTTTTCTTGCAAACTTATTTAATAATATCTAATTATGTCATAATTGCTGAATTTAATGGTAAAAAAGTAACATATTTTTATCGTCTGCCCATGACATGAGAATTGAACGTTCGGGCAGGACAACGTCTGCCGGGTGTCACGCTAGTATATGATAAAATCAAATGTTTTGCCTACCTCTTCTCATATAAATCTTCTAAGTAGATTGCGATTTCTAGACCATGACGGTCTCATCTTCAGTACATGGTGACTGATGTTATGTTGGTGGACCGATGAACCTCTGGATCAAGTGAGGATTTGCAGGAATTTCAAAGTTCATAAGTTTTCCCAAACCGTGAGTTCCTTTTGTTTATCTATTTGTTTAATTAGACTGGCTTTTTATTCAATTACATGTTTTTCGGACCAAGCATGAGCAGCTACTGCTGACATTGGCAGGCAGTACGCTACCTCGAGACCACAGTGGTGGACTTTTATCATATTTGAAGAGTAAAATTATACACTCAGATTTTTTAAATTAAAATTGTTTTAATTTAAATTATAGATTCTAGTTTGTACATTAATCTGTTCTATTCATTAATTACTTGATAGGTAATAGTAATTTTTTAATAGTGCTCTTTAAATATTCAGGTTATTAGATCATAAATCAAATATAGGTGTGAAAGTGCTGATAGATTTTGTTCAGAGATTTTTTCTGGACTTGAGGTTCTTATATATTACTAGAAGTCCCGGCCACGCGTTGCTGTGGCTAAGGTATTCGTTAAAAATATAAATTAAGTTGCTTTCTTTCAGCCACATTACTTAAAACTAATACTTACACATGAAATTAATAATATTGAAAATAAAATAAACACTGAACACACTTAAATTATGAAATAATCAATATTGGTAATTCAATTGAAATTCGCGGTTGCAACAAAAAGCACAATCACCTGGATCTCACTTTGTTAAATAATAAACCAATTACCTTACACCGCCATCTGTTAGAATCGTATGGAACTCGCAGATAATTATAACTCTTTGTTAAATAATAAACAAATAATTTGCAATAAAAAATAATGCGTCTATAAATTTATTTATAAACTACCCTAAGTCTCAAGTTGGATCAAACTGCACACAGTGTGCAAAATTTTATTAAAATCGGTTCAGTAGTTTAGGATTCCATCGCGGACAAACAACGTGACACGAAATTTTTATATATTAAGATTTAAATCTAGAACAAAATAGTCATGGGTTTACTTCCATTCTAAAAGAATCATAGGCCTACTCGTGAATGTTTACACCCTTATAAGTTCATTGACCCTGACTGGGCTTGAACCCATATATCTTAGATCCAGAAGTGAGTATAGTAGCCATTGAACTGGTCCGTTGTGACCGATTCATTATTTACTAGGTCTCTATACCGTAATGCATAATCAAAATAATGTTTTAGTTAAACTCACCTTTTTTTTCATAAGTATTGCCACGAGTGATTTCCAATTTATCTAGAGAATTTGGAAATCAAGAGTGGGATTTGTTAGGACTATTTAATGAATAAAATTAAGCTGTTTACTCACAAATTGTTATTTAAATATAGTTATTTTAAAATATTTATATATTTAATGTAAACGGCGATGTTTGAAAACAAATGAGAAACGTTTGTTATGCTTCACTTGTTTATCACTGCAACCAGATCATATTATTTATTGCCAAAGTATAGCAGTATTGTAAGAATGCTCTCTAGTGGAGAAAAAATGAAATACATCAAACTGTATATTAATTCATTTCTGATGTCATATAATGTAAATATGTCAATTATTATTAAAAAACCTCATAGTGTTATTTCCTCTCTACATAACTTAATGTCAATTATATTTTTCTGGATTATTACCTGGGAAAAAATACATTTAAGAAAGTGCAAACAGTGGTTTCTTTTTTTGTGGTGTAATCAATTGCTACAAATGTTTTTATATTATATCCTGCAACTGCTATCTGGTTACATTCAAGCACTATATATACAATCTGGTAGCCACATGCATTCTAGAATTCTTACATCTTAATACATAAATTGTTATATTCGACGTATTTCTTAGAGAGTCAGTCACTGCAAAATAATGCTCTGACCTATTCAGAATGTTAAAAAGGAGGATTGTTTTAAAGTGATAAAATTAAATTGATAAAATGGAGGTGAAAAATGACTGATTGGTTGTAAATCAAAATTCATTGAAATGTGATTGGTCATTAATTCCCATTTGGAGCATGAATTAAATTGTCAGTATAATACATTATTAGACTTTAATTAAATTTTGCTCTGACTTCATGATTAAGAAATTATTGTTTAAGTGATATATTTATCTAATTTTTTAGTACTCAAAAGAGATCTGTCAAACATTGGATGTTGAAATCTATCTTGCAATTTCTTCCAGAGAAGCGTTGTCATGTATCAAGGCTGTGTTCAAAAAATTATCTGCCATTTTTAACTGCAAGGCACTAAAATCCAGTCCCAAATCTCTCATTTAAACTGCAGGGAGGTAATACAACTCCAAAATTGGTGGATTGGATAACTACCTGTCATCTGTGCTACATGCTGCCACACACCACCCTGCTCTTAGTCAAGCAGGGAGTCTATCTGGTCCATACAGTGGAATGCAATTGCTGGATTCAAGCTTTGATTTGTATAATGGTTTATTTTAGGAAGTAACATTTTGAGGTTATTTTAATCAAGTCTGATTTATGTGCCTTACAGTTAAAAATGGCAGACTATTTATAAGAAATTTCAAGGTAGATTTCAGCATGCAATTGTTGACAGTTCCCTTGTCAGTCTGTAACAAGACTCTCTGCAACATCTCATTGCCTTTGGCATGTGAGAATTGCATAAGAGAGAAAAGATTTTCATTCAAATCAGTATGTCTATCCTCAGAATTTGATATAACAAAAGGATTAAGACAAGGATGCGGGATGTCACCAACATTGTTCAAGATATATTTAGAAGATGTATTAATGAAATGGAATAAGTCATGTAGGGGAATGGGAATCAACATTAATGGCCATTTACTGCACAATTTATTATTCGCTGAAGACCAGATTATAATAGGACAAAATAAAGAAGATATAGAATATAGATCAGAAAGTTGGTCGATGCATTTGAGGTAGGTGGACTGAAGATAAATTATATTAAAACAGAATATATGGTAATCGGAGGAAATTCAGAAGACCTACAAATAAATAATATGATAATTAAACGTGTTGAAGAATTTAAATATCTTGGATCTATAATAGATACATCTGGTACTTGTGAAAAATATATTAACAGAGTAAATTGTGCAAGGAAGGCGATTAGATCCCTGAATGGTCTTTTATGGAATAGAAATTTGACCAGAAAAACAAAAAAAAAAGGGATTATACAGGCAATAATAGAAAGTATACTCACATATGGATCAGGAAGCTGGACAATAAATGAAAGGATACAGAAAAGAATCTTGGCGACAGAAATGGATGGATTACGGAGAAGTATGAGAATATCCAGGCTACAACATATTCGAAATACATATCAGACAAGAAATGGATGCACAAGAAACTGTTATCGATAGGATAACAGAGAGAGCTCTACAGTGGTATGGACATGTACAACAGATGTCGGAAGACCAGTGGCCTAAACAGGTGTTGGATTGGATGGTACCAGGCAGAAGGAGGAGGGGGAGAAGTAGAAGAGCATGGTATGAGGGAATATATGATGCCATGATGAAGAGGGGTATGGAAGATGGACAATGGGAAGATAGGAATCTCTGGAAAGCAGGAATCAAGGGCAAACTGCTGTAAAGTGGAAAGCCTGTATTAAGTATTAAGTAAGTATCAGTATGCCTAAATAGCTCAGTAGCAGAGCACTGGTGTATAAAACCAGAGTCTTCTTCTTCCTTTCATGTGATAGACCTTGTGATCTGTTATGGTCTCAATCCAATGTTTGAAGGGTCTGCCCAAAGATATTTTGCCTGGTGGCTGGTAATTTAAGATTTTACGTGGTATTCTTGTTCTGCTCATTCTTCTTACATGATATTTCCAGTTGTTTCTGTATTTTTGTACATATTCCATGACTGATTCTGTGTGTAATTCTTTGAGAATCTTAGAATTCCTTTTATGGTCTGTTCTTGAGTAACCCGCAGTACGTCTCATAAATTTCATTTCTGCTGCAGTTAGTCTTTGTTCATCTACACTGCGAATTGTCCAGGCCTCACTGCCGTAACATAATATGGGTCTGGCCTGTGTTTTATAAATTCTAGTTTGTGTGTGTTGCTGTACTGTGTTTGGCTTGAAAATATTATTTATAATTCCTGTTACTCTGTTAAATTTTATAATTTTTTGACTAAAATCTTTTTCCTCTTCGTATGTAACTTGGTATCCGAGATAGTTAAATGTGTTGGTTTGTTCTAATATTTTATTATTAATAACAATTTTACTGCAAACTGGGTCTTTTCCTAGGAAAGCTATGACTTTAGATTTTTTTGTTGAGATTTCCATGTTGTAGTAAAACCAGAGTCCTTGGATTCAAATGTCAGTTTCAGCATACATTTTCCTCTTCAAATATAACATAGCTTTCAAATATGTTATGATACTCTTTTGCTAATCTTTCAACAAATTTTCTGAGTTATTAATATTGAGTATCAGTGAATACTGATGAACATTTCTTTCACCAAATTTTTTTGTGTACTGTCCTAAAGTTATATACAGTAAAAACTCCTTATTTGCGGTTCCTTTTATTCGTGGTTTCATTATTCACGGGTTAAAAAATTGTGACAGTTCCTGTATTCACAGCTAAACATTTCTTTATTCGTGGATCCAGTAAGTATATTAGAAGAATTAGTGTCCTTTATTAACCATCAGCAGTTATTTTTTTTCCTGCAGGCACATGCCAAGATGGCTTTTACAAATAGTGATTCAAACCAAATGGACAAGTAAATATCAAAACAAAAAAAACTTTTGTCACTAACTCTAAAGTTCATTGTTAAAAGCTGTTGTCGTATTTCACGTGTCAATATGTACTTTGATAAATGCCTCCATCGCCACAATTGGTATATTATTGTTTCAACTTGTCATTCGTTGCAATAATTTTGATTGAATAACACGTGTCTCTTGTGCTTTGTTCCCAGTTTATAATGTCGAGTAAAAGGAAAGAAACATTAGTACCGAAGAAAAAAAATTAGTGTTGCAGCTTAAATTAAAAATAGAGACGCTTGACCGTTTATACACGTTGACGAGTCATTTGTGTCTATATCACGCTGTTTGAATGTTAATGAATCAAGAAATCCAAAGACATGTTTTTTGTCAGTAATGTTTAAAAAAGGTGAATTATTGAATAAAACACATATTATATTTGAAGAGAAAAATTTTCGCTTAGACCGGAACTCGAACCCGGGACCCTTGGCTTTCCGGGCCAAGTGCTCTACCAACTGAGCTACCGAGGCGAGTTGCGATCTAGACGCAAATTTTTCTCTTATGTACGTTGTAATTCCCTCGCGCCAAATGCTTGAAACCATAGCTTCTATCTTTGCAAATGGCGGCTTCTTAGTTAAGAGAAGTGTTAAATGAATATAATATAATGTCTAATCCTATAAACACCTCAAAGGGATTGAAACAAGGGTGCAGTCTATCACCAATTTTATTTAATATTTATGTAGAATTTATATTAACGAAATGGAAACAAAGCTGCAAAGGTATGGGGATCCCAATAGGCAATAGATTTTTGCTGACATTACAATTTGCCGATGATCAACTGGTTTTAGCGCAAGACAATTTTGATATGGAATTCATGATAAAAAGGTTGAAAAGCACATATGAATCATGGGGTCTCACAGTAAATTTACAAAAAACAGAATATCTGGCAATAAATAGCAATGAAAGAGAAAACTTAGTATTGGAAGATGGAATCCAAATAAAGCAAGTGAAACAAACTAAATATTTGGGAATGATTATGGATAACATCGAAGGTATAGGCAAAGAGAACATAAAACATAGAATTGAATTGAGTAGCAAAATAATATCATCATTAAATTCCATATGGTGGGATAAGCATATTTGGAAAGACACAAAAAAATATATTGGTAAAACATTGGTGGAATCTGTTGCAATGTACGGAAGTGAGGTATGGACAATCAATAAGTACTACAAGAATAGACTAATAGCTCTAGAAATGGATTATTTACGAAGAAGTGCCAGAAAGTCTAAATTAGAACGTGTCACAAATAAGGAAATTAGAAACAAAATGGAAGCAGAAGAAAGCATAATTGAAAGAATTGAGGAAAAGGAATTAAAGTGGTTAGGACATGTTTTAAGAATGGAAGATGAGCGATGGCCGAAGCAACTATATGAATGGCATCCTAACAGAAAGAAGAAAAGAGGAAGACCAAGGTTAACATGGAAGGAAAACATGAAGACAGTAATGCAAGCTAGAGGGCTAAGCATCGAAGATGCCCAAGACCGTAGGCTTTGGAGGTTTGGCACGGGAAGACGGCAGCAGCTGTAAAAACCCGAAGATAGATAGATAGAGTTAAATGAATAATAAAATCGTCAATAGAAGCCCTACTGGCTTTATAAAGTAGTGTTAAATTCCCAATAAATGTCTTCATAACTAAGAAGCCGCCATTTGCAAAGATAGAAGCTAAGGTTTCAAGCATTTGGCGCGAGGGAATTACAACGTACATAAGAGAAAAGTTTGCGTCTAGATCGCAACTCGCCTCGGTAGCTCAGTTGGTAGAGCACTTGGCCCGGAAAGCCAAGGGTCCCGGGTTCGAGTCCCGGTCTAGGCGAAAACTTTTCTCTTCAAATATAATTTATCGTTCAATGAGAAGTGTTAAATTAATAATAAAATCGTCAAAAGACATTGTTAAACTATTAACTACATAGTCTTCTCAACCTCAAAATCTCATGCTAAGCTTCCGAGCAAAACAGCATTGAAGAGATGACAGACTGTTGTCACTGGCTAGCAGATGATGGTGCAGGGAGTTATGTGATGTCCCTCAATCTTAGTTTCAGTTTAACTGGATTTTGCTTCTGCTTATATCAAATAGGTACTCAGTTATGAATAAACCTGTTCTAGATCATATACAGCATCGAAAGAAGCTTAATCGGCTTTATAATGTAATGTATCTTCTTGTAAGCCCATGTTTCCCTTAACACAGATTTAGGCGCTCTCCTCCTACAGGGAAGAATTTGAACCATACTAATTTAGTTACACTTGTTTTCGTACAGATGTCATTTGAGTGGTCCGTGGTCAGCGTTCCGCCTCATACTGACATCTAGGAAAGCAAGGTAGTACTAGGACAGGAAAATTAGGTAAATTTTGCTTAGAGGCCTTTTCATTCAGGCTTAAGGATCTTTTACGAGCCTGAAAATCTTCAGACTCTGGACCCACGGCTTAAAGTCCCTCCCGGAGGACTTGCTCCTTGGATTTTTCCATCCTAAAAAAATCCATCAATTCTGGCCGGGTTTGAACCCGTGACCCTCGGGACCAGAGGCAAGGAGCATAACCACTAGTTCACCGTGGCCGGTGTAAAGTTCCCAAATAAATGTCTTCTTAATAAAGAAGCCGCCATTTGCAAGATAGAAGCAATAGTTTCATAGCATTTGATGCATGTGAATAAACAGTGTATATAAGAGAAAAATTTGCATTTAGATTGGAGCTCGCTCAGGTAGCTCAGTCGGCAGAGCATTGGTCTAGAAAGCCAAACGTCCTGGGTTCAAGCCCCGATATGAGCCTATAATTTTTCTCTTCAAATATGATTTATCCATCAATGGAAATATATTTCAGAATGTGTATGTGCAGTAAGCATGTGCTAGTATCGTCTCTCAAAAAATATTCTAAAATGCTTTGTGTGGGTTGGAGAAATATAGTTTAAACCATGACTGTGATTTTTCATTTTTTATAGTTGTTATGGAAACAATAAAAAATGGAAAATTGTGGTTTAGAGTTAGTTTCTGCAACCCACTACTTATAGTGGAGGAGGACTAAGTTGGCATGATTTCTGCTATCCTTGTCTAAAGAACTGTTCTTCCACCCTTCGCAAAACACAATGGGCTACCCTTGTAAAATTACTTAGGAATGCTAGAAAAACTCTACCCCCCCCCCACTTCCGTCCAGTCACTTTTGTGTCAGGTAATTTTTGTCAGTGGCGACTGGTTCAGAGTGCTCTGTTAACCCTTAAATTGGCAAAAGACAAATGTCTTGTGTCAGTTATTTGAATGTGGCGGACCGCACTGAAAACGGAATATTTTATAACTGTTATTATTAGGTATTTTGTATAATTAGACACATATTTAAGTGGTTTCTTTTCGTTCGTTTCCTTCTGATTTATTAAAAATATTAAATTAATTAAACCAACTGGTGTATCCAAAAGGATACATTATGAATTTAAGGGTTAAAAGTGAGTGCAGAGCGCGTGAAAAGATTGAAGAGTCATATTGGCAGCAGACGGTTTAATGGACGAAATTAGTGATCGGTTTGAAATAAATGTAGACGATACCGACGACGATGAAAATGAAAATGAAGACATAGAAACTTGCCACGAAGAATGCCACCACTGATCTATGTTCACTGCAGGGAGTGTCTGCCCTAACGCTGTCACCGTGAAGAGATATGTGTATGAGTGAGAAAGAAGATGGCGAGTACTCTCTTTCTCTTTCTAAAATATTCTAGACAAGTTAGCCCTCATGGGCTATAGTACTCATGTAATCAATTATATTGGTTTGCATCCTTACATGATATAAGTAAGATTACAAAATAAAAAATTGCTGTGAGGCTAAATGCAGTTACAGTACTTTACTAGCCAAAATATAATTTGACCACACAGTTCTTTTGCTTTTCTATCGTTTTACAATTTTCTGTGGTAGTGTTTTGCTAGTTGTTATTAATAGTTTTTATTTTATCCCCCCTAATACCCCTCCTCCAAAAAAAAAATCATTAAAATTTGAAGCGTTTAATCTTAGATATATTACATTTATCTTTTCTTACTGAAAGAGACATCGGGTTCAAATAATGATTCAGGCATATATTTTTCTCATCAAATTTGTAGCTCTGTTTGTTAGTTACATACAGGTCTACATAGAAAATGAGATTTTTTCTAAATAATGGATTATTACAATTTTTTTTAAACTCTCATGTGTCAAAGCTGGAAAGTTGTGTAACAACATCAGACTTTGTATGCAGAATCTCTTAGTTTTACTATATAAAACTTTTAATTATACATGAAAAATCCGTAAATTTATTGATCACCTTGGAAGTCAAGCTATATTCATGTGAAAGGCTTCCAACTTGGAATATATATCAAGCCTTCCACATCATGCTTTTTAATATATCTGTATAGTATTGTGCAACATTTTATAAATTTCTTGGCAGGAAATTCTTTTTTGCGCGATAGTGCTTTTTGTCGTACTTACAGCAATGACGATCATTATTGAAAGTTCAACTTCCTACATTTCAGGGTTGCCAACCTAGATAACTATACTGTAATATTACCCCCTCCATGGTATCTTTACCTTGTCGTGGTGGAGTGCCTTGCGTGCTTGCATGCTGGACTGGTCGAAGATGATAAACCAGACGAAAAAAGTACCTTGGTCGAAAGAGTGACGATGTTTCACCGTAAAAATACAATCGTCAAGAAATGCGGACATAGGTTCAACTGGGGTACAATTTTCCGGAGGTCAAGAAGAGCTTATGTCCGCGCGGCCATGAACCTACGGGTTCGATAGTGCCAGTGAGTAAGTAAGTATACTGTAATATTACATATTACAAACATGCGTATCGGAAGTAAAACCACTGCCCTCTATGTGTACTACGTACAATGTATATACAGAAAATATCCAAAAGGTAATGTTAATATACATTATACGAAACAAATCACTGCATCTTAAATGAACTGAACTTTAGGCCACATGGCCTAAAACGAATTTGTTCATGATGATGACGATGATGAACTTTATTTGAAACAATATAAAATATGAAAATCATATAAAACTTTAAGTTTCATCTTTATTTAATTAAATACAATATAAAACAATAGATATGTACTTGCCACCATTTTGTTACTAAATTGGTCTCATGGCCTCCTGTTGTTTCAACTAATAAACATTGCTCACACTTTTAATGTTAGTCATTTGTTTATAATTAACGCAAATATTTCCAACAAAGATGTTATTATTTTACTATTATTTATTATTTTGAAAACACCATCACACAAAAAATAATGTACAATGCACGTTTGTGAAGCATTTTCCAGAATCTTGGAAATTAAAAACCTCGCTATTGCTCGGTTTTAAACATTTTCCTCGATTCTGTAAAAACCACTTCCCAACCTTGCATCGTAATATACTATTGTTACAGTCAGATTCAACCCAGGAAGTTACTGTGTGTTTGGAATAGGGAACTGGGTTGCCATTTTAACAGTATTTTCTTGAGAGAAATCCTTATATAAAACTGAAGATTGCAACACAGCAGGTACATAGTTGTAAGTTGTAGCCGTCCAAGCCACCCTCTCGTAAAGAAAAAAACAGTTACCACTTGTCACTGAGCTAATGCAGACCTGTACTATCCTGTGTGAAAGTGTCGACTCTCATATTTACTATAAAACTAGTTTGCATGCCGTAAAAGAAAAACTATGTTTTTAAATGTATAGTACATAGATTTGGAAAAAGTACTGCTAACTTTGCCCCTCCTCCCCTATCTAAACAAACAAATGCCGTTATTATGAGTTTGGCAACATCTACCCACTGTATGTAGGGGGACACTGGCATAACCCATAAGGTCTGTAGTAACTTCCTGGGTTCAATTAGAGTATAGTATTTATGTGGCTTCCCTTTCACATAGATTTTACTTATAACAGATTGTAATAAAATAAAATAAGCTAAAATATACCTTCTTAAGTAAGATCCGTCATCCTCAACTTATAAAATTTGTATTCTTTATGCCTGTAAGCCTTTCAGAACATCCGTCCCATCTTCAGCAGGTCTTTGTTCGCTACAATAGTAGTGTGATGGTAGACGTGGTGTTACGACCGGCAGCATCTACCATCACACTAGATAATGTAGCGAACAAAGACCTGCTGAAGATGGGACAGATGTTCTGAAAGGCTTACAGACATAAAGAATACAAATTTTATAAGTTGAGGTCGACGGATCTTACCTAAGAAGGTATGTTTTAGCTTATTTTATTTTATGACTCTCCACCTCAACGGTTTTAATAATGAATTTTATTAGTAATGAACAGATTGTAAGCATTGCAAGCCAAAACCCATCTTGAAATTTCTCCCAGAGAAGCATTGTGATGTACCAAGCCTGAGTCCAAAACATTATTTGCTGCTTTTAACTGCAAGGCACAAAAATCCAGCGCCAGATCTCTCATTTAAACTACAGGGAAGTAATAGAACTCATGAAACTCACAATCTGTCATCTGGTTTGCACAGTGGGTTGCCATGCTGGATTATAGCTTTGATTTCTATGATTTGATAATTCTTTGGACATGACCTAGGTACATTATAACACTTCTCTAGGAACATTTGAAGGTAGGTTTTGACATGATTGATTGACATTTCCCTTGTTAGATAAGTAATAAATGATACTGAAGTGAAAACATAACAGAAATACAGTAAAACTTGTTTAATCCGGAACGTGAATAATGCGGAAATCTGTCCAATATGAACAAATTTATTGGTCCCGGCGAAATAATAGAAATTTTACGTGTATTTATTTTGCATAAAACGGAATGTGTCCAACGCAGAAACGGAAGGATATTTCTACACAATTCATGAAAAAAATGTTTATAAAGCGGAAATAAATTAGTTTCCACTTCATTGAATTCCCGTTAGGCCAAAAAAACAATAAGGAATGATTCCTGCCGTCGGGTGAAAGTAGAGATTCTACCTGTACCTGAAATTTTATTTCGGCCTCACTGCACACCTGTTATGCGAAATACAGATACCTGTCTTACAAATAACTATTGCATTGTAAAATCTTAAATTAGTTTAAGTTCTGAGACCGATCTTTCACAGGTAGCGTTCTGAATTTACGGAATAAAGATGGCTAAAACGTATGTATCATTGTCATTAAACGAAAAAGTGAAAGTGATTGAAGATAAATCTCAAAATTTCCGGACCGATGCTCCAAAGTCAAGCTCTAGCTGTTGCTAAATCCTTAGGGAATAACGATTTCAAGGCATCTTCAGGTTGGCTGGACTGTTTTAAAAGATGACACAATGTAGTGTGGAATGAAATTTGCGGGGAATCAAAGGATGTGGACGAAAGTGTAGTTAGTGAGCGGAAACCGAAACTGCATACTTTAATTTCAGGATACGCGGCTAAGAGGCATTTTTAACGCTGACAAAACGGGACTGTTTTTTTGCGGTTACCGTCGAGGTCGCTCATTGATACTATACTCCACTTTTCAAAGGCAGCGGAACTACAATTAATCCAAGGTACGTAAAAAGACATATACGGTACTCTATAATGTAAGATTATTAATAAATTTTAGTCTTTTTTATAATGCGGACTTTTGTCTAAAGTGGAAAAAAAAAATTGGTCCCGTGCGATTCCGCTTTGAACAAGTTTTACTGTATATCTAAAATATAGTTTTAATAAGAAAAATTTTACACACTAACAGCAAACCTTAACCAATGCTCAATCCTTGTGAATAATTACTGTCAATTTAATTTTTAATTTTGTGGAAAGTTTGTTATAAATAAAATCTGAGAGTCACACACAACTTTCCAGTGTTGCACATTTTCTTCCTATTTGCTTGTAGACTAGAAATATTTTATTTATTTGAATTGGTACCTACTGGTAGTCAGTCACATTTAAATATAACCTCAGGCTCAGTCATTGAGTTTGAAGTCAACCACAGAGTAGAGGTAAATCACCTTTACATTAATAGGCTTACAAAAATATATACTTATCTTTGGTTATAACACTTACCTGCATAATTGTATGTGGGCTTATCCTTTGGTTCTGTTACGAATGGTGTGTTGTCACGCTGTGGAGTTGCATGGCGAGCACTCAGGGGGTACTTGCTAGGGTACAGGCGGTCGATGTCTGCCAGTCGTTTCAGGTGGTCGTCCCAAGCCTTTTTGGCATCGTACACGGGCGCTAAATGCACACATAACTGTGTCACTGCAGTGTTTTGTTACCTCATGCCAGCCTTAACCCCTATACAACTTTATTTACTTCATAAAGATGTCACTGACATGCAATCTGAGTCTTCCTTTTTAACTTTACAATAAGTGGCATCATGTAAAAAAAAATAATAATAATAATAGCTCTTGTAATGTTATTACTAGGGCTAGGATTTTTATGTAATAAAATATAAGATTGCAATACAGATAGTGTATATTATTCAATTGTTTGTGTGTGAAACCAAAACAAAAGACAGTCAGAATTCAAACTTCTCAATGTACTATTCAACTGTTTGTGTGTGAAACCAAAACAAAAGACAGTCAGAAGTCCAACTTCTCAATGTACTATTCAACTGTTTGTGTGTGAAACCAAAACAAAAGACAGTCAGAAGTCCAACTTCTCAATGTACTATTCAACTATTTCATGACTATTCAACTGTTTGTTTGTGAAACCAAAACAAAAGACAGTCAGAAGTCCAACTTCTCAATGTACTATTCAACTATTTCACCACTTTTCAACTGTTTGTTTGTGAATCCAAAACAAAAGACAGTCAGAAGTTAAAAACATTTTAATAATGATCAATTGAGTTGGTGTTTACTTGATGAAAATCCATATTTATTAATTAAATAAAAATAAAACTTGGTTTTATTTGATTTTCATATTTATTAAGATATAATTCAGTGACAGCTGTTTCGGTACACTGTACCTTCTTCAGACATGTTAACAAATTATGAATTGTGTTATTACAGTACATATCAACTGATCTAAGCAACAATACAATAGTTTATTTAAATTTTTAAATTTTACAAAGGTGATTCATTCAAATCAACTTGATTTGAATGAATTGCCTTTGTTAAATTAAAAAATCAGTTGATATGTACTATAATAACACAATCAACTTGATTTGAATGAATTGCCTTTGTTAAATTAAAAATTTTAAATAAATTATTGTTGTATTGTTGCTTAGATCAGTTGATATGTACTATAATAACACAATTCATAATTTGTTAACATGTCTGAAAAAGGTACAGTGTACCGAAACAGCTGTCACTAAATTATATCTTAAATATGAAAATCAAATAAATCTAAGTTTTATTTTTATTTAATTAATTTTAATAACCTTTCATAATAATATTAGCTAATACTCGGTGTGCGCTGCTATGTCTAATTTTTTTTTAGTTGAATAAGTATAAAGAAAATTAAAGTTTAATTAAATTATATGGTATACATTGCAATGAACCAAATTGTAGAGTCAGTTTTTAATTTAGGATTTCAGGTAACTCCCACTTCTAATGGTGGGATCTCGCTGAATTTTGGACAGTA
Source organism: Diploptera punctata (assembly GCA_030220185.1). Lineage (NCBI taxonomy): Eukaryota > Metazoa > Arthropoda > Insecta > Blattodea > Blaberidae > Diploptera > Diploptera punctata. The sequence goes on along the minus strand of JASPKZ010004590.1, from coordinate 385,473 downwards.
CCTACCTCAGTATATTTTAATAGCATATACTGAGTTTTGTTGTGAATCGTTGAATATTGCGATCGCTAGAGCAATTTTTTAATTTTTGTTCCAGGTGAACTCCTATGCCTTATAGTTTTTGAGCTTAACAGGTAGTGGCTAGATACTCGCTGTAACTAAAAACATGTATGTATAAATTTTCATGAAGATCTGTTGATCGGTTTAGAGGTCTATAACTCACAAAGACACACGTGTTAAATTTTTGTATATAAAGATTGTAGTTACACTATATTGTGTTTAAGTGATTACAGATTCTTACAAGTTACATGACTCAGGCTGCTAGTCTGCGATCTTACAGGTTTTAAGTTATTGATTTATCATTTGACCATCTAGTGTTTTATTCTATTAGCAGCTCATATAACATGTTCATGACATGGTAACTCTTTTTATTCTCAGTTGCAAAGAGGTTTTGGCTAGGCATGCTTTCATTTTTTTAGTATTGTATTTATAAAATAGTGCTTGAAAATTAGATTTGTTTTTCAAATGTGCATTCATTATAATTATTTTTGGCTTTTTATGAAACATCAAGATAAGGTTTTTATTTTGTTTTTATTCCAAGATATTTTATGAAACTGTGCTTATATTGGAGAAAAAAATTTAAAATATTTAAAAGAAATGTAATTATTGAAGTGTAGGATAAAATACATGGTTAGGAGTACAAACAAAGGCAATGGGGACAGTAACAATCAAATCAAATATTTACGATGCATAGGGTAGGAGGAGCATTTACCCATCAAACCCCAGGAATATAAAAGAAATAATCTATTATTGTGTGAATTTTTTTGTTAAGAAAGTTCTAATGTTTCTTCTTTTAACTGTTGATTAGACCATAAATTAATCGTGAGTTTTTCTTACCTCATATATCTATGTTTTTAACACAGAACTGCAGTATCGGGAAACATATCATTCCCATCTTCAGCTGTTCTCATGAAACATAAAAACAGCTGAGGTTGGGAATGATGTTTCCCGATACTGCAGTTCTGTGTTAAAAAAAGTAGATGTATGAGGTAAGAAGAATTCACAATTCATTTGATTCCAAGTAAGAAAACCTCATAATGTAAAAATTCCCAACTTTATTATACTGATTAGAACATACCTACTATTTATAGTTGTTTACAGTTATATGCATTTCAAAATGAAAATTAAACATATTTAATGTGGTAACAATATAGAAAGAAAATTTGGAGATTGTGTGAAGGAGTAATCAAGAATATTACAAATGAAAGAGTTCTGAATAATTAAAAAGAAACAATGACATACACTAACCTTATATTTGTCCTTTCTTTTTAATGCAGGTTATGTTCTTAGTTAGGTTGAAACTTCAGTCGGTTAGCATTTAAGACATCTTGTTCTTGAAAACTGGGTATTTATTAAAACTTAAAGAATGCTCATAACAATGAGTGACATCACTAGAATAACATATTGTAGTCCACTGAAATAAATTGGTCATCTTTTTACAACAGTTGCTGGTAATAGGTTTTCAGTTTTAAGACCAATGAAGATTCTGTTGTTTTTTGAAACCGAAACCAAATTTAACCTAAAACAATATTGTATTTATCAGCCATTTTTTAAACTCCATGGCACGACAGGACTAGAAGGCCCTTGGCCTACCAGCCGGTTGCTGTCCTCACATCCATATGTGTTATCATCCAGTCAGTATAGGGGTGACATATGGTCAGTATGCTGGGTCCCAGTATGCTGGTTTTCTCAACTTGGAGTCACTACTTATTGTAGCACCCAAATGCTTCATGATGCTGGGTGGACACTGGTCCCATGCTGGCCAAAATTCCATGAGAAAATTTCTTCCCCCATAGAGACCCGAACCAGTGCAAGTCTCATAGCTCTGCGCCAAGGCATCTTGCCTTAACCACTTGGCTATGGTGCAGGACTTATCAGCAATTAATAAAATTAATTGTGAATTAAATGAATAGCTCACTAACAGAATCTTTAAAATTTAATGAGTATTGTTTTATGTTCTGCTGAAAATATATTTAATTAATGCATTTGTTTGCTGAACTATTTTAATTAGTTCAGTTCAGTGAACATTTCTATTGTTAAATGCTGCATTAGGCATAAGTTAACAGGCAGAATCTCCTTAGAAGAACATTTTGTTTGTGAACACCCCAATTGGATCACTTGTCTGAAAGAAAATTGAAGAGTTCTTGCATTTCTAGAATCATTGCAGATATCTTAAACTGTCTTGTAATCAGATTTCTAGTAACATCATTTATTTTTAATTTTGTTTAGTTGTTTCTTGACTCACCTCATACTTCTTAACTCCCTTGCATATCTAATGTCACAAAACAGTGAGGAAATCTAGATATGCAAGGGAGTTAAGAAGTATGAGGTGAGTCAAGAAACAACTAAACAAAATTAAAATAAACCTCATAGTATTATTTCCTACCTATATAACTTGTCATTTATACTTCACATTATTAATTATAGAAAATATGTTTCCACTACTAACTGTACATATTAAATTTATCATAAAATTGCTATTGAAGCGATATTAACATGATCATGTTTAACCATGGAGTTAAGTGAATTGAACCAGTATTAAGTTATCTAGGTAGGAAATAACACTATGACGTTTATTTTAATTTTGTTTAGTTGTTTCTTGACTCACCTCATACTTCTTAACTCCCTTGCATATCTAATGTCACAAAACAGTGAGGAAATCTAGATATGCAAGGGAGTTAAGAAGTATGAGGTGAGTCAAGAAACAACTAAACAAAATTAAAATAAACCTCATAGTATTATTTCCTACCTGTATAACTTGTCATTTATACTTCACATTATTAATTATAGAAAATATGTTTCCACTACAAACTGTACATATTAAATTTATCATAAAATTGCTATAGAAGCGATATTAACATGATCATGTTTTACCATGGAGTTAAGTGAATTGAACCAGTATTAAGTTATCTTGGTAGGAAATAACACTATGACGTTTATTTTAATTTTGTTTAGTTGTTTCTTGACTCACCTCATACTTCTTAACTCCCTTGCATATCTAGATTTTTTCAGTGTATTTCTGACATTCTCAATGCTCTTCACGTTCATGCATTGAGAATGCCACAAATGCAGTGACGAAATCTAGATATGCAAGGGAGTTAAGAAGTCTGAGGTGAGTCAAGAAACAACTAAACAAAATTGAACCAGTATTAATAATTATTCATTCAGTATTCAAGAGTGGCATCCTGTTTCAATTAGGATCTAAAAATAAAGATATAATGCATTTTATTGAATAGGATGTGTACATTCTGAAAATTATGTAAGGAGAAATTAAATTATGTTGAATTCTGAACATTTTCTTCATGATTGTGACTAAACCATTGCCTACATTATAAAGAGTAAACTAAGGACCTGTTTTTAATAGAATTATATCATGATTGTACATATAATAGAAATTTTCAGAAAATATAATCAAAATTCCATGATTGATTCAGTGATTTGAGGAAAAGTTACAAGGGCCAAATATTTTACTACTACCATAGTCATAAATTTTGTTAAAATAAAAAATTTAACCATAGTTTGTTGGACTCTCTATAACCTATGAATTAATTAATCATGAACTGTGACACAAATTTATCACAATTATACTGAGTCCACCATTGTGGTCTTGAGATAGCATGCTGTTTTGTCACGCAATATGACTGGGTTCGATCCCCGGTTGAGACAAGTTTTCTGAGTGATGTTTTTTTGGGGTTTTTCCTCACCTGTGAGACAAATGTTAGGATACTTTACGGCCTAAATGGACCCTAAACATCATATGGCCATCATTATCATTATCATTCATATTCACTGAATGATAAGGTTAGGATTAAGGACTCTCCTGGTGCGCTACAATCATCATCATCATCACACCTTATATCATCGGGGACAGCATAACCCCACCTTCCTGGTGCCCCAACCTCAGAAGTGGGTTACAATTTTGCCAGTGCCAGGAGAGAACACCAGAGATGTTGAAATGACAACCTCAGGCTTTCAATAAAAAAAAATGTTGTTTTGGTGACGTTTATATATTATAATAAAAGAACGTCAGTTGCTGTTTTTCAAGGTTATAATGGAAATGGAATATATAATAGAGCTCCATTTTTGTGCTATTATCTAATTGCATTAGGGTTAGTATTTTTCATCATCTTCCTTCTTGTTCATTTTATTTATAATATTCTTGATTTATTTAATGTAATCTACTTTGATAATTTTCTTTCTATTTTGTTGTTGAGCAAATTTCAGATTGAAACCCCATATAATCATAAAATACATTATAACCGTGCAATTCTCATAGAAATGATTTTTATTAAATTCTCTGTAGTTATTCTATACTTTTGCAGGTACAGTATGATATTTTTCTCTTAGGATAAATTCTATTTCATCATAAATAATACCATATGAATTGAACTGCAACTTCCAAAATGGTGGGATGATACAAAACTATATGTACTGGTATCCTATGTCTTAAATTGTGAAAATCTGATTGTAATTAATTAATTAATTTGGATTAAGTTAATATTTTTTATAATATTAATTTATAAACATGAAAATGTAGGTATTTTAATTAAATTTACGTTGGGAGGAAACACTATGAGGTATTTATATTAATAAATGAGTTGGAGAAAATGTTTTAACATCTCACCTCACAAAGTTGCATGTCTTCACGATACCAGTTTCAAAAGTATAGTATTACTTCCATCTTCAGTCAAATTTCAACTGTTGAAATTTGACTGAAGATGGAAGTAATACTAGACTTTTGAAACCGGTATCGTGAAGACATGCAACTTTGTGAGGTGAGATATTTAAACATTTTCTCCAACTCATTTATTAATAGGTATTTTAACCAATATAATGTAATAGAGTTTACAAAATGAAATTAAGTATTACATAGATCTAATGAAGTTTCTAAAATCTTATCTTTGTTGAAGTAAAATCTATTTAAATTCATTTATTGCCACAGATTATCTGTTTTTGTAAATTGTTCAGTGTACTTTCACCAAAATTAGCATAGATAGCTCAAGCAGGAAGGTGTCAATATTTAGACCGGATTGCTTAGATTTGATCACACAGTACAGCAGTTCATGTTCAGACAAGTCCTGAAGCCTGCTCAGCCTCCTTAAAATGAAGACCTAGAATTATCCAAGAAGTCAAGCTAAGTGTACAGTTAGCCACCTTTCTTTCTCCTCATACAGTTGGCTGAGAATGTTTGCATCCTTGCATCCACATTCCTATGGGTTTTCATGGTGGCCAGTTAATTTGGATCTTCAACTTCATAAACAACAAATGGGATATTCATGAAGAATGAGTAATTTTTTTTATATCTTACCTCATAATATATGTTTTCTTAAACACGGGAACTGCAGTTTTCAAAAGGAAAAATCCCTTCCATTTTCAAGCCGACATTATGAAAAAATACAAATTTTTCACAAAATTAAGTAGCTTGGATTTAGAAATTTATTTTCTCCATTTGAAATTGGCTAACTTATTGGGTGATATTTGTTTAGAAAATTTAACAAAGCTTTGGCTAGACCAGTGTTGACCTATGGTAGTGAAGCATGGAGACTAAAAAGACAACATGAAAGCAGAATAACGGCTTGTGAAATTGAGATTCATGCGCAGAACAGCGGGTTACACCAGATGGGATCGGAAAAGGAACACCGATATCTTAAAAGAATTGAAGACTACGCCAATTTTGAAATATATTAAACAATACCAACTAAATTGGAAACACCATCTTGAAAGAATGCATTCAAATCGGATCCCCAAAGCTGTTTGTAATTATATACCAAGAGGACAAAGATCTCTGGGCCATCCTATGAAATGCTGGAGGGAAAATTTTCTATAAGATTGTAACAGGCCTTGGCCTAATACTTGGAACGAAGAAGAAGAAGAAGAAGAAGACTTTTTAAAAAGTTTGAATTTCACAATCTTCTTCTTCTTCTTCTTCTTCCTATAGAAAATTTTTCCTTCAGTGTTGCATCCTAGGAGCCCTGGACTCACTGAAAATCATCATAGGTTGCCATGACAACCGAGGCCATGTTTCATCATCATGTTCAGTTAGTGTCTACTTCACAGCCAAATTCTGAGTTCAGTGTCTCTAAGCTCTTAGTTAATGCTCTTTCTATTGTATTTTTGGTTTGAAATGAGTTTTGAAATTAAAATAAGTTGTGTTCAACTCTTTGAGCTTATCAGATAAAATTAAACTTAAAGGCAGTGATGTCCAATAGCTTATAAATTGGCCATTCAATAAAAATAATCTCCTATATACGAGTCATGATGCATTTATACAAAAATTTGATATTTCATTTTCTGTGTTTGTTTTTATTTATATGGCTGAGCTCTTTAAGAAAAAAAAATCCATGAGTTGTTACTGTTCTTAACTCCATCATAATACAGAGTGCTCTAAAATTCCCCTTACAATCTTCTAGGACTTGTAGAGGGGACTGAGTTGATAATATCTAGAACTGGAAACCATGTCTGGAAACTTACCGTTTCCATGCTACAGTTGTTTGAAAACAAGCATTGCCTGAACGTACATCACGTGTCTCAACAAGTAATAGCTTATTAAGTTATGTAGGTAGGAAATAACACTATGAGGTTTATTTTAATATTGTTTAGTTGTTTCTTCACTCACCTCATACTTCTTAACTCCCTCGCAGACTCAAGTTTATTCACTTCATTTGTGACATTCTCAATGCTGTATTACGTTCACAACTCTGTCACAAATGAAGTGAAAAAAAACTCGAGTCTGCTTTGGAGTTAAGAAGTATGAGGTGAGTCAAGAAACAACTAAACAATATTTAAGTAATAGCTTAGCGATTAGTCTAAATAAAAAAAATCCTTATTGAGTATTCCAAGACTTGGTATTTTTTTTTTTAAATGCTCAACATTTTTCGAAATTTTGAAAACTGCAAAAATTGATTGTGGAGGGTGCATCCAGGATTATTAATGCAAGTCATTATTCAGTTTCAGTTTTGTTTCTTTGGTTATTAATGAGTTGAATTGTAAAACAAGTGATGTACTGTGTCACGCCTCATAATAAATTACATGTAAAAGTGGTCACGTTAAAAAAACATGTTTTCAAACGGCTGTAGCACAGAAACGGTAAGTTTCCGGACATGGTTTCCAATTGTAAATATTATCAACCCAGTCCCCTCTACAAGTCCTAGAAGTTTGTAAGGGGAATTTTAGAGCACCCTGTATAGTATCAAGATGATGATAGTATAAAGACCTTGATAAATTGTGCTATTGGTGCTCATATGCATTTTTCATGCCTTGTGGAGACATTTTTTATTGTACATTATTACATTTTTGTCATAAACATAAGTTTTAACGATCTTGAAGAAGATTTCCGGACTGTAGGCCGTGGTCTCGAGGCTTGAAGTTCCCCGACATTTCACGAGACTGCGTCTGGCATCCTCAAGGGTTGTCTTATCTTGAGACAACTCTTGAGGATACTGGCAAAACGTCAGGGAACTTCAAGCTCGAGACCACGGCCTACAGCCCGGAAATCTTCTTCAAGATCACCATAGCAACTCCGGCCGTGAAAGCCTAAGTCAAATACCTAAGTTTTAACGTAAAAGTTCTAACCTTACTAAAAAGTCTACCCTTAATTTCTCTGTGTTAAATGTAAAACCTAACCATGAAGCCTATCCATGTTTGTTTCATTAAATTGTTTATGTAAATTTTATGTAATTTGTGCATGAGATTTATATATTTCACCTAATGGTGTAAGTGAGAAATTATTTGTGAATGTCAAATAAATTAAATTGGTAAACATTACTATAACCAGAGGTCTCTGATTCGAATCCCGGTTCAGAGATCTTTTTAAAAATAATAATATTAAAACTATTTACAAACCTTTCGAACCAAAGTTTTTTGATGCCAGTACACTGAAAAATTACCAAATTAACAGAGTTTCTTTCTCTTTTAAAAGTTCTGCATTTACTGAGAATTTACTCTCTATACTATTTCTTTTTTTTTATTTTATCATTCTGTGGAAATTATTATTATTATTACTATTATTATTATTATTATTATTATTATTATTATTAGTATTATTAATGGGTATAAAAACATTATATGCTAAGAATATTCATTCAATTCTCCCATTCTCCCATTAAACCAAGAAATAAATTAAAATTGATCAATTGATTTTTTAGTAATTATCACTAGAAGTACTATTTATTTAAGTAAAATTGTATCATCTCATCTCATATTCTTCTTCTTCTTCTTCTTAGACCAGTTTCAGGACCTTATTTGGTTCCATCATCAATATTTTCACGACCATGTTTTGTTGTTTTGAATATCATCTCTTTTCAAGATGACATAACAACAGTCATGAAAATACTGAGGATGGAACCAAATAAGGTCCCAAAACTGGTTTAAGAAGAATAGGTGATACAATTTGACTTGAATAAAATTTATCAACTTTCACAATATAAAAAAAATATATTAATCATCATTGTTAGAAATGACAATTTTTTTTATTTTTGAGATTTTTATCATCATTACAATGTTAATTTTTGATCTAGCCAACTATTTATTTAAATTTTGATGATATCCATTTAAAATATGACTATCCGTATTTAATTTTTTCCCCTACTTATGCTATTCTAACATAAACCATTCTTAAAATTGATAATGTTGGCTGTTTGTTGAAGAGAATTATTTTTTATTTTTATCTTTAAATTGAATTCTTTTCTATTGTCATCACTAATTTTTTATCTAATAACATTAAAACCTGCTACTGTACATTTTCTTTATGTTAATGTGCATCTTTCCGTTATAATTCATAATTTTATTTGAATAACTCATGCTTTAATTTGTGTATCCACCCTGTACAGACCTTGCTCCCATGCGTAGATGGTTAATACCAACTGGAAGAGGCGTGGGACACTTAGAGCATCATGCACGAACACAGGACTGTTAAGTTATAGAGCTCAGTAAAAATACAGGATTAAAAAGGGATGTTTTAAAAAAATATCCTTACCACCTGCCATCAAATATCTTCTCAGGTGTCTTCTTACAATCTTCATTATTTAGTGATGTTGTCATCTTCTCAAATAAAACTGAATAATTTAGCAGGTGGCAAACAAAAATTCGAGAAAAAATTCGTAAATTTAATACAAAAAAATAGTGACGCTGAGAACATAGAATAGCTTGCAGCTTCTCCTGTAAAGTTGATGACATGTTAATGTCTTGCCGAGGGATGGGACAGGACACAGGAAGTTACAAACACGTCAACCTGCCATTCCATAGCTTCTAGAATTGATTAATACAATTATTTCAAGAGGACGGAAGTGCTTCTTATCTAACATTTTATTTTGTGTCTTTTAAAAAAAATTGATTAATCAAGTTATGTAGGTAGGAAATAACACTATGAGGTTTATTTTAATTTTGTTTAGTTCTTTCTTGACTCACCTCATACTTCTTAACTCCCTTGCAAATCCAGATTTCGTCACTGTATTTGTGACATTCTCAATGCTGTTCACGTTCACAACATTGAGAATGTCACAAATACAGTGACGAAATCTGGATTTGCAACGGAGTTAAGAAGTATGAGGTGAGTCAAAAATCATCTCAACAAAATTGATTAATCAATTTAGTTTCAATTTTGAAAATTTTCAACCAAGACTGCAAAAGGGCTATTTTCTTTCACAGGGAGGAGACCCTTTAATTCTTTCAATCGAAGGCTTGAAGGAACCTACCTGGACAGGAGGTTAGTGTCCAATCTCTCATCTTCTCGTGGTGCAGCTGTTAGTAACTTACAGCATAACTATGCAATGGATTTGTGTCATCAATTACAGCTGGATACACTTAATGAAGAATGGATAAATGAAAATTTCCAACCATTGATTGAATAACAACTTATGCTGTTAAACAAGCAAAATGATCCTATCTGAATACAGAATTTCACCCAGAAGGCCAAAGAGTCAAATTCCAGTACTTTTTGATTTATTTAAGATATCTTAATTGATTTCCTTAATCTTTTAAGGTGAATATTGACTCGGATGTTCTTTCTGTGCTTAATTTCGCTGTTTCCTAGCCTATTTGAAGTGAATTAAGAACTTGGACAAGTGCTATACACATGGTGCTCTTTTCCCATCTGGAGAGTTCATTGACAAAACTCAATCATTTGGGAAATTTAGAAGATACATTTCTGAGAAATCTTATTCAGTCAAGATCTTAGTGACCTTGGTTTCGATTCCAGATAGGATTGATGAATTATTAATGAAGTAAATTTGACAATGTCATTTTTTTTTCCAGAGGGAAAGTTAAAACCTTTGGTTCTATGTCTAAATATGTGGCATTACCTGGTAAATTTACCAGGTGCAGATGCTCAATTTCTGATGCCATGTACCAGATGTACTTGAGATCTGTCCATTTGAAGAAAATTACAAGTCTCTGTAGATTCATCCCTGCCGCTTCCTCCAGATTCTAAAATCCCAGTTGATGCCCCATTCTCCAAGAGGTTTAGTAATTACAGTAGTTGCCCTAATGGTACCAAGCTCAAAGCTCTATTTCCCTAGTCTCTATTGATTAGCCTTCTCAGAAAAAAGTATTATCTTTGGATTGTATGTATATACCCCTAGCATCTTTCATAAAGACATGGGTGCTCCCCTAGCAGAGTTCTTAACCAAACTAATTTCAGTTTTGTTTATTTCCATACAGATGCCAGTGAGTGAAATGTGGTCAGCATATTGCCTTAATGAGACCTCTAGTAGGCAAATAGTGTATTACTTGGATGGGGAAGATTGGTTAAATTTTGCTCAGAAGCACTAATTTAGAATTGGAGTTGTTTTACGAGCCTGAAAATCTTCAGACTCAGGACCCAAAGCCTAAGTCACTCTTTGATGATTTATCCCTTGAATATTTCCATCCTAAAAATCCATTGACCCCAACTGGGTTTGAACCCACAACCCTCGAGACTAGAAGCAAGGAAATAACCATTAGAACACCGCAGCTGACATATTTGCATTGCATATATATGAAATATCAGATTAAAATTCTGGTTCAATATTGAACACATCAAGGCTAATTTTCATATTAGTACCGTATAAAAGTCAGCCACGGTGGACTAGTGGTTGTGTTCCTTACCTCTGGTCCCGATGGTCACAGGTTCAAACCTGGCTGGGGTCGATGGATTTTTTAGGATGGAAAAATCCAAGGAGAAATCCTCCAGGAGGGACTTTAAGCCGTGGGTTCTGAGTCTGAAGATTTTCAGACTCATAAAGATCCTTAAGCCTGAATAAAGAGGCCTCTAAGCAAAATTTGCTAACCTCCATCCTGGTAATACCTTAGTTAATATAAAAACGTTGGGAATTTTTACATTATGAGGTTTCCTTAATAAAAATCAAAAGAATTGTGAATTATTCTTACCTAATACATCTATGTTTTTTCAACACAGAATTGCAGTATCAGGAAATATATCATTCCCTCTTCAGCTGTATTCACGACTGTCATTTTTTCCATTATGCCGGTGAAAACAGCTGAAGATGGGAATGATCTTTCCCAATACTGCAGTTCTGTGTTAAAAAGCATTGTATGAGGTAGGAAGAATTCATGATTCATTTTATTCTTAATGTCTTAGTTGTCTACTAGATGTCTCATAGGGTCAGTATATTGACTGCACACCATTCATGACATCTTTAGGAAAATAAGCATAAATAAATTAACTTGTTAAGTTATGTAGGTAGGAAATAACACTATGAGGTTTATTTTAATTTTCTTTAGTTGTTTCTTGACTCACCTCATACTTAACTCCCTCGCATATCTAGATTTCGTCATTGTATTTGTGACATTCTCAATGCTGTTCATGTTCACAACTGACGTCCAATGCTCTCCTCTCCTGCAGACTGAGAAGAGGAGAACATTGGACGTCAATTGTGAACATGAACAGCATTGAGAATATCACAAATACAGTGACGAAATCTAGATATGCGAGGGAGTTAAGAAGTATGAGGTGAGTCAAGAAACAACTAAAGAAAATTAAAATAATTTGGTCTAGTTACTCCTAACAAAGGAGGGACTAAGGCCCAATATTAGGCTGTTATGCTATGTAGATAGATAGATAGATAGATATATAGATAGATAGTGTCGTATAATTTTTTTTTTATAAAGTAAGTGGCATATAATAAATCCAAAAAGTAATTTATAGGATCGGAATGTTACATAAAAACATTATTGAATTGTTTTGATTTTATCAAAAAGAAAACAAAACCATTGCACAATATTATGAAACTCTAGCACTTCTGTCCTCCCTTAAGCGCAAAGCAAATAAAATTTTACCGTTAAATAATACTCGATTAAAAAGCACATGACATTTTATTATAAATATTTTTGTTATGCTAGGAAAGGCCTGTTTACATGGTCAACACATTTGGTGTTTTAAAATGACGTTATTTTTAATCATATGTTTTATATTTAAAAAACTTAAATTTATTAGGTTGTTATTATTCATGCTTTATTAGTGTGTTGTATTACTTGACCATGTAAAAGCGGTGGAAGTGTTTGTTTAGAACGAATGTAGTGATTTTGTTAAAAAACTGAAAAAAAAACCATTCTCTGTCAATTGCTGGAAGCTGAAACACAAGAAATTAGAAAGAAAGAGAGAGAACCAACCCACTATTTCCATAAAATTTGTACATTTTTTCCTTCATTCTTATTTAGAGGCACTTGAAGGTGGAGGCCATGTTGTGTCTAGGATCTGTGTATGTATTTCTGAGTCTTGTGCAAGTTTACTTACTAGGATATTTTATGAAATCATTGTAATTGAAATCTATTCATTTTTTCCCTTGATGAGTGAGTAAAAAATACTAATAAAATTCATTGTTAAAGCCGTTGAGGTGGAGAGTCATAAAATAAAATAAGTTAAAATATTAATTAAATGAATCGTGATTTTTTCTTACCTCATACATCTATGTTTTTTAAACACAGCACTGCAGTATCGGCGACACTTTGTCGTCATCGTCAGCTGTTTTCACGACTGTCAATTTTTTCTCCTCTTTGCCGGTAATTATCTAGACTGCCATCTGGTGTTCTTTTGAAGGAATTCCTCTTCAAACTTGGCAGATAATTACCGGCAAAAAGGAGAAAAAATTGACAGTCGTGAAAACAGCTGACGATGACGACAAAGTGTCGCCGATACTGCAGTGCTGTGTTTAAAGAAACATAGATGTATGAGGTAAGAAAAAATCACGATTCATTTAATTATTATTAATTGAACCTCATAATGTTAAAAAAATCCCAAATTTAATATATAAAAGTTAAAATATACCTTCTTAGGTAAGATCCGTCGTCGTCAACTTATAAAATATGTATTCTTTATGCCTGTAGGCCTTTCAGAACATCCATTCTATCTTCAGCAGGCCCTTCTTCACTACAATATCTAATATGTTGGTTGATGCTACTGGTCCTAATGTGGTGTTGTCGTGACTAAAGCTACTTCCTGACATTAGGACCAGCAGCATCAACCATCATATTAGATATTGTAGCGAAGAAGGACCTGCTGAAGATGGAACGGATGTTCTGAAAGGCCTACATGCATGAGGAATACATATTTTATAAGTTGAGGACGACGGATCTTACCTAAGAAGATATATTTTAACTTATTTTATTTGATGAGTGAGGAAAACCATAAAATAGCTCAGTCAGGCAGAATTGATGAAGCCAGGATTTGAACCGGTGCTTCCATCTGAACCAACGTACTTGTAAATATATGTTAATGTTTGACTATTTAGTTTATGTAATGTAACTATCCACTATTCCAGTCTATCACAGTTCTCTAATCACCATAATTTTACCATTTTCCTATTATTGCACCAATGTGCAATTTTTTAAAAATTATTCATATCCGTGCAGTGAAATAGTATATTACAATATGAGGTTGGGAAATGGTTCTTACAGAAGTGAGGAAATGATTAAAACCTCGCTGTCGCTTGGTTTTTAATTTCCGAGATTCTGTAAAACACCTTACAAACGTGTGTTGTACATTATTTTTTGCACGATGGTGTTTTCAAAATAATAAATGACAGTAAAATAATAACATTTTTGTTGGAAATATTTGCGTTCATTATAAACAACTGACAATTTATCAAATTATATTCTGTATTCTAGTAAGTAGAGTAATTGTATTGAAATGAATTGGAGCAGTCTGGTCAATGTATATATGGTAAATGCCGAAAATAATATAGTTGAGACTACAGAAGGCCGTGACACCAATAAGGCATAAAATGGCGGCAAGTACGAATTTATTGTTTTATATTGTTTCAAAGAGTCCACCGCTGTGGCCTCGAGGTAGCGTGCTGCCTTGTCACGCAGCGGGCCCGGGTTCGATCCCCGGTCGGTAAAGTTTCCTGAGTGAGGTTTTTTCCGGGGTTTTTACTCATCTATGAGATAAATGTCAGGAAACTTTAAGGCCCAAACGGTACCCGAACATCATCTGGCCGTCTTTATCATCAATATCATATTCACCTCATTAGATTAAGTTTAGGTTTAAGGTCTCTCCTGGCGCATCATTACCATCATCATCGACTCTCATATCATCGGGGCAGCGAAACCCCGCCTTCCACTCACCCCAACCTTAGAAGTGGGTTACAAGTATGCCATGGCTGGAGAGAACACCAGAAATGTCGAAATGACAACCTGGGGCATTTGGAAAAAAGAAAATATTAACACTACCTTTTGAATATATTTTTTTTGTATATACATTGTAGGTAGTATACATAAAGGGCAATTGTTTTACTTCCCGCCCTAGGTATGTAAATTGTAATATTACACTATAGTTTCATTTTAGTTATTTATAGGTTGGCAACCCCAAAATTTAGGAATTGAAGTTTCAATCATGGTCGCCATTCCTGTAAATACAACAGAACGCAATATCGTGCAAAAAATATATGTACAAACAAGCTTGTCTTTATAAGCTTTTTGCTGTAACATTGCTGTACATGGTTAGTTTCGTACTTCTGTGCTATCTCCTCAATTTGTTACAAAGATTTTAATTGTAAAATTAAAAGTTATTTCATCCTAAAATAAAATTGTTTTAAATAATCAAACGAGTTGGTGTTTACTTGATGAAAATCCATATTTATTAATTAAATAAAAATAAAACGTAGTTTTATTTGATTTTCATATTTATTATATAATTCAGTGACAGCTGTTTCGGTACACTGTACCTTCTTCAGACATGTTAAACATAATTTGTTAACATATCTGAAGAAGGTACAGTGTACCGAAACAGCTGTCACTGAATTATATAATAAATATGAAAATCAAATAAAACTACGTTTTATTTTTATTTAATTAATAAAATTGTTTTAGTTTAGAACTTCATGTCTCTGATTGTTAGTAGAAATAAACACAGGTGTCTGAACACTCACAAATTGTAAGTTTTAACACTTTGTAAGAACACTCTATATAACACATTTTTAATTTTTATCTTTTGATTTACTAAATAGTCAAAATAAATACAATTCGTGGTCCAGATTCTCTCAAGTTAAATTTATTTACAATAAAGTTATCTGAGAATTTAGTAATAAAATATGGTCTTCTTGCTTTATATTATTGTTCATAATAAATGAGCATAATAACATTTTGGTTGAGTGACAATTGTTAATGTGATGGTGTCAGGGCTGTAAACTTAAAAAAATTGCCGTGTTTTTAATACAATATATATATTAAATTATACCAGTGATTTTTATTTTAGCATTGCTATATACACGGTGATTACAAATGATTGGAGCGATTTCATGATTTTATTGTAGCGATCTTATTTGACATATCTTCACAGAACTTTAAAGTTATGTATAAAAACTCATAAGGTTTTTTTTTGTTTTCTCTCGCAGCCGTGTTTCAGCTTTAAACCGAGAGAGCGCAGCAGTTATCAAAGATGGCGACAGGCGAGGAGAAAGCATATGCTGTGCTTGAATTTCATTCAACTCAATCTGTGATAACTGTGCAACGACACTTCAGAACGAAGTTCGAGAAAGATGCACCGAGTGCCAACTCCATTCGGCGATGGTATGCGCAATTTAAAGCTACAGGATGCATCTGTAAAAGGAAATCAACGGGTCGTCCTTCAGTGAGTGAAGAAAAGGTTGAGAGTGTGCGGATGAGTTTCACACGTAGCCCACAGAAATCAACACGAAAAGCGAGCAGAGAGCTGAACATTCCACAACCGACCGTTTGGAAGATCTTGCGGAAAAGATTGAAGCATAAACCTTACCACTTGCAATTTCTACAAGCCCTTACGCCCATTGACAAAGTGAGTCGGTTTGAATTTTGTACACAAATGCAGCAGTTTATGGATGAGGATGGTTTTTGTGAGAAACTTGTCTTCAGTGACGAAGCAACATTCTTTGTGAATGGCAAAGTGAACAAACACAATGTGCGAATCTGGGGCACAGAAAATCCCCGCGTTATTGTGCAGCACATTCGCGACTCCCCAAAAGTTAGTGTGTTCTGTGCGGTTTCTCAGTTCAAAGTTTATGGCCCTTTTTCTTCTGCGAGCAGAACGTTACAGGACACGTGTACCTGGACATGCTGGAAAATTGGCTCATGCCGCAGCTGACGACCGACAGTGAGACCTTCATCTACCAGCAGGATGGTGCTCCACCACACTTCCATCACGATGTTCGTGAATTTTTAAACATGAGATTGCCAAACCGATGGATCGGTCGCAGTGGAGAGAATGATCAGAAATTGTTGTCATGGCCTCCACGCTCCCCCGATTTGACGCCGTGCGATTTTTTGTTTGGGGGTATGTGAAAGATTCAGGTTTGTGCCTCCTTTACCAGTAGACTTACCAGAACTGCGAGCTCGCATAATCAATGCCTTTGAACAAATTGATAGGGACATGTTACGTCGAGTATGGGACGAACTTGATTACAGACTTGATATCTGCAGAATCACCAAGGGGGAGCATATGGAGCACCTGTAACATCTCAAAAAAAACCTGGGAAGTTGCTCTATGTATCTGTAAAAGTTCGTGAAAATATGTCGAATACTACAGCTACCATAAAATCATGAAATCGCTCCAATCATTTGTAATCACCCTGTATTTTCTTTATGGTGGCACTAATGAGGGTAAAACACGCAGGCAAGGAGTAAAATATTTAATGCAATTTTTTTTATGTTTCAGTAATTGATATTTGTGTCTTTATGCAATTTATTTTTAATATTTTTTGAAAATTGTAAGTATTGTAGAAAGGAGTTGTGAATAATTTAGAAAATGTAGAGAATTTAGAAAATGCCTGAAAGTGTATGGGTTGGTGCTGTCTTGCACATGACTTCTTCAAGCTTTTGGCAGAGAATTGGCACCTCATGTTATATCGTTATGGCCAAAAATTTTATTGACCTTTAAAAATGCCATGACCTAAGTACATGAAATTTTAAAACGTTTTTTGTCTTTAGTAATATTTTTATATACACAAAAACCAATAAACATGTTTTAACAGTAAAGAAAAAAAACACTCATCTAAAGTTTTAATTATTACAGAATGTTATCACCAGGTGGTGTTGTTGTATATGCACATAATATATTACGTGTATATTATGTTATATATATAGAAAACTTTCTATTATTGGTTATGTTCGTAAAAAATTATATTTGAGTGTTTGAAGTCCTGAGCTTGTATTGGCCCGGGCTAAGTGCATACGAGATAAAATTTGAAAGTTTTGATTTAAAAAAAACAGTCGCATATGTTTTGAAGAGAATGAAAATGGCTGAAAAGATAAAGAAGCGAAAGCACAAAGAGCGAGATATAATAATGTAACTACTCCAGACCACTTTCATCTGATTCAAAACAGCTCGAAACCCTCCCGATCGTCCTTTATTCCCCACTACCCGGTGCGCTTCAGTACGTACCCGGCCTGTAGGGCGCCGGGTAGAGGTTGCGTGGTGAGTAGCCATAGATCTCGCGTGACACGGGCAGGTAGCGGTACCCAGGCACGCTGATGCGGTCCACAGCATGTACAGGCTCATCGTATATGGACTTGCTGTATGGCCAGGAACTGGCAAGCTCTGGGAAGTCAGCCAAGAAGGGCCTGAAGATGCCACGAGGGCGGGGAGTCGTGCGGTCGGGTGCCCGCATGTCGTCCGTGCCTGAAAATAAATAATTTGTCAATCTACAATAGTGATAACACTGAAAACCTTCTTCCTTTTTATCGGTTGAAGCAATCCTGAGGCGAAAATTTATTGCTGTTTGTGTTGCTGTACTTTAAAGTTCAAAGGCAGTTTTACACAAAACGGACAAACAGATACTTAAATGTCATCTCGTTTTCATAGGTAATGCCACGAGTGATTTCCATATTTATCTAGTTCAGGCATGGGGAACTTGGGCTCCGAGAGCTCATAACAAACTTCCCCGCCAATACTCTTTCCACTCATTTGTACCTGCACTGGAGACGCAGGTACACAGTGAGATTCAGTGGCGTTCAATCAATCGTGAGCCGGGCAAATTCTAAACACCGGTATAATTTTAATATGGACTGGATAAATGATTATTTTTGCATTCAGAATGACACGAAAGTAGTTTGTTTATTGTGTTCTACGCGGTTCCGTCATGTGAAACACTATAATGTCCCACGACATTTCAGATCTTCACATGCAAATCAATACGGACTGGCACAGGCACGATTAGAAATATATAACTATATTTTCACAGGGGCATATTAATGATATATACTTTTAAAGTACATTAGGTAACATGCATGGAGTTCAAATTCATAAATTAAATATAATAGGCATAGGGGACATTGTATGTTTTGTTTACACAGGGGATGACAGGATGGGGTTTTTAAATAATTTAAATCAGCAAACACTCTAAAACAATAGCAGACAACCACTTTCACAGAATTCAGTAAGCGCTAGTTATAGGATTTCAAAATTGATTGCTGAGAAATCATATCAAATCTAAAACACTCTCCAGATTAAACGATGACACCCTTGTCTTAATATTACGTCTCTCTACGAGTGCTATCAGCCTGACATATATAAATTAGTGTCAGCGGTCTGCTATGCACCCTTCAAACGTTTGCACAGATATACGTAAAATATGTACGAATCGAAGGGTTAGTGCATATGTTTCAGGTTGTAAGATTGCGCCGCCACTGATACTGCATGGTACACCGAGATGACAATAACAAGTCATGAGGTGGAATGAGGAATATGTCATACTACCCTTCATTCTGCAGCTCCCCATGCCTGATCTAGAGGATTTGGAAATCATGAGTGGCATTTATTAGGACTATTTCACTCACTCGCTGGCACTATCGAACCCATAGGTTCATGGCCGCACGGACATAAGCTCTCCATACATCCCTATCCTGAGCTAATGTTTTCCAATCATTCCCTGTATAATCTACTTCCCTCAAATCATAATGTTATTCTCCCACCTCATTCTTGGTCTACCAACTGGGCGTTTTCCCTCTGGCTTTCTTACAAGAAGCTTCCATACAAGTCTCCCATTCCCCATACGTGCAACATGTCCTGCCCATCGCAGTCTTACTTACTTACTTACTCACTGGCACTATCGAACCCGTAGGTTCATGGCCGCACGGACATAAGCTCTCCATACATCCCTATCCTGAGCTAATGTTTTCCAATCATTCCCTGTATAATCTACTTCCCTCAAATCATAGTTAATGTTGTTCTCCCACCTCATTCTATTTAACGAATAAAATTAAGCTGTTTACTCAAAACTCAGTATTTAAATATAGTTACCGGTATTTTAAAATATTTATATATTTAATGTGAATTCTTACAACATGGGTCCAATTTCTTTAATTTATTTTCACTTCTGTTTACATAAAAATTCCAAAACTTTGTTTCTTTAACAGTAATTCACTCTATGAACATATAATTTGTTGATAAGATGCTCTTATAAACGCAGTTATCTCGTAATCACTTTTCCATACTCGTCGACATCTTCACTTACAACATTTTCTTCAGAACATCACTGGTGCACCCGACTGACTACTGACGACTAGTCTCCTTTATATACGATGGACGAAAAATCTGGAAGCCCAATCTGGACCCTTCTCGAATAGAAACTCCGAGAGGTCGAACCCTCCAGAATCGAATCACAGACATATGTAGAAGTTCCCAGCGGGCTACACCGGCTCGTGGGTCGTCAGCTCATGATTTCCCTTCTACCATATAAGGCGAGGCTTCATTCGAGCCGCAGTCCGTGAATCTCAAAGATCGGCCCAAAAATGCGTTACAATATTATAAAAAGCGATATCAATTTGGGGTAGTAGAAGGTTAAGGCTGCCACCTTTCTAGACAATCGATACTAGATGTCAGCCGGGTTGTCAACCCTGCGTAACGGCCGTGTTACCTCCAGAACAAGCGTGAGGTACTCATTTCCATTAGAGGCTGGGTGGATTCCAGGGTCATGATGCTGCAGAAGGTTTAGGGCAGTTTAAAAATTCCGATCCGATTGGGTCTCGAATTCCCGAGCTTCTGTTTTGTAGCATATTGCCTTAACCAACTACGTTATGGAGTGCCCAATTATAGTTAGTATTTATATTTTTATGTATTGAAGGCTCAATCGAAGCTAACAAAAACAATTGCTACTACAATTCATTTGCTTTTTTAATTCTTCTCTTAGCAAAATGGAGAAATATATTCTCAAGATTTTAACGAAGAAAACAACAATGGCCTTTTGGGGAAAATATGCAGTTCGATCGAAAATACTTTTGAACGATGAAATTATCGAACAAGTACAGGGTTTTAAATATTTAGGACGTCACATATCTTACAATTGGGAAAATTATATAAATGAAAAAAATTATAAACTTCAAAGTAAGTGTGGGACTATTAAAAGAACATTACAAAAAAATGAAACAATGCTAAAGTTTTATAAGGTAATGGCAATTCCCATTGTGACATATGGATCAGAGAATTGGGCCATGAATAGATCAGACAGAAGATTACTAGAAACATCAGAGATGAAGTTCCTCAGATACGTTGCAGGATATACTCTAAGAGACCACATTCCTAGTGGAACAATTAGGTAAGAACTCAAAATGTTTAATCTAAAATAAAAAAAATACAAAACTATGAACAAAAATGGCATGAACATATTTTAAGAATGGACTCTTCTAGGGTAACAAAACAAGCACTGTTGCACCAACCTCAAGGCTATAGAGATGTGGGACGTCCTAGAAGAAGAAGGGGAGATGAATTCTGAGAGCGGAACAGGCCGACGGCCTACCATGAAGATGATGATGATTAGCAAAATAAAAATCACAGTGACCTAGATAATTGTCAGGAATTTCCTCAGCTTTGTTCAGACTTTCTCCAGAATGTTTCATTTTTCAGGCAGAATTATTAGCCGTAAAATAAGCTGTTAAATGGCGTGTAATTAATAAGTTCTCGTATACACAGGGATTCACAAATAGCTCTGAAAGTAATTAATGATAAATACAACAATAACCCAACAGCTTTCGAGATTAGGGAACAAATGAAGCAAAGTTCAAAACATATTAGTCTATCATTGGTACGTGGGCATTGCGGGATGTCAGGAAACAAACGTGCGGATGTTTTAGCCAAATCTACAGCAGATTATAATACCCAGTATGCATATGATCTCTGCCACATTTATTTCTTGAAGTCGCAATTAAAACAACATATAATTGCAAGATAGAACATGTGGCTTAATGGTACCACAAGTACATTAATACGACAACTGTTATTTCCAAGTATCTATGACAGAATAAAAATGCAAACACATTGTTCCAAATTGTATACTAGCACAGTTCCTCACTTACTTACTTACTTACTCACTGGCACTATCGAACCCGTAGGTTCATGGCCGCGCGGACATAAGCTCTCCATACATCCCTATCCTGAGCTAATGCTTTCCAATCATTTCCTGTATAATCTACTTCCCTCAAATCATAGTTAATGTTGTTCTCCCACCTCATTCTTGGTCTACCAACTGGGCGTTTTCCTTCTGGCTTTCCTACAAGAAGTTTCCATCCACGTCTTTCATTCCCCATACGCGCAACATGTCCTGCCCATCGCAGTCTACGGGACTTAACTGTTCTTATTATATCTGGCTTCCTATAAAGACCATGTAGTTCATTGTTAAGTAGTCTTCTCCATTCACCTGTCTGTTCATCTCTCTTTGGTCCAAAAATTTTTCCTAAGAACTTTATTCTCAAATACTCGTAATCTCCTTTCCTCCCTTAAAGTAAGAGTCCATGTTTCGCACCCATATAATATAACTGGTAGAATAATAGTTTTATATATTTTCAGCTTAACGTTTTTTGAGGAGTTGGGACATCAAGAGTCTCTGCAATGCATAATAGCACGCATTTGCAGAATTGAGCCTATGTTTAATTTCTTTGTGCATCTCATTCCTATTTGTGATTATTGTTCCTAGGTATTTGAATTCAGCCAATTCCTCAAAATTTCCCTCATTTGTCATTAGCTGTCCATTTCCATTATATAATGTATTTCTACGTGTGACCATATATTTAGTTTTACTGATATTTACTTCCAGTCCTAATTTCTTAGTGTTACTCAATAGTACAGTTCCTCACTGGGCAGGTAAATTTGGCCAACACCTCCAGAGATTTAACATCAGAGAAAATGCAAGTTGTAACTGTGGCATTAGCAACCAAAAGTGTTGAATATATTACCTTTGATTGTCCTTTGTTCTGGAACGAAATATTCGAATTCTCACGTCTATTAAATAACACCGACTGTTTAAGTGAACCACCGATTACAGAAGTGTTTATGACATAAAGAAACTACAGACTCATTAATGTTTTTACAAATAAAGTTAATAAAAAACTTGAATTTTAGATAAAATTATATAATGACTCACAACTTTGTAACAAACTATAACCCTAATGTACCTTAGGTGAAATAGTATTTATAAAGTTTGGATATTAATAAATAAATAAAAATAAATAATCAATTACATAACAAAATTTGGACAATGATAATGGTTGTCTGGAAGAAATTCTGGACTATGAAGTTCATCCTGATAAATACAGGGCTTCCAATATAAAACCGGACCGGCCTTACGGAGTTTCACCCGGCAGGCAGTGCTGTCTCTTCCTCCCGCAATTCACCCTGCCTGCCACCCGTCCTTGAACTGTTTCTTACCTTATAGAAAATGCTGGAAATGTTGTCCTCCCGCAGTTAAACAGACATTATATCGAGTAAACACATTTAGATTGACACGCTGTAGTTCGGGCACTGTCAAGTTTCTGATTTCATTTCTTATGTTGTTCTTCCAATGTGTGCGGATTTGTTTTGTACACTTTGTCTTTCAGGCTACCCCACAAATAAAAATCACACACTGTTAGATCTGGGGAGCGAGTGTTTCTTATTTTGTACTGAACCAGTGGTCTCAAATTTAGTCACAAGATCGTGGATTGTCGATCTGGAAGGAGGTAATTGTCCAGGGAAGTTCCGAGTAAATTCCTCGTGAACGCGACGAGCTGATTCGTATTTTTAATAACATTTACACACATAAATGCGCTGCTCTAATGTCATCTTGTCGAACGATAGTAAACTGACTAGTTCAAGGACGAGCGGCTGGCAGAGTGAAATGCGGACGAGGAGAGAGCGCTGCCTGACGGGTGAAACCCTGTGAGGCCGGTCCGGGTTTATATTGGAAGTCCTTTACATCCCTGAAGGGAAGTCTGCAAGTTGAGATGTTTGACAAATGTGTGCTCCAGTACTGCTCTATGATTGTCAAACATGAAACTAAATCACATGATAATCTGCCAGAGAAAGATGGAACGGAAGATACACTAAAAAAACCGAATTTATAACATGAGTTTCAGGCATAAAATACGCAATCGCGGCTGCCATACGGCTAAAATGGAAATAGGGAGGCCGCGTAGCAACGATGAGTGGAACCCGGTGAACATAGCGACCATGTGTGGCCCTAGAATCGGGTAGCGGAGTGTAGGCGGCAGAGACACCAGTGATTCAATAAATAGTTGACCAGAAATCAGCGTAAGTGCACCATCCACCAACACAAAGTGTTCACAAAATCGTGAATAAAAGGTAAATCACTCTCTAAGATTAGCTCACACATGAAGTGAATTCTAGCCATCGTGCCATCGGGCAAGATCCCTTAGCCCTTATGGAATTATATAGGCTAAATTCTAAAAGGTAATTTTTTATTAGAAATTATTTAGAATAGATTTATTTAGCCTGATGCAGTTAAGGCCGTGTGGCCTTCTCTTCCACTCACCAGGACAAACATATGTTACATATAAATACAAAAAATTACAATAATAGTCATACTAAATAATTAATTATCTGTCAAATTGAATAATAATGAAAATAATGTCTAATAATACAATACAATTAAATTCAATTAAAATTAAATTAATGATATAATGAATACAGAAAGGAATAACAGCTCCAATCTACTATACGTAAAAAGAAAAGAAGAAAAAATACAAAGAAAGTAATAAACTACAATGAATTAATCTGTTTTTTATACAAGCCATTAGGTAAATATATTAAGGAATCTTAATTTTATTAAATAATGAAAAACACATTATTAACTTTTAAAAAGTAATATTAGTGAGTTGTTTCTGTTAGTAATTTTATTTTCAATTTGTTTCTGAAAGATGGTAAAGTTTGGCAGTAATTTTTTATATCAATTTCATGACAATTTTAAGAGAGTAAACATTATGGTCGTGTTATAGATTTTGTTTTTGTAGCAGACAATATGGTTTCTTCAGTCGTTTAGTTCCTTCCACAACTATCCTCTTCTCCTTTGCTTTGAGCAACATTCGTGACGTGTTGTGCCTATTTCTTATTTTCCCTTTAATTACAGTCCTTCGTTCTCCATTCTCTTCAGTTTATTTTTGGTAAATTTTAGGTATTTCTTGCCATGAGATTGGTATGACTTCTGGAAGTGTAAAGTAACACCAGTGTGTGAAGTAGGTCAATATTCAACATTATGTTTATACTTCCATCGTGCATGTCTTTTCTCATAAATAGGGCAAGACATTTAATGACCTATAAATTGGTAAAAAAATGCATCTATGACCTAAAAATGCAAAAATGACCAATAAAATAAAAAAAAGAATAAAAAGTTAAGAATTACCAATAAAAATACTATTTATTAGATTAAGTACTCACTTTATTACTGAATTACAAAAAAAATTAACTTAACATCAAAATATTAAAAGAAAAGTATTTAAAAATACATATTACAGTACCCTTTATTGTAGAAAATCCATTTCAATTACACAGTGCACTTTTACAGCAATTCTGAATTGCAGTTAACAATCAGAATAAGGGTAGAAGCTAGCATAAGCTCTAAGAAATTGAATAAAATTCCTAGAAGTGGGCAAGTTCATTATGGGGTAGTAGTTAGCAAAACAACTACTTAATTCCAAGAAATTGTATTGACAAGGAAAAAT
Source organism: Diploptera punctata (assembly GCA_030220185.1). Taxonomy (NCBI): domain Eukaryota; kingdom Metazoa; phylum Arthropoda; class Insecta; order Blattodea; family Blaberidae; genus Diploptera; species Diploptera punctata. The sequence continues at coordinate 360,024 of JASPKZ010004590.1, read as the reverse complement.
ACTGAATTATGATACAAATCTTAAATCAGATACAAATAATGTCACTGCCTTCCGGAAAAGTGTAAAAAAATGCTCAAAATGACCCAAAAATTGCCAAAAAATGACCTATCCCTAAAAAAAGTTCAGAAAATGCAAAAAAAAAATGCCCCTAACGAATTGCTTTTATTTAATCCGTTTTTTAATGCCGTACATTTTCATATATGCAAGCAATGTTTCAACCTTCATAAGAAAAATATGCAAAATCATTAATTGCCTTGCCCTAGTTATCATAGTATCACTATATGTTTTCATAATGATATCGTTGTGTATTCACTCCTGATTCCGAATGTCATGAGTAGAATCCGGATGTTATAGGCACTTAAAAAAATTAAAAATAGGCAGGAAAAAAGGCACTAAAATCATTAATATAGGCACTAAAAATTCAAAATTGGTTCTTACAAAAAATTGACTACAACATAAGTTTTTACAGCCTTACGTAAATAATATAAATATATGATATCAATAGCATATAAAGATATCAGAGATGATTTCGGAACTTGTTTTGCCTTTTTACAACGAGCATACGTATGTTTTGCAGTGTGTACGTGCTGCGAAACATGACACTTCTTCGCGCAATCCACTAAAATTTTACACACTTTGCAAAACAATATCCAACCGTCACTTGAGAATATTTCCGCACCAAATTCTTTCATGAAATTAAAAAAAAAACATACATTTGTCGCACCACTTTGTCTTTGAAAGCACCTGTCTGTGAACGAGGACTATAGAGTGAATTAAGTGTTACCAACATCAAAAATAATATTGCCAAGGCTTCTATGCAATGATATGTGTCATGGAGTTTGTCCATTCCAATTGACTTAATTGAAATACTAAGTTAATTTTGAGAAAAAATGGCAAATAGACATTTATAGGCATTGTAAGCTGAAATAGGCATTTATAGGCAAAATTAACTTCATGGAAAACAACTCTAGGGTTGTCGGTATGAACTGTATGAAGTCACTTTTACAATATCTATAATGAATAACTATAGGCATTTTCCCTAACATCCGGTCTGTAGTCATGAGTTCAACCCCAGCCAAGTTGCAAGAATTTTTTAGGTGAGCAAAATTGAAAGTTTTAGATTTCTTCGTTGAGGAATTAAAAATGTATCAGTTTGATATAAACAAATGGTAAACGCTAAATAATCCCCACACATAAAAAAAAAACCCTTGGAAAATTTTGAAGTGTAGTAGCTCATCCCTATTCTATTCTATTCTATATTAGCGATAGATTATTTCGTTACAGTTTATTACTTTCTTTGTATGTTTTTTCGTGTCTTTTTATGTATAGTAGATTCGAGCTGTTATTCCTTTGTTTATAAATTCTTTCATTAGTTTAATTTCATTGTATTATTAGACATTATTTTCATTATTGTTGAATTTGGCAGATAATTAATTGTTTATTATGTACTATTATTGTAATTTTTTATTTAAATGTAACATATGTTTGTCCTGGTGAGCGGAAGAGAAGGCCACATGGCCATAACTCCAGCAGGCTAAATAAATCCATCTATTCTAGAGTAGGTCATGCTAAACTAATAATACAAACGTGTCTTAAGAGAAAAATGTGCGCCCGGACCGGGATTTGGACTACAGATCAGCAGCTTTCGACTTGGTGCTCTACATTGAGTTACTGAGACAGACCTCCAAGACTGTTTGTAGACATCGGGATTGGTCCGAGAACTGTACCTCAGTTTCTCAATGGTAGAGCAACAGCATGTATGCATTTAGAACTGTGGTTCAAATCCCGGATCATGTGCAAAATTTTCTTTTAGAGTATGCTATGTTAACTGTAGTCAACATATGTCTAGACGAGAAACAATAATTTTCAAACAAACTGTTTATTTGGAAATGATCACATTTCATTTGTCTTACATTACCAGAAATTACAAAATGACGCCTGTGTGGTGTACTGTTTTAGTGCATGACTAATATCCTAGAGGTTCCAGATTTGATTCTCAGTTGCATCACATATTTTTATTGGTCTTAAAGTATGGAATGAGGGTATTGTAAGGACAACTGAGTACATACGAGAAATGAGAAATGCAGAATCCGGTAACAAAAATTGAAATTAAGGTTGGGACATTACATCACAGAAACCACCTGTTTGTACACTATCATTTGATGGCCAATACAGGAACCAATTACAAAATATATTTTGCATTTAACATGTTAATTGAAAAATCTTTAGTTTTTAAGAAAACATTTCATAAGAGAAATTGTTGGCCAATATTTAAGTATTCTATTTTTTGGAAAATTTAACAGTTGTGGCTGTACTTACCCTTCAGGGCCCTGACGTAGGATTGCCAGAACTTGGCCTTCCTCTGTATCGGCTCATTCCTGCCTATGATGTCCAAATGGTTCTTCAGCATCATTTTGAGAGTTTGGGTTTGTTTTCAATCTGCAACACATTCATGTACATTAATTTTAAATGTATCTCTTTATTATTCATACTTTTTTGTCAACGTATTAGTCCTAGAGAATATAATCAAATAGGCTTTAGTAAACATTTAATGCTGGTAGAAATATCTAAAGTGCGTTTGTGTGTTAGAGAGCAGCAAGTCCCCCAGCTGGGATAGCGCATGTTCTGACTAGTGTGATATAAAGGCTTGCAGCACGAGCCAATTAACTGAAAATAGAAATACATTATTTTCTATAGCTTACGACATGTATAAAAAAACTACTGAAGTACTTCAAAGTGACCTCCATTGTTGGTTGGTGTTGCAGATTTAGTTGTTTTGTACTGAAAACTTTGTCCTTTCACATTGAAACATCATATGGCGTGAGGTCTGGTGATCTAGGTGGCCAATCGATTTTACCACGCCTTCCAATCCACCCTTCAAAATGGCCATCCAAAAATGGATGGACGTTTAATCCATGGTGCGGCGGGGCAACATCTTGGAAAAATAAGGACCTATCACTCTTTTGTACTTCAAACATAGGGCTGTTGTCTAATCCTATCATAACTTCATTTCTTAACATTCGAAGGTCACGTATTCAAACCCTAGTTTCAACAAATCTGGTTTTTTCCTTGCAACAATGTGCAGTGGTTAACTTAGATATGCCGCATCCTGTATAGAGTTAATTTGTGTTTTTGTGTGAGTGTTCGTGAGTTTACTAGTGGGTAGACTTGACCTATTCTGTATTGTGATTTTGTTCTCTTCTTCTTCCTTCCAAGTATTAGACCAAAGCCTGTTACGATCCTATAGAAAATTTTCCTTCCAGCGTTTCATAGGACGGCCCAGTGATCTTCGTCCTCTTGGTATATAATTATAAACAGCTTTGGGGATCCGATTTGAACTCATTCTTTCAAGATGGTGTTTCCAATTTAGTTGGTACTGTTTAATATATTCCAAAATTGGCGTAGTCTTCAATTCTTTTAAGATATCGGTGTTCCTTTTCCGATCCCATCTGGTGTAACCCACTGTTCTGCGCATGAATCTCATTTCACAAGCCGTTATTCTGCTTTCATGTTGTCTTTTTAGTGTCCATGCTTCACTACCATAGGTCAACACTGGTCTAGCCAAAGTGTTATATAAACGTAATCTGGTGTTTTTTTCTACAAGGGATGGTTTCATAACTTGATTAATAATTCCGAAACTTTTATTATAACTAGTATTTTGGTCGTCATTAGTTTGATCCTTCCGGGAAATTCTTATATAAGACTTGAAAGCATAATAATAATCCCTTCGATTGGTTGCTGGCCAAAGGAAGGCAAGACCAGTGATGGGGCTGCCATCTTATAGCCTCTGGTCAGGCTTTTCTGGAGAAGAAAATAAAATAAAGGAAAGAAGAAATAGAAGAAAGGAAAGACTCCCTAGCCCTCGGATGCCCTAATAGAGTTAACCAAGAGAGGTTAGATAGTAAAGTTAAAAGAGTGCAAAACACAAGTAGGCTAAGTGGAAGAAATGTTTTGCTCAGCTTGGGCACCTTGTGGTCGCCATCCACATATCCCCTAGATGAGGACCCCTGATTTTGTTCTGAGTGTTTGAATGTAAGTTTTTTGTGTAGTGTCACGCCGGTATTTTACTTTTCTGTTAATTAAATAAAATAAAACTGTTAAAGTTTTATATTATTTTAATATTTATTAAAATACAAATTCGTTACAGCTCTTTCAGTACTTTCTACCTTCTTCAGATGAATTTCATCATGATTACAAATTAATCAAACAAAATGCATTTTGAATCATGATAAAATATGTCTGAATAAGATACAAATTACTGAAATAGCTGTAACGAATTTGTGTTTTAATAATGAAAATCATATAAAATTTTAACAGTTCTATTTTTATTTAATTAACAATATTTTTTTTAAGTAAACGCCAAATCAATTAATTACAAAGGTCGACAAAAATGAACTTTTTTCTTTCACAAGTATTTTTCATCCTGAATTTAAATATCATTTCAGTTTTTTTTCCTATCAGGCAAGAGTTTTCTGTGATATTCATTTACAATTTTTATAATTTTTAATAAAATCCATCTAACTCTAACTCATTCTGACTTACCTAGAAAGTGGTAGATAGTGATTTTCGGGCATATTTTATGTAAGATCATTTTTATATCCATCTGAATCATTTTCAGTTTGAACTAGGTCACAATCAGAGTTATGAGTTAAGGTCATATCTGCATATACTGGTACAGGGAACTCTTCATATAAGGTAAAGATTCCTATGACAGGTCAAAGAAAATGCTAAAATCAATTTTTAAAAAGTGTCCACCGCTGTGGTCTCGGGGTAGTGTGCTGCCTTGTCACACAGCGGGCCCGGGTTCGATCCCCGGTCGGGACAGTTTTTCTGGGTGAGGTTTTTATCGGGGTTTTTCCTCACCTGTAAGACAAATGTCAGGAAAACTTTAAGGCCCAAACGGTCCCCGAAATCATATGGCCATCGCAATCATCATCATTCATATTCATCTTAGGTTAAGCTTGGGATTAGGGACTCTCCTGGCGCACCACTATCATCATCATCATCATCACCCATCATATCATCGGGGCAACGTAACTCCGCCTTCCAGGCGCCCCAACCTCAGAAGTGTGTTACACGGACGCCATGCCAGGAGAGAAACCAGGAATGTCCAAAGACAACCTGGGGCATTTGAAAAAAAAAGTAGCTGTCACAAAAAAAAATAACTGTGCCTGATGGAAAAATTCTGACTACATATCTAAATTCAGTACGAAAAAATGCACTAGATTAACGAATCAGATTTCTTGTGAAGAAAACCTTGTCGACGTGTGTTATTTTACTATGTCTTTGTATTCTAGGCGTGTGTTATGTGTTGTGTGTTGGGTTTGGTTGTCTTCGAGTGAATTTGATGCCTTGTGGTGTTTTTTCTGAGTTGATCTTGATTATGGGTTCATGTAGCTTCGGCTCCGTCAAGATGTTTTTTATATGAAAATGGGTGGCCCCTTTTGGATTTGTATATTGTCTTCTTCTTCTTCTTCTTCTTCTTCGGCCTTTCCCTCACTTATAGGTTTGCCGTCTTCAATTTCCATTTATCTCTATCATTTCAATCTCCCTCTTCCAAATTTCTATCATCCATTATAGTTCTGACGTAGGTTTTCCATTTCCATCTTGGTCTGCCACGTTTATTTCTTCCAGGGGGTGACCATTGGTATATATTTTTTGGCCATCTTTCATTTTCCATTCTTTGTACATGGCCATACCATTTAAGCGTTTGATTTTCAATCCTCTTAACAACCTATGTGGTGACATTCATTTCTCTCCAAAGCAATTAATTTCTTACTTTATCCTGTCTTGTTTTTTGGAGGCTTCTTCTAAAATAATCAAATTCAACTGTTCTAATTTTATTTTTTTGAACTTTCGTCAAAGACCAAGTTTCACTTCCATACGACAAAATATTCTGTATTATGCTCTTACAAATTTTCATTTTAGTTTCCTTTGTAACATTTTTGTTCCAAATTATTCCATGTAATGTTTTAGTTGCATTTTTTGCCATTGCAATTTTAGTCTGTACATCTCTCTCACAGGTACCTAAACTTGTAATTATTGACCCAAGATATTAAAAAAAATTCACACTTTTTTATTTCCCCTGTTTCAAGTATGAGGTCATCCACATCCTTTCCCAAACACATATATTCTGTTTTCTGTAAATTTATATTCAGTCCCCATTTTTTTATATTCTTCCATTAGTTTATTTATCATATATTTCATGTCATCTTCATCCCCTGCAAAAATTATTTGATCATCTGCAAACAACAATGAATGCAGTACTTCTGTATATTGTAATGTAACTAATTTTCGCAATATTAATTTGTAGGGATATTTATAAAAGCTTATCTGATCCGACTTTTTATAGCCAACGGTACTTGGGATGTTGCCCAGTTATATACAATGAAGAAATTCTTATATTCCTTCAGAACCCCTCCCCCCTCCAGAGAAATTAGTGAAAAAAGTAGGTAACATTATGACGATATTGAATTTTGTAAGAAAGCGGAATGCGCCTTACGTAATTTGTAAAGTTGGCAGAGCATCTACGAACCCAGCCGGACACAAATAGACCCCAGCGCACAATTGTTTTTCACAAATCACATAATTTTATTCAATTGTTTCACAGTCACCGCTAGCTGGGTTCGATTCCTAGCCAAGTAAGATTCTGATATTAATTAATGAGTTGGAGAAAATGCTTTAACATCTCACCTCATAAAGTTGCGTGTCTTCACGATACTGGTTTCAAAAGTATAATTTTACTTCCATCTTCAGTCAAACTCCAACTGCCATTAGACGAATGTAAAAACATTCAGCACACATTTATCTCGGCGTGACACCGTTTTCTTGGGCCACTTGGACTTATCACTGTTTAATTCTACAAATTATCATGTTCTACTAAATTCGTGCTTTAATTACTACGTTGATATTTGCTGTAATTCGAATGCTTTTTTTGTCGATAGATTTTTAAAGAGAACATTAACTCATGCCACAAATGCTAGTCAATGACCAATCACGTTTCAATGAATCTTGTTTTACAACCAATGACAGTCGTGTTTCACCTCGCTCTTTATCGATTTCTCTTTATCAGTTCCTGCTTTGTGATAAAGAAAGCTCCTCCTTTTTAATGTTCTGAACAGGTCAAAGCATTATTTTTCTCCAACAAATACATTGAATATAACAAATAATGAAAAGATTCCTTGATTTTACTGAGTTGTTTACTAAAAAAATAAACGAATAACCCGTAATGTTGATTATGATATATAGTTTGATGTGTTTCATTTTTTCTCCACTTGGGTGCGCTCTTACAATATTGCGATCTTATTTGCCAATAAATAATATGATCAAGCAGCAGTGAATTAACATAACCTCACATTTCTGTTTTTTTAAACATCGCCGTTTACATTAAATATATAAATATTTTAAATTAACTATAGTTAAACAATGATTTTTCTACCAGTTATACTATATGGGTGCGAAACATGGACTCTTACTTTAAGGGAGGAAAGGAGATTACAAGTATTTGAGAATAAAGTACTTACGAAAATTTTTGGACCAAAGATAGATGAACAGACAGGTGAATGGAGAAGACTACATAACAATGAACTACATGGTCTTTATAGGAAGCCAGATATAATAAGAACAGTTAAGTCTCGTAGACTGCGTTGGGCAGGACATGTTGCACGTATGGGGAATGAAAGACTTGCATGGAGGCTTCTTGTAGGAAAGCCAGAGGGAAAACGCCCAGTTGGTAGACCAAGAATGAGGTGGGAGAATAACATTAACTATGATTTGAGGGAATGATTGGAAAACATTAGCTCAGGATAGGGATGTATGGAGGGCTTATGTCCGCGCGGCCATGAACCTACGGGTTCGATAGTGCCAGTGAGTAAGTAAGTAAGTAAACAATGATTTGTGAGTAAACAGCTTAATTTTATTCGTTAAATAGTCCTAACTAATGCCAGTCTTGATTTCCAAATTCTGTAGATAAATTCACTCCTCACTTCGTGAGTCGTGAATTTATCGATACTAATTTGGAAATCGCTCGTGGCATTACTTATGAACAATACATTTTAACAACTAACTACGTGATTTTTTGATGAATCATTTCATATAATCGCAACAGTAATTTTAAAATATACACTAAACGCATTATGTATTCAATACGAAAATTACACTGGTCTACAATAAAAAATAATAACCAGAAATAAAAACATGCATCTATGAATACATTTTTCATGCTGAATATGAAAATGCTTTTTTCAATTTTTTAGCACGTAGGTCTATAGTTTTTACAGTTCAGTACATAATTATGTTTTTGAGGTAGGTTATGTTGATATCCGTAAATCTAAAACATGATGAAATTATGACAATAAACCTAAGTCTGTGTTTAAAGGGGGTGATGGGTGAAATTTCTATTTTCTACATTTTTTGAGCTAGAGACTTGATGTTTTGTACAAACATTCACTGCATGATACATAATGATGTGTTTAAGTTTCATTCTTGTGAGACATTTGTTTTATGAGTTATTAAATATTATATTAAAAAAATGCATATATTATAATTAAATGGGTTGCACAATTTTTTAGTAAAATATCTGATTTTTTTACAAAACTCCTAAAATATTTAGAAAAATATAATGCATTAGAATTCTTAAAATGTGAATGCAAAGGGAGAAAAAAAAGTAGTACCTCATGCGTGGAATTACAAATAATTCATTCATAGTGTTCTGCTCAAGAGCAGGCCTTTCACTGCAAACTCAGCATTCTCCACTCTTTCCTTGACTCAACTTACAAATAATAATAATTTTATTTTTTATTTCTTAAAATACTATTTCAATCATGAAACCCATGCACTACTTTGTTACCCATTGTTTTTAGGACATGCACTTAGAAATTTCAAACCCAATTCAACTCCCAATGACTCTAACAAAAATTACTAACAATTTGAACCTTCTAAGACAAAATTTGTGAATTCCATTCAATTTTGAATGCACAAAAATGCAGTGAAAATAAAAGTGTGGAAAAACAAGTTTAAAGATTTGCACGTAGATACGCGTAGTATTTAACTGGCGCAGCCTTTTAACTCTGACGTAATTTAGGGCACTTAGAAGCGTCATAGGCCTCTGAAACTTTTCCAACATACACAATAGAGTGCAGGATATTTTTTTAGTATAAAAAACAAAAATTGCCAATTTTGATCTCAAATGGTCAATTTTTCACTCATCACCCCCCTTAAAAGTCTTTGACTTTCTCTTTCTATGACATATGGTTTCTGGAGAATCCCGGTACAATATCCAACAGTAATCTGTCATCATGGAAACGTTCCAAATCTTGATAACACTCTCCATAGACTTTATGTTTTTATGGAAACATTCGCCTTGCTCAAAGCTTATTTCATCAAGGTTTTCCAGGAACAATTAGACGAGAAAGCAGAAAATTAACTTTTAATGACATACGACACAAGCTCCTTGAATGAATGTATAAGTTTGCAGATTTCATTTTTGTAATTAGGAGCTTTCTTCATCCCTGCGAAAACATTTGAAAAATTTCCAACCTGTTTTATATGTCTACCAGAGTTTTAAAGAATGCTTCGTCTTAAGGATTTTTCGGATTTGATCACAAACAATGATCTGTATCTATCTTCGGGTTTTTACAGCTGCTGCCGTCTTCCCGTGCCAAACCTCCAAAGCCTACGATATTGGGCATCTTCAATGCTTAGCCCTCTAGCTTGTATTACTATCTTCATGTTTTCCTTCCATGTTAACTTTGGTCTCCCTCTTTTCTTCTTTCTGGTTGGTTGCCATTGATATAGTTGCTTCGGGACAAACAATGATAACTTCCTTTAAATTGCTTCGCTAAATCGTTTTTCTCAGACCTTCAAATCATTCTGACTTTGTCTTCACTATGCAAATAATCAATCTAAATGTTATATGTAGACGAGGAAGATGCACGCTTCTTGAATTCAAGTGGGTGCGATCTTCTGTTTAATAATCATATTTAGTTCCCAGCGATAATATTTGAAAAATAAACCAATAGAACGAGTGACAAAATGTAACTTCCCCAGGTTGCGAAATATCATACACAGCGGAAACAGGTATAAATAACAAACTAAATAAGTTTAATTATATAACAGGAACACTAAAAAGACCTTTGAAAAATAAAGCCAGGAAAGACTCTATAATGAAATTATACAAGACAATGGCAGTTCCTATTATTACTTATAGATCCGAAACATGGACAGTGACAACACAACAATTTGCCAGAATACAAGCTGCTGAAATGAAATTCCTCAGACCAATAGCAGGATATCAAAGAACTCTCTTCTGAAATCTCTTCAAAGAAATCTCTTCTGTCTGAGTCTTGCGGATCGCAGGTTCAATCCTAGCCAAGGTCTATGGAAGTTATAATGTACAAAAAATTCGAAGAGATCGTTTCCTTCATAGGGTGCATGAAATTCGCCAATCTCGTATCATAGAAACGTGTATCACGTCAAAAAAAAATTCGTATATCATAATCATATTCCTGGAAAAACTCCCAAGTGTAGGAGTCTGTCTTTGCAGTGGTTTTTATCCTTGTAACATGAATTAAAAATGACATAAACCTCAAACAAACAATTTAGTAACTTAGTGTTCGTATATCTATTTATCCACATTATTATGTTTCCGAGATGTTAAAAATGGCAAGTAAACATAAAAGAGGGGTTACAGAATCAGTTGGTAAAATAAAGGAAAAAGAGTATGGAATTTGCTAAGGATGAATTGAATCGGATGCCACTACTTGATCAAATTGAGCAGAAAGAACTAGCATTGTTTGGCATTTAGTTAGAATGGAAGAGAATAGTGGGATTAATATTTGAATATAGAATGGAAGATTGGAGAATAAAAGGCAGACCAAAATGGAAGCTGTACCGGAGCTCGGTGGTAGGCAAGAGATCTCAGGGTTATGAACTCTTTATAAGCAAAAGAACAACGTTCAAATGTACACTTAATTTTAACGAATCCAAGGAACTGTTTATTTACGGAGAAATACACTTTTGTTAATACAGTTACAAAGTTTTATCTAAGAGTGGAGTAGATGAAATACTTAGAGGTCCACGTGCTCGAATCAAATATTTTCAAAGTCCAAATGCTTAACGGACTACAACTTTAAATTTAACTATTTCTCGGACGAATCTAATATTTAAACTGAATCGGAGATCGCGGTCTGCAGGCCTATGATGTTCTAACACTGAACACAGAGTCACTGAGAGTGAGAGTATTTTGATATAAGTTCTCGCTTATAAAGGCGGTGGCTCATCCCATTTCTACCGAATCCACTGGATACAATTAAATATATATTATATATGTTACAATAATCTTATTTACTAGTATGTATAACGTTTCTAAGAACTGGGTTAATTGGTTCTTTGGTATTTAACAGATACATGTTTTTCAGTTTCTTTGTAAACTGTCAATATTAAAAAAAACTCCTGGCGCGACAGGCCGACAAGGCCCTTAGCCTACCAGCCGGCTGCTGGCCTCACATCCACATGTGTCAATCACAGAGGTAGATGATAATCAGCCAGTGTAGGGGTGACGTGTGGTCAGCATGTCGAGTCCCCCAGCCGTTATAGCTGGTTTTCTCAACCTGGAGCCGCTACTTGTTGTAGCTACCCAAATGCTTCACGATGCTGGGTGGGCACCGGTCCCCTACTGGCCGAAATACCATGAGAGAATTTCTTCCCCCATGGAGACTCGAACCAGCGCAAGTCCCGTAGCTCTGCGCCAAGGCTTCCTGCCTTAACCACTCGGCTACGGCGCGGGACAAACTGTCAATATTAAGAGGTTGTTATCTTTTCTAAAGATGAATGAATGTCTTTTGTTGTCTGTACTAGCCAGGTAGTAATTCTTTATCCTCATTTCTTGGAATTGCTTAGTAACGTTAGTTGGTTTCTAAGAACTAGGTCAATAGATTTTTAATATTTTTAATAGATAATTAATGTTATATTTTCTTAAAGAATGAATATTTCTTATTTGTTAATTGGAATTAGTTATCTTCTTTTGACCATACCCTTTTTGTGTTCCTATATTATTTGTAAATTGTGTAGCAGGTAGAGTTCTGACAATACCTCTTTATTCTATTATTTGTTATTTGTATAGCAGGTAGCGTTTTACAGTATTTTATTCTAGACAAATGTAGGTGGAATTTTTTACCTGGATATATTTCTACTTTTCCACATACATATTTTATAGCGATATTAGTAATATATTATATTTTCATTATTTATAGATTTATTTAATTTTAATAACAATTTAATATATTTTGGAGCATTTTAGTTTCAGATCTATGCATATTAGAGTTGTATCTTAGTTTATATGTCTCCTATCATATTAATCGCTACAAAGCGACAATATATATATATATATATAACTCTGTTTGGTGGAGCAAAAATATTTAAAAAAAGACAATTACATATATATCAAACCATAATTCAGAGCATTTTAACATATGGTGCTGAAATCTGGCAAATTCCTGTCAGGGAAACGAAAATAATTTTAAGTACAGAAATGGATGTTTTAAGAAGATCAGCTGGAAAATCTAGAATGGATAGAATACGAAATAAAGAAATAAGGGAAATTATGGGTGTACAAGAGGAGCCAGACATTATAGAAAAGAAAAGATTACAGTGGTATGGCCATGTCAAAAGAATGCCAGAGCAAAGATTGCCTAAAATTGTTATGGAATGGATCCCAATGGAAAGGAGGAAGAGAGGAAGACCGAAGAAAACTTGGATAGAAGGGTACAAGCAGCTATGAATATCAGAGGAGTGAAGGAAGATCAATGGATGGACAGAGAGGAATGGCGTTTGGTTTCCGGAAGACGGCGGCAGCTGCCATGATACCGGATGATGGTGATGATGATATATATATATATATATATATATATGGTCCACCGCTGTGGTCTCGAGGTAGCGTGCTGCCTTGTCACGCAGCGGGCCCGGGTTCGATCCCCGGTCGAGGCAGTTTTTCTGGGTGAGGTTTTTATCGGGGTATTTCCTCACCTGTAAGACAAATGTCACTACAACTTTAAGGCCCAAACGGTCCCCGAAATCATATGGCCATCATCATCATCATCCTTACCATTATCATCATCATCCTCCACCGGTGTGGAAAGCAACGGGAAGCTACCACACCTACAATTCCCTAGTAAAGCTGCAAGCATAGCATGAAAATGCTATGACTGCAGTGAAGGACCTTCCCTCGGGCAGAATTACTATGGATATATATATATATATATATATATATATGTGTGTGTGTGTGTGTGTACGTGTGTCTATGTATGTTTGTGTGTGTGCGCGCGCGCGCGATTGGTGAGAATAAGAGGGGAGATATTTTCAGAAATTAGAAGGACCGAGGCAGATGTAGGAAATAATTGAAACTATGCCCGACGTTACAAGGTACAAGGAAAGGTCAAAGAAGAAGAAGAAGAAGAAGAAGAAGAAGAAATTCACATACAAGAACAGTTGAAGTTGGTTTTGTTGATACGAATAATTCTATAGTTCTAATTGCATAAATCTCTAAGAGTGTTCTTATCAAACTAGTTGACTCGAAAGGTAACGCTTGAAATCTTGGAATACGCCACTGCAACTGTTTTTTTATTTGTTTTGTCAAACCATATATTGATCTAGATTTTCATTACAATCAACCGTTTCATTATTAATAATTATTTTTAATTCATTAGAATTTGTTTATTCAGTGCCCGAGGTTATCATTTGGACATTTCTGGTGTTCTCGTTCTGGAATCGACGTGATTGTAACCTACTTCTGAGGTTGGGGCGCCTAGAAGGCGGGGTTACGCTGTCCCGACGAAATGATTATGGGTAATGATGATGATGATTTTTTTGTCTAATGCCACCAGGTTGTCTGTTATGACATTTCTGGTTTTCTCCTCTGGCATTGGCGGAATTGTAATCCATTTCTTAAGTTGGGGCGCCTGGAAGGCGGAGTTATGTTACCCCAGTGATATGATGGGCGATAAATGATAATGAAGCTCCAGGAGAGCTCTTAACCTAAATTCCAGACCATGGGCAACCACAGGAATAATTCCCTTTAAGAAAAAAATCCTATGGTCTGGCTGCGAATCGAACCCGGGATCTCATGAACAGTAGTAAGTAACGCTGACCACTAGCCCATGAGGCTGGTTCTCTAAGGCGAATATGACGGCCGTATGATGTTCGCCGACTGATTGGGCCGTAACGTGTCCTGACATTTGTCTTGCCTCACAGGAGTGGAAAAAATCTTATCATAAGTAACGCCACGAGTGATTTCCAAATTATCGATAAATTTGGAAATCAAGAGTGGCATTTGTTAGGACTATTTAACGAATAAAATTAAGCTGTTTACTCACAAATCATTATTTAACTATAGTTATTTTAAAATATTTATATATTTAATGTAAACGGCGATGTTTGAAAACAAATGAGAAACGATTGGTACGCTTCATTTGCTTATTTTCTTTATCACTGCAACCAGATCATACTATTTATTGCCAAAGGAACGCAATATTGTAAGAATGCACTCTAGTGGAGAAAAAATGAAACACATCAAACTGTATATTAATTCATTTCTGATGTCCTATGATGTAAATATGACAATTATATTTTTCCGGAATCTTATTACCTGAGAAAAAATACATTTAAGAAAGTGCAAACAGTGGTTTCTTTGTTTGGTGGTATAATCAATTGCTATAAATGTTTTTTTTTTCAAATGCCCCAAAATGTCTTTCGACATTCCTGGTTTCTCTCCTGGCATGGCGTATTGTAACCCACTTCTGAGGTTGGGGCGCCTGGAAGACCGGGTTACGTTGCCCCGATGATATGATGGGTGATGATAATGGTGCGCCAGGAGAGTCCCTAATCCTAAGTTTAACCTAAGATGAATATGAATGATGATGATTGCGATGGCCATATGATTTCGGGGACCGTTTGGGCCTTTAAAGTTTTCCTGACATTTGTCTTACAGGTGAGGAAAACCCCGATAAAAAACCTCACCCAGAAAAACTGTCCCGACCGGGGATCGAACCCGGGCCCGCTGCGTGAAAAGGCAGCACGCTACCCCGAGACCACAGCGGTGGACACATGTGCATGCGCTATGTGTTGACATTCATGCACTATATATACAATCTGGTAGCCGTATTTCTTGGAGAGTCATTCAGTGCAAAATAATGCTATGATCTATTCAGAATGTAAAAAGGAGGTGCTTTCTTTATTATGATAAACTTTAGTTGGTAAATTCTTGGCGAAACACGACTGTGATTGGTTGTAAATAAAAAAATAATTGAAATGTGATTGGCCATTGATTCCCATTTGGGGCATGAGTTAAATAGTCCAAAAAAATGTCCCGACCGAGACATGAATACGGGCCCGCTGCATGACAAGTCATCGCGCTACCTCCAGAGCACAGCGATTGACATTCATTAGAAATCAATTTCGGTGAACATGCAATAAACCACACAAAACATAGCGAGTAAAGCCAAATATTCTAGATGCGACATGACCTTCAATGTTGATTTTTTCTAAAAATAATTAAAAATAAAGTTTCTTCCTTCGAAGTGTAAGAAGCTAATCAGTTTAGTTTGATTATACAATAGTTGTGTAAATTAAGCCCACATTCGCGTGAGTGGATGGGTGAATATACAGTCAGCAATGAAGTGGAAATGTGGGGTCTGGTGCGGAGGCCGGCGATGACGTGTATAGAGATGGAAATAACCAGGGTGAAGATGTGCTATACTTAGCTACCGCGGCCAGGCATCGCCTTCCTTACACAGACCTGCGCTTGTGTTACCGGGGTCAGGGGATTCTCTTTAAAATCCAACTAACTTCAAAACTGCGATTTTACACGCTTTATATTAACTTGACCTGTATCTATCTATGTAACTGAATCTTTTAACGCGATTTTCGCCCACTTAAAATCATTGGATCTACTTGAAACTTTGTATACTTGTAAAAGACCCGTGACAATACAATAATTTCATATTTTGTTTCTAAAATCATGGCCAGAATCATCAGAAAATAAAAAAATGAAAACTGGTATAATAGGTTGCGGACTTGTCGACTTTTTAGTCAATCGTTGTAGCAGCTCAGATGGTAGAGCGGTGGTATATAATTTAAGTAATCCATAGGTCGCTGGTTCAAATCCGGTTGGGAGGTTTTTTTTAGAAGAGTATTACTTTCAGCTCATGCTACAAATGTATCGAATTTAAATATATTTTCATTTTTATCTTATTCTGTAAAATATTAAAACTAAAAAATAAAAAATAAATAATAGTTTTAAAAAACTAAAACAACACGCTTTATTATAAAACCGGACTAAAAAATTGAAAAATAATTTTAATTTGCATCACGCTTGAGATAAATAAATTTACCATCAAAAGCTTGGGGTGCTTTTTATGATTTTTACATTTTCTTCTTAGAGACTTTACTTTTACCAATATCTGTTTATTATCAAATATATTAATCGGTAAACAACACCCCACGCTTTTGATGGTAAAATCTTTTATCTGAAGCGTGTTGGAAATTAAAATTATTTTTCAATTTTTTAGTTCGGTTTTCTAATAAAGCGTATTTTTTTAGTTTTTTAAAACTATTATTTATTTATTGTCATTTCGTCGGCTGTCAACTATTGAACTATTAACAATTATGTAAATCAAAGCGGCAGCTTTGAAGACTCGCATTCAAATCCCGGAGTCGACAAGCCTTACCATCACTGTTTTTACAAAGAGACCTAAAACACGTTTGGGGAAAAGAATCTTATATACTCAATCTAGGATTTAAAGAGAGATCAGGGCTTGCTTGGTTCAGGTTAGGGACATGGAAATTTTTAAAAATTAGCGACGATCACGATATGCGAATATGTCCAATGTGCGGGAGCTTTGAAGACGAGATACATATATTAGGAAAATGTAACGATTTAGAATTTGGAGACATCAGTTATTACCGGAAAGATTTATAAATTCAAATCGGGAAAGATTGACATGCTACGAGTTACTGGTAAACCCAGAAAATTGGATAAACTTGGGTAGATTTCTGGACAAAACGCGGAAAATAAGAACAACAGTCATTCATGAATAAATAAATATGTTAACAAATTGCAATACCATTAATTCTTAATAATTCTACATAACTAAGTTAATGTATAATGTAATTGTATTGATATCTAATTGTAATATTATTGTGTTTTTTTTTTCGTTTTAAGTATATTATTACCAAACATCAACTTATTGTAACGGACTGTCAACAGCACTTACGGCTTACTGCCCGTGCGATCCATATTTGTAAATAACATTGTATGTATCTTACTTTAGTTTAATAAAGTCCTTCTGTACGTATTTAGATTTATTCGTGAGTTTTCTCAGTTGTCAAAGCAAATGCTGATTTGTGATTTTATTGCGGGACCCATTTAATCACAATTTAGGAACAAGATCACAAGACTTCTTTACTTTTGATACCACAACACAGGACCTGTCTGTACTCTGAATCTTACACAATATCTATGACTAGAGCCTGGAACTCACTTCCCAGTCATGTCAGGGACTGTCAATCGCTATCATTATTTAAATACAAATTAACTGATATCTTAAGTTCGACACAATGAAAACATTAACTGCATAACAACTATATAGAGCATTCCATTAATAATCATCTAGGAAGCTACTTACTTTATTTTATATCATTTTAATTTTATTATATTCTATGTTTTTGTTAGTATTAGATCACATCATCATTGTATTTTGTTTAGTCTGTATTTAATAATATCTTAAAATTGTAATTTGTACGTAATTTTTGTATAATTTTACTATTCGCTGCTTGAGTGGAAGAGAAGACCTTATGGCCTTAACTCTGCCAGCTAAAATAAATCATTATTATTATTATTATTATTATTATTATTATTATTATTATTATTATTATTATTATTAATCACAATCACTATTTCATTATGCATTACTAAATGGAATGGAATTTATTGCCTTTTTGTCCCCAAAAGAAAGGAAATACATATGCATTTACATTGCGCAGAGCCTGCTTGGCCGTGCGTGCATTATTTTTCCATGAATAAAAATAAAAAATAATCATAATATAAAAACAAATACCTACAAGGTTACACACCTGTCTCAAAACAATGAATATGTTATATTATCCATTACTAGCTTACTGAACACTTCCTTATACAAGGTGCCTGTCTCAAGCCGTTCAGTTTCTGGTTAGGCAACCAGTTATGCAGTTAGCATTGAGTGGTTTTGCAGGTGGAAAGAGGGGTTAGTAAAACGTTGATATGAATGTAACTAATACTAAACCAAATAATATAAAATGTTTTATATTATTTTATTTAGAATTAGTTTTCTTATTTATTATTTATAGTCGTGTTTAATAATTGCTCGAAATCTACAACAAAAGCTCACAGATCGTAAGAATTTCAATAGTGTCCAACCCTAGTTGTGTTACGCGGGATGTCTACAACGTTATATGAACTGCTTAAGTCATATGCGCTATATATTATATGAATAACATCAGGCCTAATAATAAGCAAGTTTTTAATAGAGCAATTTTAAGTTTTCAGATGTAGGCCTATTTATTATTCTTTTATATATTTTTTACTTTCAGTATCAAACCAATAACTTAATCAAGTTCTAAGTTTATATTATTATTATTATTTATTATTGTTATTATTATTATTATTTATTATTGTTATTAATATTATTGTTATTATTTATTATCATTAACAAAACAAAATAACTAATTTATAAATCCATACTAGAAAGTATAATGTTATATGGATCGGAAGTTTGGACAATGACACAACAACATGTCAACAGAATAACTTCAGTTGAAATGGATTTTTGGAGAAGAGCTGCCAGAAAATCTCGACTAGAAAACATTAGAAATGCAGAAATTAGAAAATGGATAGAAAGAAATATAATGGATGAGATTGAACACAGAAGGCTAAAAATGGTATGGACACGTAAGAAGAATGTAGGATGGGAGACTACCAAAGGCCATCTATGCATAGAAAATTAAAGAAGAAATAGAAAAGGAAGACCAAGAACAACCTGGAAGAACAACATTCAAAATTCAGTGAGGAAATTTTTAACAGATGAAGACACAGAGGACAGAGAACAATGAAGAACTTTAATTAAAGGAGATTCGTGAATGTTCGTTGGTAACTGATAGTCTATCAGTTCATAGTCATTTATATTTATTTTAAATTCGTGTTAATTACTAAGATTGGTTGGAGAAAACCCTCAATGATGAGGAAAATTCTCAAAATAAATGAATTAATAATAATAATAATAATAATAATAATAATAATAATAATAATAATAATAATAATGTCCACCGCTATGGTCTCGAGGTAGCGTGCTGCCTTGTCACGCAGCGGGCCCGGGTTCGATCCCCGGTCGGGGCAGTTTTTCTGGGTGAGGTTTTTATTGGGGTTTTTCCTCACCTGTAAGACAAATGTCACGAAAACTTTAAGGCCCAAATGGTCCCCGAAATCATATGGCCATCATCTTCATCATCATCATCCTTATCATTACTATCATCATCCTTCACCGGTGTGGAAAGCAACGGGAAGCTACCACACCTACACAATTCCCTAGTAAAGCTGCAAGCATAGCATGGAAATGATATGACTGCAGTGAAGGATCTGCCTTCGGGCAGAATTACTATGGATGGATAATAATAATAATAATAATAATAATAATAATAATAATTATTATTATTATTATTATTATTATATTTTTACATGTTAGCTCTAAATTGTATATATGTTATCAATTTAATTATAGTTAATTCGTATTAATATTGGCTTAATTTAACTCTGGTAAAATATATCATCGTCATTAAATATTAATACTGTAAAATTGTTGAGAAAGCAAACGAGTATACAATAGATACACCTGCAGATTGTAGACGTGATATGACATTAGATGTTAAAGTGCCTGCAAATATATATATATATATATATGTGTTTCCATCTTTTCTTTGGTCTTCCCAAAGTTCTTCTTCCTCGTGGTGAATTGCCGTATGCTGCTTTTGGTATTCTATTCTCAGTCATCCTTGCTAAGTGTTCTTTCCAGTTTGTTCTGTTGTTGTGTTTAATTCCTCAACTTTTAGTTTTTGCAATGGCTGACAGTTCCCTTTTTAGACACGGAATTTTATCGATTTCCTGGAGAGTATTTTTTTATAAATTCCGATCTTCCCAGCAATGGGTACACAGGACTACGACAGAGAGCATATAAAGCGAAGAAAATATGTGGAAAACATTATGCATAGAAAATCTGCCTGCATGTGCATATCGTTCCATGAATTTCATAACATAGAGAGGGGCTTAATTTGTTATGGCCGTTCAAACTAAACAACAGTTGATACCTAATTTTACAACAAAAAAGCTATGAAAACAATTCCGTTAAATATATTTATTAGTAGCAGAGAAATAATTTCAGCTGTTAACCAATGAATTCACTATTCACTGGCACTATCGAACCCGTAGGTTCATGGCCGCGCGGACGTAAGCTCTTCATATATCCCTATCCTGAACTAACGTTTTTTCCAGTCATTTCCTGTGTAATCTACTTCCCTCAAATTATATAATAATGTATTATATTATAATACTGTTCCATCTCATTCTTGGTCTTCCAATCAGGCGTTTTCCCTCTGGTTTTCCTACAAGGAGCTTTCATGCCTTTCGTTTATTCCCCATTCGTGCCACATGACCTGTCCATCGAAGTTAAGAGACTCATCTGTTCTTATTAAAATACCATGTAGCTCACTGTTTTATGTTTTTCTCCAGTCAATTATCTGTCCTTGATCCAAAATTTCTCCTAATAACTTTAGTCTCAAATACTCGTAATCTTTTCTGCTCCCTTAAAGCAAGAGTTAAATTTTCACATCCATATATTATAATTGGGAGATTATAAATGTTATAGTTTCAGTTTAATGTTTTTTGAAAGACTTTTGGACAGGGACACGAGGTCAATCTTGTATATGCATACAATAAACACTATCAGTTCCAGAATTGAGCCACTGTTACAGTCATAAAACAACTAACTATAACTAAAAATGAAGTAATCATGAAACAAGTCAATTGTTATTTATTAGTATACCAAAACTGGGGTCGATTTGACTACATAGAATATTCATTTTATATCTCTAACAACACGGACAATGTGGTTTCTGTCCATGGCTGGGCCCATGTGTTGATTTATGGAAATGCATGTTTTTAAATATTATCGTACGAGAAAAGTCGAAAACTGGGGAGAGAACAAAATCAAATCAAGACCAAGAGTTTACTACTACTTTATATCAACTAATGAGTATCCCCTCCATCTCCATAAAAAACAGCGATTATCAAAATCTTGGTGGAGGACTTGGATTCTCGGAGTAACCCGTCGCAATTTTGGAATCAAGGATTCGAAAATTCCCAGTCAAAACCGATGGAATTTTTCGAACAGAAAAGAAGAGGACACGGCTCTCTTTGGAAATCCTATGTCACAGAGATGCGCGACATTATAAAGAGCCTACAAAATGCAAATATGTCCATAACAAAATTCCCAGGTGTAGGAGCTCAAACACTGACATCTCACCTTATAGCTGAATAATGCGACTTTAAACTTACTAAACAAGCATAAAAGAATCTCTTGTGAAGTATGTATAACTGATACAATTTTCAGGTATAGGAGCACATTCCCTGCGGTTTAGATTATCTTAGCAGAAATATAAGATATTAGACCCATTAAACATACCCACTATATGGACAGATATTATTTTTCTATTAACAGCTTTTTCACAATTGAAAATATAGAAAAAATCACAATTTAATGTTATAAACTTAGATTTTATGCATAAATTAATCTGGCCATCATTATCAGCATTTTCGTATTCACTTCATTAGATTAGTTTTTTTAGGATTAAGGCGTCTCCTGCAGCATCATCAGCCATCATATCATTGGGGCAGCCTAAACACACCTTCCAGGCTCCTCAGAAGTGGGTTAGAATACGCCAATGCCAGGAGAGAATGCCAGAAATGTCGGAATGATAAACTGATGGAATTAAGGCGTCTCCTGCAGCATCATCAGCCATCATATCATTGGGGCAGCCTAAACACACCTTCCAGGCTCCTCAGAAGTGGGTTAGAATACGCCAATGCCAGGAGAGAATGCCAGAAATGTCGGAATGATAAACTGATGGAATTAAGGCGTCTCCTGCAGCATCATCAGCCATCATATCATTGGGGCAGCCTAAACACACCTTCCAGGCTCCTCAGAAGTGGGTTAGAATACGCCAATGCCAGGAGAGAATGCCAGAAATGTCGGAATGATAAACTGATGGAATTAAGGCGTCTCCTGCAGCATCATCAGCCATCATATCATGGGGCAGCCTAAACACACCTTCCAGGCTCCTCAGAAGTGGGTTAGAATACGCCAATGCCAGGAGAGAATGCCAGAAATGTCGGATGGAATTGAATAAAAATATATTTAGTTGTATTCTGTTAAGATGCTACGCCTAAAACAGAAATAAGGCCGAACAGTGGCCAATGTCATGTAAATTGATGTGTTTATTATATGTGATTGAAATGTTACAATCTTTAAATTTATATCCATTTTTATCCGCCCTCAACTAAAACAAACTTTACTTTTAAATATGTGTTAAACATGGTGGTTTACCATGAATTTAAAAGTATTGTCTGTGATTAAATAGTGCTCCTATACTTACTTACTTACTTACTCACTGGCACTATCGAACCCGCAGGTTCATGGCCGCGCGGACATAAACTCTCCATACATCCCTATCCTGAGCTAATGCTTTCCAATCATTCCCTGTATAATCTACTTCCCTCAAATCATAGTTAATGTTATTCTCCCACCTCATTCTTGGTCTACCAACTGCCGTTTTCCCTCTGGCTTTTTTACAAGGTGCTTCCATGCAAGTCTTTCATTCCCCATACGTGCAACATGTCCTGCCCATCGCAGTCTACGAGACTTAACTGTTCTTATTATATATCCGGCTTCCTATAAAGACCATGTAGTTTATTGTTATGTAAGCCTTCTCCATTCACCCGTCTGTTCAATTCTCAATGGTCCAAAATTTTTCCTAAGTACTTTATTCTCAAATACTTGTAATCTCCTTTCCTCCCTTAAAGTAAGAGTCCATGCTTCGCACCAATATAATGTAACTGGTAGAATAATAGTTTTATATATTTTCAGTTTAATACGTTTTTTGAAAGGAGTTGGGACATCAAGAGTCTCTGCAATGCATAATAGCACGCATTTCCAGAATTGAGCCTATGTTTCATTTCTTTGTGCATCTCATTCCTATTGGTGATTACTGTTCCTAGGTATTTGAATTCAGCCACTTCCTCAAAATTTCGCTCATTTGTCATTAGCTGTCCATTTCCATTATTTAATGAATTTCTACGTGTGACCATATATTTAGTTTTATTGATATTTACTTCCAGTCCTAATTTCTTAGTGTTACTCAATAGTGTGTGCGTGTTGGCCTTTAGTATCTCCTCGCTATCGACCAATAGTACTACATTATCAGCATAAACTAACAGCTTGCTTCAACCCATTCTGGATTTCAAAAGTGCCCAAAAACTGTTTGCCTACACGCACCCTACTCTTTGAGCCATTTAAACACATTCGTATAAGTCTAACTAACTTTTTAAGAATTCCGAACTCCAGCAGGATATTATATAACTTCTCCCTATAATTTATTGTTTTACTCATTGTTTAGAAATGTTTCAATATTTTACTTGTTAGTTGATATAGCATCTTGTTTTTTGTATGTGTATCAATATATATTATGCGTTATCTTGTGTCTTGTACAAATTCACCGAATTTTTGTTAATGAATTATGAAATGGATCTTTTTAATGAACATCCGAACTAGGATCTACCTCGAGACTGAGAAAAACCACAGAAAAACAAGAACACTTTCGTGATTTGAACTCAGATGTATTACCTGGAGTAGATGTGCCGATGCCAGGGAGTTATTTGAGGACTCGGACGACGGACGCCGGTGTTGGTGGATGTAACACTGGTGTGCGACTGATGGACACGACGCTACCTAAGCAGCAGGAAGGACGGGCGTCGCGGCGCTGCCAGCGATTGTGTGGGAGGGGCATTACATAAAACTGAAATAACCGACCTTCAAAATTATGTATACCATAGAGCAAATTTCCTGCGTAAAATGTTCTTAGAATATGACAATTTGTTCCCATGCATTAACCGTTCTTTTTTCCGCTTTCTCTCTATCTTGTATTGCCTAAATATTGTTTAAACCTAGCCCATATGTTACGCCCAAATCCAGATTTTAATTTTTTTAAAATTTTTTTTGCCTTTAACGATCTCTTATAAACATAAAATTGAGATAATAGAAATGAGATTTCTGAGATCCGTTGTTTTTCCTACTAATAATTCAACTAAACACAAAAACACAATTTTCGTCGTTCAGCTGATTTACACCAAGAAGATCGGGATAAGTATACTCTTGGGTAAAGCCGGATAATCAGCACGGGATATCTACAATTAACGATGATATAAATTTATAATTATTTTTCTAATTACTTAATCAAATGAACGGAAAACACATCATTTAAATGGGCGTAGGAGGGCACACCGGGTATTAGCTAGTATTTTGTATTTGTCTTATTGTGGCGTAATTTCATGTTTAAGATCACTAATTATGATTTCATGTTATAGAAAAATTCATTAAGAGATGAAAAGAGAAGTCAAGATATCAGAGATGAATTACAAATATATAATACAAATAGGAAAATATACAGAAATAGATGTAATTGGTGGTGAGATAAGCATATTTGGAAAGACAAAAAAAATATATTGGTAAAACATTGGTGGAATCTGTTGCAATGTACGGAAGTGAGGTATGGACAATCAATAAGTACTACAAGAATAGACTAATAGCTCTAGAAATGGATTATTTACGAAGAAGTGCCAGAAAGTCTAAATTAGAATGTGTCACAAATAAGGAAATTAGAAACATAATGGAAGCAGAAGAAAGCATAATTGAAATAACTGAGGAGAAGGAATTAAAGTGGTTAGGACATGTTTTAAGAATGGGAGATGAGCGATGGCCGAAGCAACTATATCAATGGCATCCGAACAGAAAGAAGAAAAGTGGAAGACCAAGGTTAACATGGAAGGAAAACATGAAGACAGTAATGCAAGCTAGAGGGCTAAGCATCGAAGATGCCCAAGACCGTAGGCTTTTGGAGGTTTGGCACGGGAAGACGGCAGCAGCTGTAAAAACCCGAAGATAGATAGATAGATAGATGTAATTGGTTTGAACATGTATAAAGAATGCAAAATAATCGTTTATCAGAACAGATGCTTCATTATAAACCTCAAGGCCGAAGAAATGTAGGAAGACCAAAACGATGTTGGAAGGACGACCTGTAGCAGATTGTGTATCGGGGAGCGGAACGGACCAACAGGCTCATGTCTTAAAGGTGATGATGAAGATGAGTCATTTTCAGCTACAGCTATTATTACTTACCCTAAATAAAATAATCTAGAAAAAACCGGAAAGAACATGTTCAGAGAATGAAAGATGGACGCATACCAAAAATTATACTTAATTACAAACCAAAAGGAAAGAAGAATGTTGGTAGACCGAAAATGGGATGGGATTGAACTTTTTGAATGAGAATCTATGAGACCGGAACACGCCACATGGGCTTAATCCATGATTGTTGTTGATGATGATGATTATTATTTATTATAATTGGCGTTTAATGTTCAATACGCGATCTTCAGGCGATTCCTTAAATATACTTTAACTTGATTTCAATATATTTTTATTTAGGATTTTTTACAAAACGAAAATTATATTTTAATCAGAAATACCTTGTTCCTCCATACTCACTTACTTACTGGCACTATCGAACCCGTAGGTTCATGGCCGCGCGGACATAAGCTCTCCATACATCCCCATCCTGAGCTAATGCTTTCCAATCATTCCCTGTATAATATACTTCCCTCAAATCATCGTTAATGTTGTTCTCCCACCTCATTCTTGGTCTACCAACTGGGCGTTTTCCCTCTGGCTTTCCTACAAGAAGCTTCCATGCACGTCTTTCATTCCCCATACGTGCCACATGTCCTGCCCATCGCAGTCTACGAGACTTAACTGTTCTTATTATATCTGGCTTCCTAATAAAGACCATGTAGTTCATTGTTATGTAGTCTTCTCCATTCACCTGTTAGTTCATCTCTCTTTGGTCCAAATTTTTTTCTAAGTGCTTTATTCTCAAATACTTGTAATCTCCTTTCCTCCCTTAAAGTAAGAGTCCATGTTTCGCACCCATATAATATAACTGGTAGAATAATAGTTTTATATATTTTCAGCTTAACGTTTTTTGAAAGGAGTTGGGACATCAAAAGTCTCTGCAATGCATAATAGCATGCATTTC
Organism: Diploptera punctata; assembly: GCA_030220185.1. Classification (NCBI taxonomy): domain Eukaryota; kingdom Metazoa; phylum Arthropoda; class Insecta; order Blattodea; family Blaberidae; genus Diploptera; species Diploptera punctata. The sequence continues at coordinate 333,576 of JASPKZ010004590.1, read as the reverse complement.
CAGAATTGAGCCTATGTTTAATTTCTTTGTGCATCTCATTCCTATTTGTGATTATTGTTCCTAGGTATTTGAATTCAGCCACTTCCTCAAAATTTCCCTCATTTGTCATTAGCTGTCCATTTCCATTATATACTGAATTTCTACGTGTGACCATATATTTAGTTCCTCCATATATTTTAATTCTCAGTTCGTTTTGTTTTTTCATTTCCATTCATTGTTTCCTTTTTCATAAGTAATATCACGAGTGATTTCCAAGTCATCGATAAATTCAGGAGTCACGAAGTCCATTTATGACTTTTTATATACGTTTTAGAAAATATACGAGTATTAGGTTACATCCCCTGTTCTGAAAACAAGTTTCACCACTGCTTACTTAATAATCTAAAAATATTTTTTATTTTTTGTTATATGATTTATTATGGTTATAATTATATTGTTTTATTAATTTAAGAGTGGAACAACAACTTGTGCTTGTGATATAGTGTAAGGCAATGTACTAAACCCTCTACTCGTGTCCGGCATAGCGCCAGGTCGAAGAATGAGAGACTGTTATTGAGGGACTGTGATATACACGGATGCCAGCAGATTAGGCCTGTCGCATCACCACAAGAAGATAAAAAAATACAATAAATAGTTGCCCCGAAAAGAGATCTAACCCACAAACTACAAATTGTTGGGAAAACGAAGAAAAAAGTACATAATATTAATTTTGAGGCTATTACACTTTATTATATCATATAAATTTTTATCTCTCATCCTATTGGAATCACATACAGCCAATTTGAATGCAAAATAACAATTTAATACAGAATTGAGTGCAAAAGTGATATAGGGTAGATCCGTGTAATTTGGGCCGACGTGTAATTTAAGGTTTTTTAAATTTTGATATTTCCAAGTTTGTTCACCCCTTGATTTTAACGGGATTAGCAAGGCAATTGACAGTACTTCACCCCCTGAAACTTGTTTTATTGTATCCCTCAAGGTTTCGAGGCAACGAAGAAAGTATTATATTGTCCATTTTCACTAAAAGGTTTCAGTTCAAAGTGAAACAGTTTTTTGAAGCTAGTGGTTAAGTC